>PUFA01000024.1:2057500-3257500 GCA_003508835.1 Eonycteris spelaea | reverse complement strand
CTTTCCAATGAACAAAATAAATTGTTTGTTTGGAGATATATGGTTTCCAAGTTGTATATCTAGTTTCTAGTCTTACATGTAACTTTAATAAGTTGCAAAGATGATCTCAAGAAACATACATATACATAAACATACATATTTATATATTTACTAACACATTAAAAAAATACATACATATCCCCTACAAAAAATTATTATGGTTATTTTTAGGAATACTTAAAGCCTATATTCAAGGAAAACCTGAATATATTATGCAGGGAAATCCGGGTCATAGTTTTGCAGAAAGTTTTAGATCTTTACCTTACTAGATATATCAAAAAATAATTCTATACTTTGAAAGATTAAAGATTTAAAGACACATCTATTAATATGATATAAAATATGTATGGAGTTTTTTAATATATAATATATAGGTGGCTGCTTTATAGGTAGAATATCTCAGTGAATATTTTTATTATCTTTAAATCAAAGAAATTTACAAACTAAATTATAGAAAAAAATAAAAAGAATTCAATAACTCGATTGCCTAAAAATCAAAATCACTTACATTAAAACTAAGAAATAAGATGAAAAACAAGCTAGAGAATATATTTGCCAAAAAATACAAAATGTTATATACTTGATAAATTAAAAAGTTCATATGAGTTCCTTAAAACATACTATCACTGGCAGAATAATGGCTAAAAATGTTGAATGTATAATTCACATTATTTAAAATATATAACTTGCTAATGATATTAATAAACATATCTTTAAAATTTTACTGCCTATGGGTGGTGAACACAATGCAATGTGTGTGTGTGTGTATGTATATGTATGTTTCTTGAGATCATCTTTGCAATATATATACACACACATACATATATGCCTTACTGTTGAATTGTGCACCTGCAATTTACTGAATTTTGTTAACCAATGTCACTCTTAAAAAAAAAGATTAAAAAAAATTCTACTGCGATAATAATTAGGAAGAAGAGGATACACTTTTCCTTCTAACAAAAGATTTTAAAATATGGTAATATTAATGAGTGGTGTGATCTCCCTGGAGAACCAATTGACTCTCTATTTCCATAGTCTTAATCTGGTCATACTCTTGACCCAAAAATATTCTATTAATAAAAATCCATCTAAAGGAAGTGATTAGAAATAGAGAAAAGATTTATGTGCAAAGATTATCATTGTGCTATCATTATAATATTAATAAATGGAAAACCCCATAAATCATGGAATCATTTGTTTTATTTCCTCATGTATCCAATGAATCCTAATCTCCTCATTATAAATCTTCATAAGAATACCAATTCTTAAAATGTTAATATAATGTGAGAAGAGATATTTTATATGGTTCTAAAAACCATGAAAGATATTTCAGAATGAGTGTCCTTGTGGAGTACTGATAATCAAGGAATCAATGGAAGTTGGCAAGGTAATTGTACATGGAGAGGAAGGAACTTGAGCATCCAAATAACAGAAGGGCTGGTTTCAGCAGTAAGAAATTACATTGAACTATGTGGCATCATAAGTTTATTCTGCTGTCTGTTCCTTAAACAAAATCCAACTATACTGATAAACAAATCTAAAACAATGACTGACACCAAAGGGATAAGTTGGAACAGGAATATTATGGAGGTAGGTTTTGAGTTTATACTTTCCCATGATCAATAGTGAATGGCTGGATTGGGGTTGCTTAACTTATTGATGAGTACACAAATTCGGATTTTATCTTGGTGAATGATTTCTCTATTTCCAGATACAAACATATACTGAGTCAACCAAATAGAACCAAATTATTTTTCCTCAGTCTTCTTAACAATACATTTTAGCATAATATACTGAATAGTTCAAACTATTGATTTACTTAAAATGATTAAAAATTCCTGATCAATGCCTACCAAATAAGTATCTATATTCTGTTTATACAGCATAATAGGGTATTGCTTTCAACACTGCTTTAGGAAAAGATAACATTTTCAAATGGTAACTTTTATCACGTTGATTGACAGATAAGGAAAAAGGAGTAAGATATCATTTGATTTTTGTATTACAAGTACTGATTCTATCTTAAATTGGTCTAAGTCGTTTGGCTCACATCAAAATTGAGATAATATCCATATATGTATTTTTCATATTTAAAGTACTAAATAACTTAATGGCTAAAAGAATATATCTTACTTTTATCTTCAATATAGTCATCCCAGTTAAACATGCTCATTGTCCTATTGAAAGTGGTACCGTTGCCATCCAATGAGTTATTAAAGAAGGAAGTGATGTTTATTTCAAAGGAAGAATTATCTGGGGGCCATTGCAAACATTTATTCCGCAGGTTGCCCATAAAAAGCTGTAGTCCTATTAGTGCAAACACACTCAGACAGAACACAGTCAGGATCATGACATCTGAGAGCTTCTTCACAGACTGAATCAGGGCTCCCACAATAGTCTTCAGGCCTACAAATAAAATCAGAGGGAGAAATTTAAATATACTGTTTAACAGCTACTTTACCAACAAAAACATCATGAGCTTGTCCTGGAAAATAAAGATGTCATGCAGACGGCCAACAATATTAGTTTAATGTGTGTGATTGAATAACATTTTCATGAAAAGCCTGCTAGCTGGTGAAAATGAATGAAAGCAGAACCTCTATGTTCATTAGAAAACTGAATGGAAATGAACCAAAGTGTATTTCCAAACATTCCTTAGAGCACAAAAAAGATTTTATTATTCATGCTTAAACATCAACCTCGTGTAAATATTTTGCTTTTATTTGCAGATGTCTTACTCCTTAACCTCTTATTGATTTTAGAAAAATCTATATGAATAGAGTTCTAAGAAATCTTTTAAGTCACTGAATTATGAGGGAATATATTTGCAGATTCTGCAAGCTTGAGTACAAGTTAAAAAAGGAAGACATCTGAAAACTGAGCCCCATGCAACACTCATGCTATTCCTTGCTCTTTCATTTACCTGCAGGTAAGAAAATTGCCAGTTTTTGACCTAAATGGTCAGTTTTGCATCAGTTTAGCTTCTATGCAGAAAGCTTGATGTTACAGGATGCAGACCATGTATGTAGCCTGTTACTGCAAATGCCTCATGCAAAAACTTGTTAAACTCAAAGGCTGATTTAGAACAGTTTTAAAGAAAGCAACTAGTAAAAGCAAAGAATCAAATCCATCCAAAATATGATGTACCGATTCTTGCTTTTTTATATATTTATTTGCAATAGGTGACAAGCAATAAGGCTTATGCACAAAAGCTGTGATTGTAGCACCAAAGCAGCTAAAGTCAGCCTCGGTGTTTAACCTAGCTCTCACCTGGAATGACTGAAATTGTTTTCAGTGCTCGGAGAACTCTGAACGTTCTCAACGCTGAGACATTGCCCAGGTCCACAAACTCTGTCACATATCTGTAATAAGGAGTTCACACACAAACACAATGACAAAACACAAGAAACAGTTGGAGATATAAGGGGCCTACCACCTTATACCAGTTTCTTCTTACCTGGAATTACAGAAATAGTTTTCAAAGCTCTCAAGACTCTGAAAGTTCGAAGAGCTGAAACATTGCCTAGGTTTACAAATTCTGTTACATACCTGTAGAATTAAATCAGAGTTATTCAGAATTTAGGGAAATCTAAGTCTACATTGGTCTTTCATCAAGACCTTTTCAACTTCAATGAGTGTTGCCATCAGATTTCCAAATTAAGAGAAAAATGGCATTGTCATCAGTCATAATCTCTGTTACTTAGGAAACTCTTTTATTACTTTACAGCCCTAATTGAAACCAAAGCCATATAATTTATATGATAGTTCCTAATTTCTCCAAAGTACTTAATTTGATTGGATGAAAAATATTCTAAATTCTTATGATAACTACATAAAATGCTTGATCTGTCAAGGAAAGCCACCAAGGAGAAACATAGTGTAGGCTCCCACCTATGATTTACTCTTCCAGGATGAAAATGTATTAAGATACTTACGCAAAAGTAATGACTGTGAAATCCAACCAATTCCATGGATCCCGTAGAAATGTGAAATCTTCTAAACAAAAGCCCCTTGCAAGTATTTTTATAAGTGATTCAAAAGTATAAATTCCTGTAAAAGTGTACCTGAGAAAAAACAGCCATGCCCACATTTAAAGATCTAGTAATTTACATGTACATATCTTAAAAGAGACTTAAACAACAAATTAAAATTAGAGGCTTCCATATGGCTCTGTATCTATCTCCCTACAATGTAGAGCTTTTGGTCTGATGTAAACAAATAAGTATTAATCCAAAATATTAATGAAAAGTGAAAGGTGAAAGCCATGAGAAAGAAATATGCAAACAAGTTATAATTTTTATCATTGGATTAATGATCACTGATGATCTCCCAAAGAGTGTGAGACTCACAAGGAAGATAAAGGGCTAAAAATATTGACAGTCAAACACCACTGCAATAATTCGAGCCACTGAATGAGACACTGTAAGCTTTATCCCAGAGGAAGTTAGTGGTTGAAATGAACTTGAATCATTAGCTATCTTGTCTGGTTTTGAGTAGCTAGTATGATTGGTTAAAGAAACTAATCAAGTCTCAAGATATGAAATACACAATTTGAAATAAAAAGGGATGATAATATTGAAAGATATTTTAAATTTTCTACTTACTCCACATTCTTTGTCCAGTCTGGAGGGTTACTCATGGTCATAAATACACAGTTGGTAAGAATAGTGCACATAATGAGCACATTGAATAAAGTAGAATATCGTCAAGGAAGACAAAGAACAATGGAAAATCTCACTTCCAAGTACCACCATGCCTTTCACCACCATGAAATTTAGAACTTTTATGCCCTTATAATTTTATTATTGAGTTTATTATTTCCATTTCTGTCATTCAACGACACCATTTCTAGGCCATGTCAGGCCAAGTCATCAACTACTTAGAAGATACTTAGGTGCTTTTTAGTAATTAAAAAGATGAAAGGCAAAGCAAGAAGTTCATTAGTAAATAATTTATCAGTTTAAGTTTTTTAAAAGACAGCCTCAGCTCAACAACTGAACTGCAAGTTCATCATGTATATAAACCCTGACAAAAATTCAGCAAGAGAAATTTATTAAAAAAAAAAAAATCAACAAGTGAATTCAAGTGATTGATTAAATGCATTATACCTCTATTCAAAGGGTTGCCTTGGCTGAATATCTTTAATAAGATTCTAAGTGGGGTATATCATATAGTGTAATTGTTGATAAAATTCTGAACAGTAAGAGAAAATGGTTGATGTTTAGTGCTGGCATTTCTTGGGTTTGTAATTGTGGCCAAATTACTTAATTTCCCTGGTTTTGCTTCACTTCACTATAAAAGTATTTTAAAAAGAAACTACTTACAGGGTTTCTGTGAGGATCAAATTAGTTAAAACATGTTAAAGCTCTTACGCTTACTGTGCCTGATACATAGTAGATGTTAAATAAATTGCTTTCTTAACTTCCTGAATCATAGAGGAAACTGCTTATAACAAACATCTAGTTGGTTTCACTCTACTCCATTTTGCTTTTGTAGACATAGGCAATTCCCTTCACTTTTCTTTATATTGAAAAATGACAAAATTTTCTAAGAAAATATTTGGTAATCAGATAATAAAATGATTTTCTTTCATATTTAATAAAAAGCAGAAAGATTCAGTTGTAATTGCACAAAACAACCTTTATCAATGTAAATTTAGATACAATTATAATTATCTCAGAGAATGAATAGATGCTATTCATAACCCTTCTCCCTAGTTTTATTATAAATTTTCACATTACTTGCACATAACAAAATATCTTTGTGATTTTAAGTGCAGTAAAACAGGACAGCGCGTAGCTAATGTCACATTAAACCCTAAAGAAAGTTTCTTTGTACCTACAATAGGATTTAGTCAAAGCAGTAACTGATTTTTCATTTTTACTAGCAGCGATATAAGGCACATGCTTAATTCTCAGCTGTTCAGATGCATCCACATGAAAATGATCGTATGTGAATAATGTGGATCAGCCACGTGAGGGCACTGCAACCTAGAGAACATAGAAAAACCCATTTCAAAAAAGAAACATGTTTTTCCTTTATTGCTAAAAAAAAAAAATAAGAAAATAAAGGCGATTTGCATTAGCATATAAACTAGAGGATCACAAAGGTAATCCATTGTCCTGCTAGGCCCTACTGGAGAAAATAACTCCCTCTGGCAGATCGACACCATTTAAATGCATGGTTCCCGATCTTGACACAGTCCTGGATTTCTCCACTTAGCTCTGTCCCTTACTCTCTGCAAAGACGATTTCAAATATTCTCCACTCTACTCTGACTTTTAACCTTCTTTTTCCTTCCCTCCCACCTGAAGTTGATGATTACCTTTTATCTTACTTTACTTAAAGTGGATAACATCAGTTGGCTGTACCTCTACTTCCCACCCCCAAATTGACAAGCCTCCCTGAATTGAAATCTATCCTTTCCTCCTTCCTGTTTCAAAGGGGAAGAATTCAATTCCTACACCCATGCTCTGGACACCTTCTACTTTTCCAGAATACTTTGCAAATCTCTTATCTCTTCCTCCTCTCACCTTTAACATCTCCACACTCTTGGCCTCTTCCTATCAACATAAACTTGCTTTGGTCTGTCCTATCTTGGGATGGAGGGGAGGAAACTACTTTCCTGCAATGCACAATGCTCTTTAACTATTTACAACCCTAATTTTTTCCATTTCACAGCCAAACTTCTTGAAAGAGATGTTTACTTTTCCTCAAGTATTTTATCACAATCTCAACCTACTACCTTTTCTTTCTGAAGACAACAAACTTTCCATGTTTTGTCACTAAAAATAAAAGGATAATTTTGAGTTATTTGACTTGTTCTCTCAGCAGTATTTGACAAGCATGAATCTTCCTCTTTCATTATGTTCTTTCCCCCTTGCTTCATAACTTCCCAATCCTCCATTTCTTCAACAATTTCTATATCTTCTGAAATGTAATTCTTTTTTGAAAAGAAGGACCTGGGATATCTCAGCCATTTCCCCAATCTCCTGCTATATTCATCTTGGTAGAGCAGAGCTCATCAACAAACATAGTTTCATGCACCAGTTTTGTATCCACGAGACTCAAATATTTCTGTCTAGGTAGGACCTCTTTTCTGAACTCCACACACCCTACTGTCCACATGACATCTGCACTTATGTATCTCATTGATACTGCTTCAAATAATTTGAAACATCTTGAGTTCTAAAACTGAATTAAAAGTCTTTTCATCCTACTAATCTGCCTGTGCCCCTCCCCCTCAAAAAAATTGCTCCTTTCAGATCTTTGTATCTTTTAAAATGCCACATGATCTAGGCAGGAACATAGAAGCAACCTTAGATTTTCCTCTTTCCCTAAACCTCCACATACAACTAAGCACCAAATATTGTCAATTCTACCTTCTATTTCTGGATTCTGTCAACCGTTTTTTTTTTGCATAACCACAACATTACATGGTCCAGTGTCCATCAAGTCTAACCTACAATATTGCAATTTCTTCCAAACTGTTTTTTTCTGAATCCATGTTTGGTTCCTTTCAATCTATTCTGCACACTGTGCCAAAATGGTCTTTTAAGTGTAATTCAGATCATTCAGATCATTGCAATCGCTTTCCACTATTGTGAGGATGATGATCAAACATCTTACTTAGCATAACATAGATTATTAGTCTGACCCCAGTCTACTTCTCTAGTTTTGTATTATTTAGTCTTCATTGCACTCTCCGCTGTCCCATGTTATTGTAATTGTTTTAGATCACCTAACAAAATATGTTGTTCTCAAATTAGGGTCTTTGCGAATGCCACCCCTTTCCCCTGGAAATGCTTTCTACTTCACCCTAGCCAACTCATACTTATTTAGTACTCAGATTAAAAGTTATTTCTAGTAGAAACTTATTCACAATAGTACCTGACCTGTTTACATATACCAGTTATATATTCTTATAGCACCTTATATTATTTTTCCAATGGCTACTTTTCATATTGATCTTTTCTACTAGACCATCATCTTCATGAGGGCAGAGACCATGTCTGTACTGTTCACCATTACATCCTTGCCATTTCACAGTGTCAGTTGACTATTGAATGAAATCAATTTGCAACTCATTTCTGACTAAATGCATATTTTTCCTTTTTAATGATTTTTCATGATGTAGTTATTGATATGGGACAAAAATACAGCAAGAAATCTGTCTTCACATATATTGAGTACACAAATTTCAATATCTTTTTTTTAGAAAAAGGATAAATGTAAGGTATAACTTAATAGCCTCATGAGATTTATGTCACATAATGGTTTAAACCATGGTTTTATGAGTAAAATGTTTACTACTTATAATGGTGGAATTTGATTATATACAATGAAGTAAAAGATATATTTCAATGTTCATAAACAATAGAAAAAAATATTATTGTCCAGTAAGTCACAATTAATAAAGCATTATACTCCCATTGCATAACTATCACTTCAATAATAAAAAATCATGTAAGTTAAAGATCCTCAAACACTCTAAAAGGAAAGCAAATAAAACTATTTGCCTTTAAAACAAAATACAAGATAACTAGAGTTGGGTTTTTATGCTTTTAATAGATATCTCTAAATAGAAAATTTTAAAATTTATTAACTTTTAAAAATCACTGTAGATTTATTCTATCAGTCACATACTTTTAAAATTCTTGGAATCTGGTGAGTGACTAAAATAGTAGGGTTTCAGATAATCATAACAAATATACAAGTATGAAAATAAAAGGTAGGTATGGATTTTGTATTGGTGATACCATACAGTGAAAAAAGTATAGAAACTCTACATCAAGGCAGATTTCAGGGGGCTAGAACTAGTAACCAAATATATAATTCCTATATTATTTTCTAAATACATAGGCCAAGACATCAACTAAAGTACACTTTTCAAGAGAACAATGTATCCCAGAACGATATTTCCTCAAGAGCTTTGGCATATAAAATAATACAGAAGCAGACTAACTTTATAGATTATCAGGGAAAAATGACTTTTTAATCTATTAATTTAATAAATTGTGTTAATCTCTTGATACTAACCTGTCACTTGGCAAATCTAAAATATTTTCTGTGTGTATATGAGGAGAGACTTCTTAAAGTTCATATTTAAAATGGTTATGTAGCCTTTGCCATGAACCTAGGTAGAGTACTGGCATGCCCACCCCATACATTCTCATATGTTGGATGAAGCAGCATGGGCTTTAAAACAGTGAATCGTGATCACATAGTGAATCGTGATCACATGCATCCTTTACTAACCACGTGGGCTTCGCCAAGTTCTTTAATAGTCTGACATTCAGCTTTCTTACATAAATGCAGATAATGTACTAATACTTTCCTATAATTAATAAAATACAATTATTTTATTATTATTAATCATTTGTATATTGAATATAAAATAGGGTATTTGTCATTTTTCAGGAAGGGAAAGACTGTGCTTCTGTTCAGAGACTTGTAATGACATAATATTCAGAGACATTCCAAGGGAATTTTGAACTTAAAAAAATATATATAAACTCAAGGTAGAGAGTTTTGTTAGAGGTTTTTGGAACAAAAATGTGGAGAATTCAAAGCAAAATAAGATAGGTCTCTTTCTACACATTGGCACATATTTCTGAGCCAGCAGAAATATTGACTAAATGTCACATATACACTGTTAACTTATCATTCTGTTATTAAAAAATCTCCTATGTGATAATATGTGATAACGTTTGCGCATTGAAAATAGGGGAAGTGAAAATTATACATTGTTCTCCCTCCTTTCCTACAGACCTATGTAGTTCTTTGCATGGGAAACCTTGATGTTTTTAATTTCTACATAGATACATATAATCTTGGGATGAGCTAACAAGCTCACTTCTTACATAATGAAAGTAAATTTGAGCCACTGAAAATAACCTTTGAGATACACAGAGATAGAGATGTTGGTAACGCCCAAGTACATTGTACCTGAGGGTTAAGAAAATTGGGTTTTCTTCTGTTTAGATGGAAAAAGCAAAGAGCACTGGGCTAGTAATCAGAAGACCTGGTCTAAAGTTTCAGCTCTGTCACTGATGTAAAATGTGCCCTAGGAACTCAATTAACTAGCGCAAAGTGAGAAAGCTGAAAGTAAGAAAGCTGAGAATGACTACATTGTGTTTAGTCACTTATAGCTCCAAACTGGTGCAATAAAACATTTTGTTTGCAAAGTCAGGATGCAAGAGAGTAGTGATTTGTACAAAATTTTTTGTGGAATTCCTTAAGCAATATGAAAGTTTTACTTTGCAGCAGTTGCTGCTATAATTATAGCTACTAATACCAACACTAACTGTCAGAGCTACCACTTGTCAATATCTACTAAGTGCTAGTCATGGTACTAGGAACTTCTCACACATTTTATTATTAATGGTGTATAAATTATGCATAGGTAGAGAAACTGAGATTCAAATCAGTTGGAGTGACTTGGATCAAGGTCACATAGCTAATAAATAAATCTTAGAAGTGGAGTTTGAACCAGGTTTTCTGATACCAAAAGCTGATTTTCATGTTCTTCTCCTTTGTGAATGAAATAATTCTGAATTAGTTGTGCGATTTGGAGTGTCTTTGTCATGATTTTAAATATCATCCGTATACTGATTTCTCTCAACGTTGTATTTCCAGAAGAACCCTTTCCTGAACTCCTTAAGTTCCTACTGATGTCTAATAGGCGTCTCAAAAACAACATGTTCAAATACAAACTCTGGATTTTACCCACCATATTGTGGCACCTAAGGCCATCGCAAGCTCAGTCAATAGCAACTACGCTTTTCTTTCTTGACTGGACTAAATACTTGGACTCATCCTTAGCTTTGCTCATTCCCTCATGCCCTACATCCAATTGCTGAGCAAATTCTGTCAGCTCTTCTGCAAAATACATCTAATTGTGATGACATTTTGCCACCCTCATTGTTTCTTTCATAGTCCAAATCACCAGCATCCCTTTTCTTCGTAATGGCAGTAGGCCCCCAATCTACCTTTTTGCTGCCACACTCTAACCCCATGCAGCCCATCATCCATGAAGCAGCCAGAGTGATCTTTGTAAAATCTGAGTCAGTTCATGATAGTCTTCTGCTGAAAGCCCTTCAGTCATCTCTCCCCATCTCTTTTGGAGTAAATTTGGTATCCTCACCATGGCCTGCAACTTCAGCCCCCCCTCCACTCTCACTGACCTTATCTTCTCCCAGGCCCTGCCTTTCCCACTCTACTGCAGGCGCAGTGGGCTCTTGCTGATTCTTAAATGCACTGGTTTCACCTCTACCTTCATACTTTGCCTTCATATTTGCTATTTCCCTTATACCTACTTTTCCCCTAAATTTCCATGCCTCACTCTCTCACTTCCTTTATATTTTTGTTCAAATGGGTCTTTTCAGAGAGAACTTCTTTGACTGTATGATATAAAACAGCATCTTGCCACTCTTCTCTTTTTACATGACTTTATTTTTTCTTAATAGGACTTATCACTAGCTGACATCGATTTATTTTTATTATCATTCTCCTCAAAAATACACGCATACACATAACTATGGGAGCAGGGACTTTGTTTTGCTCAATGTTGTATCCTAATGCCTAGAAGAACATCTACCACATAGTAGGTACTCGATAAATATTTGCAAATCAACAGATGAATGAGCGATGAAAGAAAAATAAAAAAAAGACTGTATATTAAGTTATATAATCATAAAAATTGACATGGAACACTTAAAACTGAGAATTTTAGGAATATAAATTAATTTTAACTTGTTTATTATATAAAAGTATAACCATATTTTATTTAACTATGAAACAAGATACTAGGCACATCAAAAGCATTTTCAGTTTTCAAAATATACCCTGACAAAAATATGGCAAGCATAAATATAACTTCTTACTCTGCCAAAATCAAGAAACAAAGCTAATTTGATATTCAATAGCTTCTAATGAAGATAACAGATCTTTATGAAACAAGTCAGGATTTTTGTTGGAGATAGAGGTATCAGTGTAGGTTTAAAATGCCGATTTCTTTATTGTGAATGGACATTTTCTGGTTTACTAACTAATGATAACAAACACACAGTGACCTCTTAACTATGCTCAAGTCCACTGTGTCTATCTCTAAGCATTTTTAACTTAATGGAAAAAAGCACTATGCTCGAAGTTAGAAAACAAGGATTTGAGCCTACGGTTTGCATTGTGAGAAATAAAAGACAAAATTATTAGGGAAATCTCTTGGAAACTGCAGAATATTATATATACCAAAGTTTACTAGAATCTCTAATGAAGTGTGCCACTATTACCAAAAGACTGAAGAATTTATCTCTCTTAGACTATTAGCCCGTCTGCCTTTTTTTCCCTTATATTTCTACTCTTAGGTGAGATATATGAAATATATATATAAATATATATAAATATATATAAATATATATAATATATATATATGTGTGTGTGTATATATACACACACATATATATTAATTTGGCAATTAAGATTTTCAAAAATTTACTTTCTCTGGAGAGATTTCTAGAAACAAATTGTGGCTATGAGCCATTTGTAAGCTTCTAGGAGAGTCAATTGTTTTGGCCAATCTTAATAGACCTACTTGGCTGCCTCAACATTAACCTGCATCACTGCAGGCCTCCTCACAATTTGCCCATGGAGGTTTTCTTTCTTTTCTTCTGGGAAGCAAGTTCAAACCTTCAAATTCAAGTTGTATCGTGATTCTAGAGAGCCCCCACCGTAAACTTTGTCCTTAATGCTCAGATTCTCTGATCAGAACTTCTAAAACTGCCCCTCATCCACTAACTTTCCAGAGGGTCCTAAGTTAAAATTCATGTGCTCTCTAACCCCCTAGTATTTTCCGGAGTGGGGATGAGAGCTATCACAACATTTTCAAAGATCTCTACTACACAAAATTTTTAAAACAAGAAGCTTCATTTTTCTTTAATAGTGGGCTTTCTTAATTCCATCTCATCATTCAGATTCAGGACAAAATAGATTTTTCTGACCTATTCAAACCTTCCCTTTTGTCACTTGTTTTGCATATGATCCTTTAATCTCTGATTCATTAGTCACTTATTTTTTCAACACATACTCTCCCAGTGTCTATTCTGAACTGAGTGTTGGACGAAGTCTGAGTTTTCGCATAATTACATGTAAAAATAATGTTTACATAATGGGTATACAATTATTTTAAAATATAAGAAATAATTTATGGAAAGATTTATTCAGTGTACAGATTCTAAATACTTGAAATATAATAATAAACCATAATTTATAATTCAGGAGATCTAAATCTAAATCTCAGCTCTGTTATTCATTCCTAATGATAACTCGAAGACATTTTTTCTCACTGTACAACTGAGCTCTCTTACTTGAAAAACAAAGGTAAGAAAACGCATTGCTTTAGATAATTCAAAAGAAATTATTAAATCTTAAAACACAAAACAAATATCAAATTTAAACATGTTAATGTCTATGTAAAACTTCTGGGGACGGGAAGGGAACAAACTAGAGATTAGAAAGAGACTGAATTCCAGAATGCTATGCTTCTGAAGACATCGTTTACCACAATGCTAGGAAAGTCTGGGTCATGATTTACAGCCCCTCCACTCAGAAATGAACCAAGTGCCATGGTACCAAGCTTATTTCCATCTCCTGAATCCCAATATTTTCTAGGCCTGCTAAGGGCAGTGAGCTTTTATATTGTGAGCCTTAAAGCCAGGCTCTGGGCTAACCATGTTGTGGGATCCCAGGCAAAGACTATTCTAAAGAAGAAACATTAAAAGTTGTCCTATCTGAGACTTTGCTTAAATTTCAGCTTTTCCTTCAGGAACCTACCCTCTGGTTCCCGAAGCATATCAGTCCTCATCACAAGGCTTCTGTGTTCTTCCCGTAAATGCCCCTGCCTGGCACAGCCCCCGTCTTTCAAACCTTTGCCTCCCTCTTTTTACCAGGGCTGGCTGTCAGCCAGACAGACCACTGTCCCTTGCCTGTAATAAAACTCATTATTCACAACTACTCTATGTAACTTTCAAGAGTAAGTAAAATTACAAACCACCAAGGTGCCATCAATCCCACTTTCAAAGAGTAGCTACTTCAATAAGGAAAATGAAGAATAAAATAAGGATGTAAATGGATAGGCAGACATTAAGCCTTTGGAGGGAGAGAGGTAATTGTATCAGGACCTGTGACTTAGCTAGAAACTAGGAACAGGGACAAAAAAAAAAAAAAAAAAAAAAAAAAAAAAAAAAAGGAAGGAAAGAAGGAAGGAAGGAAGGAAGGAAAGGAAAATAGAAAATCAATGGGAATTCTGTCGGGAAAATAATTTGGAGAAATATTTGAAAGGCTAGTGTGTACACAGTCACACACTGTAAACATTTACTAATCCAAAGCTTTCAAATGCTGAAATGGGAAACAGAAAGTAAAATTCAGACCAAAAAAAGAAATAAAATTGTGTATTTTCAAAATGTAAAGCAGTAAATTCGCTAATAAAGTTTACCCATTATATAACATTGTAAAGTTTAAAAAGAAGAAGTAAGTAGTGAGTCAAGGAGAAGAGAAATACTTAGAAGATGGAGAAAAGTGGTTCACTTACCTATGATCCTATTTGCAAAGCGCTAACTGTTGAGTAAGTGAAAAGAAAAAGTAAAGTGCACGTAACACTGGCAACCAACCACATATATATATTTTTTAATTCCCAGCTCAATAATTCAGTCAAAGAGCAAAATCATGTTAAATGACTATTTGAAAAAAAGGATATGAATGTACCAAAATCTTAATAGCTAATTTTCTAATAGGGTTGAAGGGAGTTAAGATGTACAGGGCAGAGGTGGCACTGAATCGAGAGATTGCTTTCCCTTTATTCAATACTATAAATGTCTGAAAAAGAAAACACAACATATAAAACAAAATTTAGAATATACATCAGGGACATTTTAAGAGAAAGGTGAGACCACTGTTTAGAAAGATAGCCTTATAAAAAAATGTAAGTAACATACTAATTACCAACATATGACATGGTGATAGGTGCTTTTTCTTTCTGAGGACTAAACATTCTCCTAAATTTGGTAAGTGACTTGAGGATGTAAAGAAGAAAATAAAGAAAATTTGTAGTCAAGGCCATAGAAATTCTTAGCATCTTTATCAAGTTTTGATATCAGCATTTTAAAACTATTTGTAATTCGTAAAAAGCATAAAAACAAGGTTTTGATAATTTCTTCAGTTAGATAAAAAAAAATTTCACAAAAACTTCAGGGTTTTCCAAGATAGTGTTTGGATCAAACTCTTTTTTGAGCACTGCAAATCACCTGCTACTACTCATTCTGAGGAGAAACATAGAAAGGACAAAGTGTAAGAAGTACAAAGTAAGAAGGCATAAACCTACTGAAGATCAAAGTACCTTATGTAGAGTTCAAGATCATAAAAATTCACTTATATATTTCTTTTGGGAAAATAAAATATACGTATGGAAAATTCATTCCCTATTTTCACTTTTTGCTTCACCACAATGTAAGGTGAGAGACTTTTGCCCTTCCTCAATTCCCCACTGCAAGATGCCTCTTCAGTTCTCTGCCTGTCCTGGGAATGTAGGTTCAAATGAGTGCTTCCAAAAGACTTCTAGGATAATGGGACCATTACATGGCCAGGCCCAGACAGCATCCTTGGGTTATCTGAGATAGAAAGGAGGAAGGACAACATTCTTTACCAGACGTCCCTGGGAATAGCCTGGAACCAATTAGGAGGGAGGGGAAATAAAGGCAACTTGACTAAGAACTCACTTTCTTATTGATATAGTACGGGTCCAGGTCCTCCAGCGGCTCTGACACCATCTCTGGAGGGATGTCTCCATAAATAAATGGAAGGGATTTTCCTGCTTCCAAGTCACTATTTGGCTTTGGGCCATTTTCATCATCTTCATCCTTGCGCTCTTGTTTGGGTCTCGTAGCTTTCTCTTCTGCAATGCGTTGTTCAATAGCAGCAAGGGATTCCCTGGTAAAGAAGCGGAAGCTGTCAGGTCCTGGCGGTACCAGCACTGACTGTGCCATCTTTTCATCCTGCTCCTTTAATCACTGTTTAGCTCCTTGCATAAGAAAGTGCTATGGAAACGAGAGAGAGAGAGAAAGAAAGCAATGGTCATTAGGATAAAAGGTTACTGTGACAATTACATGCTACTGAGATAAAATATATAAACCAAGGTATCTATAATAATATTTTACTAAGGAAGCTGCATTTGGCATCCAGGGAATTCTCACGCATGCATTCCTTTGCCTGCATGGAGATCTTTCATATTCAGTATGTGTCTATGAGGTAATCTCATCTCCCACTTCCAAAATGATTTAAGTGGAAATATCCAATTCAGAGCTAGGAAATGGAGGATACTGGCTTATGCTTGCTATTTCACTTGTGTGAATATTTTGGCAGCCATCTTTTCTAACATCTTTTCTGAAAAAAATATCAGAGATCCAAAACAAGAGATGAATAATCACCCAAAATTGTAGAACCTGGGCTGTGCAAGGATCTTGCATATATCTCTCCATTTTTTTCCCTATGTTCCCTTTGGCCTACTTTTCTACTCTTAACGCTTATTCAATATCAACGCACCTGGTAAAAAGCTCTGGAAATTCTGAAATGCCAGGCTGTGGAAACATAGGTGGATACTGCTTGAAAACAAGGGAGCAGGAAGGAGCAGGGGATGCCCGGTTGCGTTTGGAACTGTTTGGAAGCTGCACAGGAAGGGATCCAGATCCTGCCAAACTGGGCAGGAAGTCACCCACGTCAGAGGTCTGGTGCTTGGACCCCCTGGTTTAGCAACCTGCTGCCAGCTAGTGTAATTGCTTCTTAAATGACCAAATTTGCAGTTCCTTAGGAAATACAGTAGAGATAGCCCATTTTCTCAAATAGTGTCCATTTCATAAAATCTACATAGCAGCTCTGAACTTGAACAAAATAATAAGTTGAACACAGTTTATCTTTTAAGCAAACTCCTATTATACTGGCATTTGCAATACATCCAGTTTTACTGTATTCTAATCACATTTTACTGGACTAACATGTGTAACTCAACAAAGCACATCAATCATTCCAAATGTTATCTCTGAATCAGTGGCAAGAGTTTCTATGCTTTTTGAAATAATATGACCAAAATCTTGACTCCGGAACGCCATCTGTATACAATCACTTATCAATTTTCCTTCTTTTAAAAATGTCAGTCCGTTTTAACACCCACCCTACAAAAATAAGAATTGCCATTTAATTATATGAAGTGCATTTTCTAAGAGTAAAATTCATTAATATCTGGATCATTTCTACAGTATATGCCAAATCAAACAGGGAAATCTAAAATATAATAAGCTACTGTACCATCTCCACATTTTTTTGAAGTCGACTAGGTAGGACCTTTCAGCTACCAGCTAGCAGACTATCACAGTGCCTCCAAAACATCTCTCATCTTCCTCACCCAGCCCCAGAGACTCATGCCTGGCAACAGGCATGGCAGTTCCCTCTTAGCACACTCCAGGGAGGGAACTGTCATGCCTGGATGTTCTAATAGAAAAGACATGCTAAAACATGCAGCCAGCAGTTTCAAAATGAAAGTGGTCCTCTGCAGATTCCCCCAAGGATTCTACTGTAAAGGCAGAGAAGCATCACAGAGAATAAGCATAATAAGAATGTTAAAACATTACCCCTGCAGAATCTTTTACACCCAGGGTTTGGGATTGATAAACTGGCAACGAGAAGACTGCAGCTAAA
This sequence comes from Eonycteris spelaea, assembly GCA_003508835.1. Taxonomy (NCBI): domain Eukaryota; kingdom Metazoa; phylum Chordata; class Mammalia; order Chiroptera; family Pteropodidae; genus Eonycteris; species Eonycteris spelaea. Next base: position 3,239,720 of record PUFA01000024.1, on the reverse strand, counting down.
ATTCCATCATGCTTTTTTTTCTTTTTTTTCATTTTTCTTTTTTTTTTTTTTTAATTCTCCTTCAAAGACCACACCTAACTTCCTGTAAAAGGATTCTGGTAACTGGAGTAAGAACAGGCATTTCCTGTGCGGGGACTACAAAATGGCATTCTTATAACTACCACTAGAGGGCGGAGGGACCGTGAAGAGAAACAGTGTATGCACTGAGGTATGTTAGAAGTAGCCTAAAGCTTTCAGTAATAGAACTCTGATGTACAGGCTTTTCTTAGAACAAAACATTAAGACTTTGCTGATTTCAATTATTAATTCTGTTAACCAATAATTCTGTTCATGCCTTTTATTTGATAAACCAGAAGTCATTCAATCAATACAAATAATTCAAATTAAAAGTAAAAAGAAAGTAAATAATGAAGGGGTAAAAATAAAAACTCATAAAACAGCAATTATATTAATGAAAGTCTTACATATAGTTCAATTTAGTCTCAGCCCCAGAGTATCTGAAATCCAATAAAGTGCTTTGCTGATTCAACAGAGATGGCTTTTGTGCCGTACAAGTTAACTTTCTCTAGAAATAAAATAACCCTGATGAGACACCAATCTAAGTTTATCTCTGAGTGGCTGAAAAGCAACCAGAAGAAAATGGAAAAGACAGTGGAATGTGAAATGCCAGTCTTTCAACTAATAACACAGTTAAGATTTGAGATTTTACTATGTGTGAGTCACTGACTGGACTATTATGTGTGCATGTGCTGTATCATTTCATCCTCCCCACAATCTTGTTCAATAAACACTTTCATAGTTTTTATTTGAAAACTGAAGAAAAGAAGTACACCAAGATTAAGAAAAAGTCACCAAATATCCTACAGGTAGGATTCAAACTCAAAGTCTGACACCAAAAATCTGTTAACTTTATTCAATCTTAAAAAGAAACATCTGCTCATGCAACTAAAGCTTAAAATAAAAATTAAATGAAAATCAAACAGTGGCACCAATTATGATCAGAAGTGGTCATAATTATTAAATTGAGATATTTTGCATATTTTGTAGCTTCATCACTTTTATTAAAAATATTATTTGTTGGAAATGAGCAAAAAGGCGATATAGTCAAAAAGAAAATTTTAGTTGCTACAGCAAATCTCTTTTGGTTATGAGAAACAGAATGATTTAAACTGGCTTAAGAAAGAAAAAAAGCAGAGGAGGGAGGGGGAGAAAAGAGAGGAAGGAAGGAAGAAGGGAGTTCATTGATTCAAGATTTACAGTCTACAATAGCTTTGGATAATTTGGAAGCTCAACTGATGTTACCACCACCTGTATCCTTTCCTCTGATTTCCATGGTGATAGCTTTTCTAGAGATTTGTTCCTTATTGTAGTAAAATGCTGTAGCAACTCCAGCCTCTCACCCTCCCAGACTTAAATGCAATAGGAACAAGGACCCAGAAAAACTCTCATTGTATCTCACTGACTACAGTTGGGTCACATGCCCATCCCTGAAATAATCACTCTGTAAAGTGGGGAGGGGTATGTCATGCTATGTGCTTTGATTGGCTTCCCCTAAGCCAAATGCCCCATCCTCAAAACTATGAGGAAATTTCACTTGAAATGTATGAAAAGTCAGGGTTGTGGTGGTAGTATAGAAACATTCTTCAAAAGCAGAGGTAGGGTACTATTACTAGAATGGGGGGGGGGCGTGATGCTAGTCAATAAAAACAATTGGTTTTTTTTTTCCTAGTTTCACCATATTCATTATAGATAAATATTCTATATTTGGGACTTAGAAACCAGGCAAGATATTAAGAAGATCTCTTCCCCAAAAGAAGCTGTCCTGCATTTGAATACTTCAAAAAGTTCTATGGCTAGGGTTAGCATTAGCTTCATTTATCAAATGAATATATGAATATTCTGGTACTGATATGCTCAACAATAAGCTAACTTGTTACACAAAAGATTCTAATTCAAAAAATAAACTAAGGAGTTCGACTTTTACAAAGTGATTTCCCACGTATTTTGGGGGAAGATTAACCATAATAACAACACATAGTGCTTAATTTGGCAGGCACTATTTTAAAAACTGTAAAACCATTTAATTCTTAATGACCTGATTAAGTAAATACCGTGATCATCCCCATTTGAAACACGAGGAAAATGAGATACAAAACATTAAACAATTTGTAACATGCATAAGTTCTCACAGCTGAAAGTAGGAGAAACGGAATTTGAACCCAGGCTCTCTGGCTACAGAATCCATGTTCCTAACCATTATGCGATGCTTCTCAAGCCTTTTCCATAATCACTTACTATCAGAAACATACCAAAATAATATATAAGTTGTAGGGTCACCCCTTTCTCCCTTATTGACCCTAGCCAGTGGACGTGTATTAGAATATTTAAAACATGAAATGTTTTGCCAAATCATAGACGACATAAGATGAACAACACTTGAATATTTTTTCCATCTCAAAAAGATGTTTATGTAAGATAAGTTTGAAAGAAGAATTATAGTCTCTTCTTTCTGATATCATAGGATAAGTTTTTCGGAAGTCATGCATATTTAATTTTTTTCCTGTTTGATCTGACCCTTGTTAAAACTGTAATGATATTTTATTAGAATGATAAATAACAGATGTTACATGGCTTTTAAACTTTATTCAGTTATACTACTTTTCAGATGGAAGATTTTGTATTACAACTTTTAAGGCCAGACACTATATTTGGAAAATCTATAAATAATGGGAAATACAAACAATATTATTTAAGTAGTCAGAAAAGAAAGAACATTAAGAATTAGATTTCTAAATTCTGCTGACATTTCTATGTTTCCCTTTCGGTCCCTTCTTTCTTTTATTTTCTTAACTTATAAAATAGGAAAATTAATCTTCTAAATTAAAATATAAAAATTAACCTGTTATTACATATGATAACGTCTACAAAAAAAAAGTTATATAAAAGACAAGGCAATAACAAAACAAAGATATATAGTAGTAAAGAGTATATGACCACAAAAATCCACATTTATAACAATAAGTACTCTAAAGTTAAATTTATACTAAAAACAAATTATTTGCTTATTAAATCTCATAGGTAAGGAAATAATTATATAATAGTCTATATAATAATTAATGACAGTGGATAGGTGCTCAAAAAACTTAGAGGATTTTTGTCCCCGAGTTAAGAAAGCTGAGAAATACTAAGAAACGTCTTTTTCTGAAAGTGATCTTTTAATCCTATTTTACAAGTGTAATTTTCAGTTTTCTTCAGTACATTAGAGTCATGCTGGAAATACAAACTAAGAAGATTTACTAAACGTTATAAACAAAAGATTTATTTCTGGATTTTCCAGTTTCCTTAATCCATAGGTTCGAAACTATTTCCTCATGAACTTTTCTACTGTCACTGGGTTTTGCATATCCTTCCCTCTTAAACCTTAACCCACTAGCTCATTTCTGTAGCTAACAATTTCCGTAAGAGAGAGAAATTTCTAAACAACTAGACTTAGATGTTTTTTATTATAGATTAGGAACAGAACACAATAGAAAACGTGGCCAAAGGCTCAGTATGTACCATTCAGATGAACTGTCATTTTTCTTTAAATGCTAGGTTTAGTTACAACATAAAAACTTTATTTTCAGTATTCTGTATTCATATTATATTTGTTGAGCAATATTCTTATAAAAGTATGTGTATTCCTGTAATTTATTGTTATGTTTTTAAACACATTTTGTTTTTAACAGAAGTGCACATCAGTGTTCTCATGGCAATCCTTGAAAAATATTATTAAATGTACTCATAATCACTGTACATTCAACTTTCCTGAGAAAAAAATAAATTCTATATAATGAGATATGCCTGTAGGTTTATAAAGCATTTTTATTTTATTGCAGATAGACTAACAACATGTTCTACATCCTTCCTTAATTTTTAGATGTGTTAAATGCATGTTAGTAGCCATCCATGAACTACTTCAAACCTTTTAACTGACTTATTGGCTGGAAAGCCACCTCTAATCTGATTACATATTAGTTTGATTTTGATGGATAGATTATACTAGAATCATAGAATTCCAAGGAAGGTTTCCAAAAGTATGGTCATCCCTGTGATAGTGAGACATTTCCATTTGTTCCAAATGCCTAAATATTCCCAGCTTAATTTTCTTCATTCCTTCTGTTTGACTGAGGACTTCTACTTAGAACTTTCTCCTTAAGCCGCCACCCTCTTATATTAGAGAGAAAAATGCAGCCTCTATCAGTGGGGTATTAGACTGAATGTCTGGGCATCTTCCCCAGAGAAAACAAGCAGGCAGAGCCAGGAGAGGTCTTTGGAACGAAAAACACTGCTCAAAAAAAAGGGCTACATTCCATAGTGTCACAGATACAAAGTGTGTGTGTGTGTTTGTGTGTGTGTGTGTGTGTGTGTGTGTGTGTGTGTGTGTGTGAGAGAGAGAGAGAGAGAGAGAGAGAGAGAGAGAGAGAGAGAGAGAGAGAGAGCGCACATAAGCAGGTGTCTCAGAGAGAATTAGAGAGAATGAGAACATAAGAAACCATGAATTTGTTTCTTCATGTCATGTTAACATGACCCATGACCTAAATTCTGGCACTCTACTCGGTTCTTGATATTAGCTATCTCATTTAATTCTTGTAATATTTTGTGAAGGGCGTAATGTCACTTTTCTAGCATGGTGGTGATCTCGGTTTATTGCCATTGCCACACAGAGCCAGATTTAAACTCAAATGTGTCTGATTTCAAGTTCTAAATACACTTCATTGTCCTATTTTCCTCTGAAGTGAGAAATGTACCACTGATATACAAGTTGAGACAGGTAGTGTGAAATATGTCTGAGTTTTTAAGTTGCTGAATCCCTACCTACATCTAAGATATTTGTAGACTACCACAGGTTTACCACTATTAAACAAACCAGTACCCACAGGAATAACTGTTTCCTCTTATACTCTTGCTATTGTGAGGTTAGCTTGACTTCTCTTGGAATGAGACTTCAACTCTCTGAACCTTAGTTTTCTTATCAGTAGAAATGAAGGCTCATTTTGAGTTTTATGAAATAAATTTGTAAGAAAAAGCTAAGCACTATAATTGGGACTTAGAAGATGCTTATTAAATGTGGGTTTATTTTCATTTTTTTTAGAGATTCCTTAATGGTTTGTCATTTCTCTATTTTTATTAAAGTTATTTATGCAAAGCCTTTCTTAACTATTACTGCATCTTATTTATCTGATCTCAACTTTCTTTGTGGTTTCCACAACATCTAGCATAGTATCTCACTTGAGATAAACCATCCAATAAATCATTGGTGAATTAACAGCCATAACTCTTTATTTATTCAGGAGCTTTCTTGATGTCTTCACTGAGTACATTTTCTTTCTCTTCAGTATAGTTTGTGTTGTGACTAATTCTAGCCTTCTGAGTTTTTGTTTGTTTCTATATACATCTTTGTCACCTCCATAGATTGAGCTTATCTATCCTAATACGTGCCCTTAACCTAAAGTCAGACTACCCTCTTCACTGCCTCTTCTCTCCATCATACAGGGACATATCACACATGCACATATACACACATATGCTTGTTTTTGCCCCTGTAGTTTATTTCCTCTGCCCAGAAAGTTCAATATTCACTTATTTGCCTCTCCCAATCTTATCAATTCTTCAGGTGCAACCACTTTGGAAAAGTCTCTTAAGGAAACTCTTCTTCATTTTCATCATTTCCATTATTTTTAAAGAGAAAAAGATAGCAGTATTAACCTCTTAGTGCATCCTTCTACATACATTTTTCTTTGCTTTAATTTTCCCAAAAAGTATTTCTAGGTCAATTTTAATAGAAGTATAATCTTACATTTGTCACCTTTACCCAAGAATCCTCAATCATTCTCCATTATCATTCATATAAAGTACAAATTCCTCTCCCTGACTTTAAAGAATGCTCCAAATTTCCTTTCTAGTCTTATCTCCTGTCAACCTCTACCAGAACTTTATGGTAAAGAAAAAAGAAATTGCTCAAGTTTTCCTTAACTTGCATTCTGATCTTTGTTTTTCTACTTCCAAGTTGTTACAAATACTGTTTTCATGACCTGAAATTCACTACATCACCAATTTAACCCAATGAGGCAATAGCAGTTTTAAATCTCAAATATTACATTTTTCATAAATATTTCCATATCCTTCCAGCTGGGTATGTCTTTTCACTTTTTCAAACTCAACAGCATTTGTTTTTCACATTCTATTTGTTGTATTTACATAACTGCCTTGAGTAAGGCTATGATGTTCTCCTCTTTGTAACTCTTGAAGCACATGAAGTAATATCTTGCACAAAGTAGAAACTCAATAAAACAATTGAATAACAGAAAATTTCAGAGAGACACAGTATTGAACAAGTTGTCATGTTGAAGGGGGCCTGGATGTGCTACAGACTATTGTCACTCTAGAGGGACAGATCTAAGATGAATATGGATGTTATATAAATAGGAACAATTTGATTCCATATAAATAATAATGTTCAAATTCTTAGACCTGCATAAAACAAAATGCTTATTCTTTAATAAGAAATAATGATCAATTACCAGAGATACTCAAGCAGATACTGTAGAAAGGATGCTTGCCTGGGGAAATAATTGGAATGTATAATTCCAAAATACTTCCAACCCCCAGATTCTATGATTGACTAAAATACAGAGCATCAAATTATCTTTTACTAAAGTAAAAAAAAAAAAAAAAAAAAAAAGGAAGACAATCAAATTAATTTTAAGGGTTTTTCCATAAATTCTAGATTAGAGATAACTCAAGATCCAGAAGATGGTCGCAGAACATGTTATCTCCCTGAGCAGTGGCTGCTCATGCTTGGTCATGAGCCCCATGAGGACAGAGCACAGGTCTGGGCTGCTGACCACTCGCGGTCTCCAGTGTTTACTGCATCATGAGTTTTCTCTGTAAATGTGTGAATTAAATATGAGACCTAATTTTACATTCATGTAACTAAATTAAAAGAGGTCAATGAGAAGACATAGTTAAAAGGATCTTACCAATAAAATCTGGCTTGTTTTAATAATACAATTAATTACCACTTCTTGGATTCCAATCAGAAAACACTGAAGAGCGATGGTATGAAGTTCTTGTCTTTTTTTAGGGCCAAGAATGAATCTGTCTTTGTTGAGTTTACATTGTAAACAATATATTTTTAGCAAATACATTAAATTATGTGCCCAGATATACGTTTTCCTTTTTAAATTAATCACCTAGGGGGTCCAGACAATTAACTGAAGAGTGAAATGGCTCTAAACAGGTTAGGATTTCCTTCTGTTGGGGTTGTCACTTATTTTTTTAAGAAACTGATTTACAGTTCTTTTCTTTCTTTCTTTCTTTCTTTTTAACCAAGAATTTTTGGCACTCAGTTTCTAGCTACATCTGATTTATGCAACCATCATTCATTTTAAAGGGCTCTTATTGACTTATTATTCTTTGGTAGGCACCGTGCTTCAGAAGAAAAAGGCTGTAACTTTGGAGTTAGACAGAACTAGTGTGCCTCTTTACTCTGTTAATTTCTATCTGCACTTCTTTGGGCAAAGGACTTGGACTATAGTGAGAATTAAAGAAGATAAGTAAAATATCCAGATATACACAGCAGATGCTATTTATCGAATTTTTCTCTATGCCCTTCAGCTCTTACACTTAGCAATGTACTAAGCTAATATCAAATATAAAGTTAGAAGTCTGACCTTTCAGAATTTATAGTACAGTTTACCATTTAACAAAACAATTTTTTAAGTGCTAATCATGGGTCAGTATTCTTCCAAATGCTTAGAATACATTAACTAACCAAACAGACCAAAGCAGACAAAACTTTGCCCTCATGGAGCTTCTGCTTTATGTATCCTCGTGTAAGTAATTTAAAGATAGGAGATAGTAGGTGGCACTAACTGCTATAGAAAAGGATAATGCAGGAAAGAGAGAGAAAATATCAAGGTAGGAGGTGGGTGAGGAGAATGGTATGTTGTAAATTTAAATAGGGTGCTTAGAGCAAGTCTTATTGAGGAAGTGACATTTAAGCAAAAGCCTTTGAAGGTCCCAAGGAAGCCAGTGAGTCATGAGCCTTCCTGGGCGATGGGGTTCCAAGCAAATCAAATGAATGAGTTATATTAAGGTATTCACATTTGGAAAGGCCCATGGTAAGGTAAATAACATTGAAATAATGAAAACAACACAAGGCAATAACATCAACAGGAAGAATAAAGTAGAGCAGGTAGCAAGGACAATCAGTACAATAGCAGATGCTGCCAACCTATTAGGCCTGCCATCTGGTTTCCCAGCAGTTTCACTGGTGACACCTGTGACATAAATGTCAAGATCAGAGCCCAAGCCAGACCCTGAGAGGGAACTATCGGACCAGAAATAAAGGAAAGCTCACTGCTTCTCAATGTCCTGAGCCTCAGCACAGAGAAGGTATGTAGAAAGCAGGGTAGCCATGCCTGGCTGCTCAGCAAAGTCTAAACCTGGATGGCTGTCTTCAGGGTGGACTCAAGAACAGCCTTGCAGATATGGAAAGTACAGCAGCAAAATTTAGCAGCTAGAAAGGACTCCACATTAGTGAAGCAGACAAAGCAAAGTGTTGCCTATCTAAATGCCTAGAAATATTTGTTGACATTTTAAAAGATTAGAAAAGGGATATTTTTTTTTGTACCATGGTGCGGTTTTAAAAGACAATAGCACCAATTAAAAGATATAGCTACAAAACAGATGTTGCTACAAAAATTTTTGTTTTCATGTGTAAAAGATGTGTTGGTTTTCATCTGTGAAAAATGTACTTGTCTATTTAACATGTTGGCAGCTACTCTCACTAGCACATTCTCTTACTTTTAATCACTCCGAAAAAATTTTAGAGAGAACAAATAGAGAATGAGCCACTCTGTTCCTCAGTTCACTTAGTCTCTTGATCCTTAGTCTTTTCCTATCTTCTTCTACTTTCTTCCTCCTCTTCTTTTTTTCCCTCCTCTCTTTAGGATAACAATAATTCCTAACCTGGTCAAATCCATAAAGTTGCTGTTGGAATGAATTCAAACTATTTAAAGTAAACCTTTTTTTTTTTTTTTGAACTCCAAAGCATTATAGGCAAATTCATTTTCTCCTTTTTCTTAATATTATTAAAATATCAATTTTTGCCCACAGGAATAAATGGAAAAAAGGAATTTCAGATAAAATGATCTTTTGCATTCTATATTTAAAAGTTTCCTTATATAACTTTATGCATGTGAATTATAAAAGTATGGTTAGAATTCATAAGATGATAGATTTTGGACAGCTCTCTATCGTGTGCATAGATACAAAGCTCACATATGTCAGATCATGTGATTTCCACCCCACCATATTGCTCTACTAGTTTCATCTGCTAAGTAAGCAGGAAAAACAGCAGACTTGAGAAGGGAAAAGGGCAAAAGGCTGAGGAAAACATACCACCTCCCCTAATGAAGTGATCATTTGCCTTCTACATATTCATTTCCAGGCCCATACTCATGAATGACATTTCTCATTTATTTTTCTCACTTCCGACTAAACAAAATACACTGAAATCATTAAAAGCAAGGACTGATCTGTAAGCAGACTCACTTGGAAATTATCAAAGGGCAAGATATGACTCACTCAGTTTTTGAAAAGTTGAAGTCACGATCACAAATCGAAATTGAATTTTCTTTGGGTAGAGAGAGAGACAGAGAGATACAGAGACAGAGGAGAGAGAGGGACAGAGGGAGAGAGAGAGAAAGATAGAGAGAGAGATTCTATCAGGTATCTTCATTTAATATCTCTATATGGCCAAGATAAGACAACAAATTTCTCCGATATAGGGAAGTTGTGCCTCTCAGAAAATTAGCTCTAAGATAATTGGGAGTTGACTATTTCTGGGTCTTTGATCATAATACCATCAATATTCCCTGCCCCCAAAGAATTCAAAACCTAATTAGGTGGTCAGAATAAACACATGGAAATTTAATAACACTACTGAGTCCAGTAACAGCATGAGAGAACAAAATGACACAACCACAGGCAGTATATGGTTTGTTTGTGATAACACTGACAAGCTTGAATTGGCCACAGCAAATAAATGACAGGTGCAAGACTGCAACCTATGTATTTTGATCCCCTCCACCCAACACACACACCAAAGAGGATTTAGTCTTTATCCCTTGCTATTTGATAAAGGTTAAAGACATTGAGGGCTGAAGTGATGAGCAAAGGCTTCTTGAATGAGGTGGAATTTATGGTGGGTTTTAAATGTTGGACTAAAAGGGAAGGGCATTCCACTAGAAAGGAAAATCATGAGCAAAGGCCCAGTGGCAAGCAGGGTCTGGCTCTGACCTACAAGAGAAAAAAGGGTAGGTAAGGACACTAGCAAATAGAAAAATCAGTTGGATTGGAGTGGAGATTTCTGACTAGATCAAGTTACAGATCTAATCAGGGAAGGATGACAGGAGCTAGAAAGAGAAGATGTTGAATGCAATGCCAAAGGTCAATGACTCCTTGCTGAAGCTTTTAAGAAGGAAAGTGAAATATCAAAAAGTGTATATTATAAAATAAATTAATATTATAAAATATTGATATGAAAATACTAATACATACTTAAGATTATAATTTTAGTACAGTAGTGAGAGTAGATAAGCAACATGTGGCTTATAAAGAAATATAAAAATTAGGTCCACAATACTTGTTTAAGAAATTCACTGTTAAGGAAAGAAGAACAAAATAGAACCAGAGTTCATTTTTTAACATAAGAGGGAGCCATGCTTGGTTGAAGGCATAATAAAACGAGCTAATGAAGAATAAGAAATCAAAGATATGGAGAGAGTACTTCCTTAAGGAAACTTTCTCTTGGAATATGAGGATACAATAGGGTCAAACACAAAGAAAACATTATTAAGCTTTGAAATCAAGAGGAATAACATTAGGAATGGGGAATGTCTGTGTAAATGGATGAAAATACAGTTAAATTAAGATTAACACAAGAGAAGATCAAATTCACTCGATCACTTCAACTTTTTGAGTAAAATACTATGCCAGATATTGCTTAAAAAGAGTTAGATTAAAAGAGTTTGTACTGAAAAGTTCAGGAAAGAATAATTAGGCCATTTGAATTACCACTGATAACGTTAGGCAGATAAGTAGACACGAGTGACAGGGGAATGAAGGCCCAACCCAGAGACTTCCCTTAGGACCTTCCCAAAACATCAATTTTATGGTTAAAGATTACCATTACATGCTGAAATTCCAGGAACTAAAAACCACAAAGCTAATCACTGGTTTAGTCCGGCCACAAGTGCCTGTGAACTTAGGACATATTCTGACCTTCCTTAACCGTAGCCTCATTATACCATCACTATCACACCAGAATTTCATGAATCGAATTATAACAGATTAATTCTGGGTAACTGCATGCATAGTAGACAAAGAGTTATTCAACAGTCAAGTGTCAATCAAAGTGACCTCACATGCCAATCATCTAGTATCCACCGCCCCAAACCACCCATCTAGGGCCAATATAAAGGACACTTCCTGAATTCTGTGTAGCCTATTTCTCTCTTGAAATGTACTTTGGCAAATCCTACTTTTCCTAAATTTTGCTGATCTGTAATTCTTTATTGCATCAGCAGAAATAACCGAGGTCCCCTCGGTGCCACTGAGGCAGCGATGGATTTAGATCATCCCAATGGTAAGAATAAGAAATGGGTATTGTCAGTCATTTGCAGAAGATGACTTAATAAAAATATAGAAATTGAGGAGACTTGATATTGATAAACAGGTAAGTTTTGGTAATAATTCATACATATATAGGATCCCTGACTATTAAATTAGTATTTTTCCCCACTTAAAAGAGAATATAATACCCTCATGGGAGGTCATCTTAGGCTCAAAATTAGAAAATTTTTTCTATATAAATACTCCACAAATGTAACAAAACAGAACATCATAATGATCAACATTGTTGTTGCTGTTGTTGTTAGTCAATGAAAGCTAATATTTGCTGACATCTTACTAAAGCCAAGTATGTTCTAAGTATTTCACATGCACACTGTTATTTAATTCAATCTTCATGATAACCTGTGAGGTAAGAACAATTATCAACTGTATTTTACACAAGGAGGCCCAAAGAGGTTTATATTTTGCTCAAGAACAGATCAGTAAGTGGTAAAGTCAGAATTTGGAATTTGGACTGGGACAACTTGATGCCTTGAGTCCAAGTTCTTAACCACCATGTGACGTTAGTCACCTATGTAAACTGTAAAATGACAGTCACAGCTTTATTTCTTATTACAGTGTTAAGATTTCAAAATTTTATTTTACATCTATTATTATCAGGACAGACTGTGACTGCTACCACCTCCCAGGCCAACAGAACCACATGCTAAAGTATAAAGTCCATGGGGTAGAGGTGCCTAATGTGCAAGTTAAGCAATCTGGATTTTATACTATGTACATGAAAAATCATTGGGAAATATTATTCGAAACAGCAACACAACCAGGTTTATTTTTTAGATATCATTCTGATAGCATGAAAATGGTCTAGAATATGAATCCCTATAGGGCAGGAGATAAGATAAAATACTATTGTAGGAGCCCAGACAAGAGACCATGAATGTTAGAATGTGATAAAAGCAATAGGATAAAGAAGAGATGAACTGAGCATTTCTGAGGTTGCTTCAGTAAATTTGAGGTTTGACTGCATAATAATGGAGAAGGAGCTACAGAAGCTTAAGGTGACTCCAAGGTTTTTGTTTGGTGGGACTTGATACACTGGAGGCAGACGCCTACTCTGGTTTTCCCAGTCTTCTTTAATCTTCATCTTCTTTGAAGTCCAATTTCATAAAAAGCAATCCCAAACTTATGGAGGAAAATAGAATGAAAGTTGTGTTGAAAAAAAAATGATTCTGCCCTGAGATACTGGAGCAAGATGAAGCCTAAAATCCAGGATACTAGTGAGGAATCTTTTACAGGAAGAAACCTAAGTTGGTTGGAAATTAAACTGCAGGGGTGAGGAGGGGGAATGTGGTAAACAATAAATACATTTGATTATTTCATTTAAAAAAATTGAGTGAAATTTGAATGGCCAATAGACATAGCATTGTTTAACACAAAGATAAATACACTTTTTAAGAGTAGGTGAATATATCCATGGTTCATTAGACTCTCATGAACTTTTTCTATAACAAGGAGTAAAATGATCTTTCCAGAAAGGGTATTAAAATTAGATGCACTATTAACAGAAATAAAATATTTTTTTAAATATAGTAAAAAGAAATATAATAAAAAAGTAAAATATAATCCTTTCCTTTAAGTTTTGTTAGTCTGGATGAACATAAAAATAGTATTAAGAAAGAATATTCATTTTAAGCAGTCAATACAGAGAGCGAATGAAATTTTTATTTAAAGGAAAACTGAATTAATGCTCCACCAAAGAGGCCAATAATAACAATACATTTTTAAAAGGCCATCATTATTTAATAATTTAACAGAAGAGAACTTGATCACTAAGGGACTTGGTAAAAGAGTGTGTTCAAAAGTTCCAATAATTATTAGAGATAAGCATGAAATACACACACTCAGAAGAGCAAATCATTTAGATCTTAGGATTTTAAGAATCATAGTCTGTATCCTTTTACCATTTCCAGGCAGAATAGATATCTGGATAAAACACTAGTTGGCTTTAAGACCTTTACTGAAACCATTTTTGCACGTGAGACACTGTTCAATAATTATCAGTTAAAAAAAAAAGAGGCCATTCCATTTGAGAGATAACCAAAGCCCCGAAGAATCACTTATATTGTACAAATTATGCAATACCCAGAGAAACAGTAAACAGTTACCATTTATTACAAACCAACACTTTAGTATGACTGAAAGATCATCCTTTTTCTCCTTTTCAAACAACTAAAATACATTCAACATCATATACAGTAATGCAGAGTGACTAAAATGATGGTATGCTCTGGCAAGGTATGAAATGCGGTGGTAGAACCAGCAATACTTTCTGTTAGAGACTATTTGCAGCAAAAGGTCCACATGGAGTATTCTCCAAATCACTGTAGGTGTACTCCCACTTAAGGTAGTTAGCATATTTTATTTCCACAAATAATATGAAATTAATAGCACAGAGAAAGTTGACAGTGCAAAGCCAAGGTTAAACCATTTGACAGCACACTGGTTACCTAGTGTCTAACTTCTCTGTTTTACTAGTAATTCAGAACTGGAGTATTGAGTAACCTCATGTCTTTTAAATGAGGAAATAACCTCATTCCTTTTTGCTGATTTACTCTATAATTTTTAAACATGGATAGCATCAACAATGGTGCTATTCATGTGCACTAGAAGAAACACAGAGCTAGAAAGCACTATAAAGAGAATGTACTCCATTCCTTTCACTTGTAATGGTGATAAAATCAAAGCTTATAGAATTTAAAAGTATAGGTATTTAGTATTGGATCTGGGACCAGAGCTCTAATTTTCTGACTCCTGTCCAGTCTTATTTTTACTGGTAAATAATTTGTTATCTCTAAAGGAAAGAACAAGCTCTGAGATTTTTTAAAAGAAAGAAAACAAATGCTATTTAATCTGAAAGTTAAAAATGGGATTCTTTTCTATTAAGTAAATAAAAATATATATTTATTAGAGTCACCAAATACTTCTATTACATCTCTTTCCTTTATTCATGAATATCTTAGGATCTGAAGGTATGTAGTTTAGAGTAATACAGACTCTTGATCACAGACATTTAATTCCTCTTCTTCCAATATCCCACCCTCTTAGCTGTTAGATGCTAGTGCAAAGAGCATTGAACACTCTGAAATACGTTGAGAAGGGAAATGCGTATCATTGGAAACCAGAAAGAAAGATATGCACATGCCATAAGTGTCTTTCCTAGATTTGGTCCAGCAGGAGAGACTGAAGGAAAGCCAAACTTTGTAGGACTGTAGGCATAAGGAGGATAACTATAACTCAGAAATAAATGAAAGATGTGCCCACAGAACACCATAATCACAATGGGATCCTACAGCCAGTGTTCGAGGAAGAGTAAATTTTGCAGCAGTAAGACATTGCAGATTTCACCAATATTTCTGAGATATCCACTAGATTGTGAAGTTTGTGCCTGGCATACAATAGGTACAAACAGACATTCCAGACAAACAACAACAACAACAACAACAACAACAACAACAACAACAACAACAAATAAAAACAGAGATATCGCTCTTCAGGAAGGCAATTAAATTCAGAAAATAAGGCCTCACTTCTTAAGATTCAGTCCTGGCTGCTGAACCGACACAGTCCCTGCCTTGATTAGCTCTTACCTTCTTTAGGCAGCTGGACCTGGCAAAGTTATAACAACTGAGAATTTAGAGTTTCTTTTCTGTCTAAAATATTTTTAGATGTTTATAGGAAATGAACAATGCTTGACAGAACCATTTCAGATCCCAATGTTACACAGCATAGAATCCTCTCTGTCAGGATGAGTAAGCAGAGAAAAATCAACAGACATAAAAAGATGTCATTGTTCAAAATAAGGGGCATGTTCTTAAAAATTAGTGCAGATGCCTCCTTAAAATGAAACATAATTGCTGCAAGAAGCAGAAAAGGACATGTTAATGTCAAAATCTAGTCCAATTAAGATTAAGAGGACATTATAAATACGAAAGCAAACAATTAGCAAGAGAATCCAATTGACTGCAAGGATACTTTTAAAAATAGCTAAATTCATAAGTACAATATGATCAGTAAACAGCAGATTGAAAATTCAGAAAATTAAATCCATTAAATTGAAGACAAACTCAATAATTTTCTACAGCTCTCAGAGGGAGAAAATATAAAAATTTATTATTAAGAATATAAAAAAAATATATTAGACAAAAGCCCGGAAGATGCTAAAATTAACGAGAATAATTTCAGCAGGAGAAACTAAAGAAAACATTGTAGTTGCAATAACTTCTAATTTCAAGAAAGCATGACATCTTTCCATCAAAAGAGTCTCTAAATCAAAAAGGACCACCAAATAATAGGTAAATTAATTAAAACAAACCAAAATGTAGACATATTTGTTAAGCTAAAGAAAGTTAAAGGATAAAAATACAAATTCTTCAAGTTTCCAATGAGGAAAATGTTTAGTGTTCAGAGGGGTAAAACACAAGCAAACTCTGGCTATATCTTACCTTCCTCAGATTAGATATCAGAGAATAAAAGAACAAGAAATTTTAGAGAAAAATATTTGTTTGCCAACAAATTGTTATCCCTATATGAGGGCATGAGAGAAACATTCTCATACAGCAAGAGCTGAGCAAGTGTATCATCAACGCATCCTTTATGAAAAGACAATTTTAAGGTATACTTCAGCTCTATAGAAGATGATAGAAAGAATGAAGAAATTGTAATACAAAAGAACTCTCAGGACATGGAGTTATACCACAGGGCTACGTTAAAACTAGTCAGCATGGTTATAAAACAATACACTTATGTAGAACATTTCTTTAGTATGAAATACCAAATTATATTTTAAAAATTAGAATACAGTTTAACGGAGAAGGAAAAAATTAATATTTTTATCTTATGTGGGGATAGTCAGCAGATATTCTTTCATTTATGATGTTGACAATTTCTTTTAAAAGAACAAAATGAAAACATGACTATGTATTCATTCCAAATAACTAGAAAAAAGAGGGAGAAAAAAAGAAGTAAAAAACTATAGTTGAAATAGTCCAATAGGCAAAAAAAATAATAATAATAAATAATAAAAGTAGAAACCACAAAACGAGTGATGAGAAGAAAGTTCAAGTATACCTAACATGATAATAAATATTGAATTGGTTTATTCATATTAAATAACAAAAAATACCAAATTAGATCACAAAGCAAAAGTTGAACAGATGCTGTTTATCTAAATGAAGCATGGAACAAATTGCCAAGATTAAAAATAAAAAATAAGCAAAAATACACCAATCAAATACAAACAAAAATGTAGATTTAGCAATGTTATTAGAGACAAAATACATTTCAAGGCAAAAATAACAAATGGATAAAAAACAAAATTTTATATTTATAAAGGTTAATCTTTCAATAAAGATGTACTAGTCATAAATTTATAAACTTAATAATAGTATACTATTATGTAAAACTCTTAGAAATTCATTTCTCTGTTTTTGAGAGATTGAGAGATCACATATGAAAACAAAGCAAAGGTATTGAGGATCTGAATAAAAATAATTATTACTGTTATTTAATAGCTGTGCTAAACTTTGTGCTGTATAGAGAAAACTTTGTTTTATAATTTCTAAAATTGATCAATTACACAGCAACAAAGCAGTAAGCTTTTAAACAAACAAGCAATTAAACAAACAAAAAATCCTATCTCAATAAATAAGGTAGAATTTGTAGACCTAATCCACATTGTTTGACAACAATACATTAAATTTATAAAGTTTATTTTAAATTTTATAAATCTTTGAAATTCTCTATGAAATAGATGACATGTATGAAAATGAAGTTGTTAAAATTGTATAAGACATAGAAAACTTGATCAGGGAAATTATAAACAAATGAATTGAAAAACAGTAAAACTATTTTAACAATAAGGTATTGTTTTATAGATGACATCGATCTCTTCTAAAAAATCAATATTGACACTATCTACAAACATGTTATTCCAATATTTTTAAAAAACGACTGACTAAAGAATAGAAAAATAGAAAATTATCAAAAGCTTTTTCAGAAAAAAATATAATGGTAAAACTTTACCAAAAATGGATAACTACAACCAACACCACTAATGAATACAGATATAAAAATCTTAAATAAAATTCATCAGCTACTAAATAAAATAATGCATCAAAAATAACATCCAAAATAGTAATACAAAAATGATGCACTATTTTATTAATATTGAAACTATATTAATGAATTACATATAATGAAATACAGAAAATATGTTAATGAAATACAGTATATCAATGGATCAATAAAAAATATGAACTACGGGCAGAGGCTAAAAGACACTTAGAAAGTCTCACATTTATTTGTAAATTATTATAAATGCCCTCTCTAATGAGAAATAAATGAAACCCCCTTACATGATAAAGTCTATCTGTCTCGAATCAAATTAACATCAATACACTTATATCACTATGAACACTGATGTAAATATATTTTAGTAATGAAAAACACTATAGATATTTAAATCAAAATTAGGATAAAGCTAGAAATTTTAATTATTGATTTCTCCAGAAAAATCTACCAATGGTCAGAAGTAGAAGAAACACTGATTAAAAGTATTGGAAAAGAGTAGATATAATTATCATAAGTATTTACAGACAAAATTATGTACCTAGAAAACCTAAAAGAATCAACTGAAAAATGGTCAAATCAATAGGCTGTATCTGTAATATACATTTCACTGTATATTGTAAGATCATTCATTCAGAACTTTAAATACTGTCAAACACCTATACTTTACAATTGTACTGCAATGTGAGTATATAAGCTGGGGGTGTGCAACTCAGTTTCTATAAGGACCATTTAGTAGGTGTTTTAGGCTTTGCGAGCCACATGGTCTCTGCTGCAACTATGCAACTGTACTGTACATAGAAGCACGGAAATAGCCATGGACAACACATGGATGTTCCAATAAAACTTTATTGATGGACACTAAACTTCAAATTCCATATAATTTTTACAGCATAAAATACCCTCTTTATTTCTGAACTTTTTTAAACAAAAAAGCCAATAGAAGGTCACAGTTTGCTGGCCCTGGATAGAGGCTGTAAGTGGCCTGCCAGTGAGGTTATCACAAATCAGTCTGTTCGGTATCATGCAGATCAAAAGGGCACTCTCAAACCTATGCCGTGTCATGAAGAATTTCATAAATTTCATGAAAG
This sequence comes from Eonycteris spelaea, assembly GCA_003508835.1. Classification (NCBI taxonomy): domain Eukaryota; kingdom Metazoa; phylum Chordata; class Mammalia; order Chiroptera; family Pteropodidae; genus Eonycteris; species Eonycteris spelaea. The sequence goes on along the minus strand of PUFA01000024.1, from coordinate 3,220,821 downwards.
AAACATTTTTTTTTTACTATCAGATATGTAAATGGGAAGAAAATTTTCAATATTAAGGTTAGGAAGGACAGGTAAGAGACACTGAGGCATCTAAAAAAATGTCATCTTCTCTTCAGTTTCTATAGATGAAATAACAATAAATTCTGACGTGATTTTTGTCACGCCCTTATGTGAAGATCAGCAAGAATTTTCCAGGAAATAAAAGTTTCATCTTTCTAACTGTATGATATTTTTTAAAAAATTAATAAAGGCAATCGAAGAAGATAATGAATGTGCATTTTCAGGGAGATAAGTATTTATTAATTTTACATTAGCAAATCTTTAGGAATTTAAGCAGTATTTTTTTCACCTTTAATTAACTGTTTTTGATCACTGAAAAATGATCACAGACAGCAATAGATTTCAACAATTTGTATAATAGAAGGACATTTTTGGTATATTAAAGAAAATACTGCCCCTCTTAGTGCATTATTCATCTGACTTAAGATATTAAATAGCATCCTGAAGCATTCAGATATGCAGAATGCATGTATAAACCATTTCCAAATCTAGATTTCCGTATCTTATGTGTTTAGTTTTATTAACTATGAACTAAATTTTCCAACTTATGTCTACTTATTCCATTTTTTTCTGTACTTACATCTTCTCTATGGGATTTACATGGACACTAAAATTATGAGATTATCTTTAAAAACATATTAATCAATTTATTACCACATCTAAATTCAGCTCTGGAATCAAACTCCCTGGATTCCATTTTGGCTTAGACAGTTCTTAGTTATATAACTATCAAGTTATTAAACTCTATGTTTTTAGTATCCTCATCATAATATTGTGATTTATAGAAAATATATATTTGGTCATTTGGATGACCAAAATATATTTCTCATATCTATCTGGTCTATATCCACAATTCTTGGCTCACAGCTCTAGGAACTCTGAGAATTTCCCATCTGTTAAGAGTGAAAAAGGTGTCATTTGTTATGCTAAGGAGGTGACTTTTAGAAAACACAAAGGTTAGGGGTTGGTTGGTAGGAGACCCAATCAGGTGATTAGAGAATTAGAACTGTTAGTCTCTTCCCCATCACCCCCTACATCAGGGAGGAGGTGAGAAGGGTTGGATAATCAATCATCAATGGCCAGTAATTTAATCAGTCGTGTCTGTGTAACGAAGACTATAAAAACTCAAGAGAATAGGGTTTGGAGAGCTTCTGAGTTGGTGAACACATGGAAATGTGGGGAGAGTGGTAGGCATTAAGAGGGCATAGAAACTCTGTGCCCCTTCCCACACACCTTGTCCTATGAATCTTTTCTATCTGGCTGTTTCTGGGTTATATCCTTTTACAAAAAAACCAGTGATCTTGTAACATGTTTCTCTGAGTTCTGTGAGCCATTCTAGCAAATTAATCGAACCCAAGGACCATGTTGTGGGAACTTCTGATTTATAGCCATTTGGTCAGAAGTATATGTAACAATCTGGACTTGCAATGGGCATTCTGAATTAGAGAGGGTCATTCATTCTGTAGCCAACCAGTCAGAAGAACAGGTAGCCTGGGCTTGTAACTGGCATCTGAAGTGTGTGGTGAGAATGCATGTTGAGGGGACAGTCTTCTAAGATTAAACCCTTAATCTGTGGAATCTAATGCTATCTTTGATAGATACTGTCAGAATTGAATTAAATTCTCAGCCACCAGCAAGGTGTCTCAGAATTGTTTGTTGATGTGGGGTGGGGGTGGGGGTCTCACACTGGAATTAGGTCGATGAATCCAATTTACTCATATTTTAAATGTAATCATAATAGTATCTAACTCACAGGGTCATTGTAAGGGTAAAATAATATGAATCATGTGAATTGTTTCACTAGTGTCTGTAGTATAGTAAACATTCTTGGCAGAACAACAGATGACACAAGAGAATTTAATTGAAAAGATTAAAACAATAAAAAGACTAATCATAAAGGCATTTTAGGGTTAAGGGAAACCAATAAAGGAATGGTATACTTACCCCAGGGCTAGAAATAGTAGGAAGCAAGAGGTAATAATTCTTGCAATCAGAAGGGAGTAGGGGTCACCTGGAAGGTGTTATGGCCTTTACATTCTACCATGGAATCTGTCAGGAAGGGATGTGAGGAATAAATACCCTAACTTCATTCTCTTCAGCTCTCCAGTCCTTGCTGGTGCCTATCTTTGGCCATCTCAGCCAGAAGATACAGGTTATGGTTGCTTCTTGATATAGTGCCAACAAGGAACCTTCCAGGTCTCAGAATATGGGGTAAAAGAGTAGAAGAAATAATGATATGTATCCAACATAGCCACCATTCCATCATCATTCTTCAAATTATCTTTTTGTTCAGAAGTATAACTATGACCTTTCATTGCCATGTCTATTTGCTGTTCCATACCACAAATGCCCCAAATATGTTTCTTGACAATGATAAGAAATATGGATAAATAAGAATAACCCAAACTATGCCTTCAATTCACTTGATAGCCATTGATAAAGTAGAAAATTAGTCTTCTTCCTTTGATTATAAAGGTGAAAAGATGCTTTTCAAATAAGCTTTTAAAGAATAAATAACATTGGTAATATGTAAAATGTTCCCTTTCTTAAAATCATCAAAAGTTAGCTCATATAGAAAGTACAGGTTATTGGCATTAAAGATTCTAATTTACTGATGCCCTTGTAATTTCTTATTTAACAACAGTGTATTAGTTTCCTATGGCTAATATAACAAATTGCCACAAACTTGGTGGCTGAAAATAACACAAATTTATTCTTTATAGTTCTGGAATTCAGAAGTCAGAAATGAGTTTTACTGGGCTGACACCAAAGTGTTGGAAGAGCCACATTTCCTCCAGAGTCTCTGAGGCAGATTATGTTTCCAAGCCTTTTCTAGTGCCTGGAGGCCCGTATTTCTTGCTCTGTGAACCTTCCTTACATTATTACAACCTCTTATTCTGTTGTCACATTTCCTGCTTCCTCTGTACTCAGATATCCCTATCTCCCTCTTATAACGGTTCTTATGATGATATTTAGGATCCAACTAGATAACTCAGGATCCTTCCCCCATCTCAAGACCCTTAACGTAATCACATCCACACTTTTTTTTTTTTTGGCCATATAAGGTAACATTCACAGGGTCCAGGAATTAGAGCATGGGTATCTTTGGGGCCATCATACAGCCTACTATAAAAGGTTATGAAAGTTCTCAGTTTACAAACTGAAAACCACACATTAACAGCTATGTACTCTTTAAATTGTCTTTTTCTGCCTCTCCTTTCAATCTGTTTCTTTCTCCCGGGAACCAATAGGTACAACGTTAACACATTAATTTACATTATAACTCAAAATGCAGTAGAAAAGTTCATCTTTCTATTCAATCTGACACTTGCCAGTGGCTAGTACAAGGGAAATTTAAGGTTTCTCAGATCAATACTTATTTGTTAAGCTATGGAGGCATGGAGAACTTTATGCCATGCAAGGTACTAGAACCACTGGGCTGGAAGACACCCAACATGTAAACAACGCAGCACTCCGCATAAAATTTCTGGGACAAAGTGTTGTCATGATCTCTTTTGAAAGTCTAAATGAAAAAATATAACTTTCATTGACTTTTTTCTTTATTACTATTGTTATAGTTTGTTTCATTCTGTTTTCTACCACTCATTTCCAGAATCACTAATGTTCCATTGGTTCTTACCATCTATTTACTGGACAATCTCTGTACATGTCTTATCTGACAATGTCTATTAGCTTTTCTATACCCAGCCAAAACGTTCTTTCTTTCCTTCTCTTTTCATCTCTTCCTTCCCTCCTTTCTTTTTGTTCTCTCTTCCCCTTTCTTCTCCGTCCTTCTTCCTTCCTTCCTTCCTTCCTTCCTTCCTTCCTTCCTTCTTTCCTTCCTTCCTTCCTTCCTTCCTTCCTTCCTTCCTTCCTTCCTTCCTTCCTTCCTTCCTTCCTTCCTTTCCTTTCCTTTCTTCCTTCCTTCCTTTCTTCCTTTCTTCCTTTCTTCCTTCCTTCCTTGTGAACATTTTCCTTAATCTATTTCTATTACTTGTTATAAAAGAACACTAGCTCATGAAACACCATTTCCCTTCATTTGTAGAAACACTGTCACAAAAACTAAGATAGTAATATATACAAATCTACTTACATGTTCTTAGAATGTCTTGAGTTGTAAAATATATTATATTGACTTACTAAATCATATTTTGTTTCACATGTATCTCTATTTAGTCTTTAAATGAGCAGAATTTTTTTTGAAGGGTTAACCAAGGTCAGGAATCTGAGAAACCAGAAGCTCAGGGGAAAACGATGAACTACATGGGATCAGAGATTAAACTTATTAGCTGATAAGGTGTTGTCTTAAACATTTCTGCAATTAATGATTTGAAACAAGATACACATTCCCTGCTATTATAATGTCAGAAGAATATTGAAATCTATATTTTACTACTTTTTATAGAAGCTAGGCCATTCTATTATTATTTTTTGGCAAATTGGGAAGATAATGATTGGAGAGGATAAATGTGTGTATTTATGTGTGTATGCAAATGTATACGTATGACTGTCGTTGATTAATTCTCTTATTACTTACAAAAATTATTTACTCATGGAATAAGAGAATTCTTATAATTGAGATTTGGAAATAGAGATTTTGAGAGAGAGAAACAGACAGACAGACAAACAGAGAGACAGTGAGACACAGAGAGACTGAGACCTCGCCACAATATATTTATTACTTAAGTTTTTTTCTGAAAATTTTACATATACTGCATTCACATTCTTTTAGAAATCATGAAGTAGTCTACTATAACACTAAATTTAAAAGCTATTCGAGGCAGTTAATATTAAAACAAACTATTGAGAGCTGTTTTAACAAGTCACTTGAAGTAGGACATAATTATGTTGTGAAAATAATAAATTTCGAGTAGTAGCCTGATTAAAGTTTTAAATGACTCGAGTTCAGCAATGTACTGATCACCTCCTGCAGAAGGCAGTATATGTAGGTACTGGGTAGCTTGGTAGAACTACGACACGACGATCGACCTTAGGCATTGCACAAGTCCACATAAGAGATGACCTAGGTGCACTGATATCTGGCTAGTCCACAGTATGACAAGTGTAGAGACAGCTGCAGGATGCAATGGAAGTACAGAAGACAATGTGACATTACATACAAAAACATTAGACAGGACATTATAATGGAAGTGACATTTGAATTAGATATAATTAGGACGAAAGTTCATATGTATTTTCAGAAGCACTGGGTATTACAAAAAAAAATTCACTGTAATGCTGGACTCTATTGAAGACAGAAATATGTTCAGTGGACATTTTTTTCAGTATATGATAAAGTGGAAAGTGAAACATTTTCTAATAGTGAGTTAGCATATTTATGTTAGACAGAGGTTTCTAAGAATAAAGTAATAAAGACATTCGGCCTTTAACAAGGACAAATAACTAAACTGAGGTTTAGAAGAATACATGCATTAAGACTCTTTAGGAGGGCTAAACTGGGTAACTTCAATTAAATCCTAGTGGTTTAGTGAAGTGACATCAGCATTATGGTAGCATAAGACATCCTTTGAATTTCCCTTCCCCTATTCAACAACAAAAATCCAGCACCATCCACAAACAAAAGTATCTCTGTGGTAATTGTGGAATCTAGCATGATATGTCAATAGACCAGGGAGGTATCTCAACCACCTGCATTGGACCTTAGTACTAGCTGTGGTCCCTGCAGAATCCTATGAATTGGTTCCAGTCCCTCTCAACCACAGTCCAGGAGCACCTGGAGAACACTGACTTGAGCAGTTATTTATGGACAAGAGAGCTTTTGTGGAAATCCAGGTTTCCAGAGGAGAGTTTCCAACACACCAGTGGAGTAAAAAATACACATATGATTTGAGATGGACTGGAGTGGAAAAGAGGAACAGCTTGACTTTGCCTGCATCATCCCTCCCTCAAGGTGGCACGCTTAGGGCTAAGTGAGACCTTCTCAGCCATGATTTCTCCCTTGCAAGAAAGGGAGTGAATGCCCAGCTTTCCCAGCTGTGTGGGACACTGGCAAAAGAACTGTCTTGGAACTACTGTTTAATCGTTAACATAAAAAACTGTATCCCTAGCACACTCTTTACTACCATAGACACTAGATAGGCTAAAACTAAAAAAATAAAATGCTTAAAATTTTAAACATTTATATAGCCGTTGGGTGAATAGTCTAAGTATTCAACTATGGGACACCATCAAAATTTATATATATGCAAATAACATATAATATCAATAAATATAACATATAAATAAAACATATAATTTCTCTATATATAACAATGTTAAAAGACACTATAAATTGGAAAACCATTGCAACTGATATAATAGCAGATTTATTTTTAAATTATGTGTATTTTAAATACAAAAATCCTCATATAATTCAATAAACATCATCACAATAGAAAAAAAAACTGGGCAACAGATATGACTAAGCAATTGGTAAAAGAAAGACACAAGATCTCATAGAATAACAGGCAAATATTTTAACTTCACCACCAGTTAAGCAAAGGAATTTCATTTTCAACTACCGGATTTGAAAAAAAAAAAAATAACGCTTCTACTCAGTACTGGCATACTTAAAAGAAACTGGTATTTTGTATGCAATGCTGATAAAAAATGTAAAATTACAATTTTTCTATATGGCAATTAATAATATAGAACCTTGAAAATACTATATCCTTTAATCAAGCAATTAAAGATCTGGAAATCTAGCAAAAGAACCCAATAAAAATGTAAGTAAATATTTAGCTTACATACTACTTGTTGAAATATTTTTACACTGGAATATTGAAAAACTCCAAGTGCTCAACAAGTCTTTTGCTAAATAAATTTTGGTGTTCCCATAATAGAATACCATGTAGCCATAAAAATGATTGCATACAAAAACATTTAATGACAAGCAAAAAAAGCAGGTTAATAAGAAACCAGCGAGTAGAGCATAAGAACATTTATAAAAGAACCTACTAACAAATATATTTATGGTAGAAAATGTAAGGATAAATTATATGTCCTTTAGTTCCCTTGTACATGTCACCAAATGACTCTAATGAACATACATTACCTTTCTGGTAAGGGGAAATTCAAATTAATTTAAATTTAATGGGAGGAAGAAACAGACATTGTGATCCAGTGACATTTCATACTGAAACCATACCGAGAAACAAACTCTGCAATTAGCACTGCAGCCAGGCATAGTTTAAGAAAGTAACCTCGACTGAGTCTTTGTTGACTTGGGACTGCTCTGAAAAAGGGCTTTTCCCTGAAGGCTTCTCCCACAGTCACTGGGGAGACAACAGATGAATTTAACCCTGGCTCTTTCACCTTTAGCCCCATCCCGCAGAATTAGGTTTACTATGTCTATCCACAAGATACCTTGAACTTTGCTCACATATCTCTATCACCACTGCTACCAGATAGTCTATACCAGCCAGCACCGCTCTCACCTGGGTTACTAAACTTATCTCATGAATGATTTCACTAATTTATTTCTGCTTCCCTGCGACTTGTTCTCCACATAAACTCAGAATGATTATTTAAAAACACAAATAAGATAACGTGAGTCACTACTTAAATCTTGCTGATGGTTTCTAGTTGCACTTTGAAGAAAGACACAACCATTATAATAATTTACAAACACCTATAAAATTTGGTCTCTCTCCTTACGGCATTTGCAGTCACAATTCCTTCTATTTGAAACACACGACCATGATCTGGTGGCTGAAAATTTACTTCAACTCAAATTTTGCCTCCTCAGCGATGTCTTCCCTAACCAGCCAAAGTTAACTGCCGGGCACTCATGCAACCATGTCCTTTTAAAAAATATTGTTGTTTTCTGTGCTTCATTGTATTTATTACTCTCAGAAATTGCCTTGTTCATTTACTTGTTTTGCAACTGATTATCTTTATAAACTGGAATGCGAACTTGACGACAGCAGGAGTATTGTGTAGTTCTCCATTGTATTTCAACTCTCTAAAACATGCTTTGCAGAGAGCAGGCAATTCACTGGAGGCATACGGATTTAGAACATTGCTTTTACCAAAGAGAGAGAAGATGAATTCCCAAACTCCCCACTATATTTGAAGCCACTTACATAATTTTATTATAAAAGATTTTTTTTTTTTTTTAGTTTTAGTTTTAGCTGTATTCTAATTGCTTAGAAAAGGTTAAATCCACCCCCATGCCCAGCTCTTGGTTTCCAATACCATTCTCCAATAAAAAGAACCAGATCTCCTCACAGATATGGCTGATTCTAAGACTAAGACAGGAAATATAAAAGATGGGCCTAAAACATCTTGTAATACCAGAATATAAAGAAGTACGCAGAAAAGAAAAATCCACATTAACAATGATGTATCAGAGGTATACAGAAACCAACTGAAAGAGCAACCATTGGCTAAAGTTGGAATACTCTGAGTCACAAAATAAAGTTATATTGGGTTATAATCCAATTTGTAAAAAATAAATATCCATGAGTCCATATTGATATAGATAAGTGATTGAATAAATAAACAAATGGGAGAGAGGTATCCTGTGCATAAGATTACAAATAATTTATGTACTCTGTCATCAAGAAGGGGAACATAACTCTCCACCTCTTAATTGTATGCATAATGACTTTTTTTACAAGAGTACAATATAGAAAGGAGAAAAAAGAGCATTTTTATAGTGAAGAAGACAAACATTTCCTCAGCAAAGTCAGCAAAGTCAACAGCAACTGATAAATCATATTGATAGTATGTATCCTCGATATAATGTGATGAAAATGGTACTTTATCTGTGACCTTCCTCTCAGAAATCTACACTCCAGTCTAATTATGAAAAAGATAATACAGGGCCTTCTATAAAACCTGAAGAGTACTTCACAAAACTGTAAAAGCCATCAAAAACAAGGGAAGTCTGAGAAAGTGTCACAATCAAGAGGAGCCTAAGGAGACATAATAACTAAAGGTAATCTGTCTTGAATGAGATTCTGAAATAGAAAATAAATTAAAAACTAAAAAAAATATTAATTGAGCACAGCTTTAGTTAATAAGACTATCAATATTGGTCAATTAATTATAAAAAATGTACCATATTAATGTAAGATGTTAGTAATAGAAAAATGGTGTGGGGCATATGGGAACTCTGTTAAACTCTGTACTATTAAGTGATGATTGTGCTAAGTAGTGAAAAAAAAAAAAAAAACCTGAACTGAATGTTTTGTTTCACACAAATACTAAGAATTTTTTTTAATTAAGTTTATTGGGGTAACATTGGTTAATACAATTATATAATTTTCAGGTGTACATTATTATTGACATCTGTATATTCTATTGTGTGTTTACCACCCAAAGTCCAGTTTCCTTCAGCTACCACTTCACCATCCCCCAAACCCCTATATTTGACCCCTTTTACTCCGTCTACCTCCCCTCTTCCTTCATCCCCTATCCTCTGGTAACCATTAGTCTATAGTCCATGTCCATGAGTCTCTGTTTGTTTGTCCTGTTCATTTGTTGCTTTTAGATTTATATCCCACATATAAGTGATATCAACACTAAGAATTTTTCCATTTACTTTTCTCCAAAATGCTATCATGGGTTTACCTTCTATAAAAGATAGTAGATTACACTATTATAATGCTGGTGGTGGAAATCTGGACTATTGACTAACTATTTGGATTGTACTCAAAGGAGTGAAACTGTCAAAAAGGGTGTATTTGAAATTCACTGCCATACCTACATAAGCTCATAGGTCGATAAAGAATAATATATAAAGATGTTCATGGCAGCATTGTTTATAATAGTAAAAAAATTTAGTAGTAACCCAAATATCCATCATTATGATATTGTAAATAATTTGTGATCCATTTCTATAATGGAAAACTATGCATTACTTGAAGTGATTGCACTATATGTTCATGTATCAAAATGACCAATTCTCAAAAACATCATGCTGAGGGTAAAAGGAAAAATACAGAAAGATACTTATAGTATGATAACACATATAAAAATTTTAAAATACATAAAACAGTACTCTATATTGTGTGTGCAAGCTGTATGGAGTACAACTGAAAAATACAAATATAAAGATTGTGCTTCAAATTCAAAATAGCTGTTAACTGAGAAAGGGATTGATAGGAATTGGATCAATACGGGTACAAAGGAGTTTTCCACTGTATCATATTTTCTCTCTTTTTGTAAGAATCTAAATATGACATAAGAAGTCATGATGAATTTTTTAAGGCAACAAATATTTAAACTCAAATAAGAAATATATTTCCAAAATTATGACCATTCCATTTTGTTGCTTGGAGTGTTTTAGTTAGGCTTTGGTCAGCAATAAAGTGTATGAGTAGTTTTAAGTAATTTGTTCCAGAATCACTCCATCTGGCCCATATGTGCCTCTTTCCATTTCTGGACCTTTTGCTGCTGCTCTTCAATTGCTTCTCTTTTGCCTACCCTGCTCAACTGCATGTATATCCTTGCAACTTATTATTGGCTTCCTTTACTAGACCTAAGTAATATCTCCTATTTTATTAATTTTTAGTACTAAATTCTCAAATGGTTGAAGAATTTATCTGGGTTTGAAAACAGAGTCTCATCATTTGATTTGTGCTTCTCCTATCTAAGGAACATGACTTTCCTCAGTACTGGAATTGTCTTTGCTACTATATTCTCAAATATCAAATCTCCATTATCTCAATTATTTCTTTCTATGATATCTCTTTGGTGTTGCTGAACCTTTTAATTCTACCTATCATGCTTTTTAAAATTAAGAATGCCACTGATCCATTCTGGGTAAATCCTCATCTCTATATACAAGGCTTTAATTCTTATTTCAGCTGTATCTAATTTGTTAAATGCATACAGTTTTAAATGCTAATTTGTATCATTTTCATTTACAAATTTATATTTGGTTTCTTTTTTTTTTTAATACCTGTCAGTTCTTATTTCATAGTGTTTTGTTTTTATTCCTTAACACTTTTATCATTTTAAGCATGCTTCTTTATAGTTTGTTTTGGATTATTTTATTATTTCAAGTTCCTAAGATGCTGATTCTGTACATTTTTTTGTTAAGTCTGCTGAACATCCCTTATGGTAGTTTATTTCTTATATAGCTTGTATATGTTTATTGTGAGTTTAAGTTTCTTTTTCTTTTAAGATCTATGGTTTGAGAAAATGACTTTCTATTATTTTTTAATTGCTTCTGCCAAATATTCAAAGATATTACCCTGACACTGAGGAATTTCTTTCCATAGAATAATATACATCCATTTTCTATTTGACCTGATGCAGTCTTAGGGTTTTAATTCTTTTTTTCTTAAAAGGCAGACAGAGACAAGCTTCCTTGAATTCCTGAATCAAGATATTTGCATTTTCTAATTCTTATTTCAGTGAGACTACAATTCTTTGAGGCTCTGCTTTACACGGGGTTTTCAGTGTGAATTCCCCATATTACAAAGTTCAGGACCTCATCCTTATATTTGCACAGATTTTAAAACTAAACCCTCTGGGAATTAAGATCTTATTCTAAATATGATATCCCTTTTTCTGCTCCTCAGATCCCTATGTCAGTTTTCATGTTTACCTCTCAGGGTTTTAGTTATCTTTTTATTTCTGAAATACTGGCAGCTTCCCATTATTATGAGTTTAACTATGTATTTAAGAAACATTTTTATTATATTTAGAGTTTCTAAATGTTGGTAAAGGACTTCCACATTCATTAGTCCACCAAGTTTCCAGAATTGAAAATACTCATAGGTTTTGTGTAAATTATTACTTTTATCTTGATAGGTCTAATTTAACCTTAAAATTTCTGGGCATGTAGGAAGTTATAGTTCTAAGGACATAAGACTAGTGCCAGAAGCCATCAAATGCAAAAGGGTTTCCCATATTCTGCATCTTCTGAGTCTATGTTGGTAATAACAACATATATTTACTAAAACGGTTGTTTCTGCAGAAAATTGACTTTAGTAAGAAGTCAGATACAAAATTCACAGAGTTAGGTCATTCCTGGTGATGTAACTAAGGATTCAATAAGAATCATCAGAAATTTCTGTTGGTGGATTTATCAAGGCTAGTAATTGGGTATCTTATTTTTATGTTCTTTATCTAGCTTGTATGAGCAATTCTGCATTTTAACTTTCTGACACCTAGACACCTAAATCATGAACCATTTATTTGGGTAGACTAATCAAACATAAAATATGGCATAATCCTTTTTTGATTTTCCTCTTCTCCAACTATCAGAAACGGGATTACCATATATTGTAGTGTGCCTGGGATAGTCTTGGTTTACTCCTGTTGTTCTAGAGGAATTATTAACCATATGCTTTTGATAATTTACAGTCACTCTATCTATACAACTAAGTTCCCCAGACCACTGATGAAGGCATTCGCAAGTGTAAGTCTGAGCACTTCTCTGGCACATCCTACCTGCCTGACAATTTCTGGGCCACCGTAGTTGCTCAGTCCAGGTGAGAGACAGAAAAGGAGGAAAACGTCATAGCCAGTAATGTTGAGTTAATAGAGAGATACTATCACAATTGCCCCCTGAGTGGCTTGCTTCATATCTTAGATATTTCACCTTTTGACATCAGTTATTTAAAGAAAGGAGAGAATGCTAGTCTTCTCTGATGAAAATCTTATCATAAACTCTCTCTTTTTTCATGATATTCCAACCAATCCACTCTCTTTCATACGAGCCTAATAAGAACTTTGTTTTTCTATGCATATCGCCCACCAAAAGATGGACAGGGCATAATTTTACAATCACATAATTGCATACTTATTTCTTAACACCACCAAGCCATTCTTATGCTGAAAGTAAATTATAATCTCAACTTATGCTAAATAGCAATACAAGACTTAATCATTTTACACTGTAATAATAATTCAAACAATTTGAAGCACTTCTTGAGGGTGATTGCTTCCTAATATCATTTTATTCCAGTAAAAAAATTATTTTTTAACAAGTAGAAACCAAAAATTAACTAAAATTATGGTTTTCTTACCCTCAAAAATCTTTTAACACATTCTGATAGATAAAATATATTTAAATACTCATAATTCTTAAACCATTTCTCCAAATATTGTAAGAAATAACAAAAGGTCCTTATATAATAGAAAAAATGTTTAAATTATTATTATTAATGTAGTTTCTTCATTTTCTTCCAAATGAAGATCTCGATTTAAAATTTCAATGGAATATTATCAGGAAAAATTTTGCAAAGTCCACCTACACTTCTGCTTTTACCACCCCAATTTCTCTAAATCCAAATGAAGTAAGGGGGAGATAACACTAATGTATGAATATTACAGGGAGTTAAGCCAGTAGTTTTTACCTTTGCATTTTATTATGATTTTATTTCATGTTCTTGACCACTTTTCCTACATAAGAATAATATTTCAATAACCATCACTATATTGCCAATGGTATTTGTCATCAACTAAATTCATATAAGATTCTAATGCTTCTTAAAATCAATGTAATATAAAATTACATTTTGATGACTAAAGATCTTATTTGCTTTCATAGGCACTATTACTTTTATTTTTTTGAATCCTAAAGCACAACTTTTCACTAATTAAGCAATTTTTTTCAAAAATCTTACTTTTATTATATTTAAACAAAATCAGAGATCATATTAAACTTGCATTCTAAGATAATAGACATGTGAAATAGCTGTTGGCAAAATTCAAATCCACAGTATTTAAATGCAAAATATATTAAAATACCTTAAATATTTTCCTAGTTGGTTTATTTTGAAATAAACTTGTTTGTAACTATCATCATTATTTAAAGCACCCTAAATAAAAAGTATTCATAATTTATAGCAAAAAGTGATAAAAACAGGAAAAGTAGTGGTTTTTCTTATTGGCAACTTCTGAAAGTGGTCTGAAATTAATGTTAAAAGTGTTTGTGACCTATGTTAGAGTAGAAATCTGAAAAATATTATTCAAAGACCTGATTTGTGTTTTCTCTGACCTATTAAAAATTATAACATAAATATTTTTCAAAGGGAATCAACAACAAAACCAAATATAGAATTTAATCCCTGTGAAAGTGTTCTGAGCTGAGGAGTGTTGACCTGGTTCGCTGCATGGTTAGTATTCACGTCAGAACCTCTAGTACCAAGCATTGTCCATGGCCCTCCTGTGGATACACATCAGCTGTTAATGGAATTAAACTCAAGTTAGTGTTTTCATTTTAGATCATCAGGTATCCTCTCCACAGTTGCCAAAGTGCCCACTTTGTTGGTCAAGAAAATACGGAGGCAAATAAACATCGAGCTCGAAATGCATAATGGTTAAGAGTTCTACAGTTGGCAATAATAATCCCGAATTTCCTAGTAATGATGGAATAAAACCAATCAAAAAATCTAAATTCTATCTTAATGTTTTAATAACTAGGACCTGAAGCTAGATTCAAAATAATCTTATTTATAAAGCTTAGTAGCTGAGTGAGGTAGGTAGGAGGATATCTAGAGGAGATTCCCAGGGGGAAAAGGAAAGAAGAGGACTCTGAGGGACAGGGAGAAGTCTGCCTTTATGATGCTGTCCACAGTCAACTCTGAGGTAGAAAAAGTTATCTGTGTCTGTATTGCCGCCTACATGCCTACTTCTACCCCTCTCACTCTAATCTGCCAGGCTCGCCATATGGCCACATAGAGTCAGGTATAAAAAGAAGGAAGTGGTATTTCTATCCAACCAATTCTGAACTGAACTGAGTTAATCTGAACTGAGAAAGCAGCTATTTCACAGGTGTCAGTGTGAAAAATGGGATTCAAGGCCTCATACTGCCATTCCATGGCATGTGAGTACAAGGGATTGTCTAGAGATCAGATTTAGGGTAGATGCAAGAGGATTCTGGAACTGTCAATAGAAGAGAGAAAGAATTTCTGGTAGAAAGTTGCATAAAGGAGGTTAGTTTGCCAAAGAGAAGGACGTTTGTAATTAAGTTAACTTTTTCTATTTAGATTTATCCTTGTGAAAGTACTAATAAAACTTAAGAGAAAAATAGGCTAGAGATTGAATAATTAATTCAGAGGCTGACAAACCGGACCTTAACAATCAAACTAGATACGTGTAATAGACATGTGTTGGTCTAATCCTATGCAAATTTAAAATAGACACTGTTTTTAAACTGGTCATTATGAATAAAAAATAGATAACTGAAGTATGTACAATAAACCTAAAGTGAAATGATGTTATTAGTTTCCAATTCAAGGATTAATGTGACTAAAATGTGCTCTGCTAAGAGTGTTTTGCTACTGAGGATTAATTATTTCTTCTAGAAAGTCCATATGCCACAAACAGCCTTTTTTGAGGACCCAACTAATTTAAATAGAAGAGATATTTTATCTTACAGATAAGGATTTAATTTCCAAGAATGGGCAGCTCAAGTGAGTTACATCAGTTTTCCTTTATATCGTTTCCTACCCCTTCTTCCTGTTTCAAAGAAAAACATCCTTGAACCTCCATCTCTTGTCTCCTGCAACTTTGATATATTTTTTGTTTATTCTTTCTTTTACAAATTTCTCTTTACTGACTTAATAACTTTATTCTAGGAAGGAGCTGAGGTTTTTCTAATCCTAACATCAAATTTCCCTCAATAGTACATTACCCCTCAAAGTAAAAATGTTATCTATTTCCTTTCACTGGTAAACAGCTTAAAATCTAAAATTACTCTTCAGGTTTCTCATTTTCAGTTTAGTCCTCAGTCTGAGCTCCTGTCTGTGCAAATCTACTAAACCTCTTAAAATCCACTGATGACCTAATAATAATAATAACAAAGTCCATTGTCTCCTACCCTAATTTCTTATTAAATAACCACTTTATGGGTTTGCTATTGCTTTTGAGCCCTCTTTTTGGTAGTCAACTTACTTGCTTTGCCTCCTATAACATGATTATTCCTCCAACTTTTCTCATTATGTTTCCACAATTAATTAGTATCCTTTCAGGTTCATTTTACTCCAATTAATGTTAAAGTTATACCCCAGTCATCTTCACCCCACTTTTATTCCCTAATGATGTTCATTTATGTGTAATCTAATTCTTGCCACAGCTTCATACACAGCCATATATTCAGCTTTATCTTCTAATCTGGTATCTGGACATAAAATGTTCACCTTATTTTTCACCTTCACTTTCACCTCTATGTGAGCATGTGGTAGTACATTAAAAGCATAACATCGAAAGTCAAATTCATTATCCTTACTTTTGCTGCCACAGAAAAACAACAACAAAAAAATACAGCACCCTTGGGCCCCAATCGAATAGTATTTTTACAACTTTCTATAATTTCCCTATGTAATGTCCTGTAGTTCCCTATTTCCTTGTATTTGCTTGCCTTACCTTTGTCCTTGGAATGACAACTTTCTATTTTTATTTATTTAAACTCAACTCATTCTTAAATATCTAATTTAATGATCATATTTTTTTTCTGGGTTCTGAGCTCCTCATGTACAAAAATTGTGCTGTTGGCTTATTCTGCATCTTAGATTTAACACAGTGCCCACTACCAGATAAGTGCTCACATACTTGTCCTATTCACTTTCTCCTATTTTTTAATTTTCATTTTTATAATATTTAGAGCTTTAGTACTATCTGTACAGGCACATATTCATATTAAACTCCATGAGGTAAACTCCGTGTCTTTGTTATGTCTCAATCTCTACAGTGGACAGTTCTCAGTAGATGTGTGGTACTCCATAAATATTGTTAAGTAGAAGTGACACATTTTAATCCCTTTCCTTTCTCAAGATATTGAAGAACTAAAGTGCAGCCTGTGCCCGTAAGTAAAAAAAGAGAGAAGGTCAGGGCACAAGATGATGTACCTGTAAGGGTAAATAGACTAACCTACATGTACCGTCTATTTTGTTAGGCAGGAAGAACAGAGTTATGATCTACGGTGTGACTGTACATATCATTCCTGGGCACAGAGTAGAATAACATACCTCACCAAATGAGGAAAGGAGAATATTAAGAAACAGAGAGTCTCCACAGTTGTTATTTTAGTTTTCTTGGATGCCTCACCAAGAGGCCTGAGAAAATTGAACACTGCACGTAATATGCCAGTGAATAACATGTACATTGAAAGAAACTCTATTTCATAGAATTTACACACAGACACACACACACACACACACCACACACACAGAGTCAAATCAGCACACCTGCTATATGCCATTTGGATTCACACTAGAGGTAAATTGTGTTAGAGCTATAAAAGACATTAAAAACTGTCAACTAGTGATCTAGCTTTGCCTCTAATTCTAATTTAGTATGTGGCTCTGGGAAACTCAATCTCTCAGCCACAGCTGCTATTCTTTAAATGATGAGATAGATACATGCTAAGAACCCACTATTCTAAAATTCCCCATGTATATAGGAACATTTGGAACTTAAATCTCTTTATAGATCCCATATGTCAAAAGAATGGATTTTTTCTTGATGGGTCAGACCATTCTATGAAGTCATTCCCCATAGCTTTCACAACCTCTGACACAGCAGAGCTACCTCTTTATAGGAAAAGGATGAGTAAGATAGAAACATCCTGATGCATTCCCACCACCTGCTGTCTCCACCACACACACACACACACACACACACACACACACACACACACACACACACTTCACTCTATAAAGAGGAGGCAAGTAGGCATTTAAAAATAGTCTTATAAAAAATTTTTAAATACTTAAAATTGATCTAAATGACAACCAGAACTTGTAAATGCAGGATTTCTAATTGATTTCTTCCTATTAATTTGATATTAATAAAAAGAGTATTTAGGGGAAGGCATGAGAAGCAGCAGAGAAAAGCAGGGCTGTTGCATGCAATTTCTAGCTCCTGAGTCATTCCACTCTTTAGCACAGCTAATGTCACATGACCAAAAATAATTTAAAATGTGAGTACCTTATACAATATCAACTATTTCTAATGGCTACAGTCCTATCTCACAAATCTACCAAGATCTAAAAAGAATCCATTTTTTCAGCAATTAATTTGTTTTCAGTTTACTCCTTACATCCATATTGGAGGAGGGGGAGAGGGTCTGTGTTATCATTCCAAGTCTATTAAATACATTACATAAATCTTTCATTCATGTAAAAGAAATGACTTACATATTTTTCTAAAAGGAAAAAGAGCATAAATAACCCATACCATCATTGCTGGCAGGAGGCCTTATTCAGAAGGCCTTTGGACTCAGGATTGCCTCTGAGGCTGCTATCAGAAGGCTCAGCCCTGAGCTTTGGCAAAGCCACTGCCATGTTAATCTGCTTCATTACATCTCTACAATTTGATCACCGTGTTAAGGAGCACTATTTCCCTTGTGAAAGGAAGACTCATCCTTCACTTTGAAAGCTTTTCCTTCAAAAGGCACACAAGTATAGCTACAGATAGACCGAAATTAACGGCCAAAAAACCAAAGACATATTAAAATATAGCATATCAGAGTTGGAGCCTATTTCAGTCTAGAAAGATTTAAAAATGCAGAACAGCTAGATTTAGAGCTTTTGAATATTTTAGATCTGAACCAAAGCTAACAAAGCACACATTTTATTTTAAACATTTTCATTAACATAAATGACAATTCCTTGATAGATAAAGGAGAGAATAATATTGGCTTACCTGAAATAAAGGGAATTGTAAATCATAGCACAGAATCCACATATGTGTTGAATATAATAGTCTCCAATGCAGTTTTTCAGAATTTTGATAGAGAAGAAAGTAAAATCTTACATGTGTTCCATCCTTAGCGAAAAATAAAAAAAACAAGAAAGGACGATCACAGCATCCTCTCTGCTTCTGCCTTAGCTTTCTGTTCTGACATTCATTCGATGGTATCCACTGTCTGCTGGAAAGCAGCATGCTAAATTGAAATAAATAAATAAATGTAAGGCAGCATCTTACATGACAGCTCCATCTCCTGGCCAAAAGTGGAACCACATTTATTCAAGACCCTGTGGCAATGTCACATTCAGCAAGTTTAAGTGGTGTATAGCCCATAATTCTATTGTAATTGAAATAAACTACCTTAATTTTAAATTAAACATTTAAAAAGCATTAGAGTATGAATTTTTAAAATTTTTAATTCTATTTTTAGGATTTAGTTAAGTTTATTTACCTTATATTTAAATGGAAACTTTCATACATCATTTAAAAACTTCAGGCTTATCTTAAGACTCATTTAACTTTATTTACCCTTGAAAAAGTAATGTGTAGCTCCTATATAGTAATTTTAGATGTCAATTTTAGAAGTCTTTGCTGGGTATCTCCTTGAGGAGAAGTTGTATAAGTTTTTGTTTCTAGAGAAGTTCTGTATTATTTTGTTGTTATTGTTTTATTTAAGGGAAATGTTGAAGGTTTAAAGTTAATGCAGGACAACAAAATTACTAAAAGACAAACTAGAGAATCTTTAGTCAACCTGAGCTTTTAAAGATATTTCAAAGTATACATATATCAAATTACACACTATATGAGTTTGGTAATTATAATATACTATAGTGTGTAGTTATATTTTATCAAGGGAATAAGAAAAAGTTAAATTATAATAATGCATTTGGTAAATAATACCAGTTACACTGAGCGTATTATGTACTCAATGATATATTTGTTTAATTAATTTTTCTATGGTCAGTTGTGAAGCTCTGGTTAAATTTTCAATTTTGAAATAAAAAAGATAATCTTTCTTTCACTTTTTTTTTTTACAATACCATTTAAATTTGGGGACAGGTATATGAACTAAAATTCTCCTTAGTCTTTTGATAGTGCAGTCTTTCAAGCAGCTGCTTTGTCTATCATGTGCCTATTTAGGACTGCTGTATCGCTGTCCGTGGTGCTGAAAACCAATCCAGCAATCAAAGGATTCCAGCTGTTAAACTGAAATCTTGTCTTTTTAATAGTTGATATAAATTTTTATTTTAAAAGTCTTATATAATACAGACTAAATGACATTATCTAAGATACACATATCTGGTTAACATTTTATCCACAGGATACGTATTTATACATATTGACCAAAAGACATAATGCCTATAATTCTATTTAATAAAAATATGATTATCAGTCACACTTTCTCTGGATCCTTTACACAATGTTTAATTTTATTCTTGCTAAGGTTAGATTACAGATTGTTCCAGCATTAGTGCTCCATTGAATAGATGAGGATACCTAAGCCCACTTGAGCAGAATTAATTAATAAGCAAGTCAGAAGAACAAACCTGGTTTTCTGAATTTTAGCTTACTCTTAATTTGACAATATAATTAAGATATACTTTTAAAGTTTTAAAAATACATTTTTAACATTTCACAGGTAATTAAAGTGACTTGGAAGATCAAATTATTCAAATACATATATTCAACTATCTCACCTCCTAAGTTTTCTGCAAAAACATAAAATACTGGTTTAAACCCTCAGGGCACATAAACTATAATAATTTTTCTCAAATTTTCAAGCAAAGCATTCTTAATGTCCAAGAAGCTTGAAATCCTAAAATTAGAGCCTGAGATGCCACAAACATGAAGCCTCACTTTATCTTTAAAATCATAAGTTTTATAATTTATATGACATTTAAATATTTTTCTTAAAATATTATTTTCCCTATTATTCTGAGGGTAAATTTTACCCATTAGGAAGATGTGTCTAACTTGTCCTGGGATTTTATGTACCTGTAGACATGCTACCACATGCTCCTAAGGATACAACATCCCAGTTTGAGGGACAGAAGATTATGTGATGTAAAATCAATTTATCTCAGCAAATAGGTAATTACCCCAAACTTTTTCTCATGTGTCAGTTCCATCATATAACTTAATTTTGACTAATCTCAAAACATGAAGTTTAATATTAATAATAAAACCTTTAAAAAGTTATAAAATATATTTGCATTCTTCATTTTTAATATGCTCTTGTCAAAATTACTGTGGTAAATTATAAACATTGTCACAATCCTTTTCTCCTCCCCTATTCATGTCTTTTGCAATGTGACTACCATTAAGAAATGGAGACTATTTTTCCATCTTTTATCAGGACTGACCTTGTGACTTGGCAATAGAATGCTGCAGAATGATACTGTTTTCCCATCTTAAATGAAAGGTGTTTCTGGATGAGATCTGCTTACTCTTGGAACCCTCTCTAACCACCATATGAACAAGTCTGGATCTACCTGGTGAAAGACATGAGGCCACATGGAGTAAAGACATTTCCCAGCTGTGACTTCTAAAAGCAACTAGCTCCAACCTTACCTGGCAGTTGATGCAGGTGAATAAGCAAATCTACTAAGATCAGCCAATTTTGACCAGAATCAGCAGAACCAGAAAACCATGAACCAACTCAATGCTTATTTGGAGATGGCTTGTAATGTGCTAGATCTAATTTCTTCATGCTCAATACAATAGTGTATTTTCAATCATAATATTAAAAAGCATTTGAAACATTGCTTACTTCCCTCTTCTTGAAATACTTTCTTTACTTGCTCTTACTTAGAACCATTCTATAATCTCATTCTTCTAACATGGCAGCTTCTTCTCAGTGTCCTTTGCTAGTTTTCCCTTCCATTTTCCTTCTTTTGAATGCTGATGTGCCCCAGAAAATAGTCTTTGATAACTCTCAAATTATTGCTCTAGACTGGCTTTCTCTCCTGAACTCCAGATTTATATTCAAATGGCATTAAACATATTTACTCCCTATTAAATGAACATGTCTAAAATGAGCTGCTGCATCTCTTGCAGTATTCACTATCATAGATAACAGCAATTCCATCTTTCAATGATTTATGCCAAAACTTTAATGTCATCTTAGACTCTTCTCTTACATTCATACTCTACATCTAATCGGGTTGTGAGTACTGTTACCTGCTCCTTCAAAATGTATTCAGAATCTAACTCACTACTTTACTACTTTATCTTGGCACAAGCCAGCATCATATCTTTTAAGTATTTTTGCAATATCTACTTACTAGTTTCCTTCTCTACTTTTCCCCTTGCCTTTGCTATATTCTTAACACAGCAACTGGAGTAATCCTATTAAATTCTAAGTCATAAAATGGACTCCTCAGAACTCTCCAGTGGGTACCCAACTCTCTCAGAATAAAGTCAAAGCCTGCTCAAATGCTCACAATGTTCTGAATAATCTGGGCTCCTTTACTTCTTTAATTTATTCTCTAGTTATCCTTGCCCTCATTCTGCCCCCAACGATTCTGATGTTTTTGCTTTTACTCAGACATGGCAGCAATGCTCCTTCCTCAGGAAGTTTCAACCTTTTGATTTCTCTGCGTGGAATGCTCTTACATAGGTTCCTCATGACTCACATCCTTTAGAGCCACCTCCTCAGTGAGCCTAGCCCTGACCCCTAATGCCATGCCTTAACCCCTTTTATTTTTATCTTCTACTGTAGTACTTAGCTGACACACTATATATTTTATTGTTTACTGCCTCTAAGGGAAATGTAAACTTCATGAAGGCAGAGATATTTATCCATTTTGTTCACTGCTATAAAACTGGTTCATAGAATAGTATCTGGATCATAAAAAGCTGCCCAAATAATAAATGAGTCTTAGACATAAACTATTATTTTTATTAATACATCATAGAAATGTTATTTATTTTACATGTGGATTCTTATGTTCTCATTAATATGTCTGTCACAGAGTGTGAAATAGCATATTCTTTATTTAAAATATCATCTAAGATCTAAGAAAGCTGGACATATAGTGGGCATTTATTAAATATCTGGGTTAACTATACAAATGTTGAAATTAGACTACTATGCTCGAATTGTTTTCAATGGAGTTCTGAAAAAAAAATTGGTAAAATACCATTGAACAACTCTTATTTCATGTTAGCACTTTAGTTTTTATTTAAAATATTTACTTTATCTAGAATATTTTAAGTGTTTTAAAATAAGTTGTAAAAATATAAACATTATGTGCCAGGGTGTGTGTGTGTGTGTGTGTGTGTGTGTGTGTGTGTGTGTGTGTGTGTGTGTGCATGTACTGTGTACGTGTATGTGTAGAGAGAGAAAATATAAACATATTCTGAAATCAGTTTGGGTTGACATTCATTTAGCATTCAACAACAAACCAATAATGCATAATTTCTCAATAATATGTTTCTCTAGCACTGCAATATTCATAAAATACAGTTTTATTTTGGCACCTTGGTTTTCAAATTAGCTTAAACTTTAGGAAGAAAAGCAAGTGTGGTGGTTAATTTTATGTGTCAATTTAAATGGCCACAGGGAGCCCAAATTAAACATTATTTATGAGTGTATCTGTTAGGGTGTTTCTGGATGAGATTAACATTTGAATTGGTGGACTCAATAAAGCAGACTGCCCTCCCCCGTGTACATGAGCATCATCCAACCTGTTGAGGGACTG
This sequence comes from Eonycteris spelaea, assembly GCA_003508835.1. Lineage (NCBI taxonomy): Eukaryota > Metazoa > Chordata > Mammalia > Chiroptera > Pteropodidae > Eonycteris > Eonycteris spelaea. The sequence goes on along the minus strand of PUFA01000024.1, from coordinate 3,197,404 downwards.
AATAGAACAAAAGATGTGAAGAAGAGAAGAATTCATCCCTTTTATTTTCTGCCTTCCTGCTTGAGCCGAGATGTCTAGTCTTATTTTTCCCTGCCCTCAACTAGGATTTATGGCTTTGGCTCCTTTGGTTCTTATACCTTTGGATTCAGACTCAATCATTCTGCTGGCTTTCCTGGGACTCCATCTTTGTGTGTGTGTTTGAGTTTGTGTATTTATATTTAATATTTAAATGCATAATATATTGTATAGAAAATATTTATATATTATGTTGTATTGCATATTATATATTAATTTATAATACAGATTTCATATATTATATATCACTATATATGTTAATAACATAATTATTATAATAAATATAATAATGATATATATAATCCTTATTGGCGTATGTGTGCTTGTGTGTTTGTGTGGTCGATGTGTGTGTGTGTGTATATGATGTATGTAGTATTATCTTCTAATACGTAAGTCTTATTTTACCTCCATTAAGTTGCAGACATTGATAAAGGTCTTAATTTTGTCACTTTTTACTTTTCACGTCAGTCCAATTTTTTTTAACACATCCACCCAAATTCAAAAATTAAAAGGAAGACTGAAGTTCGAAGTAGTTTGTACCTAATATTTGTTTCCAATTTTTCTTCAATCACTTACTTCCCATGTAAAGTAGCTGCATTAAAGAAATGCAACCAAACAAGCAGGAGACCAAAAAACAAAAACAAAAAACAAAAAAAACAAAAAAAACAATTTATTTTATATAGTTTTTTAGTCACCTTGAAATATGCTAACCTCTTATATTATTGGTTACCCGTTCCCCCCACCACTGACTTTACATTATTGATCTCAGTTTTAAAAAGTTGAACTCTATATCTGTTTCTCCTGTAGCATTTATTGCTAGGGCATCACAGACCTTCAAGCTAGAAAAGGCAGATTTTTTTTTGTAGTATGTTCAAAGATTTCTAATACCTATGAAAAGATATCTTATCACTCTAGATTCACTTAGTACGAGTAGACATTTACAAGTACATTATCAAATGATGAAAAAATATAGGTAGGTAAAAATTAGGTTAGCAAAAGTGTGTAATTTCTTAAACAAAATCTTACAAACAGAATATTTGCCATAACCCTTTGAAGAGGGCAGGGGAACAAATAATTTTAGCAATAGGTAATGTTTATTGAGTACTTTTTATGTGTCAAGTAGTGTGCCAAGCACTTTGCATAGATTATCTCATTAAATCCCTACAACAGGCTTATGAACTAGGTTCTCATTTTTTTCCCTCATAAAGATAAGAAAAATAAAGCAAAAAATTCCTCAGCTGGTAAAAGATGTATCTTGAATTCTAACTCAGACCTCTATTCTCAGTGTTCATGTTTATTTGAAATCAGCTTGTGACTCAAGAGATAGAAACTATGAGAAAACCATTCCAGTAACTTTTAGAATCTATGTACTCTTTGTTCTCAGCTCCAAGGCTTTGCAATTATGCGAGCCAAAGGAGTAAGATGGAAGTGAAAGAAAAGGTAATTATCAGATATGCCTCTCTTCAACTCTTCAATGTGGCATTTTAGAGCAGATGATGATGAGTTTGTAATAGACTGAGAGACTAATACAGGAAGACAGGAAGAAAGCAGGAAGAGAAACAGAAGGAGCCAGAGTGATTACAAAAAACAAATCATCAAGAGATTAATAAGTGGGAGAAGAGGGCACAGTAGCAATAGAAGAAAATCACAGGATCCCTAGAACTCTGCCAGAGGCACTTCTCTCCCCAGAAAATAACTCTCTGAAAGAGAGTGCAGGTTTCCATGATCCATTGAACAATGAGAAGTTCTCATACATGTTAAAAACCTCATGTGATCTGGTTACTGACACCAGAAATACAATAATGCTGGTTGGTTATATTGACATTATTAGTCGGGAGGTGTGCTTTTGTCCTGAAGCAAAAACTCAAACGACATGGTGAAGAACACTTAGATACATTCACATTCTCTGAACTCTATGACAAAGTATGGTTACTTGGTGTCCACAAAAATCCCTGATAGGCAGAAGACAGATCATAAATTCCCAATCCTTTTTTGGCTCTTGTGGTAGCCATTTCATAGTGTTTCACTTTTCCAAGCTTATCATTATTATTATAACTAATAATGGTGATTATAAGTTAAAATATTTTTGATTAAAAACTACATTTAGTAATTTCCTTATTTTATTTTTTGACAAATTCAACTCTCAGTGGGATAACACAATATAAAAAACTACAATCATGCTCTTAATTCAACCTAATACAGAATTTTAGGAGGTTCCATTGAATGGATTGTAGGATGGACTTGCGAGATCAGAGATTATAAGAATTTTGGGGCTGCATTGGGCAGAGAACCCTGCTGCCCACCTATATGAAACATGAAGGCTAAACTAGGGAAGGGCAGACATTAGAAGCCTTAATTACTAGAAGCAGTCCTCTCTGTTATTTGGATTTATTTTACTGTAATAAGTTATAGGGACCAGAGTCACATAAGAAAATTCTAGCATGGCAAATGAGAAAAGTCAACTCAGAATAAAACCTTAGAGTTATGGGGCCTGGAATATGCTAATTGTTCTGTCAACAGAGTGGGAGAAAAAGATGAAGTCTGGAGAAATTTTTAGGGTGTCCAAGTTCATATTACAGTGGAGCTAATTACTCTCTGGTCAGTTTCTGTAGCTAAGAGGTGGTACTGCACATCTTTTCCCTTGACCCATGCTCATCACAATGCACTAGTTACTGAAGGTTACCTCTATCACATCGTAGTTCACTGGGAAAGTGCTTTCTTGAACCAGGCAAATCGCTGACTCATAGAAGATGTCACGAAAATGAAGGAACACCTAGAAATGAAATATCACAGATTTAACAACTTTGCCACCTGGGCAACAAATAGGATTCCTCTCGCATCCGGCATCTTTGGAGATGCTGGAGAGTCAGCTTGTTCTTCCCTTGGATTTGGTTCCAGTGGGCATCTTCTTGTTCTAAAAATTAACTGGAAACACAGAGTCCTCTAGAGGGACAAGCACTGTTTTAGGCATGTAGTCAGTCACTGAGATGTTAGAGAGAAAGATCGAAATTAGAGTAGGAGTTAAATGTGTTCTTTTAAGGGATAAAACACCAGCATGAATGATATTAGCTGAGATCGATAATGTAAGGTCAGTGGTGAGGGAAGGGGCATAGAAGGACCATGAACAGGCCAGTCAAATCCTCAACAGCTGTACAAGTTCCAACAGAGTTTAAACACTCCTCAAAAGTGTTGTCAAGTGGGTTTCTGAACTGAAGATGAAATAGAAATAGCTGGCTCCCATGACTCTCTTTGGCTCTTAAATACCAAGACGCTGTGGCCAGGGCAAATATCTAAATACCTCTCTTGTTTTATAAATCTAGAAGCTGATTTATACCTCAGATTTACACTTCAGAAAAGGTAGGTGACTTAACAGAGATATAACTTCAAGAGAGAGAACTAGAGGCCTTACCATTTTATTTCCCAAACAGTTTTCTTTCCACTACACCTAAGAGTCTCTCATCATAAAAAGATGTACAATTCTTTATGGGGATTATAAATAAGAGTGGTCTCATTGTTTTGTCTTCCTACATGTGGAAGCATTTATGTATTTCCAAAAGAGAATGCAACTAGAAAGAATTGAATTAAGGAAGTGAGTCTCTGACATTTTTAAAACTCTAGGGTAGCAGAGATAATTCTCTGTGTTCACCAAACCATTTTATTTTCTTCTTTAACACACTACTAACCTACAATTCTCAGTTGTTTCCTGACAGTCGATAGGACTACTACGATTTACAACCAAAACAATGTAACCAAAAGTGATGTTCACCTCTTGTAGGCCCCTTAATCTTCTCACGTGATCCTTGATACTCTCCTTTATTGCTTGTATCCTGGCCAGGTCCAGAGAATCCAGTGGAGGATCTTCAGGAATGAATTAGATAGATGGAATCTGGATCATCGGTTAGAGGAGTTCCAACTGGAAGTAGAGAATTATTAGGAAAACCATGGAGCACGTCATCCTCCAAAGTATGTAGTGCTAACCAATAAACCAGAATTAAAGAATCCTTTGGCATGGTCCAGTATCTAAAGTGTGTTTCTTAGAAGTTGAGGTTTTCAACATGTTAATAGATTTTCCACAGAAAGGAAGAAGGTTGTTTCTATGGTCAAAATAGTTCAAGGAAAGTTGAGTACAATAAGGTGTAAACTGAGATATTATAACAAAGTTATACTCTAGCTCATGTAGGACAGAATATTCTCTCTCCCATAAAAGTCCAAAGTATGAAGGCAGAGCATTGTCCTTGTCCTCATGTTTGAAGTTGGCTGACAGTAATATCCACATTCTGGCCAATGGGAAGAAGAGAGGAACAAGCAATTCCCATTTAAGCAAATAATGTACAAGTTGTACATATATCTTCAGTTACAGTCTATTGTTGAGAACTCAAGTGTATTGCCTAATTTCAAGGGAAGATGTGTGTAGCCATGCTCCAGGTTAAAGTCTTTTACTATGGAAAAAGGTGAGAACACATTTTGAGGGAAAGCTAGCAGTTGGGTTAAAAAATAAAAAAAAACATTAATTTCTTACTGAACGATTTCTCAAGAAACTTAAAGCACTAATGTGTATTATGATTCTTCAACAGAGCTTTTTATAAGAATTATTTATCAAAAATATTGGAATAGAAAACCCTTTTTTTCTTGGAACATCCTGAGGCTAGGATTCTATAAAACATACCATCAGAAACATTAAGCCTACAAACTTTCTCTAGTTATAAAAGCAGGGACCAATCTACTCACTTGACCCAGAAAGGATAAAAGGATCTCTGGAGGAGACTACTTGTTCAATCCCTCAGCTCACTTCTAAAGCTCGACTGGAATAAGCTAATAATGTGGAACCTAATATAACCATTTCTATCCATAGATTGCAAAGGGAGAAATAAAACAAATAAAAATAACTTCAGAGAACTTTTCTCACTGCTCCCAAATTTGTGTATGTGTTTGGAAATAAGCAAGAAAGAGTTTCTTCGATTGTACTCTTGAAGGAGAAAAATGCTTTACCCACACATTAAAAAATTGTCCACAGGCTATAGTCAGTATTTTTAACACTTGTTAGTTAGGAGTCATCCAGCCTCATAAGTTTAGAATGGAGTATTAGCAAAGAAAGCTTAAAATACAAGAGGAGGAGTTTTGCTGTTGGACAAATTTAATGGCAGTCGTGGTACATCAACAAGGCTTGGGTTTTCTGCCAGGTGCCGATAATTCCAGGTGTCTTTCCTGGTTCTCCAACTAGTGCCATGACCGCTCTTTGCCTTCTCCTTCTATTCTCATTTCTGCCTAATCAGTGTTTTAATTGTAAACAGCATTATGTTTGTTAATAATGATAATGGGCTAACAGTTACAAATGATTACTTTTTTATATAATTTAAAGTGGGAATTTGGGTGTGACTCCCACTCACATGCATTCAGAAAGGCTTTCTTAAGAGTAGAAGAAAGTTAGATTTACAGTTAGAAGGTTGATAATAACATTTCACCTTGGGTAAAATCATGGAATTGAATCTCAAGTGTGAATAGCTTATACTTTGAAGCAGAGAAAGATTTCATGCCTCTGTTCCCTTCTTCTTTGTCTCCATTGAGAATCTTCTTTCTTTTTTATCATTTGCCTGATAATCTAGCAATCTTGTAAATCTCATGTCATGTACAGACTGCCAACCACCTAAGGCACGCTCATCATTCTCTTCTCTCTGATCTTGGAATCAGTGTTATGGCTCCCACTACCACCCAAATCGCAAGATTGTTATAAGGATCAATCAAATGAAAAAATGCTTATGAAGTTATTCCTGAAACAATAAACTACTACAAAATTATTTTAAAGTTATCAGTAGGCAGGGCTGGATAATAATACCAAGAGAAACTTTGAGCTTCTTCCCCTCCCGCCCCTTGGTGTAAGATGCCATCATACTGTAAAATCATATTTATTTAATTTTGTCATTGCAGCCCCTCCTTCTTTGAGTCTGTCTGTGGGAACACAAAGAGCAGACTGCTAATCAGAAGAGTCCCAGCTGGAATGAAACTGACAGTGTGGGTGCTGAACAAAGTGTTATTAACACCGTGGGCAGAAGCAAAGGATCAGAGAAATGCTTTCTTCCTAGAAATAGCTCCTGGGCTCTTCTCCACCTCGTTTGCACCTCTAGGTGTTAGTCATGTGAACTTACAAAGATAGGACAAAAATATTCAAACCTGTCCTGTCTCTTTAAATAAAGGCAATGCCGAATGTCTGGGCAGATGCAGACCACTGTGTGGATCCTTTCAATCAGATAAGCATTCCTTAGCAGGCTCTGTGCTAGGTGCTGGGACACTAATGTGAACAAGGCAAGATCTCTGCTTAAGTGGTTCACTTTCTAACAGATCAGAAGGAAAATGAAACCAGATTACCTCAGAGTGGGACGTATTTCATAATACAGGCAAGTATAGCAGATGACAGAGCTAATGAAACCTCCAAGGTTGAAAACAAAAGAAGATCAAGAGAGGTTTCTCAGGTAAAATAACAGAAGCACATATACCGGCATACTTATACAACTTCCCACCACAACCTACAGTAAGTCTTCTTTTAATGTTCCCAATAGGTTCTTGGAAACTGTAACTTTAAGTAAATAATTTATAACGAAACCAATTTACCAAAGGCTAATTGATATAAACAAGAGTTAAGTTATGACGGCATACTTCTGGTCACAAAGCCCTCACCAAACTCCTTAATAAAGACCCAAAACATTTCTAATAGTAAACACTGAAATAAATGTAAGCTGTACATACATTTAAGAAAGATGAATATAAACAAGTAAGAGAATCCTTTCCCAGCCGCTTATTCCAGTTCAAAGTCAAGGGTCTTTTGGAGTCTATCCCAGCAACTGAGGGCGGCAGTCGGGAACCCAACCTGGGCAGGATGCCCTCCCATTGTAGGGCCCACACATGCACACCCACACTCACTCTGACTGGAACAATATAGACACACTGATTAACCTCACATGCACATCTTTGGGATGCGGTAGGAAACTGAAGTCCCCGAGAAAACACACACAGACATGAGAACATGCAAACCCCACACAAATTCTCTGGCTGGGAAATTGATTTTTTTTTCATCAATATTATAATGAAATGATGTTATTTGAAAACCTACTGTTTTGGAGTTTTGGCTAGCCCTCCAGAGCATGTATTTTATGAATTTATCAGTTAGTCAAGTATCTTCTAAATTTGGAAATATGTTATAACCTACATTTTGAATTGCCAGTTAAAGCTTTACCTTCTCTTTCGCCTCCCACTCAGTCAGAATTTTTTAAAAACTTGATGTTTGTTTAAACATAACTGATATTATATTTAAACTATTACTTTGCATATTAATTTTTATAAATTAATTTACAAATATTTTCAGTTTTATGGCACTCAGTGTCATAACTATTTTCAGGTTAAATTTCATTTTATGTTGATTTCAATTTTAAGTCACTTCCTATACCTTTTGACTTTCAGTTCTACATTTATGAGACTATAACACTCTCTGGTCCTTTGGACATATTGGAGACCCACTTATAAAACGAGGATCATTTAAGTTCCACCAACGCATTCAAAAAGGTCATTTTAGATAGACATTTCAAGGTCAAAGCCAGAACTAACCATCAAACCTTGAGCAAAAGGATATTTTATGAGCAATTTTGACTAGATAATCTTGTTTCTTATATACTTCAAAGAATCCTGACATATCCTTCTTTAGAAATGATTTGATAAAAATGATTGACCCTATTGAAACCCCATAGTAAATGCAACAGACAGAAAATTGAAAATAAACCTGGTGTTTAAAAAATTTTTAGAGGAAAGTTGATTAGATAAAACCCAAGTGGGAACTAAACCCCTAGGAAAATCCACAAGAAGATTAGATGACCCTCAGATCAGTGCTTCCATTAGGAAGATCATTGTGGATGTGCACATGAGCGTGTCTGATGACAAATTTCATTATTAATTTCATTATTAAAACCCTGTTTTGTTTGGAATCTGGTCTTTAGTGAAACAAGCAAGAGCTCTTTGGCTAAAAACTGGCCCAGCTTCAACTACTAGAAAACATGAGAAAATATAGTAAGGCACTGCTTTAAAGAAGAAAGCAATGAAGCTAAAAGCAGAACGACAGTCAACAATCACAGTGTGCATCCCAGGGTGAAGAGCCAATTTAATGCTGCTCCTTCACCACACTTAAGTAAACAGTTTTCATTCATGCTTTAATTAATCAGATTAACACAAGCACTAGTTGGATGGAATAAATGTGTGTCTTTTCCATCTTGTGTGTTATGATTTGCTTATTGGTATCTCAGCTCCATTTCAGATAGCTTAGAGGAAGAATTCTGCTTACTCAAGCATGCTAGCAGAGTTGGTTCCAACAAGAAATATCTCTCTGCATTCCGGCGCATGGCTCAAAGGTATTTGCAGAGAAAACACCATTTCTATTAAATTAGGCAAGAACATTTGTCCCAAAGAGATGAATCAAAAAGCAACCTTCATAAGACCCAGACTGAATGTTTTAAGCACTATTATTTTCTTATGCCATGCTATTGTTTATGGTAGAACACCTTTACCATCTCTCTTTCACTTTTTCTCCTCCATCATCCTCCTAAGGGTTGGCTCGAGAGTCACCTCTTTCTGAATTTGTCCTGAATACCCTGACTGCATCACTTCTTTTTGCTAAACAATGCTTTTTTTTTTTTTTTGCATTGATTCTGGCACTTAATCATAAAACAAATATATGGTCAATATTTTGATGTGCACCTAGGCTAGGAAAGAATGTGGGCTTTGGTGCAAGGCAATCCTTGGGTGAAATCTCAGTTCAAATATTTTCTTAACCTTTTGTTGTATCATTTACTACCTCTATGATACTCTGTAACTATCTTATAAAGTTGTGAGTATTAAGTAAAAAAGAAATGCAGTGTGCCTAAAATAGAGTCAACACTCAATAAATGTTATGGTATCTATACAAATGATATCATAGACTATGATAAAGGAGGTTTATTTACGTTAATTATACTTTGGCTAGAGAAAGACATACATTTTTAGTATAATTAGAATACAAAATCTATTCATTTCTATGGGTCTTCCAGCAGGACTATATCCTAAATATTCCCAAATAAGCCCTTCTGAAATAGTAACAGATTCATTTATTTTTCTCTTATTTAAAAGACTATTGAGCAATGAAAAACATAACAAAAAGAGACTCATGGACATGGACTATAGACTAGTGGTTACCAGAGGGTAGGGGGTGGGGGAGTGGGGAAGTAGACTGGGTAAAGAGGGTCAAATGTGGTGACAGAAAGAAATCTAACTATGGGAGATGATTATATAGTATAAATATATATGCCTTACTGTTAAAGTGTACAGCTGAAACTTATTGGACTCTATTAATCAATGTCACCATAAAAATTAATTAATTAATTAATAATTAGTTTTAAAAATCAGACCTTTAACAATAATTTATTCAAGTAAATACCATAAAAATTAATAACATTTCATTTGAATTCAAGTCTTAATGCTTAAATTACAATCTAGAGATCTTATCCTAATACCCATGTTCTTCTTGGAACTGTAGTTCCCCTAGATTTACAAGAATTAACTTTTAAAAAGTCCAAATTATTTCACTACAGGGGATATTTTAAATATGGAAACTGTTCATTAAAAAAGTAAAATAAAGGATTTGGCTTAAAAGACTATGAATATTTGAATACCCCCCTGCCAAAAAAAAATACAGGAAAATCAAATTGCCCATACCCTCACTCCTTCTTTTTCCATATAATTTCATTTTCATGTCCCAGTCTCTTTCTTTCCCTTAATAGGATCACTTTCCTCATTTCAGGTACTCAGTCTTCTCATCATTTACTTGCTCTCCAAAGAACAAATCACAAGGTGGTTTCTAAGAATTCAGCTCTCACAGTTAAATCGAAGAAACTAAAGAATTGTATGTTTTTCAGATTACTTTCCTTTTTAACATTTAAATCTTTATGAAAGAAATTTTGTTTCATAAGTAAAAAATTAAGGCATCACATATAAAACATAATGATATATGGGATGAGATCTCTCTCTCTCTCTCTCTCTCTCTCTCTCTCTCTCTCTCACACACACACACACACACACACACACACACACACACACTCCCTAAATCTAATGAGAACTAATAAGTCCTAACTAAGGCAGAGGCAGCAGAATGGAAAGAATAGGAAAAAGGGATATTAAACGTTTATAGTATACATTATTTAAAAACAAGTTAAAACAAGGTGGTCAAGAAAATTTATTGGTGGTTTCATTAAAGAAGCTGGGTCTATTGGATATCCGCACAAAAAGAATAAAGCTAGACCTCTTCCTTAGACCATACAAACAAATTAGTTCAAAATGGATCATGAACTTAAATTTAAGAAGTAAATAAAACTCTTAGAAGGAAAAGTAGAAATAAAACTTTTTAAAAATTTTAATGAAGTATAGTTGATATACACATATTACATTAATTTCAGGTGTACAACATAATAACTCAATATTTAATATATCTTATGGAATGATCGCCCCAATAAGTCTAGTAACCATTGTCATCATATAAAGTTAATATAAATTATTGACTATATTCCCTATACTGTATATTATATCACTGTGACTTATTGTATAACTGGAAGTTTGTGCCTTTTAATCCCTTTCACCTATTTCACCCACCCTTCTCACTCCTCTCCACTCCTAGCAACCATCAGTTTTTCTCTGTATCTATTAGCCTGTTTGTTTTGTTTTGTTTGATCATCTGTTTTGCTTTTTTTGTAGATTCCACATATAAGTGAAATTACACAGTACTTGTTTTCTCTGTATGACTTATTTCACTTGGCATAACACCCTCTAGGCCCATCCATGTTGTCACAAATAGCAAAATTTCATTCTTTCTTTGGATGATAACATTCCATTGTGTGTGTGTGTACATTTCGCATTATATATACACATTCCATTGTGTATACACATACACTTAACCATTTAGCTATTGGTGAGCACTTAGGTTGCTCCATATCTTGGCTACTGTAAATAATGCGCAATGAATATAGGGACATATATCTTTTCAAATTAGTGTAAAACATAGAAGTAAATCTTCATTAGATTTACTTAGATTAAGCAATGATTTCTTTGATTCAACACACACCACAAAAAATGCATGTAACAAAAGAAATTCAATAAATTTAGATCATTCACAAACTAAAACTTTTGTACTTGAAAGAACCTCATCAAGAAAATGAAAAGACAATATACAGAATGTGAGGAAATATTTTGAAAATCATGCAAACGATAAGGAATTTGCATTCGAAACACATAAATTCACTTTTATAATTTAACCATTAAAAACAAATAAGCCAATTTAGAAATGGGCAAAGGATTTCAATAAACATTTCATCAAAGTAAATATTACCAATGGCAATAAGTACAGGAATAGATGTTTCAACAACATTAATCATAGGAAAATGCAAATCAAAGCCACAATGAATACCACTTCATACCCACTAGATGGCATGGCTATTAAACACACACACACACACACACACACACACACACACACACACACACAAATACAAGTGTTGGTGAGGATATGTAGAAACTGGAACTTTCTACAAGCTGATAGAAATGTAAGATGGCACAGCCATTTTGGAAAATAGTTTGTCACTTCCTCAGAAAGTTAAGCATAGAGTTATCATATGACCCAGCAATTCCATACTTTAGATATATACCAAAGAGAATAAAAAAAGCATTGACACAAAAATCTTGTACATGGCATGTTCATAGCAGAATATTCATAATATCCAAAAGGTGGAAATAACCAAAAGGTCTACAAATGATGAGTGGATAAAATAAAATATGGTATATCTTCTACAATGGAATATTATTTTGACAATTAAAAATGAATGAAATACTAATATATACTACATGATGGATGAATCTTTTAATCAATATGCTAAGTGAAAGAAGCAATTCAAAAGACAAAGTAATGTTTTGATTTTCATCACATAAACACCCAGAATAAGTAAACTGATAAAGACAGAAAGCAGTTTAGTAGTCACCTAGGGTTGGGAGTGAAAGGGTTAAGACTTGGGAAAATGGAAAGTGATTGCTAAAGAATATGAGGTTTCTTCCTGGGGTGATAAAAAATGCTTCTAAAACTGATTGTGGTAATTGTTGCACAATTCTGCAAATATAAAAAAACATTGTACACTTCAAATGAATAAATTATATAACATGCAAATGATTTCTTTGATAAAGTTTTACAAATCAAATTAAATGCATTGGGGAAGGAATATATGTGAGGATAAGGCTCACTCTCAATATCTAGCTTAGATGACTAGAGATTGAAATCAAAGAGTACAGAGGTAAGGAGAAGAGTTACTAAGGTGAATGATAGCACCAAAAATGACAAGAACAGAACTACATCAGGAGTGAGCCAATAGTGCAAAAAGAACACAGAAATATTGAGTGACGTAAGAACGAAAATATATCCGTGCATTTGGTAATCTTTGGACATTGGTGAACCGGGGAAATGATTTCTAAGGATTAGTAGGCATAGAGCCAAATTGCAATAGTCAAGGATTAAACAAGAAATTTATTACCCCTTTTAATATCTCTGGTATTAGACTAAGAGAATACACAGGCCAAGCACAATGTCTATACATTTAATCTTCTTTCCTTCTTACCAAAACTTAGCATCTTTGTTCCCCTTTCTCTTTCGCGTTATACCCAGATGTCAAGGATTTAGAGGCCTTTCTTCTACGTCCTTTCCCAATTTGCACTCTCCACCTTTAAGTTAGAACCAAATCATAAATTCTGGCTAGAAGAACTAGAGGGTGCATGTCACCTAAGTCTGGCATTGGGGATGGGTAAAAGTCTTGAGTAGAGAGGAACTATGGCATAGGAATATCACTGAAACTTTGCTTTAATGGAGAAGTCTTGGGAACATTTCAGATGAAATGATAAATGAGAAAACACACTAAAAATTGCCAGTTCTTCTTATAAGTTTTGTTGTTTTTTAATCAGAGGTATAACAAAACACAGGAAGAAATCACCTAACAGTGAGAGTGTCTGTGAGAGAGCTTTACATAAAAATTTATCTAAATTTGGGCCAAGGAGAGGGGCTGTTCACTAATCTGGGTATGCAGTTGCCCATAATCATATTCCCTCCAAGAAGGAATTATTTCTGGAGCGAGAAACTTTATGGCCTTTTGATTTCACAATAACTCTCCTGTTACTTCACTATTCTCTTCTGGGATTGACCAGCAGGAAAAAAAAAAAAAATGTATCATAGATAGTTGATGTACTTGCAGCTTTACACGTGTCCCTCATCTTCTTATGCTCACACTCCAATTTTTTTTTTTTCCCAGAGATCTTTCTTGCCCAAACTCTTGGTGTCTGTAGTTCATGTGGCTTCTAGTGTAGGTATATAACTTGGAATTGATCAAGACCCTGTATTCCTCTGGTCACCAAACCTGGTTCAAAATTAGACATGATTCTCAATCAGAGCCAATGGATGGAAATATCAAAGCTTTAGAACAGTGTGAAGAGACAGACATATTTCCTTTTCTTTCTTTTTTCTTTTTTTTTAACTATTTCCAGCTAGTGCATGTTTTTTTTTTTTTAACTAAGTTTATTAGGGTAACATTGGTTAGCACAATTATATAATTTTCAAGTGTACATTTATAATTTGACATCTGTATATTCTATTGTATTTACCACCTAAAGTGCAGTTTCCTTCAGGTACCATATTTTTGATTCCATTTGCCTACTTCACCCACTCCCTACCCCTCTATATTTGAGCCCCTTTACCCAATCTACCTACCCTCTCCTCCTCCACCCCCAACCCTCTAGTAACCATTAGTCTATTGTCCATGTCCATGAGTCTCTGTTTGTTTGTCCTATTCATTTGTTGCTTTTAGGTTTATATCCCACATATAAGTAATATAATGTAATTTTCAACCTTTTCTGTCTGGCTTATTTCCCATAGTATGATTATTCTCAAGGTCCATCCATGTTGTTACAAATGGCAGTATTTCATCTCTTCTTAGGGCTGAGTAATATTCCATAGTATATATGTGCCACAGCTTCTTTAGCCAATCATCTATCGTAGGCACTTCGGTTGCTTCCGTGTCTGGCCACTGTGAATAATGCTGCTATGAACATCGGTGTGCAAACATTTACTCAGATATGAGTTTTCAAGTCTTTGGGTAAATATCCAGCAGGGAATTGCTGGATTATATGGTAGATAATTCTTAGTCTTTTGAGGAAACTCCATTCTATTTTCCATAGTGGTTGTGCCAATTTGGAGCAGTGTATGAGGGTTCCTTTTTCTTCACCTCCTCTCCAACATTTGTTATTACTTGTCCTGTTGATTATAGCTATTCTCACTTTATTTTTGATTTGCATTTCCTAATAGCTAGCAATGTTGAGCATCTTTTCATATATTTTTGGCCATTTGTATGTCCTCTGGGAGAAGTGTCTTTCAGGTCCTCTGCCCATTTTTTGATTGGATTGTTTGTTTTTTGTTGTTATTGAGTTGTATGAGTTCTTTGTATATTTTGGATATTAGGCCCTTATTGAGGTATTGCTTGCAAATATATTTTCCATTCAGATGGTTGTCTCTTTACCTTGTTAATGATTTCTTTTGCTGAGCAGAAGCTTTTTATTTGATGTAGTCCCATTCTTTATTTTAGCTTTTACTTCCCTTGCTTTGAGGTCAAATTCATAAAATCCTCTTAAGTCCAAGGTCCTTGAGTTTAGTTCCTATGTTTTCTTCTATGCATTTTATTGTTTCAGGTCTTATATTCAGGTCCTTAATCCATTTTGAGTTAATTTTGGTGTGTGGTGATAGACAACAGTCTAGTTTCATTCTTTTGCAGGTGGCTTTCCAGTTTTCCCAGCACCATTTATTGAAGAGGCTTTCCTTTCTCCACTGTATTTTTGGTTTTTTGTCAAAAATTATTTGCCATAAAATATGGGTTTACTTCTGGACTCTCGATTCTGTTCCACTGGTCTGTGTGTCTGTTTTTCTGCCAATACCATGCCTTTTGATTACTGTCACTTTGTAGTATAATTTGAAGTCAGGCAGATGATGCCTCCAGCCTCATTCTTTTTTTCTCAGGATGGCTTTGGCAATTCGGGGTCTTTTGTGCTTCCATACAAATCTGATTTTTTTCTATTTCTTTTTTAAAAAATGCGATGGATTTTGATGGGGATTGCATTAAATCTGTATAATGCTTTAGGTAATATGGTCATTTTAACTATGTTGATTCTTCCAATCCAAGAACACAAATATCTTTCCATTTCTTTGTATCTTCTTCGATTTCTTTTAATAGGGTCTTGTAGTTTTTCATTATATAGGTCCTTCACATGTTTCATAAATTTATTCCTAGGTATTTTATTCTTTTTGTTGCAATTGCAAAAGGAATTATTTTTTTACTTCTTTTTCTGACACTTCATTATTAGAGTATAGGAACGCTATGGATTTTTGAACATTTGAACTTTACCAGTATTTGCTTATTGTTTCTAGTAGTTTCTTGTGGAGTTTAGGGTTTTCTATATAGAGAATCATGTCATCCACAAATAGTGACAGTTTGACTTCTTCGTTTCCTATTTGGATGCCTTTTATATCTTTCTCTTTGATTGCACTCACTAGGACCTCCAATGTTATATTGAATAACAGTGGATAGTGGACAGCCTTGCCTTGTTCCTGATCTTAGAGGAAGGTTTTTAGTTTTTCACCATTAAGTATAATGTTGGCTAAGGGTTTGTCATATATGGCCTTTATTATGTTAATACTTTCCTTCTATACTGATTTTTAAGTGTTTTGATCATAAATGGTGCTGTATCTTGTTGAAGGCTTTTTCTGCATCTATTGATATGATCATATGATTCTTATTTTTTAATTTGTTTATGTAGTGTATCACATTAATCGATTTGCATATGTTGAACCATCCTGTGCCCCTGGGATGAAGCCCACTTGATCGTGGTATAATTTTTTAATATGTTGCTGTATTCAGTTCACTTGTATCTTATTTAGGATTTTTGCATCTGTGTTCATGAGAGAGATATTGGTCTGTAGTTTTCTTTTTTGTGTTATCTTACCAGGTTTTGGTATCAGAGTAATATTGGCCTCATAAAATGAGTTGGGAAGTATTGCCTCCTCTTTGATTTTTTGGAAGAGTTTGAGGAGAATAGGTATTAAATCTTCTTTGAATGTTTGGTAGAATTCACTGGTGAAGCCATCTGGTCCTGGACTTTTACTTTTTGGTAGGTTTTTGATGATTGTTTCAATTTCCATACTGCTGATTGGTCTATTTAGATTTTCCAGTTCTTCTTGATTCAGTCTAGGAATTGCATTTTTCTAAGTACTGGTCCATTTTCCTAGGTTATTAAATTTGGTGTTACATATTTTTCATAGTATTCTTGTATGATCCTTTGTATTTCTGTGATGTTGTTGTAATTTTCCCTCTTTCATCTCTATTTTGTTATTTTTATCCTTTCTCTTTTTTCTTTAGTGAGTCTCTTGGATCTCTGTTTATATAAAGCCTTAATAATGCCTTTATATAATGCCTTTATTTTCATGTAGACATTTAATCATGTTTCACCACCCTCAGTTTCAGTTCCTGTCAGTATTAGCAACAGTTTTGGTAGCCTTTGCTCAGATTCCTCTGGAGCTCCGTGGTGTTCAATCTCAGAGAGTATGCGGGGAGAGGCCTTCTGGGTTGGGGCTGGAGGATGTGGCTCTGCCTTGGTTTTGCTACTGCGGCCAGTAAAAATCAACTGCTGTTTCCCTACCGTCTGCTTCTCTGCTTTCTGCCCTGATGACTAGGCCTCGCCACTGGCTACATGGAACTCACAGACTCTCCCAGGCAGGGCTGTTCAGGGACGTCGTCACACCTCCCTTCTCCCTTCCCCTACAGGGAGCTCCACTGGCTGCAAGAGGTAGCTTATTTCTTTCTCCCAGCCCACTACCCGACATGCTGGTGTGCAGTTTGGGTGTTTTTTCTTGAGTTTGTGTGTTCAGCTTATTGTTGTTTCAAGGTGAGAGGTCTTGGGAATCTCTCACTCCACCATGTTTCCCTTCCTCTCCATCTAGTCCACACTTCCTTTTCAACTATACAAGAGTTGTGGGGATGTAAACATGGAGTTTCTGGAGGCCACGTTGTCATAAAGAGATGACATATCTATGGATAAAACCAGCAGTGAGGAAAAAGAAAGAGACAACTGGGAGAGAAATTGGATCCAGAGGATTTCATTTTATCCTTCTGGTACAGCTTGTCTCAAGCCATATCACCCTCTAGACCTTCCAGTTCTATGAACCAATAAACTCTTCTTTTAAATAAAATGTGTGGGTCTTCTGTCACTTGAAGCCAAATAATTCTCACTTTTTTCACATTGCTGCTTATAAAATGCCTGTTCTTGGTAGGCAAAAGAAAACTGGGCAGTCATTTTTCAGAATCAGCTAAGGCCCCTACATAAGAATCAATGATAAATTGAGGCTGTCTTAGCAAACATCTTTTCTTTTCCAAATGATGTTGATTATTAATGTGATTGATCTAACTGTGTAAAACATACAAATGAAATAGCACTACATTAAAGAAATCTTTTTATTTGCAATGCTCAGGGAAAACATTATCAGATATATGATAGCTCTCAGAAAGCAGTTTTAGTTCTAGCACTTGAAACTTCTCAATTACAAGTTTGGCTTATTAAATGGTAATCTAATTTTATTTGCTATTACAATGCACTAGGCTTTACTTTTGCTAATGTTTAGGACACAACCTATGAATTAAACTCTTAGGAAATTGCCTGCAGTGCTTCCTGCAATCAACCTCCATATTTAAAATGGCATGAAGATTGTTTGAAATAATGTGTTACCTAAATGCAATGCCTTCCACTTGTGAAAGAGATATGGCAGACATCTTTGTCACTCATTTATTTTCCCCAAGTTTATGATCTACAAAATAGAGTCTTTCAATGCTTTCTTCTAGACATTATTTAAATATTCCTCTCTAGTTAGAACTCTGTATGTATGTATGTGTGTGTGTAATTGGAGGCTTTTACAACTCATTCATTAGTCTTTCTCTATATCACCTACTTGTTATAATCAGAATAGACTTTTTTTTTTCCTGGCTGATCTTTTCTTTCTAGATCAGTAGGGCTAGTCAAAATTTAATTAATTGCGTGGTTTTAGTTATGTTAGACTCTGGGTAAAGAAGTGGTCCTTAGGAGATGAGAACTCTGGTTTATAATTATGACTGCTTCTTGTTCGCAAAGTTGCCTATTTACTCCTTTAAGCCTTTTATCACTCAGTTACTAACAATTAGCAACTATTTAAGAAGCAAATGTTACTTTCTTAATATTCATTTGTTCTTAAACTTACTACTAAAATTTTGGGAATTTGTAAGACAATTTTCTAATTAGTAAAGAAATACTGTTCATGCTACTCAATATTTAAAGGAAAAAAATGAAGTGCATTATTAACATTTATTACATTTACATCATGCTGCTTCTTAGTGATGATATAAACAGCGTGGGTCCAATTAACCTACAAGGACACTCTTCAAACAGAGGAACATGGCAAGGACAAAATCATTGTAGTGCCTAATCAGTTTTTGCTGGTAGAAATTCAGTAGATTATAGAGATGTTTGAAAAGTAAATGAAATCAGTGAGCTTTACACAGATGCGACGGTCCATTACAAAGAATTTGGAGAGATAAAATGAGTGTGGATTAAGCACAAGAGATGAACCAGGATGCTTAAATTAGAAATTTCAACCAAAGAACCAATAATTTATAAATGCTGTATTCTAAATAAGGTTCCAGACATTCATATCAGAAAGAAGTTTCATGATTCTCAAAACCTCACATTCATCTCAAAAAGACAAAACTTGGTCTGTTGAAAATTAGAGGGGATTGTTAAAGAGGGTTTGTTTGAAGCTTCTATTGATTAGTTCACCAAACACCCTCTACGAAGAGAGAAGGGTGGAGGTAACTCTGTTAGTCCTCACCTCAAATATGGTGATAGAGGTCTCAATGAATTATGAAGCTTAATACCAGTCCTTAGCATTTAATCAGGAATAGGGCACAGGAAAATCTAAAATGTTGCTTCACAAATGCTGCCTTTGCAAAACAAAAGAGAAGTGATTTCTACACTGGGATTAAAGTCCATCAGTAGAAATTGTTAGGCAAAATATTTAGGAGTTCCTACTTAGTATAGAGAACTGATCTGGAAGTAGTTTTAAACCCTTTCAAATATCCATTTGAAAAGGTGATGAGATGTGGGTAAATAATCTGCATGAAGTGAATCATCAAAAAACCTGGAGCTGAGGGAGAAATATTTACAGGGAGGGGAAGAAATGCCGTTGTGAAAGGAAGAGTGGTCGATCACGTTTTCTTAAATATTCCCTCTAAAAAAATCACTCTGGAAAAAATCACCTCTAAATATTTGGTAATTCCTGAGATGTCAAGATGATGAAGCCATCTTACCACTTCCCCAAGGAAGAACTTTCCTTCTTCCACTTTTCACCTTGACCTGCCTTTAATCCTGTAAGGGTCAGAACCCAAGAGTGGGGTGCTGAGGGAGGAGAGGTGGACTTGTAAGGCGGGAAAAGAGAGGACTATTTCTGATTTCCACCAGAGGAGAGAAAATTTTAAGTTTAAATTAAATTCAAAGTTTTATTTTCTAAGTGGGTATAGATACATATGGTTAGTGAACTGAGAATATGTTTGTGACAAAATGAGACTTAGATGGCTTTGTATTACTTAAAAGTGACCAAGAAAATTATTGGGCATGCCCAAGATTTAAACAATGAGCAGGGAAAGAAATTCTTCCACTGTAAACCTTTTTAAAAAATAGTGGAGATAAAAACAGGATTGCCTTTGATATACTCTGTGAGCCCTGCCTGTTTAATGTATTATTCGGCTGTGAATATTCTGTAAACGAATTGATGGTCCAGTATTTATAGCTGACCCTTGAACAATACAAGGGATTAGTGGTGCCAAGTCCCTGTGCAGTAGTAGAAAATCCAAGTATAACTCCTAACTTTCCAAAAATTTAGTTGTTTCTCCATATCTTCAGGGAATTGGTTCTAGGACCCTGCAGATACCAAAATCCTCAGATGCTCAAGTTTCCTATGTAAAATGGCATAGATCAATACATTCAGTTGGCTCCAACTGTGGATCTAAAACAGTACAAGCATTTACCAAACAAACAAGCAAAAAAACAAAACAAAACAAACAAAACAACAACAAAATCTGCATAGTCAAGGGTCAACTGTACATCATCATAATGTGTATAAGAATAGTTATTTCTAAAACTCCTGAATGAGAGTTCTTGCATGTAATTTGTTCATGCATTTTAGTAGCCATTTAGCTACCAACAGAATGATTATCTTATTTCAAAAGCTTCCAAACAATAAAATAAGTATGGCTAACTTATAGATGACTAACAAATAGTAAAAAGCCAAAAGCCATTGGAAGAGTCTAAAGACATCAGGGAGTAGAAAATCCAAACCTTAATTTTCTTGAAAGTAGAAGAAGCTGAATCATCACATTTATTTTTTCTATGTGTATATAAGGTAGAATACAGTGGAAGGAAATCTTTATACAAAGTTAAGTAAAAATATGTGTTTCAAAAATAAAGCTTGTGAAGAAACACAGTAGTAGTTTACAATTTACAAACCAGATTGTCATTTTATCCTGCAACAAGTCTTTGAGAGAGGTAAAAACAAAAAAATTACTATATTTACAGATAGGAACCCTGAGGATGAAGAAAGTTCAAGTGATTTCCATAATATCACACAGATTTTTAGTAGCAAAATTAGGAATCTGAGGGTCTTTCCATATTCTGAAACAGAGATGTTCATTTTGAATACGAATTGGAAATTTCCTTTAATAACTTGTTAACACAAAAGGTTTTAAGAGCATAGTTTAGAAAATTTGAGCAAATTTATGTAAATTATTTTAATCTGAAAAGAACATATGGGTCTATGATTATCTCAAAATATAAAATTTAATTAAGAAAGAAACCCATGGGGTTTTGGTAGTTGGTTTGCCTAACAACCATTCTCACTATTAGTAAAAGTTCCCCAATCTCCCACAACCTCTTACCTGTTCTCAGTCCACCTGATGTGTGTTAATTGACTCTTCCCCTGCTCTAAAGGTGGCACATGACCCAGGTTTGGGCTTTTGTAGCAACACATCCTCTTGGCCCCTGTGATTAGGCAGGATTGGATGCCTTGCTCAGTCAGAAGTCATCAGAGCTGATCCTGAGATTTTTGCTGGTATACTTGATAATGAAGTATACTCATTCTTACTATTCTTGAATCTGGTTGGATGTAAACCAGGACTTGCTGGCATATACCATGTGCAAACAGCATAAGAAGAAAGGCAGCACAGTAAAAAAAAAAAAAAAAAAAAAAGAACTAGAGAAAGGGGGAAAGATTCCAGATGCCATCATTTTAGGATTTAGACTCAGATGAGCCCAAAGGACCTCCAGTTCTTCCAAATTTAGTTTATGAGCCTGTTATTACTCATTTTGTCTTAAGTCTTTTGAACAGAGGTTCTGTCACTTAGAATACATAGAGCTCTAAAATATTCATGTCAATATGACCACACAATTTTCTTTAAAATAGTCTTCTAGAAGCATCCATTATAATACACTTCACAGAGACCAGTCTGTGTAAGGTGAGTGATTTAAGGGCATTTATACATTTTAAAGCATGCTATCTCAGTTTTAAAGCTGTTTCTACTTCACATAATAAAAGCAGAAATAATTTTTCTCTCAAGAGTAGTCCCAGTCAGGTGTCCCATAGCACCTGTGCATACCTTTATTTGCAGAAGTGCACCATGTGGAAACCGCTATGTTGTCGGCCTCTCTCCATAGACTGTAAGCTCCTTGAGGTCAGGGATCATGTTTTATTCTTACTCATGTTGCACCATCCAGCAGACTGAGTGGCACAACTTAAGCTTTCAATAAATACTTATTGAAAAAAAATACCTCAAAATTCAGTTTTTTAAAACATCCAGATTACTGTTACAAATTATCCTTGAACTTGAAGGGGAGGTTCCCTGTCTCAAGGTACCCTTTAACAGTAATATTACATGATTTTTTACATAAAGCACACTGAATATATCTCTGATTTATCATAATAATCAAATAACACAGATAAATGCACGATTATTATTTTGAAGTTTCCATCCCTAAGATAGTGCTAATTAGGCTGTACACTTTTATTTATATTCGCAAACCTACCCAGATCAAGTGACCTGCAGTCTTGTTCTAACATGGTAGCCACTTTCTCTGCTGTATTCTTAAAACAACTGACTAATTGGCTGGCTGCTGGCTGACTGACTGACTGACTGACTGACTGACTGACTAAATAAATAAATAAATAAATAAATAAGGGGTTAGATAGAGTGGATTAGTAATATCTACCGGAAGGCTGGGAAGCTGACATTCTTAAAACAAAGAGAATGAATCAACAACTAATATTTATCTAAGTGCTTACAATTGTCCAGCCTATGCAGAGCACCTGCCTTGGTGTTAACCAGCATTTAACTACTGTGTGAGCAGCTTCCAGGCCCTACTTACTGGGAGAATTATTTTAGATTCTAAAGTCTGTGTTTACATTATCAGCCCTTCTATTTGGCACCCTCCCGAGCTTCCCATAGCCTGTGACCGCCCACCCACTCAGTAAAACTGCAAAGCACTGTGCTCTGTCCATTTATGTCCCACAGGACGGCCCACCCTCATCCACCTGCTCCATTTGCGGGTGAACAATTTAGTCCAGGTGTGCAGTGACCCATAGCAACAGGGACCAAAGCCAGAGCCACCTGTCTAGCTAGATAGCAGAAGGAAAGATTTTTCTAGAAGACTACACATTGCCAATTTGGGGCAAATTATTGTCTCTAGCTGAAAGAACACTTTGCAAAAGAAGTAATGTTACCATTATTTTCCAGATAGAGGTAAAAAAAAAATAATAACTTGTATTGCTAGAGATAACCTATTGCAAGAAAAATAAATATATAGGTGTCCTCCAAAAGATTTAAAAAATATATTTAGTGTTGGTTATCAAGGGGAGATAAGAATTGTTTGGATCTAAGCATACGATTGAATAGATCTATGGTAAATTATAGTTTTGCTTCATAGAACCAAACTTTGCTTAAAATTTGTCTTTGTCTTTCTGTTCTCTAGGCTTGAACACCAAAACAAAATTAACATTTCCATTGGATTTGTACTTTTAACAATTTTGCTATTTGCTATTTACATTTTAGGTATATTCCATATCTGCCATTTTTCATTATTCGTCTCCACACTTAGCAATTAAAAAGTTCTTGTACGGGCATTTCTGCTGTCTGTGGTTCTTAGTTTTACCAATTTTTTTTTCAAGTTGCTTAATTAGATGCCAGATTAGAAATGCTGCAGTGTTATAAAATGCATTACCTCTTTTGCTATCAAAAAATAATTTCTCACAGAGATATTTTATTATAATTTATTTTACAGTTTCATCCCATTCATTGCTATTGTTATTTAAAACAAAATATTGGGTACAAAAGACCACATTAGAAAATTTAGACATTATAAGAACAAGTAAAATATTCATGCTTTCATGGAACTTATAATCTGCTAGATGATCTACTTAACAGTGATAATACATGTCTATATAACAAATGCTAAGAGAGCAAACCAGCTCTTCCATCAAATCTCTTACTGTAAAAATGAGAGCTCAGTAACCACTGATATTCCTATTCCAAATTCACCAGCTATGTGATCTTGGTCAAGTTACTTGACCTCATTTCCACATCTTTAAAATGAAGATAACACCAACATTTATAGAGTTGAAAAAAAAAAAACCCATGCGAATCACTTAACACTGTCCTAATCACTGTGTCCAATAAACATAAGCTAATATATTTTTATGGTCATATATTATTAAACCAAAATATCAAGCAGTGAAAAGACAGGTAGACAAATCAATGAAAAACTGAGAAGTAAATTGTTTGGACAGAAGCCTAATGACAATAGCTAAAACTTTGGAAACTTCATTTCTGTTGTTGGGATGGGGGAAGGCAATGAGCCCTGAAAGTAACAGTTTAAATTTCCTGCCATTTAGTGGGATGGTGCATCAAAAATTAAATAAAATATTTATAGAATGCAAGGAAATATGGTACTTCCTGAATGAAGGTTGTGGACTCTCAATTAGACTTACTACATATGGTTAATGTTGATGCCATGGAGAGCTAACTCCTAGTATTTCTGGGTCTAACCATCTAGCCACTCAGCAGTCACTTCAGGAAAGCAGATTCTCTCACCTTGAACACTGTAGTGTTTGCTTCAAGTACAAAGGAGAGGAACTTGTTTCAGGTAGGCATCAAGTAAGAGAAAGCAGGATGTGCAAAGAACCCTGAGAAAACACACAAGGCTAATAGCAAATGCACCCCAAAATTTGTCCCAACTACTAAAGCTAGAAAACTGTGTAGAAAATAGTAGGTTAAAAAAATTACAGTGTGAAGAAAGAAGAAGGAGTGGAGGAATGAAGAGAAACTTAGAGAAGAGACAGTGAGAGATTCCTAAGTGACCCCTGAACTGACATAGAGATTGACAGCAGTAGGTATTTAAGAAACAGGAATCTGAGTCTTCTTCTCTAGCAGAAGCCTGGAAAGGGACCTAAGCATTGAAAAGGGATGACTAAATTTTACATTCAAAAGACACAAATCCAGGAACCAAGATCCCCAGTCTCATAAAAGATTTGACAAAATTTGCCAAAAACATGACTTGTTGCTTAAATGTTACCATCTTAATAAATTCATTTAAATCACCGAACTTAAAATTAAAACCCACCATCCCAGCCAACATTTTAATCTTTTCTACTATGTTTTAATTTTAACTTCTTTACTTAGCACTTAACACCTAACATAACATATAATTTACTAGTCTATTATGATTATTGTTTACTGTCTCCACCTTCTCCACAACTAAAACACAAGGTGCATAAATTGGGGGTCATTGTTTGCTGATGTGTTCTAGGCACCAAGAACATTTCCTGGTGGACAGTAGATGCTCAATATTTATTGAATAAAAGAATCCTTGTAACCTATGCAAACACATGACCAAAGATTGAACCCTTCATCTCTACCTTCACGTCTTGGCCCTATGCAAGACTCTGAAACTTTTCTATAATGAGTGAGGGTGCCCTGGTAATTACTAAATTTGAAATTACTATCAATCTATTTTTTTTTCACATACTTGGATCTAGATTAAAATTCATAAATACAACATACACTCTATAATAACTTTCAAGTCCACTTACTTCATCTACCTTCACTTCCATCAACTTATGCATACCAACACCTTTCCCCCAGGGTTACAAGAGTAACACGCCATGTTTCTCCTTGCCTTTCTTCTTGGCTTCCTTCCCGTAGATGGAGTCCCTTAGTAATGCAGTCCCTTGCTTCCTTCCCGGCTTTTTCTTCATTAGCACTTCCCAATTCCTCCCACACCCCCCTGATCTTCACATTTTTCTCAACAACCCTCTCTCTATCACACAGCACACTGGAAACCTGCAAGAATCTATTTACCTTTGTAAACTTAAACAGGGTAGTTTTCTGAAATATAAACATATTATTTCAAATGTGATTAATATAATTAAAATATAATTCCCTTAATTTCTTTTCTCCACTAATAAAGTGAACTTACGAACTATGAAGAATATTTTTTGTCTAAATTTTAAAAATCAATAAAGTAAGTAAAAATACATCTCACATAAGATAAGCTTTTCAAAGGGTTATATACCCTCTCAACTTAGAAGATATATAGTCTAAACATGGTGTCCTATCTTACTGTGATAGCATTAAAAAAATAATGCTAAACAAACAGTAAAAAAAATAATGAAAGTTTAAGCAAATATTTTCCAAAAAAAACCCAGAGAGTACCTTAAATTAAAATTTTAATTCTCTTATTGTCCTAATCATGCATGGATTTGGATATAGTTATTTGCATCCACCAAATTTTAGAAGATAGAAAGAGAGATTGTATAAGTGAATTATCTAAGTGCTTATTTATAATTAGCAATAGGTGTTAAGGGATTATAGAAAAAACAACAATGTATTTTTCTCTTTAGCTTAACAGATCTGACAGTCTGACAGTGTCACACTAACAAAGTTTGTGTAGGAAAAAGAGGTCTGTTGCTTAGTCACAAAGCCCTAGAGTGGAGTGTGTGTGTGCTTACGGGTAAACAAATTAACCAGTGATCTTTTCTGAGAAGCAGGGAAGTGTATCTCCAATACCTCACCTCATCTGCTTCATATCTGTCTTTTTGTAATGAAACCCCATAGTAAATAATGGGCACTTGCAAGCATCTTAAGAATATTCAGTCATTTGAATGAATGACATCTTCTCACTTCTGACATTGTATATGGTAATAGGAAAGGTAATTTGAAAGGTTATAGTTGATACTTTGCACTTAAATATAGGTTCCCACAAGTTGTTACACTATAGTTTGAGTTGGGGTAAATTTGCCTACCTTTTAAAAATAGAGTAGAATCTTGTTCTAACTCTGGTATTAAATGTCAAGTTTTTTCTCATTACTGGTTTTCTTAATGGAAGAGATAATACACCAATTTATACATCATGATACATTACTATCCTATGCGTAACAGATGGTTATTGAATATCTACTATGTGCCAAGCACTGTGTTAAGTAACTAAGAAAAGATATAAAAAAGGTATAGTACTTGATCTCAAGGAATTCATAGTCTTGTGTAGAAGAGTTATTAAAGAAAATGGTTGGAAAACAGGAAGCCAACATTTGGAAATGCCGATGACAAGGACAATAATGAAAAGTAATTTAAAAGGCAGAGTGGTCCAAGTTACCTTCAGAAAATTGTAATTGCACAGCCATAGAGAGACAATATGGAGGGTAATCTATATTGAAAACCACTATGTTTTGAAACAGTTTTTTACTGTATTATTCTTTTATAATGAAAGTAAAATACATTAATATTAGTGAATGGAAGCACACCTAATAAGTAATATTTTGACAGTTATTATATCTGGAATATTTGAGTTGTCTACTGAGTTGACTTAAAATGGACAATTATCCCGTTTTTTCTGACTGTTTTTACCACCATGTAATTTTTGCTTTTCTGTACCAACATTTTTCGACTGAAAAATGTGAAAAATATCTACACTTCTCAACTTTTAGACATTGTAAAGGAAAAATATATATGTGAAAATATTAAATTATCTTTTATCAGAAAAAGACCATTTATTCCTTTTTATAATTTATAGCACCTTATATATTAACCACTGGGCAAAAGTGAGTATTTACCAACAGGAGATTCAGATCTAAAATGGACTACAGAGCTGAAAACATACAGAGAAGATGTAAATTAATTTATGTTTACTTTAATTAATTATAATTAGTAAAAATAAATGTGAACACAGTGGTAGTTTTGCTATTAAGGTGACTAAAGACAGAAGCATTAAAACTAAGTATCAGCATGAATGAGGGCTTCAGGAAGAAGACAGACTCCAGGCTCTCTTTGAATAGCAAAAAGGATCTACTCTAGACTCAAAAAAGGGAACATCTCAAAGATAAATAAGTATAAATAGCATGGAGGTATATATTTTTAATATCATAAGTATATTTTAATTGCACTAATACGCACATAAAATTATACAAAGATCAAACACAACAGAAATATATAGAGCAAATCCTGAAATTTCCATACATTGCACTCATCATTTTGTTCCTTTCCCAAGAAGTGGCAACTGTGAAACCCTTGATTTTTTAAAATTTCAGTATAGCACACTTAAAATGCATCTAAGTGTGTGTTCTTTTCTATCAAGTGGGTATTTGGTAAGACTTTTCATTTCTGGAAATTTTTCTTGTAATACATCTACTTGGTATTTTACTTTGGGGATTGATGTTCTTTTTTAAAATCACATTTTCATATCCTTGTGTTCTGTTCAACTTTTTAAAAGATGTCTTTAATTTTTTCTTCCAAACTGTCTAGTGATTTCCCCCCAGCTTTATCTTTAAAATATTTAATTTATTAGAGTTCTTTATCATACTTTATTATTCTCCCAAGGTATCATATTCTCACTTCGCACATGTAATATACTCTTATTTCTCTAAGATATGAATTATAGTATGTATATATTTACCTTAGCTCTATACATTGTCTTAATTTTTCAGATTTCATTTATATTATTTTTGTGTTTGAACTAGGCCTAGGGAACCATTGTTCCAAATTGCAAAGGAGGGAAAGGCAATGAAAAAAATTAAAAGAGAATTGCTAAATTAGGTTTAGATATTTGGAATAATCGTTACTCATTGACAGATGTAGTGGAGCAATTAAAAATGTTAGCAATAAATATGTAAGTTAGATGAGAATGATATTTCCATAACATGTGAATTCTGTTAATTTTGGTATAATTTATAAATTTACATTAATACTTATAATAATTACATAAATACTATATTACTTATAATTATGTCTGTTGAATGTGTTGTAAAACTGCATTGTTTCTTTTCTTCCCCCAATTTTAAATTTACCCCACGACGATTCCTCCATTGTCCTCAGAATAGTTTATACTTTAAAACACACACACACACACACACACACACACACACACACGGCCTAGAATCACCTAAAAAAAATTAGTTTCCCAGAAAACACTACCAGAAAACTCTTTTGAGTATATGACTACCCAAAAGTGGGCATTATAATGAATATATTTCTAAGTACTGTTACTAGTGGAGAAATTAGTATGAAGTGCTAGCTAGGGACGGGCAGAATTAAGGGTTGTGACTACAGAAAAAGGTAAAAGTTCCTGGAAAATAGAAATATCTCATGAAAGGAAACTTATAAAGTGAATGGTAAAATGTCATAAATGTTCACTAAATGTGTAAGTAGCAGTAGTCTAAATTAGTGGAATATTGTTTCCTTTATGCTCCTCCAGTATCTGACACGTTAATATAATAGTAGTTATCTCACTCGATTATAACTGCCTGCGTGGTAAGATGATATGTGAAATACTAATACGTTTTTCCTTCTCTCCATATTTGTTTCATCTGTAAAATGTGTATAATAATACCTCCTATAGGTGAAGATTAAATGAATATATGCAAAGTGCTTAGAACAGTGTCCAGCACATAGCACTGAATAAATTTTTGGTACTATTATTGAATTTTTCCATATTCTCTGAAGCTCTTCCTCTAGCCACTCCCCCAAATTCTGGCCAGATACCAAGGTTATTAATTTCCAAGTGAACTGTTATGGGAAACAGATTTTTAAAAAATCATCAAATTCTTGTGTTTTAAATTTAAAGGCTTTCAGTCTAAGTGCTATGAGTTGACTTGTGCCCCCACTCCAAACACGCCCCCTCCCCTCAGCCCCTGGAAAAAGATATATTGAAGTCTTAATTCCCAGTATTTTAGAATACACTCTTATTTGGAGATAAGGTTTTTACAGAGATAATCAAGTTAAAATTAAGACATTAGAGTGGACCCAAATCCAAAATGACCGGTGACCTTGTAAAAAGGGGAAATTTGAATACAAAGACAAACATGCACAGAGGGAAGATGATGTGAAGAGATGCAGGGAGAGCACCATGAAAAGATGAAGACAGAAACTGGAGTTCTACTGTCACAAGCCAAAGAATGTCTGGGCTCCCAGAAACTGAAAGAGACAAGGAAGGATTCTTCTCCTACAGGTTTCAGAAGGAGCTTGGCCATACTTGATACCTTGATTTAGTACTTCTAAAGTTCAGAACTGTGAAACAGTAAATTTCTATTGGTTCGAGCCACCCAGTATGGTACTTTGTTACAGCAGCCCTAGCAAAATAATAAATTAGTTATAAATCAGAAAGATCTGAGAAGAAAATTTGTTCATCCAATTTACTACTGGCACAGAAGGAAGAGATCCAAGCCAAATTATTTTGGGGTTAGAAAGGAAGTTTCTGAAAAAGCAAGAAAGCCTAATCCAACTGAGGTCTCTGATAAGGACTCCACACATAGCTTGCCTGTCCAGGATTAGTTTAAAAGGTAGAGATATGAGAAGTTGGGGTATTTTAATGTGTCAGAAATTGTGCCTTACTTGTCTGAAGCCCGCAGAGAACCTTATACTCCATGGGCTACAAACAGTAGAACAGAGATGGTAGTATGGGGTGGTGGGACTTGGTGCTTATGTCAGCCAATACAGTGCAGAAACCTGGAAAGCTACTACTTGTTTTTATTCCTCCTCACCCAAGGACAAGAACAAAAGTTACCTGAAAGGAAAAGCTGACAAAACCTGAGGTAACAAATGGTCATGAAGAGGGGATAATGTTATACAAAAATGAGTGGATGGTGCTTCTGGGGCTAAAGAGGAATGTAGATCATAAAGGATTTCATACCTTATTGGGTGACTACGTAGAAAAGTGACAGGCTGGGGACTATATTTATTTTCTCCATACAGGTAAGTGTTCCTGGACTTAGATCAGTCCACGTGAGGAGATGGAGGAGGAAAATTATGCACTGGTTTAGTGCAAACCAGAAATCATTGGGAAAAGCCTCAAATGACTCAATTTTCTGGAACAGACTAGATTTGTTTTTCTGCCATTAGGAAAAATGGGGGCTGGAAATAAAAACTAAGTAAATAACACTCCTTGAGCACATGGCTTCAAAATACGGTATCTGCTATATTTGTCTCTCTTCATTATACAGCTCCTTGATGACAGGCACTGTGTGTTTTTATCTTTGTCTTTTCAAGGCTATATAGTGCCTGACATATACTAACGTGCTCTATCCATACAAATGTATTTAATTAATTGTAAATTAATAACATTATATTTGTTTTCCATATTCAGATATTATTTCTTGAAAATATTTTACAGAAAAGCAACACAAAAAGACTATCATATCAGTGAATGTGTTCTTTAAAGAGTCAAATTACTCACTTGGAAAAAGAATTCATTCTATGACAAGAAAAAGTTTCCCGAAGATCAGAGCAAACCACAATGGTGATACTGCAAAACTACACATAGGGTGTAAGGTGATCTAAAAACCTGATTTTCAAACATAAATTTATAGGTTTTATTTTTGTGATAGTTTATGGGTAAATCAACTGTTTAAATTTAGAGAGTTAAGAAAAAATACAAGTGAGGTGCAAATAACTGAACATGCAAAAGAGTCTCTTTGTACACGCTCATATGCAGTGAATAAATTGTTTTACTTTATGATAGAGAATAATGAGGATGTTTTTCCTATTTTCAATTTTGTGTGTCTGCCAGTAGATGGCGGTACCACGTTGGGTTTTCAGTCTTTTTTTTTTTTTTTTTTTTTTTTTTTCCCCTCAAAGCTGTTTTCTGATATATGTTGGGTACCATAGAGTGAATCTCAGAACAGGAAGCGGAGGCACAGCAGAGAGAATTCTGGAAAGGTCTCTTTGTTTTCTTGTACACAGAGAAAGCAAATAAAAAATTGTAATTCACTTCTAAACCTCTGTGGCCAAAAATGTGAACTACTGCAAAGGGAGGCACATTACACTCTACCCATCTTGGATGCCGGGCTTTGTTATGCTGTGATCCCCAAGGCTCTGTTTTATCAGGTAAGCTAGTAAAAACATTTAATTATCTGCACCATAGAATCTAGCTACCACAATTTTTCTTATTTTAAAATAATCTTCGTGCTGCTATTTTTAACCTAATGATGTTTTAATGTAAATTACAGGAACCAAAGGCTTCATTTGATGTGTAGACTGCTTACTATTCCTTTATCTCTCAATAGAAATAGAGCATCTGTCTAGAAATGGTGACTTATGGTACAGACTAGGTATTACTGAGCTTGAATTTTAGAATCATGCAGATATTTATGATTCATTGTATTTAGAGAAAATATTTTTTATTACACAAAAAATTTAATGGATTTCATGGTTTACATCTCTATTTAAATGTTCAGTGTCCAGTATTTTTTAACATAAATGTATAATGAAATTGGAACTACCATCCTTGTGCTTCAGTATTTTATTTAACGGCTTTGGAGAGGCCTCGACTA
This sequence comes from Eonycteris spelaea, assembly GCA_003508835.1. Taxonomy (NCBI): domain Eukaryota; kingdom Metazoa; phylum Chordata; class Mammalia; order Chiroptera; family Pteropodidae; genus Eonycteris; species Eonycteris spelaea. The sequence goes on along the minus strand of PUFA01000024.1, from coordinate 3,165,303 downwards.
TAGGGAGTGATAAAATAGAGGTGTTTGGCTATTAGAAATACATTATCAATTTTTTCTAAAATAATCTATTTTTACTGAGGGAAGATCACCAATACTAACTATAAAAAGAGATTTAACTTTATAATAAAAAATGATCTCTATTTTCTCTATAATGTATTTATTTTATATTTTAATATGTTCATGTCTATATTAAGTATTTACCTTTCAATTTATTGACCTAAAGGTATGTTGTCTTGATGAAATCTCATAAGATTGATACATTTGTTTTTTTTCTGTGTATATTTAATAATTAGTGGTTGTTATTATTATCATTATTATTCATTACTAGGGAGAACCACTTGAGCCAAAAGACAATTATATACTTATAATTTATATTTCTATAGTTTTCTTTAAAATATTTTGTAGCATAACCACAAATGCTTCATTCAACTAGCTATTACATACTTAGCATAAAATCATTGGCAGAAAATCTAGAGGTGTTAATTGAAAGAAGGGTTTTAAATATCATAAAGGCTTTTTTTTTTTTAACACAACAGGTGGTGTAGTGTAGCATATGAGGACAAAGATAAAGGCATAAGTGATTGTAGAGATTTGCACAGAAAATTTTCATCACTCACTCCAAGTAGTATGTGCCTTATGTTAAATAAAGACCTCTGATTTCAACTTGGGTTTCCAGTCAGCACTGGTCAAAAGGGCCTAAAAATAGAACTTGAGGCCTCTGCTTCGATGATAATTTTTAATGATATGGTAAAAATACAGATTTCTCACTTAATATTTTACATTGAGTAGCAATAATATTCCTCCTAAAAACATAACAACATAGTGGACGCCTCAGAGAAAGGCCCTGGGTCTTGTATATTTCAGAAGAACTCCTACCACAGGATATAAAGAAAACTGTTTCCTTGAAAAGGGTTTCCAGAAATTAATTGTCAACTGACTTGTGTGTATTGTACATGCCGTGCTTCTCTACAGGTGACTGAATCTGAGTAACTTGGTTCTGTGTAAATAGAAGAGCTGGTCTTGATTGAACAGTTTTACATTTATGAATGGTTGCTTACATTTGGGCCCTGAATGTTAGCAATTTTTTTTTTTTGGAATAGTTGCAACAATCTCTTAGTTATTTATTCCATGAAATAATATGTAGTCCCAATGTGAAGAACAAAGTGCACAGAGTTATTCACAAAATGTGCTCTTTGAAAATTTTTAGAAATCAACCTATTTCAATTAAATGATATATCAAATAAGTTTGGATATCCTATTCTTTAGGAGCATCTAACAATAACTTCATTTGTAAGAGGGAGGAATAATACTGTAATTTATTGGTGTAGTAGAGAAAAATAGGTTGAGTACTGAGCTGGAAGTCTTAGTTTCTGGTTCAAGTTCTGCTACTAATGAGTCTGTTACCTCAGAAAAGAACCAAATATCACTGAAGTGCATTTTCTTTGCCTGTACAAGATGAGAATTAGAATCAAAGATATATAAGGACACTTTTCATTTTTAAAATTCTATGACTCTAATTTATCTAGACTTTCACTTTTTTCTCAGCTTAACTGTAATCTGACACATCCTTGACAACTACTGACTTGTATATTACCATTAATGGTGTGTTAAACATGGGAATAGAGAAATAGAGGGATAGAGATATTTTAATGGTCCTTGGCCAGTTCCTTCTGTGGTGCTTATAACTAGGAAGCAATATAGAGAAGTGGTTAAGAGCAAGGGCTGGCAGACTGAATCCCAGCTCCACTATTAAAGTATTTAAACTTTATTAGCCTTTTTTACATCATCTATAAAACAAGAATGATGATGCTTCTGTTGCCAGTTGTGTAAATAAAACAATGCCTGCTCAGTGCTTATTATATACCTTGAAATATGATTAAGTGCCCACAACCGCCATTCGACCTCCACCAAATGGAACAGGTATTATTGTTATTATTGGTGATGATGATATAATATCTTCCACCACAACAGGAAGGATAGAATGAAACTGCCAAGAAATTCTGCAGTTGAAAAGTGAGTAATTCTCATCTTGGAAGAGTGCCCTTGCTGAAACAACAACAACAAATGTGTTCCCTGTAATAATATCAATTAGTGCTAATATCCTGGACATTTCCTGGAGAATCTATAGAACTCTCATAACACCTTCTAGAAGACCGTTCTTTTGCCCAATGATAGATTATCATGGACTCCACACTTCAAGGCTTTTAAACAAAATAGGAGCAAGGGGCTTTATTTCAACTTGTGCCTTAATAGGATATGCCTATTGGGCAAAAGCCTTCTGTGAAGGTTCAAAGAAAATCTAGGTTTCACCAAGAACCATATTTAAATGCCAAATAATTTCTACTACAATCACCGACTTAGAGCCTAAATCCCAGAAATGACTGCATGTGTTGGCTATATGAACTCACAATCTGTCTGCTACTTAAATCCTATTAATGGTACAATAAAAGGTGGAAAGGCCAACTGTGCCTGATGAAATTGTTGACATACTGCAAAATCCCTGCTTCCCTCCGAAGGTTTCCCCCATGAGCAGCTTCATATTCTTGACAGCTGTGTGCTACCGGGATCTTTGGAAGTTAGAGCTGGGATGTTCTTTCAGCACCCCAGGCCTCTTAATCCTTCCCTTCAACCACCCTGGGCCTCTTTAAACTGACTCAAGTAACTGTGCTGTCAGTTTCATCTTCATGGCAGCCAAGATGACTTAATGGGCTCATGATTAGACAGATCTCAGATGTCCGAGAGTTTGGGAGGCTTAAAGATATGAAGGTAAGGCTTTTCAATTAGACAATGCTCTGTTTGGAATTAGTTGCTAGTTCATTTCCCTGACACTAGGTCACTCCCAGCTCTTATGATTCCTTATTTTTGGTGTTGAAGTTTACTGAAGTTTACTGAAAGCACCATAAGTATAAGACAAATGCTTTTTTTTTTTTCCACCAAAGACTGAACATGTGACTAGATAGTGAAATTTCTTTGCATAGGTAGCTGTGCAGATTACTTTTTTCTCATTATCATTCATGCGTAGAAACACTGTGAACTAACTGAAGGTTGGGAATCAACATTTCATTTGTCATCTAAAAATATATTATTCATTCCACCTTAACATTAATGGTTGTTTCACCAGTTTTTCAAAACTATGAGGATGAATTACCTACCTACCCCTGAAGTATAACTTAAGATATGAACAATATATACTTCTATACTTTTAGGATCTCATTTTAAATTTTGATTAATTTCAATTATAAATTATCTTTGCTTCCACTTGAATTTTACCCCATAAACAATCTTAGTGGCAACTCAATATAGAACCTGAGATCTGAACTACTACTTCTTAAGGTAGATTGTATTTTGATGTAGGTATAAAATTTGGGAAGGAAAAAAGCCATTGTATTGTTGCTCTGGCTACTTTTTTTAGTTTAGCTTTACCTAATGATATTTTTCACTCTGGAATAAAGTTAACACTTTCTTTGGATACATTTTAATGGGATATATCAAGTGTAGATACATATTTCAGAGTAGAATAGTGTTAATTTTAGTTTACTTGCTAAAACAGTAATAAAATCTTGTTCTCTTGCTAAGCAAAGACATGCTTTATCCTCTGAATTGCCTGGCAGGCACCAGCTCTTTGGGTATCCGAAATTTGAGTCTACATACAGACATATAATTCACCACAGAAGAATGCTTTAAAATTTGTATAAATACCCATTCAACTAGATATCTCAAGTTTTAATGTGTCAAGTATTTATTCATTTTTTTTAATAGTATACCTCTCTCTTTTCTCCAGGATTTTAAGTGATAAAAGGTGTTATGGAAAGTATGTTTAAAAAGTTTCTGCCCAAGATATAGGAATAGAGAACAATGGAAAGTAACTTGTAATCAGGTCTATAATATCAAATATATGTGTGTGTGTATATGATTATGTATACATGACTATATGTATACATATATGTATATATATATGTACACATATAATCATGCCCAAATACAGTACATATAAACATATGCTAGGTGGCGGTTGTATAAGGGAATTCTCAGGGGTTGTTTTAGTTCAGAGAAAGCTTTTAAAAGTCTGGAGTTATTTCTGTAATAATTGAATTAGGTTTTCATCATTTTGGAGACTGCGTAGAGGGAGCCCTTCATGTGATTAATCTCTGTGCTGGAGCAGTGAAAGAAATGATGATCCTTGAATTATTAAACAGTGGTTTAATATTGTTTTATTCAATGGGTGAATTCAAAGATGGGAAGTCACTCTTTAAATAACTTCGGCCATTTTCTGCCAAGAAGTTCATTTTGGGGAATTTTAATCTCCTAATATTCAGAATATACTTTATCCTTCCTTGGGTTGTACAGAACATTTTGTCCTTTTCCTTTCCCAAGAGCTCAAGCTGGACTCCCAGTTCTTATTGCTAAGTGACATTGTGCTTCTGCATTGGAGCCCAAAATATTCTTGTATAGGGTTAATAGGACACATTTTATGAGCTTAAGCCTGTATTTGAGAACCTGTCACCTGTTTGTTAGTTTCTCTGTCCCCTTGGTGGTTTTACTTGTGACATTTTTTTCTCTTTATAAGTTATTTTTTGTTCTGCCTAAAAAAAGTATTTTGGGCATTTTGTTTTCATGGAACTTATATCATGATTGGAAATGGTCTTAAGAATAAATTCTCAAGGAAACAAACCCAAATTCCTACATGGGCAAAGCAGATAAGGGAAATGAGTGAAGTCAATCAGGTTGGGACTAAAGAATTTGACAGCCCATGCCCTTTCTAAAAATGAGCAGCTCCTTCTTAGGTCTAGGATAATGTTGAATCAAATAATTTCTCCAAAGAAGCTGAAAATCCAGATTTTTATTAGAAATGTCCCTCTTGTTAAATGCTGTCATCTACTTCAAATCATTTATAATACTGGATAGATCCAACAAAACAAACCCACAGGCAGGATATGGCCAAGGAATTTTTTGCCGGGTTATTTATTTATTTATTTTTTTGCTTTGCCAATCCAACCAGTATTTTTCCCAGTGAGAAAAAATAAACCTTAAGAGAGGAAATGGCTTGACTGTGTTTGGAGGCACAGCCACACTGGCATCAAGATTTATTTTCTTCCATCCCAGGCTAACCCAACTGCCCACCACTTGTCTATCCCTTTCATTTTAAATCCTCAGACATTCTATGCATTACCTCCCCCACATTTCTGTTTTTCCTACTAATATTTATATTGCCAAACTTCATTATCATAGTTATTTCCGCCCCCCGCCTTTTGTTGAATTTAATGCTTCCTCCGCTGTGGATATCTTGTTACTGATATGCTAGTTGGTGCAGTATGTAATATTCCCACTTCTGCCCTATTCTGAAACTATTGAAATTTGTCTTAAAGTCTTAAAATTTAGAGTAAACATATGTTCTTTAGCTGTGAAATGGTAAAATTATTACTAATAGAATATTTACATGTCTTTGAGTCCCATATGGTCTCAACATTTTAAAATATCTTTAATCATAGCCAATAATGATCACAATTCAAGCAAATCCAATGTTAGCATTAGTTTTCAATAATTATATTAGGCGTTGCTATCAATCTTTTTGTATTTATAGCAAAAATTAAAGTATATTATTATATTAGCACTGGAAGACCAGACAAAAGTATAAGCACAATTACATTGCATTACCTTTTATTGACATAAGAACTTGGCAATATTAGATAAGAATACAAATCAAATACATATGCCTGGAATGAGAACTTCTTGGACAGTAAATGGAAAACCAGGAAAAAAAGCAATATGAGAAATAAAAAAAAAAAATTAGATTTTTAAAACCTCACCAATAAAAATGACAGGAGGAAAAAAAAAACAGTTGAAGGGAAATATACAAACATTCTGAGAGAAAATAAAAGGAGATGAAACATGATGAGCTTATTCAGAGGATGGCCCTGGTTGCACAATGGAATCACCTGGGAAGCTTGAAAAAGAGCAATGCTTCCCTCTGCATTACACCGATTCTTTGGGGGCTGACCTGGGTATCAGTGATTGTTTAAAAGCTGTGTGAGTATAGTTCAAATATGCAGCCAAGTCTGAGAACCAACTGACTAAAGAAAGGCTGAAAAAAATAAGAGAAACAAATGAAAGCTTAACTAGAGAAGTGAAAATTAGCTGAGAATATACTTTTGGAATAATTTCTAAATGCTAATGAGTGCGTGCATGTTAAGTAAAGAGACTATGCAAATATTTAAGAAAATAACAAAAAATAATATTTGTGTTCATTTCTCCTTTGGTTGAACAAACTGGTATTTATTCTATATATTTAAGCAGTTTTATATTTCAAATGGTTAATTTCCTACTCTTACCTCTACTTGAAAGTTGACCCAGCTGTTGGTTATAGTATACTCTGCAAACTAACAATACAAACAATTGTTCACAGTGGGAAATAAGCATCCATGAACTTCGATTTGTATAATCAGAGATTTGTCCTTTTTAATTCTTTACCTTATAAATTGCTCCTCTGAAAATTGTCTTAAATAATCAAATAAGAGTCTGTTGAAAGATATTCTTTGAATGTCTAGATCATCCAGCTGGAAACAAAACATGATTTCTAATTTTTGAAACTACAATTGTGGCAGATTAAGAGGAAAGGCAGATCTGTAAACTAACAAATTTTTTAAAGGCAAAATGCTTTAAAAATACATTTTCAGAAAGTGCCATTTCTGAGAAAGAAATGAATTAATCTAATAGCTAAGTGGAATTAATAATGAATTGCATTTCTTGAAAGGAATTCCATTATCCTTATTGAGTCAGCTTTTTCAGCTCTTTAAGGAGACATTTGCTGGGTTAACACCTCAGTTGCTTTTCCATGTTGGTTTCCGTCAGTCCTTTCCACAGCAGGGGATGATACTGTGGTATCCTTTAATAAAATGATCCTCTACATCCTTCAGTGCAGATTATATCCTTTATATCCTAAAGTCTTTCCTCTAGAGAAACATTCTTTAATATTACTACTTAACTATGCTTTCTTCACGACCTCTCCCATTCTATCAGCCTGGTCAGTAAAATTATTACCATGTAGAAAAGATCTGTTAAATCTCAGGATGACAGTATCCATATTTTGAAGCAGGAGGCTGGTGTATCTAGAGTAAACAGAAGGAATTTCCTCCTGAATAAAAAATTTAAAGAGTAAATATTTAAGACAAAAAAAAAAAGAAACTTGATGTGAGAACTCTTTGTACTTTCTGTTTATTTTTTTTATAGATCTAGAACAGCTCTTAAAAAATAGTCTATTATTTTTTTAAAAGTGGGGCCCTTAAAGAATGAGTGGAAGCAATGCCCAGTTTTACACAGGCGGTTTTATCAGAATCTTGAATTGTCCATGCCCTTGAGGAGACTGTGCAGGTGGCACATGTGGAGCATTGTAAGAACACCACAAATTCCAGTTCTGTCTAGCATCTTCTCCCTTCAGCTCCTCTACATTTCTCCTCATGACTGTTGCATTCTCTAGCCGGGGTTTTACTGGCTGCATCCTCTACCCTGGGCAAGACAGACAGGCTATGCCAGTCTTGGCTCTCATTAGCAATTTGGTCGATGCAATCCCTGAATGGAACAAAATTTGCATCATGTAATTTTTCTTACAGCATTCTGACCTTCCTTCAGCCTCAAAAGAACTGAGCATTAAACAGAATCCTCCCACCTTTATATTCAGAGAGCTTCCACTTTGCATTACTGCTGCAGTAAGTGGCATGACTGACACCTAAAACAGGGCAATGCACACAGGCCCTCGCTCTATTTTGGTGCCAATGACGTGCTCAACAGTGGAAGGAAAAACACAGACTCTCTGGGTACTGAATTCAGATCCTAGAAAATTTGTTTTCATCTGTTCTTTACTTTAAAACACCCTATTTTAGGGGGATTTAACCAAGTGATGTGTCATATTTCACTGAAAACTAGACTTAAAGTTTTGTCAGTTGTTTTTTTTTTAAACTGCTATTTGGATAGAATTTCTCAGATGAGGTGATTTTTGATATTACCATTTCATGAAGAACTCATCTATATCAAATTGAATATCTAAAATTAGACAGGATTTGAGGGATAGTTCTTTTCAACAACCAACTTTTCAGGTATGCTCTACTCAAAGCAGTCATAGTATTAACTCATCAAAAAACATAATTTAAATTTGTTCAAGTACTTAGTTCACTAAGGTATTCCAAATATGAAGATAGCCTCTACTAGGTATAGCATAGCCTACCTCAGTTACTGAATTAGTCTAGTAGTCAATGATCTTTGTTGTTCAGAGTATGTGGCTATTGCTGTGCCCTCAGATCATTCTTGCTCAGAAGGGATGAATGTTGGAGTCTACCCAGTACAAAGTCCCAGAGTCTGGACATTAGACTAGAGTTGTAGAGATAAAAGGAGCACTACAAATGAACTAGTCGATTTCCCTCCTCTCCTCCTCTTTTACAGATGTAGACACTGAACACTTCAGATGTTGAGTGTTCAGTATGTCACAGGAAGTGATGGTAAAAACAAGTCTAGAATACAGGTTACCTAAAGTGCAAGTTTCATTCCTTTCCTTCTGCTTTCTTCTGTCTCTTCCTTATCTTTCTATTAAATATTGTTTCTTAAAAGATGGGGCAGGGCATGCTTTTCTATTATGCTACACTCTCTTCTGCAGCATCACCTCAAGGAGATCAGAGTTCACAGTACTATAACCATCTATTCGCAGGGTGTGCTTGGTAGAGAAGGCCCCTCAGGTGGCAAGGTTCTGGCTGGTAAAGAATCACATGACAGCCGACCTTTAGCTCCACCTGAATCAACCAATGTTCTAGTGGAATTTACCACTGGCACTGATCTGAAGGCTGTGATTATAGCCTCTTTGCTCCAGGCTAGATAAAACTCAATTTTCTGAATTATAAAACCTCTAAGGAGTGCAGGAAAAGGGTGAAGTAAGCAACACCATCTTGAAGTTATGCAAGTTGTACCTCAAAATCACAGTTCTAAAGTTACCTCAGGTTGCCAAGTGAAAAAGGCAATCGACTTGATACTCAGTTATGAAAACAGTGCACTGTCATTTTGATTACAGTCAGTAAACAGTCTGTGGTTGCCTGGAAAGAAACTGCTGAAAGTACACAGCACCAGCAAGAAGTGGGAGAAACATGGCCAAGGGCAACTCAGAGGGCTATTATGGCTGAAGCAAAACGGATGTTATAGTAGAAATGCAGATCAAACATTGATTATTGGCCTGAGAATGCTGTTTCTTTCTATTTGCCATGATGTCAATTTATTTCAAAATAAAAAGCTTCGTATAATTCTATTGTATTCAGATTTAAATGTGGTTTCTGCTCCGCAAATACATATGCCCATAAACTCAGATGTTTGCTTATAGACCAAGTAGCTTTTTTACCATGCTGTTTCTTGATCCAAAATCCTATGACTTAAAGACAAAAATAACAATTTGACCAAGTAAAATTGAAAATTTATCAATCCAGAGAGAGCTGCCTTCCCTTTTAGAGCATCTCAGAATAGGGATTGCCCTCTTTATTAGTTCATGCATTTGTTTATGGGTTTGATCACTTGTTGGAGGGTGAAGAAGTAAGAAAGGTATACACAAGACAAATGTTATTCAATAGAAATATAATGAGACCAACACAGGTACTTGAAATTTTGTAGGTGTTAACATCAAAAGCAGAGAAAAGAAGCAAGTGACATTAATGTTATTTATGCCACGTTTTATTTAAGCCAACTTACCCAAAATATAATCATTTCAAAATCTGACACTAGCAACATTTCAAATGCTCAACTACCACATACGTGGCCGGTGGTTACCACATTAGACAAGATATTTGTAGATTTGTTTTAGGTAATTATATTCAACAGATATCTTATAATGTCCTGCTTACTGCAAGGCTTATGTTCTACCCAGGAGAGACAGAAAATAAATAATAAACATTCTAAATAAGCAAATTATGTAGTACATAATAAGGTGATAAGTACTCTGGAAATAACAAAGCAGGGTAAGAAGCTGTATGGGGAGTGCAAGTAGACCTCTCTGAGAGGTAAACTTTTGGCCAAGACTTAAAGGAGATGAAGGAGTTAGGCATGTTCAGAGTGTTCCTGAGAAAAGGACCAGTGTATTTGTGATTGGCAGATGCAGAGGACAGCCAGAAGCCAATTTGGCTAGAGAGGTGTGAGGGAGACAGCGAGCAGGAACAGGTGAATTCAGCAAGGTAACTAGGAGGCCATATCATAAGGCCTTATAGGCAGCTGTAAGGAGTTTGACCTTTTCTCTGAGTAGCTTCTAAAGGATTCTGAGAAGAGAAATAACATGATTTAATATGTTTTCCCCAAAGTACTGTGACTACTGGGTGAAAATAGGCTATATGGGAGTCAGGCTGGAAGCACAGGGACAGTGCAGAAGCTATTGCAGGCTGCAGTGAATCATTTCAAGGTTCCAGGTTGGAGGAATTATACCATAGGACATTAAATGAACGAACAAATGAGGCTAAAGAAGCTACGACTGTCATCTTTGAGAAATCATAAAATGGGAGCAATATGACTGACACATATGTTTTTAACTTGAAAAGACATTTAATTCTAAATTCTGCAAGTCAGTCACTGTTAACATGTGATTCCTGGGTCAGCAACATCAGTATCTCCGTGTACTAGAAATGCAAAATTTGGAGCCTACCCATATCTACAGAATCAGCCACTCGGGGGGGGGGGGCGGAGGCGGGACGTGGCAAGCTGTTTTAACAAAAAGTCCTCCAGCTGATTCTGATGCTTCAATTTTAAGGACCACTGCTATAAACTCGAATGGTTGAAACTAGATGGCCTGAAAGATCCATTTCAATTTTAGGATTCTGGGCTTCCAAGTTCAAATTTTAACATTTATTTTCATTACAAAATTAAATATAGTCCTTGAGAAATGGTTTATTTATAAAAACAGAGACTCATGATTAAGAACAAATATTTTAAATCACATATTTAGAGAAACTGGACTTTTATTTATATCCTACCTCTTTATAAAAAAATGGTATATATATATATATATATATATATATATATATATATATATATATATATTCAATACACAATAGGAAGTTGAAGACAAGGAAAATGTAGAAAATGTAGATGATAAACCTTTCTAAGACTGTGAATTAATGGAGTTACTATTATAGAATGTACATATTTGCCTCTGAGCCTGCTGGGTACAACATTTTTTAGAGTAGAGGCAGAGATGAACTTTCTACAACTCAAACAAGGAAACTTAAGATTTTAAATTAACATGACCACCATGAAGCCTTCTGATGGTCAAATTTGATCCAGGAGTACCCAGAGAAGTGGATGTATGGTTTGCTTCCTAGACAAACTTTCAATATTTCACAGCATAATATCTTGGTGATTTAGCCAATTGAAGTTATCTCCTTGATAAGGGCCTCAAATCTTAAATCCAAATGAGTAGCTGGTAGGGTAGGACAATTTCAGGCATTGAGAGCCAACCAGTGCTTCCACCCAGATGGAAAGCTACCCTTTCCCCATGGGGAAATGCTGCCAGGGACCTGCTGGCAAAATCTGGGAGTTCTTCAGTGAGTGGCTTTGGATCTGCTTTAGCCCTTGCACAAAGAGCTGAGTCCCCAGAGTTTTACAGCCTAATGCATGACAGAAATGGTTTTGATCTGGAAAATTCTGAAGCAGGTGCATCACATTGTCAGTGTAAAGGAAGATAAAATGGATTGAACGGAAAGAAAATATCATAAATGGCCAAAAATAGTTAAAGGAAAAACTAAAGAGACAAAATGACAATTAAAAACAATGGAGCTGAAATAAAACAAACATTAAAAAAAACACTGGGGACTAGAACATCTTAAATGATAAATAATCATGATAAACTAAAATAACACAAAAGTCAATATAAACAAACTCATCTCTAAAAAATTCAGTTGTTGATATTAGCATACAGGTAATAACATCAATAGTAAAAGTAAAAATGGTTAAGAAAAATAAACTAAAGCAACTTTAAGGTTCATCAGCTATTTTCAAGGATAAAGCCACTGTCATGCTCTTTAAGCTACCACTTGCTCATTCGTAGCATGAATTTCCCCTTAATTTCCATAATGCTGAAATTCTATAAAGGAAATTTCAAAGGCAGGCTATCCATTTTGAGGAGATCTCCAGTTCCAACACTTGTATTAGATAATAAGAAAGTAAAGTTTCTGAACCATCTGATCTCATCACTGTCTAAAGGAGATTCACTGAGTTTGACTAATTTTAGCCATCAGTAGAAGACTTATTTGATTGAATCTTGTATGGGTCTTTTTGTGAAATTAAATTTAAGATATCCCTTGTGCTATGTCTTAAGCAAAATTTCTTCCTACCTCTTTACAATTTAGTTCTAGGAGAACTATACATAGCCTGTAGGAATTTTTTTCCCCCTAAAATAAAATAAAATCTATGGGATGCAATGTGCTTCCACTTTTTTTTTTTTTAACTTACTGTGAACATGAGCTAAATCCCAGCCTTGATTGTATAAAGCGCTCGTCTCATGTTCCTAGTAACTTCTACTCTCTCCCTTCAGAGCAGTCTTTTCAAATTGTAATCCATGTGTTGCCTGCACCAACTTCATTTAGGGAGCTTGTTTAAAATGCAGATCCCTGGGTCTTGCCCTAGACCAACTTTTTCAAAATCTCCAGAGATTAAACCCAGAAATCTGCATCTTTAACAAATAGCCCAAGTGATTCCTTGCTCACTGAAGTTCAGAACTCTTTAAAAAGAATCCTCATTGTCTCTTGTCACAAGAAGAGCATTTTATATTGCAATTAATCTGTAAGCCGTGGTCTGCTTTTAAAGATGAGTGAGACAGAGATCTTATTAAGACAGTGCAACTTGAAGTATGAGGCCTAAATTGGAGCACACATGCAAAAATCACAGCGTTTTCCCATGGATACTTGGGATTGGAAAAATCTCTCCCATTTGGACTCAAACCATGAGATACAATTTCTCTGACCCAGGAATCAGAGATTTTGAGAAGAGAGAGAACACAAGCAAATCAGAACCATCTAGGATGCTTTCTCCTACTCCATTCTCCTGCTCCTCCTTTACTTCTCAGTCTCTTCGATATTCACCCCACTCTACCTCATCCCGCTCTCTGCTCCCAGAGGAAAGAACTCAAATATTTTGAAAATGTATCTAAATTGATATTGTGGTTATTTAACATTATGCTTATTATATATGTCAAGCTGGAGATCAAACTGTTTAAAACCTAGATATTTGTATGCTATGAAGAGAAGGGAAGTAGTGTTTTTAAGCTTGTAGCTATAAAGAGGAGGGAACAAACATTTATCAAATGGCTATACATGTATTTAATAATTTAATGCTTCAAGTTCTGATTCGTGGGTCTGTTTTATTAGTATTATTGTCATTTTATAGAAAAAATAACTATAATACTATTTTACTATTACCGCTACCTCTAATATTACTAATACCTCAAGCTTTTATGGAAAATCTACTATATACCAGCTAGTGTATTAGTGGATTTACGTATGTGTATGCATGTGTGTGTGTGTGTGTTTGTGCATAATTTCACTTAATTCTAACAACAATGCTGTCTCACTCGGCATTGTAATCCTCATTAACAGATGGGAAGCTAAAAATTAGGTAACATGTTCAATGTCACACAGCTAGTAAATGGCAGAGCCAAGTCTGTGTTACTACAAAGTGAAAGATAAGGGAGGAAAGGCAGAGGCCAGATCATAAAGGCACTTGCACATTTTGCTACAGACTTTTAATAAGGGTAGGATCCCTGTCTTGGAAAGATCATTCTGATGACAAATTCAGGAAAAGATTGATGGCTTAGGAGTGAGTTCTCATCTGGAGATAAAGATTTTAAAAGACCATATATAAAATTAAAAAGTGAGATTTAATGATTTTTTTTTTTGTCATAGTAAATTATAAAAGAGGATTTATTGGTCAGAATCCTTGACCAAGTTTGGCTTGAGGGCATTTATAAGTGAATCAAAGTAAATATTGTTTTAAACAACAATTGCTGATCTTAAAATTACATATATTGTCCTCTGAAATAATTATTAGTTTAACTGGGCTAAGCCATTGTTAATAGCTATAGCTGACAGGAATATGATATCAGATTGTTATATTCAGGTTAACGTTATGCCTTGGTTTAGCATGCCAGTTTTTCATCTCTGCTTGTCTCAAACTTATCTTAGAAGCCACTGAGTAAAGTTTATTGGTCTTATCTTAGTCACACCATCAAATGGGTTTTTTTAAGTAAAGAGGAAAAGGAGCTGAAAAGGAACTAGAATAATGACCCACAACACCAATGTGGACCACACACGCTCCACTGGTCTGCCTCTTTGGTCGTTCCAGCATTTAAAGAAAAAAAGGGGAAGTAAAGAGGGGAGAAAAGTGAAAGAAGCAGGAGGTGAAGAACAGGAAGATACTCTGGAGCTCCAGCATGCTTTCAGAAAGAGTACTTGAATCAAAGCTGCTAAAGAAGGAACAAAAGCCCCACCCCCTCCCCAGGATCCTGGCAGTGGTTCCTGACCCTATCCTTCCGTGAGGATAACAGGTCTAACAACTTTGCATCAATCCTGCTTTCTCCATCTAGGGCTATGAGTAAACAAAGTATAAAACCCAAACCCAGAGCCAGAGCATCCGCTTCAGTCCAAATGCCAAAGATGCTGGACTAACTTCGCCTGTGTTCCCTTTCTACACAGATCATGGAGCAAGAAAGCTGACACCAAGCTACATCAGAGTTCATCAGGGATGAGATATCTGTCAAGGATTTGTGGCAGAGTGGCTTACTGGAATAAAAATGCAGAATCTCTTCTAGGGATAGTATAAGAACAAATGAGATACTTCCCAGAAGTGGCCTGGAGCTTTTCCGGAAAAAGGTGCTGTGACTAAGGTACCTAAACTACTAGTGGGCATAAATTTGTGTATGTGGAAAGTAAACTGAAATCTTTACTGGCTAACAAGGACAGCTGTATCAGGACAAAAGAAGCAGGCAGAAAAGTGATTTCCTCCCTCCTCACTAGTTTTTTCCTCCAAAGAGGCAAACACTTAGAGACATGGCAGAGATGACCTCAGGGAGTGGAATGATGCCAAAAGCTATTGACGTAAGAGAGACTAACCCAGCTCTTTGTTTCTTTTTCTTTTAAGAAAGACATTCATCCTGTGTATTTAGTAAATAACCTAGATTGTATTTACTTGAATTTTATTATATTTATTTGGTAATTGGGTCCATAGCTCACCTATTTGTATGGGGTAAAGAACATCCAAATATGTGGTTAGTCTTTGGTTGTAAGCTGCTTTCTGAACTGGCCAAGTTTTTGAAGCTTTTGTTTGATGTATCAGCTGCTACTAACTAGAAAAGCTGTCTAAAATTGTCTTAGTCAAGAAGAATATTTATTGAACATAACAAGCAGTTCAGAGGTTGTTTAGGTCCAAGAACTGAGTGATGCATCGAGAGCCCAGGGGTGTATCTGTCTCTGTGATCTGCCACCCTCAGTGTGTCAGCTTTGCCCTCAGAATGTCATCCCTTCTGGTTGTAAGTTGACTGAAGTAGTGCCATATATCATATCCCAATGCGATAAGGTCCAGAGGACACCAAATTTTGTATTCTCCTCTGTCTATTTCTGAGGAGTGAAGAAACATTTTACAGACACCTACTTGGCCAAATTCCGTTCAGTTTTTGTTGGCTATAATTGAACCACATACCTATTCCTTAACCAATGGTTGGCGAAGGGCTTGGAGGAAGTATCTGGAGTCAAATGGATGTCGGGGAGTTGAACACGCAATTTATTTCAGTTTGCGAACATACAGGAGAAAAATTCAGGAGCTAATAAAACCAGTGATGCTGAATTGTCTATTAAAATGTTGGCTCAATTGTTGTATTAGCTAGCAGTTTTCTTTCTGAGCTTATAGCTGCTCTGATAAGAAAAAAGACACAAGGAAAATCATCCTAGAAGCTAATTATTATTATTTCCAGGATAAAAATTGTTCTGAAGATAAAGATAAGCTCATGGTTTCATACTCGGGTATTTCTTTTTTTTCCAGAGGCCATGTAGAGAAAGGCTGACATAGATTCTCTTATTAAACAATTAGCAAATTGATAAATAATATTTATGTGTGGACAGTCATGTGTTTAGCTAACATGAAAGGAACAATGGTAGAGAAAGTCTAGATTTCATTTGTAGTTGGCCATGACATAGTAATATCTTTGCTATAGTTACTTTCTCGGTAGGTTTAGTCAGACCAATAGTAATGCTGAATTCCTTGACATCAGGTACATGATATAGAAGAAGCTAGCCTAGGCTTTTAATTTACCTTTAAATAATTCCAAAGTGCTGAACATACATGTAAACACATATCTATTAGATGTGGGTTTTGTTATTAATTCGTTCCTATTGTTTTATCTTCTATGTTAAATCTAAGGTGAGGATTATATCACTATATCTCTTTGGATTGACCACCTCATTCATAACATGAGGCTCTAAACATAGTAATTTCCCAGTGAAGTAGCTGACTTATCCTAGTACTGTTTCAGAAAACAAGAACTAAAAATTTCATTTTGCAGGCTTGGGACCCAGGCTATTTTTGAACTATCTGGGTTCAAATCCTGGCTCCTTGACTTATTACTTTTTTAAATTGGAAAATTTATCCAACCTACCTGCACCTAGGGTTTTTGATCTGTAAAAGGGGGATTATAAAAGTAACACCCAATAAGATTAAGAAGGTAGTTAATTGGTCCATCTTGTCTTTTAGAATATGCCCTTCATGGAGGATTGTGAGGTGTAAATTATTTTTTTAATAATACCTAATAATAATACTGGGTCCTCAGTAATGGTCTCAGGCTTTCCCTGATAAATCACTCTTTCATCATCAAGAACATGAAAATACATTGTGGATTTTTTTTTCAAGTTGTATGACACAGAGCAACTTTCCATCCTTCAAAATGGCAAATTTATAGCCTTTGACACAATTTTGCTTTCATGGGAATAGACCAGAACTAATAATTGATAATTGATTTTGTTTATAACATAATCACAGAGAGAGAGAGAAAGAGAGAGAGAGAGAGAGAGAGAGAGAGAGAGAGAGAGAGAGAGAGAGAGACTATTGATACTAACAGGTTAAAGACCAATACAATACAATTTACCAAACTGTCTGCTATTGTGTAAAATTCAGCAGGATGAGAACCCATTGGCTATATTACTAATGAAAAAAAAAATACTTTTATCTTTGCCTCAGTAATGCCACAGCATATCCCAAATGTTTATTATACAATTTTTCTCAGATTGTGATTCACTAATAAATATAGCTTCATATAGTTTCAGAAGCTGATGTTAGTATCATAGCTTATAGTATGTGAGTCTGGAAAACTGAATCGAACTATACAAATCTACTTTTCTGTAGTTATTCATAAAGAGCTTAGACTTCAAAATCAAATCACACAATAGTAAAATTCAAGATAAAAATGTCGAGTAAAAGTCAGTGAAGAATAGAATGTATGGAAAATGCTTTGCCTCAAAGCAACAATTTGTGTTTGTAAGTAGACATTTCAGTGAAGATCGCTTAGCTTCTCTGTGCCTGTTCCTCATTTACTTTAAAGGCAGGGAGTGGGACTAATTGTCATATTCAGTGTATGCCTTTTAATTAGCATCATGGAAATTCCTCTTCTGGCATCCATGTAACTGTTCTGACTTCATTGTTTAATATCTTCTGTGTTCCCTGTCCTTAAAAATTTGTAGTCACAGGAGTCCTACCTCTTCATCTTTCCAATTTTTACCTAAACAATGTAATGCATATTCTTAACTTCAGTCTTAACCACTGACTTCCTAATCAATATTTCTCCATCCCAGATGGCTTTCCTGAGTCTCAGAACCATATTTTAATTACACACCCAGTTGTCTCACAGGCATCTCAAACTAAATAAACAGAGTTCATTATCGTACCTTACAAACCTCCACTTCTCTGTTGAGTTAATGACGACTTGTGGCTTAAACCAGAAATCTGGGAATGAATTTAACCCAATAGCTCTTCCTTCTTCCCCACCTCATATACAGTCATCACAAAATCTCATTGATTTTCTATCTCCTAATTGTGCCTTGAATACGGTCCTCTGGCCGTGGTTTGTTTTCTGCTTGACTTAGCAATGGCCTACTATCTTCCAGGCACTGTACTCACTCACCCTCTCGGTTTAT
The DNA here is from genome assembly GCA_003508835.1 of Eonycteris spelaea. Taxonomy (NCBI): domain Eukaryota; kingdom Metazoa; phylum Chordata; class Mammalia; order Chiroptera; family Pteropodidae; genus Eonycteris; species Eonycteris spelaea. The sequence goes on along the minus strand of PUFA01000024.1, from coordinate 3,147,118 downwards.
TTTCTCACCTAAATGTCACCTCAGCTCTATGAAGTATGTGCAATTGTTGCTATCAATATCTCCAGAAAATGCAGATGATGTGCAGCTAGGAAACCTGAAGACTATAAAGAATAATAATAATTTTCTAAAAAAAGAAAACTGTACAAGGTCACACTTCTAGAAACATAGTGGCACCAGAGCTTGAATGCAGTTGATTTGCCTATGCTCTTAAATAGCAGAACTTTGGTCAAAATCCCTCACCTTCTTTAGACTACTGGTGTCTATCTGGTTTCTTTTAGGGCAGCTGTTCTCAAAGGGTGGTATGAAGACACCCAGGGGTTCCTCAATCACTTTCATGGGGGACTATGAGTCTAAATTATTTTCTTAATACCAAGATGCCATTTGCCTTTTTTCACAGTTTTGGCATTTGCGCTGATGCTGTAAAAGTCAATGGGGTAAAACTGCTAATGACTTAGCAGGAATGAAGACAATGGCATTAAGCCGTAGGAACAGTCTTTGTTTTCTTCAGCACACATTTTCTGTAAGAAAGAAATGCCAGTTCATGCAAGAAAATCTTTGCTGAAGTAGTAAATATTAATTTTATTAACTCTTGAGCCTAAAGAATGCATATTTTTAATACTCCATATGATGAAACGGGAAGGTACATAAAGCATTTCTGCTGCATACTGAAACACCATGGTTGTCTCAAGAAAAAGCACTTGTGTGGTGAATCAGTAGCTGAATAAGCCACTCCACCCCCCCCCTCAATGGAACACTATTTTCACTTGAAAGAACTGACAAACTATGGTTATTTAGACTAAGGTATCTGGCAGATATTTTCTCAAAAATGAACAAAGGAAAAGCTTGTCACTTCAGGAAAAGCAAATGACAGCATTTTTGACAGTGTTAAAAATGGAGCTTTCAAGAGGAAACTGGAATTTTGGAAAACTTTTACCTGCCACTGGGAGCTTGACAGCCTCCCCAATACATTATGATTTTTCTCATGAGATCAGTGATGGTATTCATAAATGTGATTTTTGAATCTTATATAATGAAATATGTCAAAATACATCCAAGCAGTGTTGATGCATAGTAGTCCCTCAATAAATGTTTTTTGAATAAATGATCCCAATTCCCTTCTGGGTTTGAAATTCTGTGGTTCATCCCTATGATATGATATTTTGAACCACAATCTTTTTATTGATTAGCAGAGAGATGTTTTTTGCTTTACTCACACATATTCACACACACAGAAACACTTTGGTTTTTAATCAAGGAGAGCATCCCAGATCTTTTTTCTTATCTTCTTTGTCCTTGCAAGGACATTTCTGGAGAAAATTGGGTATGTTAAATTTGATGTATTTTAATAAATTATAATGCGCATATATTCATTAATAATATATATTCCACACCAAGGCATCAGTAGGAATTAATTTTTAAATGTCTGCTCTAATAGGAAAATTATGTAAGAGTTCTGTATAATAAGCTCACAAAGAACAAGAAAGAAAAAAAATAAAATGGAACTTTTTTGTGGAAAAAAAGAAACCCTCATACACTGCAGGTTGGAATGTAAACTGATACAGCCACTATGGAAAACAGTATGGAGGTTCCACCGAAAATTAAGAATAGAATTACCATATGACCCAGCAATCCTTCTGGGTAGCTACCCCAAATTTTTGAAAATATTTGTCCATAAAGATATATGCACCTGATGTTCATTTCAGTATTATTCACGGTGGCTAAGACCTGGAAACAACTGAAGTGTCCTGCAATAGATGACTGGATAAAGCAGACGTGGTACATATATACAATGGAGTATTACTCAGCCATAAGAAGACATGAAATACTGCCATTTGCGACAACATGAAAGGATCTTGAGTAATCATGCTGAGTGAAATAAGTCAGACAAAATGGGTTGAGAACCATATGATTTCATTCATATGTGGAATATAAGACTGAAAGCAACAATGAACAAGACAAACAAACACTCATTGACACAGACAACAGTTTAGTAATTACCAGAGGGAAAGGGGGACGAGAGAGGTAGATAAGGGCAAAGGGGTTCAAATATATGGTGATGAAAGGAGAATTGACTTTAGGTGGTGAACGCACAGTGCAATATACAGATGATGCATTATAGAACTGTACACCTGAAACCTGTATAATTTAATTAACAAATATCACCCCAATGAATTTATTAAAAATAAATTAAATTTTTAAAAACTTCTGAAGAACTATGAGAAGTTTCTAGACAGCAAAGCTGCAGGTGAAGCAGCAAGAAACTCTGCTCACTATAATCTTTAATGTCTCAACCTACCCAAACAGTTTCCCTTACAAAGGGAAAGCTGTGAGTCTGGAAATGCCCTGCCTTCTCAGGGTTTAAGAGACAACAGTATGGAAATTTAAAAGAGATTTTTTACTTCCTTTAGGCCAAGACTCAAATTCTTTGTTCTTGCTTTTATGATAAGTGAACATAAAGGATTTTTTTGTTTTTAAATGACGTTCATGATTTTGTGATGGTCCTTGTTCCATGTCATCTCAAAGAGATCAGAGTCCTTTGTAGAGATTATTGAAAGAATTCCACATTAAATATTTTAAACTAATTTCATTTTAAAACTTAGCAACCAGGAGACTCCAGTAAGTATAATTACTTATTTCTTTATGCAACGTGTGTCATATGTATGATAAGGCACTGATGTTGATGAAGGTTAAATGACACAGGCAAACTTCTAGTGACAGACCTTACTAACCCAGGTCTCTGATGCCAATTACTAAATATTTTTCATTCCACTGTCAAGAAAGAAACCAAAATCAGTTTAACTAAATGCTCTAATAGGAAAGAAACCTTATTCTCCCCTAGGAAAGCAACCACATTTCATAGAAATTTCTTAAGACATTTCTCATGCTGTTTCATTTTCATTTAGCACAAGGGAAGAATTTTATCCATTCTATTCAAGACAGGTGATAAGAGGCAGATGTATTACACATCTTGCAGTTAAGGGCAAACTTCTTCCACACTCAAAAGTATAAAAGCTGTGACTATTCCACACGACCTAGAGCTGGACTATGTGGACATCAAAATTGACATAAAATAGTGGAAAACATTAATTCTAATTTTTGCCATCTGCCCTGAATATGGAAGGCACAAAGTAAATAGTTGATTGATTTTTGAATAAAATAAAATAACTTTTCCCAAACCTTCTGATTTATATTCACATACCACTTAATAGAATATCAAAAAAAAAAAAAAAACCCAAACAAAAAAAAGGCTTTGTCTCATTTAAGATCAGAAGTTTTTTTAAAAACTAGTATGGAAAATGACATAATTTTTTGATATGTGTGATATTTTATAACTTATTTAGAATATATCTTCACTGTAGCAGGAACTATAATGACAATGACATATTATAAATACAAATTCAATAAAGACACAGTTACTAAAAGCTTTTTTTGTCCTTGGAACAGATCAGGGAACCAGTAACTCAGATATACACTCGAAAATCATATAGTGACCTATATAATTTTTCTTATATTACTATAAGATCTAGAGTTTCTTATTGTCTGTAAGCTCAGTACATCCATACAACAGACTGCTCAGAGTTAGGAAGCCATTTAGGGATAAACTACTACAGAGACTAGAATAAGTGCGGGGGCAGAGGCAGGGTGGGTGGTTGGGGATAGGGAAAATGTCACAGATGACTTTGATGATTACTTTGATGCTGTGGTTTTAGGTTGTTCTACAAGATGACTGATGTACTCGTATTTTGTTATTATTTCTATTTTCTATCATGCTTTTTTAAAATGTGATTTTTGGCACAATGCAAAATAAAATAACTGTTAACTTATGTTTCAAAATTTATGTAGCTGATTTCCTGCATTTTTGACAGTTTTGTCACATTTCCAGTAGATGGAATTTTTTTCCTTCCCTGGGAAATTGTGCAGGGTTGCTTCACATGTCTGCCTCTCTTCTTCCCTCTCCCACTCAGGCGGTAGGAATGTGTAAATATGTCCCTATACTCTGCACTTCCCAGCCCACTACTGAAGCTCCATGATCAGTCATGGTTCCACCAAATCAAGACCTTATTTAGAAGAGGATGGCTTAAATTGTGGGAATAGTTAAAACCACAACAGAAGAAATGGCTGGAAGAACTGAAGATAATTAGATTATGATAGTTGACATTAACATGGTTTACTAATTCCAGAAACTATTCTAGACAATGCAAATTAATTCATTTATTCCTTACAATAACCTAGCAGGTCAGTTCTCATATTATCCCATTTTATAGATGAAGACTGAAGCACTAAGAGGTTAGCTCATACGTGGCAGAGCCAGGGTTCAGAACAGAGGGGGGTCTAGCTCCACAGTCCATGCTTTTAACCACTTACCAAATGAAAGATTCAGGAAAGATATAAAAACTGTCTTGGAATTGTTGAAGAGCAGCAACTAGAAAAGGAAGTAAATATAGTTTGCACTGCCTCAGAAGATGCCTCAGAGGATCCAAAAGAAAAAGCTAAAAAGAAACGAGTTTCAACTTCTCTGTTGCTGCTGTCGGTCAAACCTTGTCTGAAGAATCAGTGGTCAATGATGCCAATAACCAGAACAGCACTTGGTTACGTAAAACTTCTTCCCTATCCCAGATTTTAAATCAGGGATATATTATTGCACTGTTTCCAGTATTTTTTTATTTGGAGAGTTTGTAAGATATGCTACAAGAGGGGAGAAAGAAATAATGGGCCCTTTAGTATTTTGCTGACAAACATTACTGGCATTATTCTTTTTTATCAAAAATTTCCTATGTTTGGCTCAAAGTTCTCAGAACAGACTTTTGATAGATTTGATAAAGTTGGCTTATTGAAAATTGGATTGAATGATGATGTTTCCAAGTTAAAATTTGTAGTGCAGCACTAAAAGCACTACTTAAATGTGAATACTTAAAAAAAAATTACTAGAAGAAATGTTAAATAACACTTGGTTGATTTTCTTAATTCCTCTCATTCATTTGCTTTCCTAACTCTCATGCATTTTTTTTATATATAGGCAATTCTTATGCAAGAAGCTAAACGTAATTAAATGTGCAGGATGAAAAGATGGCACAGGCACTGCTGGTACCCCCGGGACCCGAAAGCTTCCGCCTTTTTACTAGAGAATCTCTTGCTGCTATCGAAAAACGTGCTGCAGAAGAGAAAGCCAAAAAGCCCAAGAGAGAACAAGACAATGATGATGAGAACAAACCAAAGCCAAATAGTGACTTGGAAGCTGGAAAAAACCTTCCATTTATTTATGGAGACATCCCTCCAGAGATGGTGTCAGAGCCCCTGGAGGACCTGGACCCATACTACATCAGTAAGAAAGTGAGTGTTGATTTTATACTTCTGAAAGTTCAGTAATACTTCCAAAGTTAAGTCTAATTAACCACTTATCTTTAATATACTTTTCTCAGGTTCATATACATACTGTCATAATGTTTCTATAGTTAAAAGATTTTATGCTTTAATAAGCAGAAACATTTATAAGAAATGAAGTCAAGATTTGGCTATAGTGAAGAGATATGAAGAGATAAACTATTTCTACAATTTCACAGTAATTGGGATAGTCAAAATTAAAATTGACACCAACAAAGCAAAATATCCGTTAATGCTGAAATAGTTAAGCACACAGTAGACAACAGAATAATAGCCAGGGAAATGAAGAGTTATGGGCAGGCACTTCTTATTTTTTAGTTCTTATTTGGGTTGGGTTTCTTCACAATAGAGTTGTATTCTAAAGAGTAATAATCTTATAGTTAGCATCCCCCTATAGAGAAATATCATATGAGAAGCAAGTTCACCCAGACATACATTTTTTTTTTTGTACACCTCGAATATGATTTAGAGATTTTCTAACCTTACGTAATTTGTGATTTGTGATTCTGGAACAACTACAGATTGTTAAAACATCACCATGACCAAAAAAATGTCAGGAACAGAAAACTAAAAAGAAAAAAAATCCCTCAAGTTTTCTCCATCCATATATGTATAATTTAAATCAATGATAATCACTGTGGTTTCCTAATGCTAGAATAACCACATAATTTTGTCAGAATTAGGTAGCTTTCTTTTAAAGGTAAATGAACTTCATAATATTTGTAGGATTTTTTTTTTAATGGATAACAGACTCCACACTTTCTAATTCAGTATTTTGGTATCTTGTAACCACAATCTAGATTGCACATACACAAACATAAAAACAGGTCTATGTAGAAATAAAGATAAATTAATATCATCATGAGTCGATGGGTTATGAATTAAAGAAGATATTGAATGCTTTATTAGTCAAAGCCAGCCCTTCAAAAAGGAATAGCTAATGAAACTGCATTGTTTAAAGAGTATATAATTTAACTTTATAAGATAAGTGAGGGCTACAGATGGCCAACCATTCAGACATGGAACTTCCCTATTACTCTAAAGAGTGCTTCTCATACTTGCATGTACATACTTATCACCTGAGGATCTTGTTAAAATACAGATTCTGATTCCATAGATCTGAAGTGTGCCCAGAGATCCTGCATTTCTAACAAGCCTCCGAGTGAGATTCCTGCAGCTAGCACAGGGACTACACTTTGAGTAGCAAGCTTTAAAATGCTTTACTTAAAGCTATAAAACAAAATTAGATAGTTAAATAGGTCCTTTCTTTTTCCTTTTAAACTAGTTCCATAAAAGGTGGTATTTAGTATATATTCATGTATTTCTAAAAATAATTTATTTCAGCACTTTACTGAATTGATAAAGAAATTTTTGATATTTAGTTACTGTATTATTACACATGATGACAACAGTGAGACATCCTCCAATGAACTAGAAAATTCTCCTCTGAAAATTATTAATTCAAAGTATATATTTGCAAAGATACCTTTAAGAGACAGGGGTACCAGTTACTCTCACGTGGTTAAACGTATCTGCTACTTAAAGAAAGGAAATGTCCTTCAGAGAATTAAGTAAGAGGACTACATTGGGCTACATACGTAACAGAGATGTTAAATATTCTGAATCATTTGCTTTAAGTCGGCTTGTTAGACTCTAACTTCAACAAAGAACCTTCTTATTATAATGTGTCTTACCATAAATCTGCTAAAAAGGAATGATTGTGCTGGTTATGCCATTGCAATTATTTCAGTCCATGTGATAGTAATATATTTATTTGTAAATACATAGATTGGCATTGTGATTTTATGTCAGGCTTTCAAACTTGGTTAATGTAAATCTGCCGCTTAGAAACAGAATTGTTCTCTGTGTGCTAACAAAGTCAGTTTTTATTGCTTCCCTGTCTGAGAATCAGCCTTGGACCTTGATTTATTTAATAGTGGCTATAATACATCTTGAGAGATAGCTAGACTATTTACTAATTACTGTTGGCCGCACTGCTTTCCTTTATGAAATGTCTATAAAGATGAAGTTTGAGGTGCTACTGAACAAAAAGGTAGTTTTTGCTTCTAGGATAGTAAAAGTGAATGTAAGAAGCTGATGGAGAAGTTCTGGAACGAAGCTTATGTTAATTATAAAATAATGCAAATGAAAAGCATTTTAAAACTGTAAAGTAGTATATAACTGTTTGCTGCCTAAAATACATTTACATACCTAATTTAATCAGGTAAGCAACATCATAGTAATTTTAATGACATTTAAGTTGACCGGATAATAATTTAAAAATGGTGACAATAACAATAGCTTACGTTTGTTGTGAACGTACTTTGTCAGACACTGTTGAGTATAACGCAAATAAAACTCATTTAATATTCAAAGAACCAGTAAGCCAAGTACTATATTAGCTTCATTTTACAGATGGGGAAGTGAAGCCCAGAGAGGTTAAGTAACTTTCCCAAGATCACACTTCATAAATAGTAGATTCAGAATTTGAACCCAGGCAGTCAGGCTCCAGACCCAGAGCTCATAACCACTAAGCAAAACTATACATGGTGTTTATGAATATAATGAAATAAAATGTTAAAAATTGTATAATTTTGGAATTTTGGTTGATGATGTACTACTCAGAGATGTAAAACTTTTTTTGCCTCAAGCAGTAAAAATTTTAGTAAACCTATTGTGCATTTACCTGGGAAAAAGAAGCAAGCAGCATTCAAAGCGGACAATAACCAGTTTAACATACTTCCAGCTCTAACATTCATCCTCTTAGGAACAATGTGTTTTTTAAGTCACATCATTACTTATTATTACTTAAAGACTATATTTTGGAGTTGACACTATTTATCCCTCCAATTATCTGTCATTCTTTCAAGTATTTTCAGTTTAGGTACACCTCTCAATATATCAGAGCACAAAATTTCAAATGTCTTTCTTATAATTCTTTCACTATATAGGACATTAGTATTTTACTCCTTACTCCTCAGAACACAAGGTTTTCTTTGTGCCAGGTGTTGCTCTCCAGAAATAAACTGGCATTTTGTTCTTAAGGCCTGTTCCATTCCAGAACCTGTAAATTCAAGGAAGATGTCCTTGACATGTCATTTTTAAACGCCATTAATACCCTATAGGCTAATCTTGTAGGATGAGCAGAGAATTCCATGTTGAGAGGGACAGTTCATTTGTTCCCTCTATTCTTGGAGATTTTTCGAAATAAAATCTTCTAATGTTACAAGTGGATTGCTTTTTTATGGAAATTGTTTCAAAAAAGCATAAGTAAATACACCATAAGTTATGGTGAACTCACATGTTACTGCTATCACGGAATGCCTAAATGGATCTAGATTGTTCAACTATAATATTAAATGAGCTAATCTGTGAATTCAAGAAAATCCTTTAATGCATTTGTGGTTCAAGGGCAGTCTTCTCAATGTCTATTCTCCCTTGTGGATAATCTCAGTGCTAGTGAAGAACAGTTTAGTTACTTCTTCATAGAATTGTTCAAATTTATAGACTGTAGTTCATGGAAAATGGTTGGTTAGGTAATAGTTGGCTCCATGGTCTTGAATACAAAAGAGCAATGTACAGAGAAATTGTTTTCTCTGCCCTTTATAGTCACGATATAAATAGAATTCTGACTACTTATTCAAACAGAAGAGGTTTTCAGTGAACATCAATATATGGGATATAGCCCTTAGTTAAAAGGTAAACACATATTAATTAAATGGGTATATAGATATCCTAAAGGTAAATGGCATGTTAAAGATAAACTCACATTTAATGTTTAAAGCAAGTATTTATTTGCAAATCACACTATTAAATACTGTGAAAAATGGAGAAAAAGTGCATTGTATCTCTTTACGCTCAATGGTTTCTAACAATTTTTAAACCTAGTCCTCAGTAGAATGAACCCTACATGTAAATTGCTACTTGACTCTAATTACAAGCAACATGCCAATGTGTGCAAATTAATATACAACGACAACTGGTAAAAGAAAACAATGAGGGAGTGATCAGAAGGCAGTGTGATTTATCTGGAGAGACATAATGGAGGAGGTGATTTTGATAGCCGAGGACATTCCCAGAGAGTAGAGATTTTCAACCCTGAGTATTAGAACCACCTGGGGAAATTTTTAAACATAACTATGTCTATGCCCATCCTCTAGAATATTGGCAGTTTTAAAACCACCCCAGGAGAGTATAATATGTAGCTAGGAATAATAACCTTTGATATAACAGTGGGTCACTGAAGGCGGGCCTTATTGTCAAATCTGTTGTGAAATGGGAGGACCTGAAATGGGAGGGAATTTGTAGAGATGACCTCCTTCCTCTGGATTTTATGACATTCATGTTCAATATGAGGGAGAAGTTGACAAATTGGGAGCTGAATGGGACTGACAAGTGGGTTGAATTGGCTGGAATAGAGATTCCTTGGTGGGAAAAAAAGAAAAGATTATCCTAGAGAGACATGATAGGTAATCACTGGGTAGCATAGTTTAAAGGCTAAATTGATGATTATAGGTTTCGGGTCATAGGATTTTAGCTATGGAATGCCCTTTGAAATGATGTCTAATTTTCAATGCAGCTGTCCCTTCTCAGTGTTACCAGCAGACCCATACAATCAGCATAACCAGTTTATTCAGCCTTTTTGAACATTTTAAAGTAGGGCACCTACCACAGAGAAAATAAGGAGCCTTCATAAACGTTGGTGTTACAAGATTTGATAAAATTAAATATTTTTTAAAAAATTATTTTAATAGTAACATGTACAGAATAAATAGAAAAGTTACCAAAGCTGAATACAGATGGTAAACTTTAAATAGAATTGGAATCTATAAAGTTACCTTACAACTTGGTAAAATTTTGTATAGGATAATAATTTGTATTAGAAAGTTAGAAACTTAGATTAGATAGTAGGTGTATTTTTTTATTTGTAGTTATATGTTAATTTAAGGGACAAATATCTAACATGTTTATGGTTATAAAATACCAACTGGTTTAAATAAACTGATTTGAATAAAAAATCAGGTAAAAAGTTTTTCATGTTTGTAAGCTCTTCAAATAAGCCACATGTCTAACCTAGTAATTTTTTTCTCACATTTTCTTTTCAGACTTTTATAGTATTGAATAAAGGGAAGGCAATTTTCCGATTCAGTGCCACCTCTGCCTTGTATATTTTAACTCCACTAAACCCTGTTAGAAAAATTGCTATTAAGATTTTGGTACATTCATATCCTTTTCATGTGAATTATCTAAATGTTGCCTCTAGTGGTTGACTTTATACAAATGTCATTTTTTCTTTTTAAAAAATCTAAAATTTCTTTGCGATTAATGGTAATACTGTTTAATCTGTTGTTCTCACTGATTTTCTGCTACTTATAACAAAATTATTATAGAATGACTATTCTATTTATATACTATATTATAAAGTGGCTATTGTATTACAGAATTATTCTAGAAGTAAAAAGGCAAATAATAGCAAATGTGTAAATGAAATACATCATATAGTAGGAACAACAGCAAAGCTCCTTTACACTTTTATTAGCCTCAATTAGATTATTTATAATCATTGCTTATGACACATAGTCTACTGTGGTTAGTATTATTATCTACATTACTAAATGTTCAAACTTGATGCCTTAATTGGTTCTGTATCTTCAGCACCTGAGTCCATCTATCTGTCTGCCCTTTCTTTCTTTCCTTCCTTCCTTGTTTCCTTCTTTCTTTCCTGCTTACCTTCCTTCTTTTCTGCCTTCAGTAAATATTTATTTAACTACTATATGCCTATTTAGCTGATTGATAATATATATTTAAAAAACCATTTAACTTAAAACTAGTTATAATCACAGTCAAAAAAGTACATGGAAAAGGATAGAATAGGTATGGTTTCAAGAAAATTCTCATAATAATAAAATAGTAAGGTGATCTGAGGTAGTGTTCAAGAGTGGACATTTTATATAGGCAGATTCAAAATAGGCTTGTATAAAAACAAAATAAGAAACAAAAGACTGGTTACCCTAGAACAAGGGCAAATAGCACTGATAACCTTTTGAAGTACATTTGAATTCTTTCATTCTGTGGTTTGGTATTAGAAAAGTACTTCTATTTTATTACAGTAATTCTCAGGAAGTTTTCAAAGTAGTGTTTATTGGTTTAGTCACTAAAGAGTACTAGAGTACCTCCTTACAGTAGATTCTTAATCAATGTAATCCTTGAATATACCTAGCTATCCACTCTTAGGCTTTTTATTTTGTGTTCATTAACATATTGTCAGTCAGTAGATACTTTAAATTATATCTGAACTACAACTTTTATACATGTATTATACCGTAAACCTAAGAAGAATCATTTCCTCTTGCAGTGCAATTTCATGCAACTGATTGTAATGCAAAATTCCCACTTGCTTCAAATAGAAATCCTTTTCTGTTAAGTTCAATTTTGTAAGAAAATGATGTAAAATGAAAAAAAGAGTGGACCAAAAATATATGACACGCTTTGAAGTTTCTTATTATTTTTTGCCATTGTTTTAAAACAAGATTAATATCACAGGTAATTTGTTATGGCGATTTTTAAATGACTATGATGTACTAGCATTTATTCCTTAACTAATCTACTTTATTCAGCATGCTTATCATGTGCACTATTTTGACCAACTGTGTATTTATGACCTTGAGTAACCCTCCAGACTGGACAAAGAATGTAGAGTAAGTAGAAATGACTTCTTGCAATGAGAAATGCACACTCAAATTCTTTAGCAAACTCCTTATGGTTTATAGTCTTACTTATGGTTTCCACTTTTTGAAGTCGGGCTAAACACTTTTAAGAAAAAGTTATTTCCATAATATGAAAGAAGATAAGGGAAGTTCTTTGGGGAAGTTTTTCTTCTATGAGGTAAGTATTTTTTCCCAACAAATTCATGACAGTATCTGCTTAAGAAAAGTTATAAATAGTCTGTACTACCTGGTAAACTAAATCAATCATTTAGCACAAAAGTTAATAATCATAGTTATGTATTTTAGATAAAATACAATAACCATTTGAGTAATTTGATGAATAAAATTATTTTATTCTAGTATATTACTATTATTGTTATAGTCTGATATAATAGATTTAGGTGTTTAGTTATATATTATATATTAGGCATTACATATATTAGGCATTTTGGTTATATGTTATATTATTATATTTAGAAAAATACATTTAGGTATTTAAGTTACTTAGATGTTTATTTATATTCAGATATATAGATTATTTAGACAAAACATGTGTGCTAAAACACCATAGACATGTTTCATAAAAGAAATAAAACATCTCAGCAAAATCATGCTAAAAAAAAATAAGAGGGCTTAAGAGGAAAACATAATAAAGAGATCACTCAAAACTTATGAAACTTAATAAATAGGACACTAATAAAAACAATAACAATCCCCCCCCCAAAAGATACTGGCCTAGTTAAATCTCTATGAACAGTAGTACCTAAAATTGCAGTCAGCAACTCCTTTGCAATCTGAGACCCAGGGTATCATCCTTTCTCCCTTGAGATGGAGACCCTTGGGGACATTTGTATTATGTCATTAAAATAAAACATTGGATTCAATATTTTAATACAAAGGCACATTAGTTCTTGGGCATGTTAAACTAGCCTCTGCTTGCACTAAAGAAGGCACTTCTATCAATTTTCCGCTTTAGTATTAAGGTTTTTTTATTGCTAAAGACGTTCTATTTAAGTGTGGGGAATAAAGGCCCTTGGTTGTTTCAAAATATCAATATGCCAGGGAAAACTGTATGTTAACTAACACAATTTCTGCATTATATCAACATTATTCCTTAATTTATTGATTGCATATGAGGTTATTCATGACAAAGAAACATACTTTTTTAGTGAAACAGGTATTTAGGTTATATAGGCTATTTATGTATAGTATAATACAATAATTAGGTATTTGGTTTAGTGGAAAAAATTAGTATGATCTTTTCACTGTCATATTTTTAAAAGCAATGTTCAATAGGAGATAAGTTATGATAAATTCTGCCACTTTTATTTCTAACTATTTTTAATGATTTCTATAAAGATTTATTACATCATCTTAAGCCATCATTGTCCAGTGATTTAACAATTAAAGGTTATTTTACAGTAGCTTGGAAATGCTCCTTAAAAATCATTTTAGTAGAAAATCCAGTTCTTATATTGAAGCAAGCCATTTAACAAAATTCTGTTACCACTTATGATGATGTAGAGATTAACAAATGGACATACCTATAGAAAACTATTCTGTATATACTTTTCCCAGTAGAAATTATTGAAGCATTTCAAGATGTATACATTTCATTTATTTGTATCATTATTAAAATATAAGTAAAGGGGACACCTGAATATTATTACTTGAATATTCAGGTTTCTCTTTGTAAAGTCATTTTTAATGTTCACTATATCCATTATGAAAATAGTCATAATCTTACAAAAGTTTTTGACTTACACTTTTCAGTTGGAAAAGTTGCCCAAATTATTATCTCTAGTTCCTTGACAGCAAAACATCAGGAAAACAAGCAATTAGTGATTACAGCAAAAACAAACAAACAAATAAAAAAAAATCCTCCCCCCCCAAAAAAACAAAGTCCATGCAAACATGAGTCACTGATAGCAGAAACGGTCCCTGTTCAAAGAGGTGGCACTATATATATATATATATATATATATATATATATATATATATATATATATATGACCTGAGGACCATATTGTATAGTGAGAGTCATATTATGTAATATAAGGCACTTCTATATATATCATAATTACAGATAAAAAGTATTCTGTGACATGGACAGAATTAATAGGATGATTAGAAGCCTAGTGGGTAGAGCCAAGAAACATCAAGGTTTCTTTGATTCTCACTTACTTGTTCAATCTTGTTTGCTAATAGACTTGTAACATCTGTTCTGTGAGAAGCTCTGTCTCAGATGTTAAGCTCTAGAACTCTCTTTGGATAGCTATCAATACTCACCATGTACTCCAAATGTCCCAACAAAATTTCAGACTTTTCCAAAAAAGAAATAGAAGTATGGACTTGAATCTTATTCCAAGTAACTCTGTGTAGATTACTTAGAATTGTATAAGCATAGACCATAAGGCACTAATTATTAGTATGATAAATAGAACCTACACGTCTCTTTTGGGCTTTTATAAGGCCAGCTACTTCTCCAAACAGAAATGTCATGATGATTATGTGTAATACACAAAGACTCAAACTAAAACACAAGTAAATATAAGCTTGATACTGTAAATTACCTCTTTAATAGTCAGCTACTTCATAATAAGTAAAGATTGCAATTGTACATATTCTTTATGTAATCAGCTGAGTTGGTTAAAAAAGTGGGGGGGGGAGGACTGTTCTAAGGAAGACGAGATGTGAAGATTTTTTCACATCTGATTTCTTTGTTCTTTCCTTCTGGGAGGAAATTTTCTGCAGAGAACAATGCAAAAATAATGCTCAACTTTTTTCATATATAAAATTTTAGTCAGCTAGAACATATAATGAATTTTAGAATGAATATAATGAATATGAATTATGACTTGAGTATAATAATCTGAAGACTAACTTAAATTGTACTTTTTAAAAGAACACAGTATTGAAAAACAAGTACTACGACTATTTTTGGAAGAGACAGAAATAACTTACATTTTCAACACTCAAAGAAAGGAGCACTAGAAATACACTATATTGAACAGCAAATGGAAAAGTCTTTCACCATTTTGGAGGCTAAAATTTGAATTCGAACAAGTTTAAATGATTTGACCCAACTGCATAGAGATAGTATGTAGTATAAAGTTAGACCCAGGAATTTTATTTATCCCTGAATTTTGGCAATTGTGTATACACACACATAAAATACTAATAAATTGAAAACTTTCTTTTGAAAATGTGTATATGTAAATATACATATAAAGAAAGTGAGAAGCAGTTTTATAACTCTATGCTTGACTCTAAAGATGAAAAAAAGGGAAGTGTATTTTCTAAATTAGACATGTAAACTATCCCTAAAAACAATTCTAATCATTAAAAAATTTGAATTATTTTATTATAAAAAAATGAATCCATGATATGTTACCTCTAGAGCTGTACTGATGAGGGAGACAGAAGCCACACATGGCTATTGAAACTTAAAATCTGGCTAGTCTTAACTGTTGAAATGATAACATTTTAGATATACTGGTTTAAATAAAATATAATATGAAAATTAAGTTCACTTGTTCCTTCTTACTTTATTTGGCTACTAGAAATTTGAAAACTACAAATATAGCTTGCATTACACTTCAGCCAGACAGTGTTGTTCAAGAGGGTCAAGCGTAGCTATCCATAAAACATAGGAAACTATCATTCTAAAACCCTAATAGTAAACGAGATGTTCTTTGGGGAAGATATCATCTCTTTGGTTTAACCCTTTACTCAGACTTGTAAGATTAATTAATAGTAGATTCTTAGGTAAGTGAAAACAAGGAACACAGTATTAGTGAATTGATAAACCACCAAAAGATAGGATTTGCTACCTTTGAAAACAGCTATTTTTTACAGTTCAAACAAAATTGTTCATATTTGTTTGGATGTTTTTCATAGGTACACATTCACTGGAATCTATACCTTTGAGTCATTTATAAAAATCTTGGCAAGAGGATTTTGCTTAGAAGATTTTACATTCCTTCGCGATCCATGGAACTGGTTGGATTTCAGTGTCATTGTGATGGCGTGAGTATTTTTGAAAAAATGTTAAGGTCAAAGGAATGAAAATATTTTCAGCATAAATCAGGCTATTGTGACATATTTTAAATCTAGAGTTTGTTTATTAGCCAAATTAACTATATGCCCCATATATTATGAGCATATAATATATTAGAATACATATTAGAATATATATTGCAAGGTAGATTTATCTGGTAAATGAGCAATAAATGGAATTACTTTTATGTCAGATAGTCTTCCACTTCATCAGAATAAAGTTATTCATTGACTATAATTTAATATCACCAACTGTACTTCGATTAGTTTTGCAAACAAACTTGTTCACATTAGTGAAAATGATACTGAAATAAAGCAACAAAATTTTATTCCTTTAGCACATGGTACCTAGGTCTGAGGTCTACAGCAATTCCATTTGTTAAACTCAAGGGACTTTATATGCCAGACCCAGCTTTCATTCTTTATTTAGTATAAACTTTGTCAAAACTATCAGTAATTCTGATTTAATTCTACAGGTATGTAACAGAATTTGTAAGCCTAGGCAATGTTTCAGCTCTTCGAACTTTCAGAGTCTTGAGAGCTCTGAAAACTATTTCTGTAATTCCAGGTAAGAAGAAACTGGTGTAAGATGGTAGGCCCCCTATATCTTCAACTTTTCTTGTGTGTTGTTGTGTTTGTGTGTGAACTCCCTATTACAGATATGTGACAGAGTTTGTGGACCTGGGCAATGTCTCAGCGTTGAGAACGTTCAGAGTTCTCCGAGCACTGAAAACAATTTCAGTCATTCCAGGTGAGAGCTAGTTAAACACCGAGGCTGACTAAACACACTTGTAATAATCCTGAGGCTGAAATCACACTTATAACATTAGCTTTGTTGCTTATTATCCTTGTTTGTCACTTTCAAGAATGACAAATGAAATGCAGTTCAGTTCTTAAAATTTTAGAAATTACATGCTTATTTATCAAGTCAGCCTTTGAGTTTAACAGAGAATTGCATGAGGTCTACAAAAAATACTAGCTTTGCTCTTTTCATCTATTTTTTTTTTTTACATTTATGATGTAAAGTTTTCTCTTTTACATTCCTAAAAAAGCTTTGCTACCATGGCTTTACTAACTGATTGGATTTTACCACTCACTTCGGATCTGTTTTGAAAATGGATCTTTTGTTATAAGGGAGAAAAGATTATTATTGAACAGCATGCACATGGCATGGGAATTTTATCATTTTAAAATTATTTTCTCCTCTAAATCACTGCTACTTGTAAGCTAGTATAAATAATGGGTTGGAGGGAAACAGCCTCATGAACCACAAAATCTGAAACGAAAAATAATTGCACGTTTGTCTTTGCGTGTTCATGGCAACATGTAAAACCACACACATGGGAAAATTTTCTATCTAGATATTTACACTTTCATTCCAGAAATCACACTGTTCATAAATAAAATCTGCTCTTCATCCATTTCTCAAACCATCTGGCTGTCCATAAAGCTTTGATGTCTAAACAGCCAAATAACTGTGGGGAAACAGAATATATATGAGTATGAAGACATTGTGACTATGGCACTCTTGTTCAGCTGACCTATCATTCTCTCTCCTCAGGTTTAAAGACCATTGTGGGAGCCCTGATCCAGTCTGTAAAGAAGCTTTCTGACGTCATGATCCTGACTGTCTTCTGTCTGAGTGTGTTTGCTCTAATTGGTCTGCAGTTGTTCATGGGCAACCTGCGGAATAAATGCTTGCAATGGCCTCCAAGCAATTCTGCTTTTGAAAGCAACACCACTTCCTTTTTTAATGGCACAATGGATTCAAATGGGACATTTGTTAATGTAACAATGAGCACATTTAACTGGAAGGATTACATTGAAGATGACAGTAAGAAATATTGCTACATTGTTAGTCTTAGCTGTTGCTGAATGAGTTTTCAACTATAAGTAGTTCAGGCTGTAGGTGTTAAGCCATCTTATAAATACACTTTATTGGTGTCCATTTTGGAAATAACTGAGATAGTTAAACTCTCATTGTTCCTAATGTCAATAAGTTTGATATGAAATGAATAGTTTATTCTTTATATTAACAGGTCACTTCTATGTTTTGGATGGACAGAAAGACCCTTTACTCTGTGGTAATGGCTCAGATGCAGGGTAAGGAACAATTTTTTTTAAAGCTATAAAACCCTTTGAGAAAAAGCAGATGAGAAAAAATATATAAGGGTCTCATTATATGTATTTAATAAAGCGTTATGCTGCCTACCTAGAAAGTACCTTCTCTGTCTTCCTAGATTGCAACAGGTTTTAAATTCACAAACTTAAAATCATCTTTTTGAGTGAATACCTACTATGCCAAGTTTTAGTTAAGATGTACTTGTATTATTGCTCCAAAGTGTGAAGGCCCATAGTCTATCTTTTGTGTAAACTTATCAGAGTTGTTTAAGAATACAGAGAAGGAAACATAAGATGGGTATATTTTGCTTGTTGCTAATACGTGTTGAGGTGCTATGGTTGGAAAAGATCCAGGATATAACATGGTCTTCAGGGTAGAAGTCCAGTTAGGAAACTGCTTTGAGAGACTTAATATTCTTGAAATAGCATGAACCCTGTGTACAAAGAAGCAAATGGGCAGATTTATGTCACAGGCATGTGTTCAAGGCTGAGTCTATATACTTAACAGTTCTTTGTGGTAACATTCTATAATAACAGATGCTGTAATATCTTAGTCATCCTGCTAGTCTCTCAATACTTGACATATTTTCCCAAGAGTACTATAAATTAATTTGAAGTCAGGGTAGAGGATAGGTTTTTCAGAAGCCAAAGAATAGCAACAGTAAGTGATTCTTAGGCCATAGAACTTATACAGAACATATTTTGAAAATTGAAAACTAGTTTGGCCATAAAGATCTAAGAGCGTTATTGAAAATATATACCAGTCATAGTGATGGAGCTTAGGGGAGAATTTTTCTCCCTGATAGTCTGCCTATTTTTTGTTAGGAGAGTATAGTGAATAAGGGCATAGTTTCTAGAGTTCATAAATATCTAGGTTCAAATCCTAACTCCATCTTAGAAAAGTGTCTTAAGCTCTCTGTGTTTGAATTTACTTATTTCTAAAATGGGAGAGAACTATTGCCTCTCTTAGGGTTGTTATGGTAATTAATACATATAAAGCACTTGGACTAGTAGCTGGTCCATCATAAACATGTTTCCTATTATTTTTTATTATTATAGTTAATTTAAAAGACTAGGTAAAATTTTGTATAAGGTTGGTTACTGCAGACTTTATCCCCATTAAATAATAATAATCACTTCCCTTTATTGAGTACCTGTAATGGGTTAGGTAACTTACATGGTAAAATTGTTATTTTCTCTATTGTTAAATGACAAACACAATTCTAAAGATCTCTACACAATTTTAAGACTTCCTATAAGGCTACAGTAATTAAGACAGTATGATACAAGAAGAGAATAGACATATGTAGATCAATGAAACACAGACAGAAAGCAAGAAAAAAAAAAAAGACACACACAAATGTAGTCAACTAATTTTTGACTAAGAAGAAAATGTAATTCAGTGGAGAAAGGAGAATTGTTTTCAATAAATGCCAATGGACTAGTTGGAGATCCATATGCAAAGAAATGAACCTAGATACAGATTTTACATATACCTTACACCCAAAATAACCCAAAATCAATCATAGAAATAAATGTAAAATATGAAATTATAACACTTCTTTAAGAAAACAGCATAACACCTATATGACTTTGGATTTGGTTATGAGTTTTAAAAGTAACACCAATGGCATAATCCACAAAAAAAAATGTAAGTTGGACTTTATTAAAATTAAAATAAAAATTTTCTGCTCTGCTAATTATATGCCAACAAATTGGACAATCTGGAGGAAATGGACACATTCCTAGAAACATACAATCTCCCAAGAGTGAGTCAAGAAGAAACAGAAAATCTGAACCGACCGATTATCACCAATGAAATAGAATCGGTAATCAAAAATATTCCAAAAAATAGAAGTCCTGGACCAGATGGCTTCATAAGAAAATTTTACTAAACATTCAAAGAAGAATTATTACCTATTCTTCTCAAATTATTCCAAAAAATTCAAGAAGAGGGAAGGCTCCATAGCTGCTTTTCTGAGGCCACCATGACCTTGATTAGAAAACTGCCATTACAAAAAAAAAGAAAACTATAGGCCAATATCTCTTATGAACATTGATGCAAAAACACTCAATAAAATATTAGCAAACTGAATTCAGCAATGTATTAAAAATATCATACACCACAATCAAGTTGGATTTATTCCTGGGATGCATGGTTGGTGCAATATCCATGAATCAATTAATGTGATACACTACATTAACAAATTGAAAGATAAAAACCATATGATATATCAATAGATGCAAAGAAAAAGCATTTGACAAAATCCAGCATCCATTTATGATAAAACTTCTCAGCAAAGTGGGAATAGAGGGAACATACCTGAACATAATAAAGCCATATATAATGAACCTACAGCTAACATCATAATGGGGAAAGGCTAAAAGCATTTTCCTTAAGATGAGGAACAGAAAAAGGATGCCCATTTTCACCTCTCCTCTTCAACACTGTATTGGAAGTTTTAGCCACAGCAATAAGACAAGAAAGAAAAATAGAAGGCATCAGAATTATAAAGGAAGAAGTAAAACTCTCGTTATTTGCCGATGACATCATACTATCTATAGAGAACCCTAAAGATTCCACCAAAAACTGTTTGAACTTATTAATGAATTCAGTAAATAGCAGGTTACAAAATAAAGATTCAGAAGTCAGTGGCATTTTTATGCACCAATGATGAACTTTCAGAAAGAAAAATTAAGAAAACAATCCCATTTACAATTGTTTCAAAAACTATAAAATACCTGAGAATCAAATTAACCAAGAAGGCAAAGACCTGTTTTGAAAATTATAAGTCATTGAAAAAAGAAATGAAGAAGATACAAATAAATGGAAGCATATACCTACCGTGTTCATGATAGGAAGAACAACATCGTTAAAATGGCCATACTACCCAAAGCAATCTATAGATTCAATGCAATCCTATCAAAACCAATGATTTTTCAGAGCTAGAACAATAATCCTAAAATTTATATGGACCATAAAAAAACCCTGAATAGCTACAGCAATCTTGAGAAAGAAGAACAAAGTTGGAGGTATCACACTACCTGATATCAAACTATACTACAAGTCTACAGTAATCAAAACAGTATGTACTGGCATAAAAACAGATACATTGATCAATGGAACAGAATAGAGGCCCAGAAATAAATCCATGCTATATGCTCACTTAATATATGACAAAGGAGGTAAGAATATACAATGGGGTAAAGACAGTCTCTTCAATAAATGGTGTTGGAAAATTGAACAGATACATGCAAAAAAGAGAAGATGGACCATCTTCTTACACTGTATACAAAAACAGACTCAAAATAGATTAAACACTTAAATGTAAGACTCGAAATCATAAAATTCTAGAAGAACATAGGCAGTAAGCTCTCTGATATCACTAACAGGAATTTCTTTTCAGATATATCTCCTCAGTCAAAAGAACAAAAGAAAAAATAAACAAAAGGGACCACATCAAACTAAAAAGTTTTAGTACAGAAAGGAAACCATCAACAAAACAAAAGACAACCAACTGTTTGGGAGAAATATTCACTAATGATACATCTGATAAAGGGTTAATATCCAAAATATATAAAGAACTTACACAACTCAACAAAAAAAAACAAACAATCCAATTAAAAACTAAGCAGAAGACCTGAACAGATACTTCTCCAAAGAGGAAAACAGACAGTTAATAGACATGAAAAGATGTTCAAGATCGCTAATCATCAGAGAAATGCAAATTAAAACCATAATGAGATATCGCCTCACACCTGTCAGAATGGCTATCATCAATAAATCAAAAAACAAGTGTTGGCAAGGATGTGGAGAAAAGAGAACCCTCATACATTGCTGGTGGGATTGCAAGTTGGCACAGCTGCTATGGGCTGTGGATCTACCTTTTGACACAGAAATTGCACTTCTGGGTATTTATCCAAAGAAAACCGAAATGATAATTCGTAAAGATCTATGCACCCCAATATTCATGGCAGCACAATTTACCATAGCCAAGATATGGAAGCAACCTAAACACCCATCAACAGATGATTGGATAAAGAAATTATGGTTCATATATAAAATGGGATATTACTTAGCCACTTAAAAAATGAAATCTTACCATTTGTAATGACATGGATGGACCTAGAGGTTATTATGCTGAGTGAAATAAGTCAGACAGAGAAGAATAAATACCATATGATTTCACTTATATGCGGAATCTAAGGAACAAAAAGAAAAAACTAATCAAAAACAGACTCACAGATATAGTAGACAATTTGATGACGGACAGAGGGGAGTGGGGTTGGGAGCTGGGAAAATGGGGTGAAGGGTTAAAGAAGTACGAATTAGTATTTGATAGTTGGTCACGGGGATGGGGAGTATGGCAGAGGGAATGCGTTTAGCATTAATATGATGGCTAGGTGGAGGGGCAGGGAGGGACGGAGCAATTGGGGGATCATTTTATGAACTATATAGATGTCTAACCAATGTACTGTATACTAGAAGGTATTTTAAGTAAATAATTTTTTTTAAGTTAAAAAGAATACCAGTTAAAGGACATTGTTCAAAATACCTGACTAGTACTCCTCAAAGCTGTCAACGTAATCAAACACAAGGAAAGTCTGAGAAACTGTCATAGCCAAGTGGAGCCTAAAGAGACATAATAACTAAATATAATGTGGTATCCTGGATGTGATCTTAGAACATAAAAAGGATGTTGGAGAAAAACTGAAGAAATATGAATAAAGTATGGACTCTAGTTAATAATGATGTATCTATATTGATTGAAATGTACTTTAACAACAAAAGATGTTAATAATATGGAAAACTGGGCATGAGATATATGGGAAGTCTGTACTGTCTTTGTAATTTTTCTGTAAATCTAAAATTGTTCTAAAACATAAATTTTATACTAGAAAATTCTACAGAAGTGGTTAATGAAGTAGCTCATTAAGTGGTTCCCTACTCTCTGGCTGTTTTCTGGCTTTTCATCTTTAATTGTTGATTCTTGCCACTTTGTAAAGAGCAGGATATTGATGATGTCAGAGACCAAAGTACGCAGTTTTTGCCTGTCTGCCATTCTAGATGTCTATAAATCTGACTCCTTTGCACCTAGATTTTCTGTTTGTTTTCCTAATAAATTTCATCAGATAACAGTTTCATTGTGAGCAATTATCTAAAGTGTTCTGGAAATGAAGGGCAAGGAAATTCATCATAGACAGCAAATCTGGGTTTTGATAATTCTTATAAATCAACATTGATTGAAATAGCAATAATTGCTCTGCTTACCCCAGCTCCATTTCTCTCTTACAGCCAGTGTCCGGAAGGATACATCTGTGTGAAGGCTGGCCGAAATCCCAACTATGGCTACACAAGCTTCGACACCTTTAGCTGGGCTTTTTTGTCTCTGTTTCGACTCATGACTCAAGACTACTGGGAGAATCTTTACCAGTTGGTAAGTGTCTTAGTCCATAACAAAATATCACAGCCGGGTAGCTTATAAATAACATAAATTTATTGTGTATACGCCTGGAGGCTAGGAAGTGCAAAACCAAGACAATAACATGTTTGCATTCTGGCAAGAGCCTCTTCCTGGTTTATAACTGACAACTTCTCACTGTGTCATCACCTGGTAGAACGGAGTAGAGAGCACCTACCAAAAGCCCCACTTTCTAATACTACTACATTGGACTTTAGAAATTCAACATATGAATTTTACAGGAATACCGCACCCAGGACATAGAAATAAGGTTCAAATGAACATACATGGGACTTAATTTTGTAAACATACATGGAATGACCAAATATGAATATTTGTTTATAACACTCTAGAATACAGAGGAGGGTCCCAAATCAAGCAAGTGTGCCTAGGATCCCAGTTGTTCATTCAGTTAGTACATGCATATTGAGAGCTTCTTATATGAAAGGCATTCTACTAGGGTCTATGGAGGATGCAAAGCATGTTCATGACTTTGAATTTATAATTTAGCTGTGGATATAAAAAGAACATGTGAAAAGATTTTAAAAATCAATTTTATAAAATGTTTTAATTGGACATGATTAATTGGAGTTAGAAGAGGAGGAAGAAAGATATTATCTCTAGACAGTGTGGAGAATAGGCTGCAATAGAAGTGGAATTTCATTGAAAGGAACCAAAAATAATGTTCTCACTTATAGTATCGTCCTGTATTATGGACTCTAAAAACAGCACTTTTGTAGGGCTCAAATATATCAAATATATACTAACTTGAAATGTGCGTGTTTATATAAATAACACTACAGTCAAGTCTCAGATAATTTAATTAGTGTGTGCATTGAGTGTGTGAACATGCATTTTAACAACAATAAAATCTTGGTCAAAATAAACTGAATGCTTAAAAGCTCTCATCTCCTATCTAATTATGGTAATCATATCTTTATTGACATTGTATAAAATATTGATGAAATGATCCTTTTTCTCCACCCTAGACATTACGTGCTGCTGGAAAAACATACATGATATTTTTTGTCTTGGTGATTTTCTTGGGCTCTTTTTATTTGGTGAATTTGATCCTGGCTGTGGTAGCCATGGCCTATGAGGAACAGAATCAGGCTACCTTGGAAGAAGCAGAACAGAAAGAGGCTGAATTTCAGCAGATGCTTGAACAGCTTAAAAAGCAACAAGAAGAAGCTCAGGTACTGCGTGGTAATGAGCAAAGCTTTATTATTGTTGTTATCACTGTTATTAAGTTTTAAGTAGGGATATTTTTGTATAACAGAAGCCAAAATGGAACTGGCTTTTCATTTGGTATATGGACATTCTTATTAGAAAAGAGAAAGCTATTCAAATTGTTTCTGAAGTTAGAGAAACGGAACTTTTTAGAAATTATATATAAGAAAATAAGCTGGAAGTAGAAAACACATTTGGGACAAGGTTAACTATGCAATTTTCTTATGAACCCTTAGGGGAGAATCTGATTTTCAGTTTAATGTGAAGAAGATACAAAACTGTTATTTCCAACAGCTGTGTTTCACTCTTAATTATAACTTTTGAGGTTTTATTCTTAAGAGAATTAATCTCAAATGTTAACAAGAAAACTTTATGTATACCTAATTGTAACCATTCTTTGGGGTTTCTGTAGCACAAAAGTGTTTGCTACAACCTCTATCAAGATATCAGAAAGGCATCTGCTATTAGACTCTAACTTTAAATTAATATTAAAGGCTGTTTGGACTAGAGGCACGGTGAATGGGGTTTTATGTCTTGATGAGAAGAGACAGAATAACAAATTAAAAAAGAAAAAAAAACATAATTTCAAAGGTGGAAATCACGAGAAGACATAGTGAGATCTAATTCATGTCAAAGAGAATTACATTGCCTCAAATACGTCCTTGCCAATATTTGGTATGGTTAATCTTATTAACCGTTCTACCAAGAATCTCATTGCTGTTTTGTTTTGCATTTTCTTAATGATTAATGATGTTGAGTACCTTTTCATGTTCTTATTTTCTATGTGCATAGCTTCTATTGTGGAGTGGATATTCAAATCTTTTACATATCATATTACCTGGGTTGTTTGTTTTCTTATTATTGAGTTCTGAGTATTCTTTATCTTTTAGTCCTTTGTTATATATCTGCTTTGTAAATATTTTCTCCCAGCCTGGAACTTGTCTTTTATTCTCCTAGCAGTGTTATTTTAAGATAAAAAAAAAAATTATTTTGATGAAGTAGTTTATCAAGCTTTTTTCTTTGTCTGTTTGATCATGCCTTTGGTGTTGTATCTAAGAAATTTTTGCCTAATCAACATCATGAAGATGTTCTATTTTTTCCTTTTAAAAATTTTATAGTTTTGTGTTGTATATTTAGGTCAATGACCCACTTTAAGTTAATTTTTGTATAAAATGTGATTTACGTTGAGGTTTTTCTGCATATAACTATCTAATTATTCCAGCACTATTCGTTGAACAAAATATCCTTTTTCTACTAAATTGCCTTTGAACCGTCATTAAAAATCAGTTGTCCATATGTGAATGGGTATATTTCTGGATTCTATTCTGATAAAGTGATCTATTTGCATCTCTTTACACCAATATCGCACTCTTATTTACTGTAGGTATTTAATAATATCTTGAAATCGGATAGCGGTAGTTCTCCAGCTTTTTCTTTTCCAAAGCCATTTTGGCTGTTCTATACCTTCCGTAGTGTCATATGAGTTTCAGAATCATCTGTTAATTTCAGTTTGGGTAGTTTCTATTGCTAAATCTTCAAGTTTATTATCTTTCCTCCAGCAGTGTCCTATCTTCCATTAATACCATCCACTATATTTTTCATCTCAGACATTTTAGTTTTTAGTTCATCTCTAAAAGCTTGATTTGCATCACCTTTATATCTCTTTTGTTTCTAACATTATGAATATATACCATACAATTATAATAAGTGTTTAAAGTCCTCCTCTGTTAATTCTAACATCTGTGTCCGATCTTAGTTTTAATTAATTATTTTCTTCATTGTTGGCCATATATTCCTGATTTATTTATTTGTTTGTTTATCTATTTATTTATTTATTTTTATTTTATTTTTTATTCTTTGCATTCCCAACAATCTTCAATTGAATTCCAGGCACTATTAATTTTACCTTTTTAGGTGCTGGATATTTTTGTATTCCTATGAAAATTCTTGATCCTTGTTTGGGACATAGTTACATTACTTATAAATAGTTTGATCCTTTTGCATCTTCAAACCTTTGAAGATTTGTTAGCTAGGACTAGGGTAGAATTTAAACTAAGGCTAATTATTTCCTACTACTAAGTGAAGATCCTTCTAAATATTCTACACAATGCCTCATTCATCAGTGTCTTTAAAACCACTGCTACATGTATTCTGTCTGTTTTACTAGTTACTTCAGGAGGGAGAGGAAATCTGATCCCTGTTACTATTTCTTGAACAGAAACAGAAGTCCAAAATAACTTTTATACATGGTGACATTTTGATACCTAGTGATTTTTTTCCCCAGATAAATGGTTCCAGATATTGAAGAATTATTTGAATGACAATATATCTTTGGCATTTGTAGGTTCAAAATTTAAATTTTAATAATTCTGAGTTACTTTGAAAATATATCACAACCATTAGATCCTTTTTTGAGCCAATTTTGATGAAACAGATAGTTGACAATGAATTGTTTAGCTGGTCACCCAGCCCAATTACATACTTAGTATTTGCTGAACATACTGGCTTTACTATTTTCATCTTACCACTGGGTACAGAGTAGTAACATGGTTATATTTTACTGACTTTAGAAGGAAAGCTATAAACAAATTTGGTGATACTTAAAAATCTTATAAAGTATACCTCATGCTTGCCAGAGAGTTATACTATATTTCAAGTATTTAAGAGTTTATTTCAGATCACTATAATTAAAACACATTTGTAAGATAATGAAATAAAATAGCTATTTATAGGGCAAAGACTTTCTTTATTGCAAAGTTTTAAATCAATGTTAGAAGAAATATTTATAGATTGCATATAATTATTTTAAAACTTTTAATTATTCTATCATCGTTTATAAAAACAGACGGAGTGATGTGTTTGAAAATACTACGCACAGTACAAGAGTAAGAATGTATTCTGAAATTCAACCACTGCAGGGTACAGTATGGCATCAATTAAAATAATGTCATATTTTTTCATTTAGAAGTAGAAGTGCACTATGTCTAATAGAAGTGTAAAAAATCTAATTATCTACATCTTTATTAGGCCAGCTAAAATGTTAGTTCTTTTCATTTAAAAGTCAGTTATTGGATTCCATTGATCAAATCATTATTTGACTCACTTTAAGCTTCATATGTACAAAAATTTAAATTGATTCCAGTGTTTTAGTACTGACTGGGATAGCACAGCATCCAATCAATTTCAGTTCCTTATTGACAATACAGGTAACAATAACTAATAAATATCCTATGTTGAAGGTGAGGAGGAAGTTGAAGACAGAGAGAGAAGGATACTTAGTCTGCCTGTGAGATGACTGATGTTCCAGTATAACTTGAGTCTTCCTAACCAACCACCTGTGACTCTTCAAAAGTTACTACCTAATCAATAATTTCATGAAACTTAGCATCACTTATTTTTTTTTTTTTGTATAGCTGAGGGACCTCCTAGTTCAGTGGACTCAAATCAAGTGCAACTTTAAAAGACAGAGACACACCTGATAAATGTTTTGTCCTAGATCATCGCAATTGTGTCTGACATTTTATGTGTGATTTTTAAATGTCTAATAATGCCCAGCATGCCATATACCATAGCAGTGTGTAGTGGTTTGATAGGAAAAATTAAGAGTAAGCTTTAGGACAAAATTAGAAATAGCGGTATTTAAGAGACCTAATATAATTAGGGGTAGAATTGAAAGAGATACAGTTAAAGTCTTTATAGCTTTGAATGGGATTTTTAACCTGGGTTTGATGTTTAAAATGAAGTATAATCACAGAGTAGTGAAATGAAAATGAAGTATAATTACAGGTAGTCAGGTGGTTTTATTTTAAAAAAAACACACACACACAAATACAGTGAGTTCTAGTCTATTTTGAGTCACGCAGCAATGTTATAAGAAGAGAAAAATGTTATTATTTGTAGAAATATTAAGGACCTATTTGTTACAAGAAGAATTCAGCAAGTCAGTTGTGAAAATAACACTATTAGTCTAAAGGAACAGGACGCTGACCATGTCATAGAACTAGGTATAAACAGGTACACAGATATGGGAGGTGACAGGAAACATCTGCCTTTGAGGGATCGTCAAATCACTGGAAGTGGAACAAGTGACAGATTTGAGTTGATGAGTGACATAGAAAATGTGTTGTGTTGAGAGGTTACTATAGTTGCCTTAGAAATCTGTTTTGGTTTTCGGTTATTCGAACTGTTATCCAGAATAGGTAGGGAAATCATGCCTTATGCAAAACAAGTTCTGGAAGTGATTTAAATGGACGTGGGTTTCAGGATTACAGCAAGGGAATATTACCACCACTTCCTTTGTTTCTAATGATAAGTAAGTCAGTAAACGATTAGCATTTTGTGTTGCATGTTTCTGTCTATACAAAATGGAAAGGTCAATTAAGGACTTTATTTGAAAAAAAAAAAGGAATTATATGTATCTTCATTCTTTCAATAAATGGTATATATTATTTATCTCTTATGTGTCAAGCACTATGCAACTATATTTAACTTGTTATAGATAAGCATTTCATTTATTTTGCACATAATTATATTAAACATTCATATTTAAAAAGGACTTCTAATATTTCTCATATTTCATCATTGATATTAAAAATAATATTGACGATTAAGAAATCAATAAAAAATATGGCTGACTACATGCAATTCTGTAAATATCCAAATTCTGAATTAATGTTTCGTTTAAATGCTAGGCGTTGTCTTATACCAAGTTTTAGATCTTGGTTTCCATAATGAATGTAGTATTCAGTATAAACAAACACCTGTGTTACATTTTATGTGTTGCTTAGCTCAACACATATAATTAGCATTGTATGTAGTACTATGGTTCCCATCCCTAGGGTCATGTTAATGCTAGAGAATTTGCATCGTTCTTTTTTGTTTTAGTTGAGATGAGATTCAAAAATGGAAGCTACTTAGGAGGGTTTGCTTTCCCTTGGGAAGAAAGAAACATAAAGCACAACATGTTGTCAAAGCATTATAAATGGATTTTGTCTTCATTCTTTCCTGAAATATATTTCTTTTATATAGATCATTCTAATATAGTCTTTTATGAGATCTTGAAAAGCCAAGTCTAAATCGGTCTTGTTCTTCCTCCAACCCACCTCAGTGTCTAAAACAATAGACCTCATAATACCTTTTTTCATCTTTATTCATCAAATAGTAACTGAGTCCTTTTTATGTCAGGTGACATACTAGTCAATGTGCACAAAAGCATGACAAAATTCCTATATAATATAGTCTAGTAGAGAAGATAGAACAGAATGGTAGATAAATTATGAGTTGTTGGTACTTAGTAATGACATACATAAATAGTTGAACCAAGTCTCATAATGTAATCATTTCTACTTCCTTGATTATGTTCAAAAACAGGAATATACTTAATGAGACTCAGCTTTGATATGCACTATATTGTTGTTTCATATCCTCTCTTGTCATGGTGAGATCATTTCCAGTCTAAAAATACTATTCATATTAGTGAAAATATAAAACGTTTGCCATGTTTCACCTCAGAGCTGGCTGTGTTTCTTTAGCATGTACAGAAATTCAAAATGCTTAAGTATAACAGTGCTGACATATGGAAAGAAAATACTTGAGGAAGTTCTCATCATCCCTTGAATGATTATTTCAGGTACTTACTGATTGATATGTTAATAATCTGTTATTATTTATAATAATAAACAATTTATAAACATTAAAAATTTTTAAACTAGAAGTGTTATGTAATAAATTAATCACATTAATCTCTGGGATTAACAGGACCCCAAGGATGTGAACTATAGTTATAAATGTAATTCAAATGAAGAGGATAAACTAGCCAACGCATCCCCACTATGTCTTTCTGGAGATAAAATAGGAGACATTTTTAATGCTTTGAGTTCATAAAAAAAGAGAAGAAAAGAAAAAGTCTCTTGTCCTAGATTTAGAAGGAAAAAATACGACTCAGTTGTTCACTGTCACATGTGGGAGGAATAAGCCTATGCATGAAATTGAAATAGTAATCAGACCAGAACCACTACTAAGATAAGATTTGCTTTTAAATTGTAGAAGACATTTTTTATGAGAGCAATTATCCCCTGAAATAAAATTAATCTCAACAGAATTTTTTTTAAAGCGGAGGCTCTCCAGGAGATGTCCCAAGCCAGACTTTTCTTGCATTAATGAGTAGCCTAACATATTGCTTTATGCTATTTAAAACGGCATCATTATTAAGTGAACTCTAATTTTTCCATATAG
The DNA here is from genome assembly GCA_003508835.1 of Eonycteris spelaea. Lineage (NCBI taxonomy): Eukaryota > Metazoa > Chordata > Mammalia > Chiroptera > Pteropodidae > Eonycteris > Eonycteris spelaea. The sequence goes on along the minus strand of PUFA01000024.1, from coordinate 3,115,923 downwards.
TCAATAGTCATAAATGGCAACTGTAACATAGTAAACTCTTTTCAAAGTTTTGTGTTCTAATTAGAGCCTTGCCTTGTTTTAAACAGGCAGTTGCAGCAGCATCAGCTGCTTCAAGAGATTTCAGTGGAATAGGTGGCTTAGGAGAGCTCTTGGAAAGTTCTTCAGAAGCATCAAAGTTAAGTTCCAAAAGTGCTAAGGAGTGGAGGAACCGAAGGAAGAAAAGAAGACAGAGGGAGCATCTTGAAGGAAACAACAAAGGAGAGGGAGAAAGGTTCCCCAAATCTGAATCTGAAGACAGTGTCAAAAGAAGAAGCTTCCTTTTCTCCATGGATGGAAACCGACTGACTAGTGACAAGAAGTTCTACTCCCCTCATCAGGTACGTTTTCTACTGAACGCTCCAATTTGTTTTGTCATTGCTATTGCTTTTCAATTGCTGTATTTTGTTTTGTTGCATTTTTGTAATAGCTGATTTAAATGAGGGAAAGGTAACTAACATTTAATATAGTTAATTCTGTATCATAAACTGTCTTTAAATAAGACTTTCATTAAACCATTCATAAGTTTTAATTTAAGGTAATCAGCTTTATATGTTGCACCATTTTGCGACCATGTTTCTTTAACTGCTTTGGGGGTGGGGGTAAAATCTATCAACCACACTTTTCTCTTCAGGGAAACAGTTTTGCAATCTCTTGGTTACCTTTTCCATTCTGAGACCTCAAATGAACTTATCTTTGCATCTGGGTTTCTGCCATGATTATCTGTGGTTCCGGTTGCAACATAGGTATGAATCTTGAAAAGAAATGTCTCTGGATTTTGCCTATATCTTTTGATATGAAAACTATACTTTTAATGAGTCTCTGTTATCCTCATATGGTGTCATGCTATGATACATTAGAATGAAATTATGACCTAAATGCTCTTGAAGAGAACTAAACTGAAGACAGTCTATTTTTGTTCTGATTTCATGTAAACTAACCAATTCTTCAGCATATTTTCAAGTCAAAGAGTAAAAATAGTTTCAACTTTTTGTATGTTAATAAGAGTTATCTGTTGCCTAATGTAAAAGAGTAAATAGTTATGAAATCCATGATAAGTACAGTTATGAATTTGAACCCTGGTTCTATTAAAATTTCACATGCTATAAATTATTAACTCTTCTAATTATATTAATCTGGGTTAGAATTACATCCTAAAGATAATGCTTTGAGGATGACTATATAATTTAGAGTAAAAACCTGTACATTAACCAAGGGCTATGATAGCCTTCTTATAAACAATAAAATCTTTTTAAAAAATTGGAGAGATAAGCACAAAGTTCAGAATAGTGCTTGGCTGGGAAGAAAAGGCACATCTAAGTTATGAATAGGTGTTTGTTTTATAATTTATATTGAATGTGTAAATAATTTTTTAAAACAAAATAAACTCAATAATTTATAACTTGAATTCCCATATTAGGACAAAATAGTTATGTGCATGCAAAAAGTTATAACATAAAAGCCGTCTTCCCACACAGACAATGTTGGTATCAAGAGATCCAAATACTATCTTGCATGATACAAATAGAAAGTATGGTAGTAGATCAGTATTAACATGTTTGGGGTTAGCATGACTCTATAGGGAGAGTCAGTTTCTTAGATCAGAATTTTTTGGCTTAAATTGCCACCCTTGATATTTTAATATTATTAAGAATATTAGGAGTCATTGGGATTAGTAGTATTGACATGACATCAGAGCATGATGATTGATTTCACAAAAGCCGGCGTCCATATCTCAACTCCAAATTAGTTCTGTGACCAAGATTGAGTCACTTGTACTTTGTAAGATTTCTATAAAATGGGGTAATAATGTTTCCTTAAAGAGTCATGGGAAATTAAGCAATATATGGAATACTTATGTGACAAATTATAAAGCTCTTATGTTAAAATGAATTCCCTATGAGGGAAACTAAAAATTTGAGTAGTTTCAACTACTCAAAAATGTATATGCATAATAGCAATATTTACATGAACATATTTACGTGGTTTTGAAAATAGTACCTGTCCACAATTGCTTCATCATTGTGCTCAAATAAAAACTTGTGGAATACTTCATTCGGCCTATCAACAGATATTTTTTGATCACCTATATGTGGCAGAAATAGTTCTAGATGCTGAAACTGCCTCAATGAACAAGAGAGATACAATTCACTGACCTCATGGAACTTTATATTAAAGGGGGAGACAGAGAATAAACAAGTTATAGACAATGTTAGAAGGTGATAAGTGTTATGGGAAAGAATAAAGCATGAAAGAGTCATCAGGTGTGCTAACTGAAGGTAAACATTTTAAATAAGGTGGTTTGGGAAAACCTCACTGCGAAGGAGACATTTTAGCAATGACTTAGAGGTGATGAGGAGAAAAGGAGCATGGAAGAGCATTCCCGGCTCATGGAAGAGCAAGTGTCAAGTACCTGATGCAACAGTGTGATTGGAATGCTCAACGATGGGCCCGTGTTGAGTGAACCATGGAGAGGCAATAGCTGAGGGAAGTTAGCTGACAGCCTGTTTGACTACTAAAAACAGAATTAGTGTGAATACACACACACACACACAGCCTGTTTGACTACTAAAAACAGAATTAGTGTGAATACACACACACACACACACACATATATATTTTATAATTGTAGATTGTGAAATGAGTAGATAATTAGGTAGATAGATGATTAATAGATAGATAGAGAGTAGATGTTTCAAAAGAAAAAGGCCTATTAGCGCTGATATTTACATGCCCCAGTAAACAGAGGCAGAGAAGATTAACACAACTCATAAGCAAAACTATGCCAGAAGTCATTTACAATTTCTGGTTTTGTGAACAAAAAAGAACTCTCTCTGATGAGAAAGAGAATCAGTGAAGGTAGTGGAAACATGAAGCATTCGACAAAGCATACTGTTCAAAACAAATATATCTTCTGAAAATGTCAAAGCAGAGAAGCCATAAAGTAAGGGCACCCTACCCTCTACTATCATACATTTTAAATGCATTCTACACTTATTACATTACTTGATTCTTAAATAGATATACATATTCATAGTACAAAATGGAAAAAGTGTTTTAGAGTGTACAATGGAAAGTAAATCTTCCCCAGAGACATCATCTATGTTGTTTGGACATACTGAGACAATTTATTTTAAACCAGAATCTTTGTAGCTAGAACAAAGTTTAATTGTTGACTAATTGAAAACATTGATAAGGGGCATACATTTACCTTGAAATGCTATTAAGTAGGTATTTCTAACTAATACTTTATATTCCTTTACGAGAACACCCTCAAATTCCCTGCATCATCTTCCATCTTGAGTTTTCTCAATTCACTTTGAGTTTAATCCCTACATGCAGGATTGTGTTTTATAGATCTAGTTTCTTCCATTTTCTCTTCTGTTACTGAAAATTTTTTTTTTTTTAAAAAAAAAGGGTTGAGATTTACCTTCTTGGAACAAGGCAGAAAAAAAAAAAAACCCTGAGATTTATGTTTTGGCATGCCTGAGGCAAAGAAAGATGACCACTTGGTCCTTAAAACTTAAAAGCCTATTTTTCCTAGAGAAAGGACTGCCGCAGCTGTGGGCATTCCCACCACTCTGCTGCATCTTCTAGTGTGTTATTTTTGGTTTATTTTCTCTGAATACTTTTGTTATCTTTTTTTCAGCCTTTATTGCCTTGTGTGCTCACACCCATTATTATACTTTCCAAAGAGTGAAGAGAAGTTTCAAATAAACTCAAAGATCTGGACCGCCTTTGAAAACACCCTGACATAAAAATATGCAAATTAAAGGCATGCACAAGATACATTATGGACGTACCGCATACTATTTACTCCCAATCAGATATCATGTAGACAAGAGTTTCAGTTTCCAAAAGCAGTCTCTGAACAAGAGCATATTAAGATGATTACATCATTAGGGATTAATGTAAGACAAAGTTAGTATTCCTCTGAGTGAAGGGTGAGGTCCATTTGTACAGAAGCACCTGGAATGTGTGGTGAATGTTCAGATTCCAGAGTCTAAACCCCTACTTACTGAATTCCAATTCCAAAAAGCAAAACCTAAAAATACACACTAGAGTTTCAAAGGCAAGTCTGAACATAACCAATATTATACTGATAATTTAAATTGAGTCTGAAGAGATTTAAAAACATTAACTTTCTCTATTATAGGGGCTGAACTAATGTCTTCACAACGTCTAATTTCTTGATCAGTCTGATGACTGGAAAATCCGTTTAACTACCGTCTGACACTGGGGAGACAAACCTGCTGCTCAAACTGTGTGTCATGTAGGCATAGTTGCAGGTCGGACAAACTAGGCAGTCAGTAATTCCTTTGGATATCCTGACCAAATCCAAAACAACGGCACATTTCTTAATGAGAAATATCTTTCCAGAACATCACCGAGGCAGAGGGCAACAAAGATTATTCTAGTGCTTTGCAGTCTGGGAAAAGCCATAAAAGTAAAGAACAAATGGGGGCCTAAGAAAATCAGCATGACCTAATTAGGCAAAGGGACCAAAAATAAATTTGATGGAGTCTGCCTTTCCTATGTTTTTTTCCACTAAAATTATTTTATTTGGTTTTATACTGAAGCTTGGAGAAGGAAAGGGAAAGTACAGGCATATTTATGCTGGCATATGGCTATATATGAATATGTATGTGTATTTATGTATACATACTACCCTGGCTATGCAGAGAGGTAGGAAAGGTCATATGAGACAGAGCAGGGGGAGCAACAGAGAATGTCACTGTTAATGGAGAAGAAAGCAAACAAAGATTCTGCAGATTGAATAAAGGTGTTTTTGAAAACTATCATCAAGGCTAGAATAAACATAATTATTTGGTGCTGCTAGTTTAAAATCTATCCAAAAATTGAAAGGGACTTCATGCCAAATTCTCATTTTCCTCTACCAGAAAGTATTTAATTGATTTATCTGTGAATATATGTAATACAAAAAGTTTTTGAATCATCCAGTTCCATTTAATAAAATGAAAATGAGTTCAGAAGGAGTAGCTGCTTTCTATATCATCTTTGGTAAAGTCAGGTATATATGTCTTCTTAAAGTTAGTGTTAAATGTTAAATAAGAATAGTAATGTATATAGCCTTTTAGTTCTCTCTGTTGTCAGTGCTATGACATATCTTCTCTCAGACCATGTGAATAATTAGTAGCCATTTGGGAAACTATTAGCAAATCTGGAAGACAACATCATAGGTAAATTTTTGAGACTTTTATTCCCATGTGGATAGAGACCAATGGTCCAGACAAAGAGTAATTTCATTTTAGAATCCAAAAGAAGCAAATAAAGAGATAATGGTTTTGTTTTTAAACCATTATCCAGGAGTAAAATATTTGCTATGAATATTGTAAATTTGAGCCAACAATCTCTCTTGAGCCATACTTATTTTTCAAGTTGCATGCCTTTTAGATCATAGCATTTGAGAGCAAAAACCACCTACTATTTAACCATCACTCCCACCAAAAAGAATCATTTGTCCTCTCCAGCATCAAGTTCCATACCCATATTATTACGAGAACAAAATCCATCTCACAGTATTAGAGTGAACATTAAATGAAGTGGCCGTGCACTAAAACTGTAAATCGGGATTCTTAATCAGAAAACATTCTTTATACTTAAATTTACATTGCAATCTATAATAAAAATATCAAAACGTATGTGTTCTCTATAAACTTAATTTCTTGTGTTTGAGAGCAAGGCTATTCTAACCCCAAAGCAAATAGATTCTGCGATATTAAGACTTTTATTAAATAATTGTGTGTGCCCCCATTACTTTCTTCCTTGCTCTCTCCTCAGTCTCTGTTAAGTATCCGTGGCTCCCTGTTTTCCCCACGACGCAACAGCAAAACAAGCATTTTCAGCTTCAGAGGTCGGGCCAAGGATGTCGGTTCTGAAAATGATTTTGCTGATGATGAGCACAGTACATTTGAAGACAGCGAGAGCAGGAGAGACTCACTGTTTGTGCCCCACAGACACGGAGAGCGACGCAACAGTAACGTTAGTCAGGCCAGTATGTCATCCAGGATGGTGCCAGGGCTTCCAGCAAATGGGAAGATGCACAGCACTGTGGATTGCAATGGTGTGGTTTCCTTGGTGGGTGGACCATCAGCTCTAACCTCACCTACTGGACAACTTCCGCCAGAGGTGATAATAGATAATAAGTTAGCTACTACTGACATTACACACCAATTTGAAATAATCGAGGCCTGGGTGGTTTAGCCTGTGATACCATCCTGCTTCCCCAAAATGAAGTCCTTAAAAATAATATATGATTTATTAAATGCAAAACAATAAAATCTTTAGAACCAACTGAATTGTATGGAACCATTAGTTTTCAAATGCTTCCGGTTAAAAGAGTCCAGTTTTTAGAATCTGGTATGAAACAAATACTTGCAAATTCAGTAGACCTACCAACACAAATTCTGGACACTTTAACAACCAAATCATTATTATAGATATGCTCACTCAGAAGTATATAATTATCTATTCATATTCTGGAAAGTTTGTATAGTTAAAACTAAATATTGTAATGACCAGTATAGATAATGGGCAGTTTTCACACAATTGTCAATATTATAGTGACTCTCAAATTTTTGATATCTATTAAAATGATTCTAAAATGTTTTGATTTCTTATAGGATGCATATAGAAATAATTAAAGAAATCTCAGGAAAGCACACACATTTCATTGTACATCTGTGTTTGTGCATGGAAAAAAATTGTCCCACATATGTCAATGTTATTAATATAGCCTCAAAGAAAATAATTCAGCCTTGGGAATATATAATACTATTATTTGTTTTGGGGGAAGATTTATCTGATTAGTAATCATTGAAATAAGCTGTAAGGTAATTTACATTTGAATGAAATAAAACAATGTATGACATTAGCAAGCTTAGGAAAATTTTCCCTGAAAATTCCAGCAGGTTAATTAAAATATTTCTGCACTATAATTGCCCTATACAATTGCGTCTAACTGGTGAATTCTTGTTAAAGGGTATTATCTGTGATATTTCTTTAAAAAAGTATTTATAACTTAAAAATAAATTCAATATTTTCTTATTACTTGAAAATTGTTGCTTGGAAAAACTGCATGCAGCATGATTTTCCTAAGAAATGCTATGTGGTGTTGTATTATTCATTGAAAAGGGTGGTTTGAGCCATCAGTATTTGGTTTGCAGGGCACCACCACTGAAACGGAAGTCAGAAAGAGAAGGCTAAGTTCTTACCAGATTTCAATGGAGATGCTGGAGGATTCCTCTGGAAGGCAAAGAGCCGTGAGCATAGCCAGCATCCTGACCAACACAATGGAGGGTAAGAAGCAGGCTATGAGACAAGCAGCTTTCTATGATTATATGCTTTATGAAACTATGCCTTCTTCTTAAAGAATTACCACAGTCAATTACCCAGGAACAGAACTGTATAAAAGACCTAAGTAGTTGATATATAGAATACACTATGTTCACATTGATTACAAAAGTTAATATTGTCATTTCTTTTTGACTTGGGTCCCTATCTTGTATGTAGAATGTTATTTCTCCACTTGATATTGTATCACTAAGGATGTATCTTTATGTTACATTATCCTTAAGCAATTAGAGTGAACACTTCCCTTTTTAAGTGCTGGCATGCAGAAGCACAAGGAAACATTTCTTTTGAACTTTAGTCTGTTTTCTAGGCCAAGAGGTGGTGATGGGGTTCGGGAAGGCATATAAATAAGTTGGACAAATCAAAACCTGTGCTCCACTTCAACAGAGACGCTAAGAAAAGATCTCTCCTCCATATTCCACCCATATAGAAACCACTACATTCCTTCAAAGGAGAGCTGACCCAATGCCAGTTGACTGCAACTATTACTCCCTTGTTTATTCATTATATAAGTCCCCACTTCTTGAACTTTAGAGGAATGTTACATTAGCTATGTAATTTTATAAATCCATTATATGCCACATCTAACATATGTTCTTTAGAAAATATCAGTTACATTTTGTATCTTGTTCTGTTGGTGTACTGAATATTTGGACAATTACACAATTATTTTATAATATGTTTCACCCATTAAAATGACTAGTAACTTTTTATATATTAGGTAAAATTCTGAAAGATATGAGAAAATATGAATAACAGAAGTAGATCTATACTAAAATCTATACTAAATCTGTACTTAAAAAGGACATATATTCTCATTCTGTGCAAGATCAGTGCTGATGTGGAGACAATCAGAGGAGAGAATGACTCACATGTATTAATAAGGATCACAGCTTTAGACAGTGTTCTGAAAAGGTACTTTTCCAAAGAAACAATAATTGTTTGATACACTTAATATTTGTGTAAAGCTGATACAAAAAATCCTGTTATGATAGAGAGAATATAGCAGTTTAATCAACTGTTAACCTAAGTTATTAGGTAATGAAGTACACTTAAAGCAAAATATTAAATTCAACGTGTTTTTCTGTATTTAATTAAAGAATAGTCTATTTACATGACATTTTTAATGAACATTTTGTCAAAATATTTCATGAGATTGACTTTTCATGTTTGTTAAGCTAAGTTATATGAACTTCCATCCCCAAATAGAAGCATCAGTTTTATCAAATAATATATAATCTTCAGGAACAATAACTAATTTTTAGTTATTTACTACTCTTCTTTTTATTATCTCACTAGAACTTGAAGAATCTAGACAAAAATGTCCACCATGCTGGTATAGATTTGCCAATGTGTTCTTGATCTGGGACTGCTGTGATGCATGGTTAAAAGTGAAGCATCTGGTGAATTTAATTGTTATGGATCCATTTGTTGATCTTGCCATCACTATTTGCATTGTCTTAAATACCCTCTTTATGGCCATGGAGCACTACCCAATGACCGGTCAATTCAGTAGTGTGTTGACTGTAGGAAACCTGGTAAGTTCATTTGAAGTTTACTTATTTCCTTGGGAGGAGTGGGAGAGATAGACAAAAAAGAAATCGGTCTGTATTGTGTTGAAACAAAAATTACATCCTCTTTCTTCATATAAAGCAACACCTAAAGGAATGTCACAGAGAATCTCAGTGATAAGGTCTAAAATTCAACTAGTATGAATGGTGACTATTTAGACCACCATCCATGCTGATTGATAATGGTGTCTTACCACAGGTACACTTGTTAAAATTTTTATCATTCTTGCTGGAAATATAGGTCCAAAGAAACCATTAGATCTAAATCTTGCCCCACAAACATGCAGTTTTAACACCCACAGCCTCTGAAGAGATCATGTCCATTGAAAGGAACACACAGGTTGATTTCTATACCAAAGTGGGCATAGTGGTTTTAGATTGAATTGCCAAATAAAATGCTTCAGTAGTATTCACACAGAGATGAAATAGTAAAAATACATTTGTAATTTAGCCATACTTTTGATTCCAATTACCTGAGCAGGTATCTGTGTATGGGTATGCTGACATGTATATTTCCTCCTAAATTATATGAAGAAATTGAAATGGATGAACAAGTAAGGAAACAATTTATATTAATCAAGACCTTTCTTTGAGGCACAAACTCAAACTAGTTTAAGATGGAGAAAAAAAAGAGACTGTGGAAAGGAAAGAAAAGATAAACTACTAAAACATGTAAAGGGTAATTTTGTAGTTGGGCTGCAGGAAATTGCTTTAACCAAGGGCTTGGATGTAGCCTAAATGTTCACTGCATCTTTTGTCTCTAGGTCAGGAAATATGCTCAGCCATAGCTCACTGGTTTTACATCTTGTAACTCCTGCACTAAAAAACAAACAAACAAACAAACAAACAAACAAAACAAACAAACAAAAAAGATCTTTTTCAATTCCAGTTCAAAGACTATCACGACAGGAGGACTCTGTTTGCCATAGTTTGGGTTAGATGCTCACCTCTGGTTTATCAGCATTGGCAGAGGGTGGAGTCATAGAAAACATGGCAATCCTAAAAGATCATACAGGTAGAGGAGCAATCCCCCACAGAAAGGGGAAAGAGAATATTGGGCATACAATTGCATAAAATTGCATAAACATTTACCCCAATAAATGTCCTCAACTTTACTGCGTTATTTGACTCAGTAGAACTCACCAGATTTTTGGGGTCTTCTTCATCTTCGGCACCTGTGATATTGCTTTTTATTCTGCTTGTTCCTTGATCTTTACAATCAGTCCAACTCTGCCTCTTTTTCTGAACTTCTCTTCTTATGCCTATTACTGCTCTGTTTTCCCCCTCAATGTTTTTATGTACTTGACAACTCTAGAAATTATTTACTCTTGTGATATAAGCTATGTTCCAGTCCTGTATTTCCAACTGTTACAAGTCATTGCTCAAGAGCAACTTTAAACACAATATATGACAGATGAAAGATTATCTATCCCACAATGTATTGAAAATCCTAACAACCTCACTTCACTTTTCTGTTACCTCTAGTAGTGGCCTTCCAGTTTCAATCTTATAGCCATTTGACTTACTTTTTCTTTATTTCTTATATACAACTTAATATGAAGACCTATTACTTTTTTCAGGGTATCCCTTTTTCAATCCTATAAAAACGATTAAAATAATATTTCTAATACTCCATACTCAATATGCTTTTACCTTGATAAAGCATCTTTTGTCCATATTTGTGGTTCAACACTCTTATCTGATTTTCAAGACTCCCTCCACTTGATCTGATCCCATTTCTCCTATACCGTCTTACTGCCCATTGTTTCCTAATCAGCCAACAGCCCCATCAGAACAACCTTGTTACTGTACTACACAAATATCACGCAAATGTTTATATATTTACATATGGGAAAATATTTCACTGTTCTCTACATTCACATTGAGAGTATTCTGACTCAAATCACCTCATTTAATTCTTCATAATCTTCCAATTCAACTCTAGCCCCATCTCCTCCAATATGATACTCACCCTATTGAACACTCTTCTTTACTACAAATGCATCTGTAACAAAACATGTTTGAATATTAAACACTTCCTTGTTGTACCTTTATTGCATCATAATTCTTGATTTTCGAATCCATTATAAATTACTTGATGGCTAAGATTATGTCCCATTTTTCTTTCGTATCTCCTACAATGTTTACATGGTTGCTGCTCAATAAATAAATGACTCATTGTTTCCTATCCGAAAGGGCTGCTCAGAGAGCATGTTTTGTTGAAGAACATGAACTTTGGAATCAGGTAGAACTGGATTTGGCCTCATTGTCAGTGCTTACTAGTAAAGTAGCATCTGGACAATTCTGATAAAACACCTGAGTCTTTGTTTTCTATTATTGAAACAGATATAATAATACCCATATCCCAGAGTTGTTGTGAAGGTTGAATGAGGTAATGTAAAAACACTTAGCACTATGCTTGGCATCTAGCATGTGCTCAATAAACAATTTCCTTCCTCATATATGCTATTAACCTTTGTTTGAAATACTGATGAAAAATAGTTCTGCTCTAGCTCTTGTATTTTTCCCAGGATATTGGAGTGTGAAGGAAGTTGGAACAAATGAAGGAAGAAATTTTGGAAATTTGCCAGAGCGAAGCAGGAAATTGAGGTTTTATTAGAATTCCAAAGCTGAAGCAATTGAGTATGGAAGCAGAGGATAAAGGGAGGTCAGATTATAGAATAATCAGATGGAAAAGCACTAGACTAAAGCACCAAATCAGGGTCCAAGTTCAAGTGTCCATGCTAAATATCTGAGTGGTCCTGAAAAAGTAACTTAGATCTTTGGATCTGTTTTCTCTTGAGTATAATGTTTAGACTAGATAACATTTCATGTCTCCCCTGCCCCCCTAATCAACCCCAGTTCTAAAATTCTATATCTTTAAGAACAGCGACAAAGATAATGAGGTAAGGAAGTGAGGTGGAAGACTGACCGGTAGAACCATTGGTAAATTGAGATTAGTGCTGGTAAAACAAGGCTCATCAAGATGGAGAATGTAGATAATGCTTAATCCAGACCTGAATTAACTATTCCTAACCATAAGAATAGGAGAATGTGTAAACTGGTTCTAAGCTCTTTATTATTATTATTATTATTATTATTATTATTATTATTATTATTCCCATAAAACATTTTAGGTTAATTTCTCATATAACTCAGATACCAATAAAAAAAACCTATAATAAATGTTAATATATAAAAAATAATATATTTAAAATATGTCATCTAAAATATAAAAATAATATATATTTTATAGATAGGTAGATAGAATATTCCTTACATCATGGTTATTTAGCTAATTTGACTATATTATATATTTCATATTTTGTGGGGAGTGTATAGTCTGCTCATTAAAATAAATTTAGAATTTTTCTGGACTAGTTTATTACTGCTCAAATGACTGCATACTGCTTAGAAATACTAGAGGTTTCAGCTGAATCGATAGCAAAAGAATCACCCATAAAGGAGTTGCATAACTTTGTCTTTACTTAGATCAGTGTCCTTTTTGCATCCTGTTTCTGGAGCATATAAAAATTACATCACTTCTCTGTTGATTTGATTGATTAAATTTGAGTATCAAGAGACTTCAAACCGCAATTGAGTTTCTCTAATATGCTCTGTTTTTTGTTTGTTTGTTTGTTTTAATTTTGTTTTGACCATTATAAAGCACATGCACCACCTTAGGGATTTCTAAGCAAGAAATCCTCCAATAAGTCATAGTAGGTTAGACAACCTCTTCATCACACAGATGTTTCCAACTAACCTGTAACTCTTTCTTCAGGTAATACAAAAATTTATAGCTCCTACAAACTAGTTACTTTTCTTACTATAACTCTTCCTTATAAACAGTGATAAAGGCCCATGATATGTCCTTATTCTCCTAGACCTAGAAGGGAACACAGAGTGTGGTACCTCTTCTAAGGATCCCACAGACTATTTGGAAATAAAAGGCTAAAGAAACATAATTATCAAAATTATTTTAATAATTTAATAATTTAAATAGTGTGCTGTAGGACATTAATTTAAAATTTTAGGAAAGGTATATGATAACTCTTTGAAGGAAAAATAATGACTCTAATTTACAGAAAGCTAAAACCTCTGGGAGCCAAATTCTAGAATTCACCTGGAAGGCCTCTGGCATCAATGGAGTGCTATTCTACCACCTATCTCCTTTCCTAGTATAATATAATAATGTCTTGTCATCGCCAAGCAAACAATTTCTGTTGAGGCTCTTGTGTAACAATATCATGTGTACACCAATTTCTGAATAAAATTTGCTAAGTAATATACAATATAGATAGAAGTCCAAGAATTTTAGATACAGACCTGATTAATCATCTCAGTAAATACCCTCATTTGACAGATGAAGGAAATGAAAATCACAAATGTCAAATGATTTGCCACAATTTTTTTCTTTAAGTATATTTCAATTTCATCCAAAACGAAATAGAATCATCATCAACAACAACAAATATTTAAAGATGCATATCGAAAAGGTACAGGAATAATAAAACTATAGCCATTAAAACAGAGGCTAGTAGCAATGGAGCAAAAGGCTACAGTTACATTAAATTCACTACAAAGGAATGGAACATCAATCTGAGCAAGAAGAGGTTCTGTAAACTGATCAATATGAAAATGTCCACTTTTAGAATGAACATTTCTATATTTTTAATGTATACCAAGAGAACTTTCCTAAGCAAATACTCAATAGTATTCAATCTATTTACCTTCCCATCCCTGATTGAGACCTTAACCCCTAACATCTGATCATCCCAATTTCTGTGCCCCACAAAACAACTCCAAATGCCCCAAATTTCTGTTACTCTTAGTTCCAGACTCACAAGCTAATTTTCATTCCCATCCTTAGCAATTACATTTTTACTAGTTATCATGTGTCACATAGAATAGATTAGAAACTTTTCACTGAACCTTGTTAAAGAAACTGGTTTAGGAAGCCTATAAATTCACTATCCATAAGAAATACATCAGTCTAAATAAACTAGGTTTATGGAATTTCAGATTTGTATATCTTAATTACTACTGCATTTTCAAAGCTGGCACAATGTCTACCATTTATTCGGTACTTAGCAATTTTTTTATAGTGAATGACTAAGTGACGACACAGGAGCATATAATCCAAAATTTCAAAAGACAAAGCTTTCGCTGCGGACAAGATTTATTAATTAGCCTAAGTCCAAACAATAAACATTCAAAGTCTTTTTATTAATTGTCTGGGTCTTAGAAATTCTTTGTAATGCAGAAAATTCAAAGGCAGATGAATGTATGTTTATAAGCCATAAATTAGCATTGTTTATAAACCATCTATGGGTGTCATATATATAATTTATGCATATCCAGAGGTTGCCAGTTCTTTGTTGTTAGCATTTTTGATGGAATTTGAAAATCATGTAAATATAGGCATCATAATCAGTATGCTTGTTTGACCTTAGCTAGAATGAGAAAAATTTTCTAAAAATTCTTAATCTCTGACAATACTAAACCTAGTCTAAAATGTACAAAAAGCAATCCCAATGAAAACATTTAAAGTTATAAACAGCTGTGATTTACAATTGCAAATTGTAATTAAAATGTTATTTGTTAAGAGAAGTGTCACATTGGGATTAAATTTTGGATGAAAGTATGTAAGTTTATGGTATACATTTTTATAATGCAAAATATCTCCTAGTCATTTCAGAAGAGCTGAAAAGATCATTGTATAATTTTCATTAGGAAGAGATATTTGTAGATCATTTACCTAGATAGTTTCTCTTACGTGGATAGTTTAACTAATATATTTCTATAATTAGACTATTTCAAATAGTAACTGCTTCTGAAATTTTATATAAGAAATAAAATTTGTATAAATCAAAATTTATTTACATTCACCAGGGGAAAAAAATCCCATGGTGTGTCATTCTGTAAAATGAAACAATCATTTTTCAATGTGCATCCCATAATATATCTGGATTTTCATGTATTAGACTTGCTAGAAATACATTTATCTCCATATGAATGAATAAATGATAACTAAAGTTATGTTTCTGGATGGATATTATTTCCCTTAGGTCTTTCTGTGCCTAGAAAAATGAGATGTTAGCTGCATTATCATATTAGTAAGAGTGGATTAAGAGTTGTTAATTAATGTGATGTTTTAGGGAACCAAGTAATTTTGATACTGTTGTTCTGAAAGTTCCTCCAAGGTATAGGTCTGTTTACCTGGTAAATGGTAAGCCTGACTTTAGAGTCATAAAATGAAGCTTTTACTTATAGTCAAAAGAATTGCTTTAAAAGAATTTTTTTGTAAGAGTAATTTCATACTTCTTCATGTCCTTGGGTCTCTTAGCCAGTGGTTTTGAGTTAAAAACAAATTTTGAATTCGTTTCATTGTTTTTCTTTTTACTGTCAAATAGGCATTCATCCATCCAATCAAATAATTTTATCAATCTTAATTATGGATATATGCACACTGAGGATGTTCTCCTGCTGCTTTCGATTAAATCTGCAATTCCTTGCCCTATTAATCACTTAACTTTAATTCTGAGGTATCCAGAGATCATTATTATAAACCAGTTGTCGCAAACTCACTCTTCTTTCAGGAACGTTTATAAGATCATAGAAATAAGATGATGTCCCTTAAAAAATCAAGAACAAAATATGGTTTTTACCAAATTTAAAGTATTTTTGTGTAGCTTCCAGTAACCTATAAATTTGTTCCAAATGTAATAACACTAAAAAAAAAATTATTGTGATTATGGTAGAAGTACAGTGTACCAAAAAAGGCAACAATTCAGTAGCTATTATTTAGTATCAAATTTAAAATGTGAACATTGAAATGTTTTAAAATCAGCATTTTCCCCAGAAATCTCTCAGATTCACAAAATAAAACAAATCTACTTAAAATATTCCCCTGAAATAATGCTAAACTTCTATCAATTCTTCATTTTTAGGTCTTCACTGGGATCTTCACAGCAGAAATGGTTCTCAAGATAATTGCTATGGATCCATATTATTATTTCCAAGAGGGATGGAATATCTTTGATGGCATTATTGTCAGTCTCAGTTTAATGGAGCTTGGCCTGTCAAATGTGGAGGGATTATCTGTACTGAGATCATTCAGACTGGTACCTACATAGACAGTTTATATTTTGTCTTTAACGGAATATTTATTTTGAAAGTGAATCAATGTAAATTTATATAGTTATTTATTTTCATTGATATTTTAAATTTACACCACTATGTGTAGTATTCTAAGAAAATATGTAAATGTTCTCTAAAGCAAAATGTGACTATTTCCTAAGAATGATTAAAATGGTTGAAATACTACATAATGAGTTAGCTATGTAGGTCACATTTTAAAATACTTATGTGCTTCTGAAATTGTTTTCAATTTATTATTATTTTTGCTTTAAAGTCTGTAAAGAAATGCAAATAAAAACTTTAAGCCCCAATTACACTTACCTTTTCATCAACCTTACATATATTAGTGGGAGCAACTTTAAATGAACATATGGGAAAATACTTGATACCACTAGCATTTTAAATAATGATATAACAAACTTTTTAAAATGTATCAAAAAATTATTTAAGAATACATAAAATTTTATTGGAAATTAAGTAAAATGTGTATTTTTTTCCAATTGAAAATAAGCTGCCTGTAAATTTTTTATCAAATTAGTTTATTTTAAATGTGTGCATTAAAATATATAATGCCTGCTTTTAGTATTTCTTCTTGCTCTCTAAAATATAGTCTGAAGGTGGCATTAATTTGCTAAATTTACAGTCTTTCCAATCAAGACATTAATTTGTTTTCATAGATAAATCTATTGATAAATCAGAAATGTTTTATTGCCTCTGAAATATTTTCTTTTTAAATTTTTGCATTTAAGTGATATTGTGATTTGATTTAAAATTCCATTATTATTAACCCTTTTTTTCAAGATTTGAAATTTGTTTAGTATGGTTTGAGATTTTATACCCCTCAGAGGAGGGTTTGCAATATGGCATACTAATAAAACAATGTCTAACTGACTCCTCAAATTATATTGTAATTACTACTAAGAGTTTCTTTTCACTTGATTACAGCTTCGAGTTTTCAAGTTGGCAAAATCCTGGCCCACCCTGAATATGCTAATTAAGATCATTGGCAATTCTGTGGGAGCTCTGGGTAACCTCACCTTGGTGTTAGCCATTATTGTCTTCATTTTTGCTGTGGTCGGCATGCAGCTGTTTGGTAAGAGCTACAAAGAATGTGTCTGCAAGATCTCCAGCGACTGTCAACTTCCACGCTGGCACATGAATGACTTCTTCCACTCCTTCCTGATTGTGTTCCGCGTGCTGTGTGGAGAGTGGATAGAGACCATGTGGGACTGCATGGAGGTCGCGGGCCAAACCATGTGCCTTATTGTTTTCATGTTGGTCATGGTCATTGGAAATCTTGTGGTATGTATTACAAATGTTCATAATTAAGAACAAGATCAAACAGTAGCTAGAAGGGTGGCCTGACATAACTCTGGTTTATCATCAATGATGTAGACTCAAATCTCAGTACAAGCACTCTGTGCATCGGCAGATTACTTTTCTGAGGCTCAAGTTCCCATACTATGAAACTGAAATAACAAAACTGAAATTTTATGGTTGATGTGAGGATTAAATGAGGCCTATCTGAAATTTTAGGGGCAACAATATTAGGTTTATTTTTTTTTATTCAAAGAAATGCTTTTATCATCAAGACCAACTTTACCCTAATATTTTTATAGTCTGAATTATTTTATCCCAATATTATTTTGATAAGATAATGATCTCCAGTAAATCCAAAAATACAACTATTTATTCTATATTTAAATTGTTCTTTATATATTCACAATTCATACTGTTTGCTTACTCAGAGGCATAAGTTGCATATTACCAAATTTTGAAGAAAATTTTTAATTAAATAGAGTATTATATTTTAGCTATGTATTGTAATTATCCAAATTACTTCGAAGGGGACTAAATATATTCTTCCCTGAATTTTCTTTCTTAAAGGAAAATAAATTATTACAGTTTAAGTTACACTGATCAGATTTAAAAGACTTACACTTAGCTGTGACTTAAAAATACTAACATAAAAGCACAGTTTGTATATTTGTGTTTAAATGCTTAAATTTCTCAATCATGTACAAACAAAGCATTTTTTGTTGTTGTTGTTATCATACTAGATTTTCCTTTGAGAGGAAAAATGAAATTGCTTAAAATAATGTTCTGGGATACCAGTGGACAGTCAATTTTTTTCAGAATAGTAAATTAGGAAACCCTAGATTTTGAACAAAATCTAATACAGAATTAAGAAAGCAAAGTGGGGTGCTTGCTTTGCATGTCTTCCTACCATGTAACATTTTTGAAACTCAGTAACTATGTGTCAAACTAAAAATATTCCTATAGATAAATTTCCTTTTGCATAAGCTATAATTGATTGTTCTTGTCTTAGTCAGGTTTTGTCAGTTAATAGGGTAGTTTTCCCCCATGTCTCCCAATGATACTCTGAGATTTAAGATTTCTTCATATTTTCTGCACAAAAATAGTAAAGAGAAAAGTAATTTATATTATATGGGTCTAGCCTATCCTTGGAATAATTTTAGATTTTTCTCCATCTGTTGAACTATTTGGACACACGAACTGCAAAGCATATTGATGGGAAATGTGTTATATAATTTGCATTTAGAAATTTCTGCTATTATAAAAGTTTATGGCCATTAGACAAAGGAATTTACATTTCAAGTATATTGTTTTAACACATATCACTAGGATATTAAATAAATACATTTATTAATTACGCACGAAGCTAAATATCCCCTAATCAAACTGGTAAAATGAAGCAAAATGACTAAAATAAAAAGATCTATTTTTTCTCATTGGCTAAAATCATAAAAATGGGATTATTGTCTTTCACTGGCAACCCTGAGTAGATACAGTTTAGATTTCAAAAGCTTCACATTGTCCTCAGTAAGAAAAAGAAGGTGCTTGCTTATTTTACCATTTTGCCCCTAGAGCAGGTAGAAGATATTAGATACTTTAAAGAGTGCGTAATTTAGACATGGTGTCAAAAATATAGTAGGCATTCAAGAAGGATTTAGACACTTTCTGTTTAAGCTGTTATATTTATGTATACTTCAATATCAATGTAGCCTTTTTTTTTTTCTTTTAGGTTCTGAACCTCTTTCTGGCCTTACTGTTGAGTTCATTTAGCTCAGACAATCTTGCTGCTACTGATGATGATAATGAAATGAACAATCTCCAAGATTGCAGTAGGAAGGATGCAAAAGGGAATTGATTATGTGAAAAATATGATACGGGAATGTTTTCGAAGAGCCTTTTTGAGAAAGCCAAAAGTTATAGAAGTCCAAGAAGGCAACAAAATAGACAGCTGCATGTCCAATAATACTGGAATTGAAATAAGCAAAGAGCTAAATTACCTTAAAGATGGGAATGGAACCACCAGTGGTGTAGGTACTGGAAGCAGTGTTGAAAAATATGTAATTGATGAAAATGATTATATGTCATTCATAAACAACCCCAGCCTCACTGTAACAGTGCCAATTGCTGTTGGAGAGTCTGACTTTGAAAACTTAAATACCGAAGAGTTCAGCAGTGAGTCAGAACTAGAAGAAAGCAAAGAGGTAAGAATGCTATTAAACTTTTTGTTGTTTTTCCTATAATAGCCATGCAATATGGTTATTTAGTATTTTTATTGTGTTTATACTATTTAAAACTATATTAAAGGTCATATATATGGTGATGTTAAAAAAGTATGAGATATTCTTTATTGAGAAACTCATTCATAGAAATTCCAGCTTTCTACTGGAAATCTTCATTCTGAATAAATAGTATATTCATCTTCTTGACAGTTTGAAAATCTGGTAAAAACAAAATATGGCTTTAGAAAAAAGAGATGTTATTTAATGAAGGCTATTCTATACATTATGCTCTAGAAAAATCAATGAACCATATTTTATTGATCATTGTATCATCTCCTTACTTTCTATATTAGGTTTTGCTATGATTTGTTCTGATGTGAAAGTTTTTGTAGTTTTAGTTCACCTCTGAAAGTTTTGTTAACTAAGACAACGTGTTATTCATTCATGAAAGTGTTACACATATAAGGAAAGTGCAAGTAGCACTAATGATATTTTGCCCAGTGAAGGATAAACAAATCTATAAGGTCTTCCAGGTGAACATACTCAAAAATACTGAGAACTACTTAGAAAAGCTCCACTTGAGGATTACAGTTAAACTGTAGACTTAAAAGCTGCTCTCACTGTCACCAGTTATTTAAAAGAAGAAAATTATTCTACTGTACTCATGTAGAACTCATGAAATCCCATAATAGTAGCTTAATGGTATTAATTCTGCAATTTTGTGTTGTGACGAACAGGATGAAAATGTTTACTATTACATATTTATGGACTTCTAATAGACCAATAGGAAGTAAGTCTAGCATAGTTATAAAAGAATATTTTTGTTTGAAGACATAATATCGACACCTAGGAATCAGACCAATGATGTCTGATTTTGTGAGCATATTTTGGAATCTACTTTTAATAACAGTATGTACAGAATTTGTATAAGTAATAAATAGTTGACAATGTTACAACTCATAGCATCATGGTCCTTTTATTCAGGCACTTCAGAGCTGCCCAGATGTATTATAATAGTAAATTTGAAAATATTTTGAAAATATTTCAAAATGAGTTAAAGATTCTTTATCTGAATTCAACTCAAAGTCTGCTTTGTGAGTTCAATTATAATCTATACATTGCATATTCTGGTAAAAAATCTAATTCTAATTTTATTTTTCATCACCTGATATAGATTTTTTTAAGAAGGAACACCAGTTAATTAAACATTTATTGAGCACTTTTTGAAGTCAGCTGGACACTAAGAGTAAGAAAGAGTTAAAGGAGAGCTCCGTAACATAACCCCCTTCAGAGAAGTCTCAACATCTTTAAAGAAGCTAACATGAACTCATAAAACCATAAAAGACATATTAAAAAGTTTAATCCTACAAAATTGAATGTAAGGTATAGGTATTGAGAATAGCAAGAACTTAGCAAGTTGCTAAATAGAAGAGATAAAATTACAATACGACTCAATGTTTGGGTCAAATACATGAATAGGAAGCAAAAAGCAGAAACCTACTAAACAAAAGAATTAAGAGTGAACTTAGCATTAAGATGACCAGTGAAACAATCAGCATGAATAATTAGTGGTTGAGAAGATAGTGGAAAAATAGGTTTGAATGAATAAGGCAGTTTCAGATTGTATAGTTTTTGAAGTAAGTCAGAGTCTGGAACTGGCTGCGCAGTCAATAAGGAGCTGTTTGTACTGAAGCAGGGGAAAGGCAACAGAAAAGTGATGTTTTAGGAAAATGTATTTGATATCAATCAATAAAATAGTTTAAAGTGAGGAATAAAAGAGGTTTATCTTGGGGAATGTGGTAACAATAATTTGATAGCAACAAGGTGAGGAAACGCTGGGCTAGTGTAATAAGTATGGGAACTGAGACTGTCACTATAACAAACCTAGTAAAGAATCTGGGAAACTGGAAAAAATTGTAATGCCACTGTCTGAAACGACCTTTTTAGAAAAGTTAACAAGTTTTTATGGGAAAAGGAGAGATTTGATCAAGATATATTGAAGTAGAAGTGACAGTGTTGGGAACCAGAACCTGGGTGAAAGGTCAGTTTCGATAATGCAATTTTCATAATTATCTGATTCTTTGAAAATAGAGGCGCTCACCAAAAAAGTTATTATAAAGACGAAATAAGGGAAGGCCAGGAAGAAGACTAGCTTGAGATCAAGAAGAGATAGAAAAGCCAAAGAGGTAATAAACTTTTGCTACATTAATATCATAGGTTTTATCATGTTGGATCTATGAAATTAAAATTTTTCAAACAGATGGTTTCCAGAACACTTCAGAAACTCTCTAAAGTCCACAGATACTTCAAATGATTGCCTAGAAAAATACTATCTCATTGTCATGTCTTTTTAATAGCTAAAAAATAATATATTTGGAATAATGAGATACAATGTCTTCATTATAAAGTCTTGGGAAGCATTTTATTCTGAACAAAAATTCCTTACTGGTTGATTTTTTAAAATAAGCATACCATATTCTTCCAAGCTAATTTTGGATATGTGGGATCTAATTATAGAATGTAATGAAATTGTTTAAAGTGTACAAACGTAATACTAGGAAAATAAATCAAAGCAAATATAAAATTAAATACTTTTATAAAGTTAGGATACAATTTCACATTATTTTGTGCAGTAAATTAAATTGACAATAAATTTTATGTTGCTGGTTTTTAAAATTAGTACCAAAAAATCCTGAAAAATAGAGCAATTCTCATATATGCTCACACAAAGATTTTAAAGTATGCTGTTTAAAAAAATAAAAGCAAAAATCACCACATTCTAACATTATAGAGCAGATTTAGATAAATTCCAGCAAAGCTCAGTTTTGAGCAGAAATTTCTGAAAACTGCTGGCATTAAACACAGGTCACATTTCAGATACGCATTTATGGTGTCTGTGTTATTTTTTTTAGTAGCTACAGCACACACACAAATTAAAAATAACATATTCATAAAGTGACATTTTGGTTTATGCTTCTTAGTGTTTTGACTACAAGTAGAAAAAGAACATTGAACCATGCTTTGGAAAACACAGAAAATCCTTGTCTTTGCTTTAAAAAATTGAAAAACATACAAGCTAAACCCAGCAGTGATACATGTCTCACTCAAAAGGAAGGAAGGAAGGAAGGAAGGAAGGAAGGAAGGAAGAAGGAAGGAAGGAAGGAAGGAAGGAAGGAAGGAAGGAAGGAAGGAAGGAAGGAAAAGAGGGAGGAAGGAAGGAAAAGAGGGAGGAAGAAAGGGAGGGAAGAAGAAAACATCTTTTCAATACATTTCTGTTTTAGAAAGAGGCATAAATGAATCATTGATTTAGATGGTATTTGAAAACTCTACTTCCATTCACTTTAATAATAATTAATAATAAAGTATAAAGTATATATGGTCGTAGTGCAGTTGAGGAGAAATGATTCCCTATAAGTTTTCAGAGATAAAAGTAATAATTGCTGTTATTATATATTATATAATGTTATATAGATATGTATCTATTGTATCTATTTATATTGACCACTAATGTAAAGAGGCTAGTGTGGAAACAAATATAAAGATTTGCATGAAAAAAATGTAAGAGAATCGAAGGTATGGATTTCAAAATAGTGACCTTTTTATTTTGGAATAACTTAGAATTGTACAAATCTTGTGACAAGATAAAATAGAATTTTGTCTGTTTTTATATTTTTAAAGTTCCCTTAATCATCATTTCTTGAAATTTTTATATGACTATGGATTCCAACGATTTAGTTCTTAAAAGATTTCATTGTCTTCCTAGGCAAAGGATATAGAATAAATGCTCTTAAGAATCATATTTGAAGTTAAATTCCAAAGCACAATCTATCAATATCATACTGTGACCTTCACTGCTTACCATTCTTACTTCTCACAGGGGTAAAATCAAGCTGGAGACATCAAGAATGCAGCTCTGGTGTTTTTTAACCAGCCAGAGACTCGTGCCACCACTTTTACCCAGGTTACCCAAGCAAGTTGTACATGTACAATCACTTTCTAAATGAATTTTGATTGGCCTGCATGCTACTCAGCTATGTTCCTTCCCCTGCCATGGCAAGGAAGTGCTAGACATGCCCAGCTGCTCTCTGCTGAATTGTGTGACATATCACAGCATGGTCAGGCAAGGCGGGCAGGCCCAACATCATATTTGATTCTGCTAATGAGTTTTCCAGTTTAGTCTTTTTAGACTTTTAAAAGCAATAATTGCATGCTCATAGGATTTATATCTATTTTAAAACATAATAGGAATGTTGAAAGTTCATATAGTCAAGAACTTGAGAGCATGCATTTTTTTTTTATTTCTCTGCTTTTGTTTCATTAAAATAAGGCCACAACTTTTTTGTTATTGATTCAGCCCTTATAAGTAAATTGTATTACCAAAATGAACCTCACAGGTTTTTGGGGGGTTTTTTTTAGTGATTTCATTTTCAGATTATTATATTCAGATCTGTGAATATAATTTTTAAACCAGCCAACTCATGTGCTCCAGATGGAAGTGTTTGCTTCCATGTTTTTTTTTTTTTTGGAAAAGGCTCTGTTAAAAAAAAAAAAAAGTAGTCTTTATGAATTTTTGGATATGAAGGGCCATAGTCTGTATGCATTTGGGCACCACATATCTTGGATTTTCATGTAATTTAGGAAAGTTGTTAAGTCATGTGTCTGCAAAACCATAAGTGGTAACTATCAAGTAATTAAAAGAAGGAAAGCATCATGATATGTGGTAGGAAAAGTTCATTGCATCTTCATCATTAAGTAATTGTTACAGTGTAACCATTTAAAAAAATTGTCCTAATCTAGATTAATTCTCCCTAAATGTTCTACCCAAAACTGAGAAAGCAGAAAAAAAGACTTAGAAAATTTCCTACTTTGATTATTATTAATTATAGTTTTATGAGGAATAAAGGGCATCATCTAAAATTACTGTACGTTTGTGGTTAACTAAATCTTTAGTTTATTCTCTTGACTAAACTTTCTCCTGTTGATATAATTGCTTACTGGAATCTCATCCTGAGTGAGGGTTCTGCAAGGAAAATTATAAAGGAAACATAAAAAGTTCATGGATATTGAAAGTTTTCAAGGTTTTTGGTGAAAAATAAGTAGAGTCTGGGGTTACCTCTAGGTTTAATTTATATATATGCTCTTTTTAAGGGATAACTGAGAATTAATTGTAGAATGTAACAAATTCAGGAGTAAAATTATTAATGAAAAATAGAAATACAGTCCCTGGTGGTTTGTGTGATTTTTTACATTGCAAGCACTGACTTTTTAGTCACGCTCTTTGTGAAACAATATGAGGCAACTCTTGCAGAGGCACAGATGGGTGTGTGAATGGCCATTTTAAATGTACCTCAACCTTCAGAGAAATGTTTTGGTGTTTTAGTGTACTTCTGCTGAAATTAAAGTCAAGGCAGGATTAGTGGCAATTTGTGTGTATTTTCTCAAATAAACCAGCCTTTTCTTTTGCCTTCTTGATACCCCTTTACCTTACTTTTTAACTACTACACAATTATTTTGCTTCACACATTATATACTCATTAAGACGATTTTAAAATAAAAGGAGCACCAGAGATGTTGCACATATAAAATATGTTGAGGTCAAACCAATATTTTTAACCCTTCAATAAGTGGCCCAGAAAAAAGAACTATTGGTTTTAGTCATATTTTTGCTGCTTTGGATAAGCAGCCCAATGGCCTCACTGTGGCTATCTGTTCTTCAAGTAAAATGTTGTAAGTCAAGATATGGATATGCATATCCAAAAGATCAGACTAAGGCCCTGACAGTATATATGACCAAAAGATTTTCCTCTTCTACTTGCAAGACAAATCCCAGAAGTTTTGAGATCAATGGCTAGATTTTAAAGCAATCTGTAATTGGCTGACATCTTTTATTTGCCTCTTGAATTATACAGCAGTTTGTGAGAGTCAAACATTTGATAGCTGATTGAAAATAAATGAAATGTGAGCGCATTTCAGTGGAAGTAGGCCTGTTGTTAACATTCTCGTCTATCTCTGAAAGTTAAATTTCATTATTTAATTGGATAAAAATCAAGAGTAATATTCAGCATAAGAGGAAATTTCTATATAAGTTCATGCTATTAGGGGGAAAATATGGTCGCATGGCCTTTTGGGGTGCTGATTCTGTCATTTCTTATGAGTGGTATTGCAGTTAACCTTCTTGAAAACTTCATATTCAGGTACCATGTCCTCGAGGACATGGTTCTTGGATCAGCGTGCGGCTTCCACAGCATTGCGCCGGGCTTCTGCTACAGCCAGGCATGTTTTCTGCGGCTGAATTAGGTCTGGAGAATGTTGCATCTTAAAACCTGCTTTCCAGTGTGCATTTGTAGAGCATAAGCCATCATCCCTCTGTAGACTTAGTAGTTTCTACAAGGGATGGAAGAATCGAACCTTAAGTGCCATAAACTATTGGAAGGGTAGGGAGAAAATAGTACAAGAAAACAAGTCCAAGCTTGTACTATGTGGTTTTATATGGAAGCTTTCTATTGTTATGCCTATATACCTCTTAATATTTTTCTAACTACTTGAGAATGAGTATTAATTTTAGTTATTTAGTATAGTCTTCAAGTTCCTTAATATGGAAATTTTCATTTCAGGTTTCTTTGCTCTTTTTGTATATCATAGTATCAAAGCTATGGCAATATATAGAAAGTAAGTTATTCTTTGTATTTATAATCAGTCTCTCACTTTTAAATCAGTTACATGCTTTTAAATAAGTCACTTTGGAAGTCATTTTGGTACGGCTATGACAAAATGTATCACAAACTACACCCTATCAGAGTATAAATGTCAAAGTATTGAACTTAGAAAATGTTTAGATTCTGTAGATAGTATTACATCAATATATATAAGTTTAAATGCTTAAGCAGTTTGCTAGGGTATAAGTTAATGATTTCAAAGTACAGCAGTAAATTATTTACGTATCCAGTGACCAAAGTATATCAAGAAGTATATGATAATTGGTTGTTATAACTTAAAGACAGCCTAAGCCTTAATTTATAATTGTAAGTAAATTCACATTTTTAAAAATTTATATAGTTGATTCGATATTTTCATAACTTTATAGAATAAAATGCATGGGCTTTCCTATGACAAAATCATGGCCTATGAAGGTTATTATATAAATAAGCCTGATTCTTCAATTCAGGGAGAATTAACTTTATGGCAACCTCCATAGGGAAAGGAACTTCTCACAAAACACTTTATAGTGAAATGAACACTAGTTTACCAATTATCTTTTAAGCTTTGGTTTGAGGGTCTCCAAGTCTCCATCTGAACATTCCTTAAGGAGCTTTCCAGAGCATAAATTTTAAGAATTTATCCTTATATTATCCTTGTAAACTGAAAAACTCCTGTAACAGTGAAGCAATTCTCTATGTAAAATCCTTGTTTGAGAAGAGAAGCAGAGTTTTTTCCCTTGTCTGTTTTCAAAAGACATGTTTTGCCTCATAATGCTAGGCAGATAGAGGCAAACTAACTCACTATACTGATCCTCCCTACTTTACAATTTTCGAATTCATAGTCTCCACGGCTATTTAGAAAATTAAAATTATTTGTATCCAACACGTTAACCATATTCACCAATGTTAATAATGTGAAGCCAGTACCAATAACAAAAATACATGCAGAGGTCAATATTTAGTAAATAGCAGATTCAGTTGTCATTCAGATTAGCAGTTACTATTACTTGTGCTGTGAAGGGCTTATTCAAATAAGTGTTTAAGATATCTGTATAATACATGGCAGACAATTATAATGAAAAATATTCAACACTTCACAATTATATTAACAGTGTTAAAATGAGAAGTAAAGGGTGAGTATATTTTCTAAAGTTTTCTTAAAGAAAAGTATATGTGTATTTGTGTGTGTATATATACACATATACTTATAATCTCTTCCCTTAGATTTCTTTATCAAATGTCAGCCAGTATTTTAGAGTAACATTTTGGAAATAACATGTATTTTTATCACTAACAAATTATTAATTAGATAATTTTATTCATTAAGAAAATGCATTTCTAATACAATTAGACTTCTGTCAAGACCATGATGGAAGCATTTAGAAATTTCTATGATTATTTCAAAATAGAAAAATAAAATTATCTAAATACTACAATTCTCTCTATAAGAATAATTCTAAAATGCAATCATTAATTTATTCACTCTTCATAAACGTGATCAACACTATTTAGTGTCTATTTTATGCTTGGATATTTTCATATATATGTGTGTGTGTGTACATTTTTGGTATATATGTTTATATATATGTACATAAGTATATAATTTTATGTACATATATAATTTATATATATTTATAAGAATATTTAGTCAAAACAAACAAGTATAATGGACTAAAAGTCTATAAAATTTAGTGTGGAAAAATCATGCAAGAAAGAAAAGCTTCATGGAGGAGGTGGACCATGACCAGGTTCAAAAGAAATTCCTGAGCTTGAAATGGCCAAGAAAAAGAAGAAACATGAAACTTTTCATAACTAATCTCAAAAAAATTTGGTTTCTTACTGGTTTTATATATGCAGTTATGATATATCATATTATGCAATTACGATATTATTACTGCCACTCATTAAATGTCATAGTGTCCAATCCATAAAACACCAAGTAACATCGGAAGGGAAGAGTTAATTGCTGAGTCAAAACAATTATCTGATATTTTCTTCATAAAACCAGAAGCTGCAGCAATTCTATCCAGCAATAGCTCTCCTAGGATTTCCTTAGAAAAAAAAAGATATCCTGGCTGTAGGAAGCCCAAAAATCCTAGGAGAAGAAAATGTCTCGGCCTTCCACCTCTCCAAAATGCATAGGAATTTAACGGTAAAATTCTTGCACTATAATAATCCTATAAATCATCAGCTAAAAATGATGGCCTAGTTTCTATCTGCAGACTACTCCAGACTTGGAGGTATTTTATTATAGAATTATATTTTGACTTAAAGTAATTTTAATAATATATTTAGTTGTACCTGGTTAGCCTCTCCCTTAAAGTAACATCACAGAAAGTATCATCTGGATACTACTCTTTGATTAGTTCACATTATAAAATATTAAACTACATTTACATTATAATTTCAATAAATGAAAAATTTTGAGCCAAATTTCCTCCAATATGACCTATATTGAGGGAGCTGTTTAGACATTTTTCAATAACACATTAACTCTCTCAGAAGCAGAGTGACCCTACCACTAGCTACTAAAGTAAATGGAGGTTTTGAAAGCATTAACCTGTCCATGTTCTGTTCTTTCCTTCTAAAAACTTTATATTGCCTAGACTGTGTTGTATGTCATGTCTTTGCACCAGTTTTCATAAAGCATTACACATCCATTATGTCTTCCCAAGTGATCTCAGAGTACTTACTAGATATTTATTCTTGTAACACTGAAGTGGCTCTTCTTAGCCATGTGGCATGTCATAGTGATTTATATAGTGGAAAAATTCACAGCCTGATCACATGTTGAATTAAGAACGTGCTCCTAATAAGTCTACTCAGATTCTGGATGATACCATTTATGAAGAAATTTCCATTTAGAATTCTTTAGCAAGTACTGAATTCATAATTCATTTAAGCAATTGAAAGAGAGAAAGAGAGAGAGTGAGAGAGAGAGATACATCATTTTTCTGCTAGTAAAGAGTGAAGAAAATTACATAAGCCAGAGGAAAATATAGCTCAAAAGTGAAGTATAATGACTGTGACTAATGTTAATGAGCCATTCTTCCTTTCTAAAATTATAGAAACATGGACAGTAGTTACAGACAACTGGTAATGTTCTTTGCCCTCTGAAAATTTCCATTGGAAGTGGTGGAAATTACAATTTGATCTGATCCATTTTAATTAATATAATCAGCAGTAGATGTCAGCATACAAAACTTTTATCAAACTATTCTTAAGTTGGCCTTAGTCTTAATATATTAAATTATTTATATGGATTCATATGTAAATGGAGATCACAGAACAAGTTAATCAGTATAATTCATCCAAATCACCCACATTGAACGCTGTCTAAACATTTTATCATCTGAACCAAGTCAGTAGTTACATTGTTTTGAAACGTAGGACTTTAATTATTTTATAATTATTAGTATGAATTATGTAAAATCAGTAATGTTAATAGAATCAAATGCTATCTCTACCATTTTTTTTCACACTATGACAGAGCATTTCCAAATTAACTGAGTAAAAGGGGAAAAAAGTTACATCTTTGCAATGGGGTTTTGTTTCCAGAAATTAAATGCAACCAGCTCATCTGAAGGAAGCACAGTTGATGTTGCTCCACCCCGAGAAGGTGACCAAGCTGAAATTGAACCAGAGGAAGACCTTAAACCAGAAGCTTGTTTTACTGAAGGTAAACAAGCTCTAATATGATTAAATATCGTCTCCCCTTTTTCCTTACAGAGACTGATACCTCATTTGAAAGAAATATTTCAAAAAAAATGGTGAAGGCATGTTTATCTTTGTTTTCCTCTTTTCTTCCAAAATGTTAGTTTATCTATATTTCCAGATTATATTATAGCAGTGTCTGTGCTTGCACAATTAAGATGATTTAACATGTCTTTTTTCCTTTAGTCCTCGGAATATGGTAAAGTTAATTCTATGAGATAAATGACATTCTGGAATGTCATCTCATTGATACAGCGTCCCTTCAGACCTCATTGTTAGTGTGATGATTTGATTTATAAATGCTGCAATAATTACACCCCATCCCTTAGAGTTTCAAATGTGGTTAATTTGTGCTGTAGCCAGAGCTGTCTGGGATGTAAATGTGTTGTAGAGCTTTGACACAGAGAAGAGTAATTCTCACAGTGACCAGTGCAGTGTCTTACATACAAATCAATAAAGATTTGCTGACTCAGTGTGATTGGATTTAATCTGATAAGTAAAAGCTCAGAGAGTTAGAGGAGAAGAGTAGATTCAAGTTAGAAATAACATGAAAGCCAAGAGGAGGAAAAGAAATAGAGATACTGACTGACAAGATGAGTAATAGGTATGACTTAGAAAAGCACTGAAGCTGAAAATAAAATAGCTTGGGAAAACTGACAGTGGCTGATAACTGGGAAGACAGGGGGATTTTCTGTGCATGATAAGAAGGGAGTAAAAGTCCAGGATCACATCAAAAAATGAATAAGCAATTTAAATGTGTAGTTTTCCCCCAAACCTGAGAAGTGTTATTGGACCCTATTTCCATCAGTGACCTTGAGGTGAAGAGAGATCCTAACTAGTGTTAAAGAATGAAACATTTATATCAAGCAACTCTTGGTAAAGTAATTCCTTGCATTCCAGATAGCTGTCTGAATAACTAAATATGAAAATGATTCATTATACAGAGAGGATGTTGAAGATAACTAGAGAATGAAGTAACCGGTTACCCTATAAAATAATGATCTGAGCCCGGGGTGTGGAGGGAGCAGCAAAGGTTTTTGTTGTTGTTGTTGTTGTTGTTGTTGTTGTTGTTGTTGTTTCCTAATTAATAGTAAAATGTTTTTCTATTTATTATATTTAATTTTATCTTTTAGGGTGTATTAAAAAGTTTCCATTCTGTCAAGTAAGTATAGAAGAAGGCAAAGGAAAGATCTGGTGGAATCTTAGGAAAACCTGCTACAGCATTGTTGAGCACAACTGGTTTGAGACTTTCATTGTCTTCATGATCCTTCTTAGTAGTGGTGCTCTGGTAAGTGAAAAGCATATTGCAAGATCAGATTCTAGTAAAACAGCTTATTTTCTGAAAATACCAGAAGCGTATGCTGAGTTTAAGAAATAAAGGAGAAAGTGTATCTGTGCCTTGCAGAGCTTGGCACCCAGAGTTGAACTGTGCAAAATTCAGTACAAAATAAATCAAGGCCACAAAGAGCCAGATGGAATTTCTCATCTGGTATTTTTCTAACAGATGTTTTCTTCACTGAGACAACCATTTACAGAGACATTCTGTAACTATGTTACCTTCCATATCAAATACCATCCAGTTCTCCCTATTAATCATATTAACATTTACAGACTAAAAGTATATCTTCCTTTCTTTATGTCTAATCAATTTATTCTTTCAAAATAATACAGATCATTCAGGAAATCATTCAAGGTTATGTTGGAATAGGTCAAGTCTCTCCCTCATTTACTACTCTAAAAGCAAGTCTTTGTAGCAGTAATTGAAATAGAAATTTTGGGGTAAAAGCCAGGGAAGAAAGCACATACTAAATCAGTAAAGATATCGACATTTCCTTGCCAACATTTTCCATTAGTTTTAGTCTTTAAATTGTTGTCTAATGTTCAATGTTTGCCTGATATTAGCTAATATTTATTAAATTATTGCTTTTTGACCAGTATTATACTAAGCAATTTTATCAAGTATTTGGGGGAGGCAAGCCATTCAAGTAAAATAAAAGAATTCTTCATTCACAGGCTTTTGAGGATATATACATTGAACAGCGAAAGACTATAAAAACCATGTTAGAATATGCTGACAAAGTCTTCACTTATATATTCATTCTGGAAATGCTTCTCAAATGGGTAGCATATGGATTTCAAACATATTTCACTAATGCCTGGTGCTGGCTAGATTTCTTGATCGTTGACGTAAGTATACTGAGTGATTTTTATTAAATTATCTTTTTAAAGGCAAATTTGACATTTCATATACTTCTAGAATTAAAACTCTGACTTTTGAGAACCTGGTTTCACTAATGCTAACATAATTATGCAATTATCTTTTTAAAAATATAATAAATGCAATAAATGCAAAAATGTTAAAAGTCTCTTGGAAAACAGTAGAAGAGGTCCTAAAGATGTGGACAGTGGTAAGAGAAAACAGAGAGAGAACTGCTCTATGTCATAAGCAGACAGCTCTTTTTTTTCTGAAAGTTAAGAACCTCAAGTTAAGGAATAACTTAAAAAAAATCAGTGTTAATTGACTGATCTAAGCACTTACTAATAGTTCAAAAAAATTTTTTCAGGGAAGTAAAATTAAGACAGATTTGGGCCAGCAATTATGAGAATTGTTCTTTAATACCTTACTAGAGTACATTTTATTAAATAATGTTTAAAAAAAACCTGTATTGTATTCATTCAGCTGTATACCCACAAAGAATAAAATGAATTTCTATTCTTAAATCTGTAGTTAGATAGCCCAAGAGCTAATCAGATATTTACCATGTAAAGAGTTAGGTGCAGGAGCCCTGCTCTGAATCTGATTACCCTGGGATAAGCAGTCATAGGAACTTTGCCAATAATGAGATCTGACTTACAGCCAGTTTGTTTTTTTTTTTTATTCCAAGCGATGCAGAGGCAATGGGGCAAAATGACAGTCACCTGGTTCTTTGTAGTCTGTGATATTCCACTGCACAAGGCTTTCCCAACAAAACAAAGTGCTCTAAGCAACCTCTAGCTGTTTCCTAGCAATCATAAAGCACTTTAGTGTTAGCTCTAACACTTGCCACTATTAATCAATGATTATCATACATGTTCATTCATTCTTTTTTATCATTTTTGTGAGCCTATCTAAATTCTATTCCCCTTTCTCTCACACATACATACTCATAATTCTATAACCAAAATGTGTTTAACTCTTTGAGTTGAGAATAAATCTGCTGCCAAGTCACTTTTAATAGACCAGAAATGACTTCCAATTTCCATGGCTGGTCTTTAATAAATACTAAAAATGATTCTCAGTATTATCCTGGAAAGTTATCCATAAGAGGAAGTTTAATATTCTCATATTCTGCAGCTGGAATAGACCTTAAGGAACATCTAACCTTTATTCTAGTTTCCTAAATATTTTATTTTAAAATGAAGCCTCAGTTTAAATAATTTTCCTAAAATAGCATATCTCTTTAGTAACAAAGCTAAGATTAGTGTCCAAATTTCCTAATTTCAATTCAGGGCTCTTTTATCCCACAGATTTCTTATCTAACTTATACAAATATATTATTATTTTTACAGGCTAGCTTTAGGATATAGCATTTATAATCTTCAGCTTCTTCCTGAAAAGATGGAACACTAAATATACATTAAGAATTTTTAGTTCAAAAGGATTTTGTCATGTATGAAGATCACTTACAAATGTGATAGAAGTTCTTCAGAACATTGTGAAATTTACTGAATATTTACATTTACTAAAAAATTTATATTCACTGAAATACTACATTGCACTTTTAGTATTTCCACATATATCCCTCATCCAGAAGATATGAATATGATGCAAAAAAAACCTCTCAAGAACAGGGACTTTGTATCTTGTTTTTATCCTTAAACAGCTGATATAGACACTTAGGGATCTATCAAATAATGTCAAAAATGAATAAATCAATGACAAAGAATGGTGCCCAAAAAGTTACTTTCTCTTTAAGTGAGACTAAATTAGTAGATTAGAACTGGTATTTAAAACATCCAACCTTTGGGTAAATTATGTTATCTTAAATGGGTCTGTTTTTTTTTCTTTTTCCTAAAGCAGGGACTGAAATACATAATTAATGTAACTCAGATAACAACTTGTTCTCAGACCACTGGGTCCACTAAGCTAAAGTAAATGCAGAGTTAAAACAGTTTTTGAAAGTAGAAGTAAAACGTACTTAAAGGATTTCACAATCTTTCAGGTATATTGCTATAACAAAACTAAATAGCCACAGAAAGCTAAAACAAAAGAAAATAAAACAAAACAAACTGAGGTAAGAGTGAAGCACTTCAAACCAGAAGAAATAGACTTTCTAACTTTGAGAAATTTATCTATGTAAAAAATGTAATTTCTTCAGTTCCGTACCTAAAAGTAAAAGTAGATTGTAGTGGTCTATCTGTCCAACCTTCTAACATTCATTCACTAATTCAATTAATATGTTAAGCATCTAATAATGGTCACATGCTACTTTAAAGAGATATGAACGGGATGGATCCAGTCCTGTTAGAGCTTACACTCTATGGGAGAGTAGAACAGATAGTACAGATGTAAACAAATAAAATCTAAAAATAAGATAAATGCAGATGGTGATGACTGCTATGACATAGACAGAGTAATAAAATAGACAATGACTGCAAAGTAGGGAGCAGAAGTTGAGTATTAGGTAGAGTGTCTAGGGAAGGTATCTTTATGAAGGTAAACAATGAGAAAAGGTGCTTTGGGGTTGCTCTAACAGAATGCCATAAACAAGTGACTTATAAACAAGAAAAACTTATTTCTTCCAGTTCTAGAGGCTGGGGTGTCCCAGATCAAGTCACCGCAGTTTCAACATCTAGTGAGAGCCCTCTTCTTAGCTCATAGACAACGTCTTCCCTCTGTGCCCTCGCTTGGAGAAATGGGCAAATGAGCTCCTAGGTTCTCTTTTATAAGGCACTAATCCTATTTATGAGGGCTCCACCCTTATGACCTAATCACTTCCTAAAGGCCCCACCTCCAAATACCATTACTTTGGAGATTATGTTTCAATGTATGAATTTGGGGGAACATAAACATTCAGTCTCTAACAATAGTCCAGCAATTCAGACCTAAAGGAATAGAAAAGAGCAATCTGAAGGCCCTAAAGTAAGTATGAGCCAAAGACACTCAAGAGACAGGAAACTGTTGTGCTTATGTGTGATGAAACATGGGCTAGAATTATAGAAACAATTCAGAAAGGTACCCAGAGCCATAGCAAGAAGCCTGTGCTTTATTATGAATATATATATGAATATATATATATATAGTAATTTATTACATATTGATTATACAGTGAGAAGCTCAGGGAGGGGAGTGAGCAGATATCCAATCTACTATTTTCAGATGATCACATTTTAAAGTCAAAGAATGGCTAAGTCAAAGCAGAGAGACCAACCATGGAGTTGTGTTAACAATCTAGGAAAGAGAAGATTATATCTTAGACTAAGGTGATGAGACAATGACGGACTGGATGTGTGGTGTAAAGAGAGGATTTTACAAACAGATTTTCTTTCAACCTCGACTTGAATAAATGGTAGAGAATGAAGCCATTAATGGAATGGAGAAGAAGAGAACAGGTTTGACAGGGCAAGCAGATTGACAGGGCAGAAAAATGTACTAAGTTTGAGATGCCGATTAGACATTGAAGAGTAGATGTTGAATTTTACGTAAGTCTCAAATCTGGAGAGAAGCCAGGACCTGATTATCATTTTAGGAGTCATTGGGATACAGACGGCATTAGATGCCATCTGTATTAGCTCATGAACCTGAATTAGCTTACCTAGGCAGAGAATGCAAGGTGAGGTAGCACAGCCTAAACTCTGGAACACTTCAACAGTTAGAGGTTAGACAAAAGGAAGGAGCCAATAAACTAGATTAAGTAGCTGCTGTTAGATGAAAAAGGGAAATAGAATATGCATGGTATCACAGAAGCCCAGAGAAGATAGTTGGGTTTTCCAAAAGAGGAGTGATCAATTCTGTCAAAGGCTGTAAGGAGGTCAGTGACATGAATACAGAGAAATGCCACTTAGATTTGGCAAAATAGAGGTCACTGATGTTACAGATAAGCATTGTCTCATGGGAGTGATGGTAATAAAGTACTGGAAATATTGGAAAGATTGAAGAAAGAATGGAGATGAAGAAATAGAAACAGCAAATAAGATAACTCAGGCTGGAATCAAGTAGAACAACTTAACTCATGCCTTTGTCTGCCAGAATTCTGTACCACTACTTTTTCTGATTCTGTATTTCCTTCCTATCCAAAGGTCAAAAAGATACTATCTTCATAAAAACCAAACTATCCTATACTATCACAATCCAGGTTATAATATAGATACTGTTATTACCCCCACAATAAACGAAATACATGATAATTTATTTTAAAAATTCAGATTTCTTGTGATTTTATTGATTTTTGCATAAATGTCATCTCCAAGAAAATTCATCCAAGCTTCTGTCATGACGACTTCAAATTTGGTTCTAAATTATCTAAGGTAGTAATGTATCCAAAGCACAGTCTTAGTAAAATATTCAAATATCATGAAATATTTATTGCCCATGAGTGATTTCCACTTTACAGACAGCACAGGTTGCTGATGTGTTTGAAATGAGATACTTGATGTTTGCCACTCAGAAACTTTTTTTTCCCGCTTGATCAAGGGCTCCTTAGTACCCTCATTGGCTGCTCTATTGAGGTGAACAAAAGGAGAACAGGGACACTTTTTGATTCTAATAGGTATTTACAATTGCCAGTAGCCTCTATAATCTAGTGGTCCCTGTCTTAAGCACTTACTGAGGGAATGACACTAATTAAGAGCCTTACCTAATAAAAAGGAAAATTGATAGCCCTAATTTAATGCTTACTGTGTACAGTTACTGCTAAAAGCACTTTATATGTGTTAAGTCATTTAATCTTCAAAACTCTATGAGTTAGAAACCATAATCACTCTCATTGTGCAGATTGGGCAAACTAAGGCAAAGAAAAGTTGTTACTTGCCCAAGTAAACATAGCTAATAAGAGGCAAAGCTAGATTTTGTACCCAAGCAGTCTGACTCTAATGACTGTGCTCCTAACCACTTTATTATAATACTCATTATCAATCTCTTTTTAATTATAAATGATGTATTAATCCTCTTAACGATCCTGTGATGTAGTCTTATTATCTGTTTTGGTACTGCGAAAATGAGGTTTAGAGATGTCATACCACTAATGAGTGGCAGAGCAAACTCCACCTAGCACTGTGTTCTTTGCCCCATATTTCACAATAGAACCCTGATCTATTTGAAATATTGTGTTGCACTAGTCAAAGCATTCTCATATTATACTTAGAAGGTGGTTGCCTTTGTGAATGAAAACAATGAGATGCCTTGCTAATATGTCCACACCTTCCTTAATTTCAGCTGAAGCTCTTGTGGAGAGAACTAAATTAAAATAACTGGATATAAATTATTGTCATTTTGTATCAATTTCTGGTCTCTCTCTCCAGAAATACTTCTATGTAAACAAAATCTAGTGTGTGCTTTGGCTTTTCCTATAAATGTCTCCTAGTAGGATTGATTCACTTTGTTCTTTTTTTGGAAGGATTTTATTCTCTTTTAGTATTATCAATTTCTTAATATGAAAAATTTCTCACAGGTTTAAAAAAGATAATCCTATTAATTTAACAGTATAAAATTCTGTATTCCATTTGTTAAAAGATCATAACTTTTAGGATGATGAGATTTTAGTCTTTAATTCTCTTCTTTCCTGAAATCCCAACCCACATTTCTAAAGGCTTCCTACTGATACTCCTTCCTACTGAAACTCTTTCTGTCTGAGTTCATTCATTATCTTACCCTTCAATCAGCATTTCTTCTTGAATTCCCTGTTTAGTCTGAAGATGGCATATCTATGAAGCTAAACCAGGTGTTATCTTCAGCCTTTCCTTCTCTTTCACTCCTCACAACCAATCAATCAGCTAATTCTCCATGTTTCCAACTAAAAAATGAATTGGGGTCTGGACCCTCCTCTTCAATGACAACATCATTATGATTAATTGGACCAAGCAATGGCTTACGAAATGTTCTCCCTGCCTCCAGTTATAACCTTCATCACATGCCTCCCTTAGAAAGATCCCCATGGTTCTTACTCTTCTTAAAGCCCATTGGATACCGTAGAAATTCATGAGCTAGGATTCTAAACAGTGACAGTAAAGGTAAGCATTCTCATGTCTAATAATCATAACTAACCTTTGTCTTAATTCATTTAATCTTCACAACCACTGAGGCATCTGCTCCTATGATCCTAGTTTGGTAGATGAGGAAATTGAGGCACAGAGTAATTACTTAGCTGTTAAGTGACCATATGTTCATTACATAAAATGTCAAACAAAATTCCTATTTTCCCAGAAAAAATAAATTATTAAACCTGAGGATAGGCTCATAATTAGATACCCTATAAACAGAAGTACTTGATTAAACATGATGTATCCATAAATATACTGTGATTTGTCTTCAGTATAAATAACATAGAGTGTTATTTTGCTTTAACCATCTTGAAATTACTGAACTATAGAATTCAGTAAGAATCAGTAAGAATTACTGAACTATAGAATTCAGTAAGAATCCAGGCAAGAAAATAAACTTAGAAATTAGCTGGGTCAAAATCCTCATTTTAAAAAAATGGTATTTTAATACTTAAATGACATGTCTGTGGAACCAATGGCTCTGTTTGCCACACAGCAGTCCAATGATGCACCACCACAATTTATTCATCCATTCCCCAGGGATGAACAATTAAATTATCTCGTTTCCCACTGGCACCAAAAAAAAAAAAAAAAAAAAAAAAAAAGGCATAATGACTGAGATGTTTGCTTTTATATATAATTTGTGAGCACTGTGAATTTTCTAATCATGTACAAAGTAAAAGACAAACTGTAAAAGCTTAAGACAGAAGCAGAAAATATGTCAAAGGCAAAGAGTCAGCCCCTGAGTTACAAACTCCCCATACATAAAAATAAACTCTCATTCCTCACTAACATTGCATAGAAACTGTTTACTTCTCACAGACACTGGATATCCTTCACTCCATTCCTGTCACAAAACTTACCCATCCCAGCTGGCCAAATCTCACCATCTTCAATATCCCCAACCTCCCGACTACACCAACAGCCCTTGACACAACTTCCCCGGCAGCTGTGCACCTGACCCTCACCATTACCTGAGCTCTGTTTTAGAAGCCACTTAGCTGACAGGAAACAAAACTGTTGTGGAGTAGAAGAAGGGAGGTGTGCACTTAGAAATCTGAAGGTCCAGGTGCCCTTGCTCTAAGAAATATTGAGTTAATCCACATGCTATTTAAACCCTATGGCACTATTAATGGAAAACCCTCAACTGCAAGATATATTGGAGAGGCTTTTATGGTTTTATAAGTCTCACAACGTGGATTATTGTTTCTATGTTCTGACTTCTGTAGCAGATATAGATTTTACTCCATAAGCTGTGAAGGTGTCCTACTCAATTCTGCTCTCCTGCAAAGCTGGAGAGAGGTAGATGAAGGAAATCAAGAGTGCTCACCTTTCTTGTATAGAAAATTTCAATCAGTTCTGTTTTCAGTGCCATCTGCTACCCCCTTTTAAAGGAACCTAATGACTCCAGGTCCAGAGTGTTTTAAGAATTCACTGCAAAGGTTTGACTTCCTGCTGCTTCTGATCTGCTGAGAAAGTGATCAGTTCTGTGCTCTCCATAGTCCAGATCATTTTTTAACCCTCCGCTTTGTTGTCTCTTCTCACATTC
Source organism: Eonycteris spelaea (assembly GCA_003508835.1). NCBI lineage: Eukaryota > Metazoa > Chordata > Mammalia > Chiroptera > Pteropodidae > Eonycteris > Eonycteris spelaea. The sequence continues at coordinate 3,076,067 of PUFA01000024.1, read as the reverse complement.
TCTGTTTGTAGTTGAATTTCTTCTAGTTGAATTTCAATAGTGAGTTTGTCTGTTGTTCAAACATTAAAATGGAAGTCTGTAGAAAATCTATTTGGTTAATTATCTTTTTGTCACTGATTTGTAGGAGTACTTTTCAGATTAAAGAAATTTACTATTTTGTCAGGTGGTATGACTACTTTTCCTATTAGTGTTATTGTCTGTTTTTTCTTTTTTTTTTTGTCATGTAGAAATTTTTCATATTCATTTAATCAATTTTATCAGTCTTTTTTTTCTTCCTGGTTTTTCTCATGCTTATGAAGACCATTTCCTTTCAATATTATTTTTATTATTAAAATATTTTCTCATGTTTTCCCACTTTTATAGTTTGAGTTTCGTTTCTTCATCCATTTTGATGTTTTAATTTTTGATCAATCTGGAACTTATTTTAGTGTAAGAAACGAGGTGAAGCTCCAATACTATTTTCCTCACAATGATTTCTCTCACTTAAGTTGCTCTTTTTACTTCTCATTTAAAAGGCTAATCTTATCTACATGTTCAGAACGTCTTGGGTCCAATATAGATTTGTTTTGTTTCGTTTATTTCTTTGTCTACTAATATGACAGCTTTAATTACTGTTGATTTATAATTGCTTTTAATATCAGGTAGACTTTGTCCTCTGCTCTTCTTCTTAAAACAACATTATTTTAGATTATCTCATTCTTTTTTTCTTTTAATATTTTAAAGTTTGTGTAGTATCAAAACACACAATTGCAAAAAAAATGAAAAAATATTAATACTTAAGATGATTATATTATTATTTATAATAGTTTTCACTTTATTCTTTTTATTTTTTTTGAGGTCATCTATAATATATCTGCAAATAATGACCTCCTCTATTTTTCTAATTCTTATAGCTCCTTTTTCTTCTTTCAGAAAGTGTTCAATAATAATGTTGGTGGTGGGCATATTCTTTTATTTCTGGTTTTAATGAGAATGCTTCTAGATATTGCCATCAAAAATTATACAAGCTTTTGGATTAAAATATATAGTATCTGATTATATGGAGGTTGTCATATGGTTTTAATGTTTCAGCTTTATATTATACCTAAAAAATCACCTCTAGCAATTTTTAAGGGAAATAAATTCATATCACTTGGTTCATTAACCAATCACGAGACTTCCAAGGTCTTCTTCAGAACAATCAACCCTTCCTGCATTATTATTTTCCTTCTCTGTCTCAGCTGCCATAGGACTGTTTAAAAATGTGGATGACAACTAAACCACCCTTGAAACATCTAGCACAAACAGTGTCGAAAGTATTTGCTGTATAGTGAGGTACTTAGAGTCATGTAAATTTGTGCTAAAAATTCAGTTTTGGGTAGAGTTTCTGTTACAGTTTATACATATTAGCAAGAGTGCCTTTTGTGTTTGGCACAAAAGAGGTGAATATTAAAACACTGTGTATTAAAAGCAGGGAACAAAGTTGCTGAGGTGAAAACACTGGACTTGAAAACTGAGGACCTAAATTCCAGTTATGAGCTTGCTCCTGACTACTTTTTCTTGTACTAGTCATTTGACAACTCTGAGACAGACATAATGAGTGAAAAAGATCATTGTAAGCCGTAAAGCACCTTACTGATACAGGACATTGTTTTCAAATTTTAAGTATATTGCCAATCTTTAAAATTATTTATTTCAAAATTACCTTTAAAATATATTGTTTTTCACAATAGTCAATATAATAAAATGAGTTTTGTGCTACATAAAATGACGTGAGGTCCATTAAAAAGGGCGGGGGCGGGGGTGGTAAGTCACTAATACCAATTCCCTAGCAACACACAGAGCCAGCCCATGCGGGGTCGTTATATGCAAGGGGTCCTAGCCTTCGAACCTACCACAATTTCCTATCTTTCCAGTACTTCTGGTTCTGGCCATTAACTTTTTTTTCTTTTCCTCTTTTAAAGCATTAGCTGCCTTATTTTTAGGGCCTTAAGGAATTTACGGCATTTACCTTTAAACAAAGAACTTGGTTGGGAGCATGAGGGAAGTCTTCAGAAGCACCTCCAGAAATGTAAAGTAGCTGTTAATGCTTCTTAAGGCAAAAAAAGCCCAGAATGTAGAAGTCTATGCGTTCTCTAATAACCTTTCCCATCTTTCCAGTCTTCTGTAGCAGCAAACACTAGACAGAAATGAATAGCTCAATAAATTATCCTGCCACTTGTCAAGTTTAACTTCAAGTCATTTATTTTTCTGTTCAATTCTGTGAGATATATCCTAAATTAAACAATGAGGAGACAGTGGCCCCATTTGCCTTGAAAGCCTTAGTTCTGGTTTTATATCATGTGTTCTTGGGCAGATCATTGTTTTCATCTGACCTCAAAAGATTGTTGGAAGGATTCTTTTAGATCATTTTCAATAGTCCTTTTCACAAGAAATTAAGTGCTATTGTTCTTAAGCCAGGCAATGGACATAATGAATTAACTTCTTTCCTATACATCAAGGAAAGAACTAGTTAGGTACAATCATTGCAAGAATTGAGAAGATAATTACTCAAGTCATTTCTGTATTTTATGGTTCGGATGAGGAAGAAATTTTTGATAATGAATGTAAAAGGTTAAGATATGGTTTTGAAGTCAGATCACTTGGGTTGAAGCCCCAGTTCCACTTCTTAATACAGGACATCTTTCTTTGGGGGGTGGGGAGGCCACTCAACTTCCTCACCAGTAAAAAGTCAAAACAATACTTAATTTTTGAGATTTATACTGGCAGAACACTTAGAACAGAGCCTAGCACATAGTAAATTATCAATAAATGTTATGTTGAAAGAAAATTAAAGCCAATATAATCTCTTCCACCAAAAAAGAAATGTCTTCTTTAATTTTTCATATATTTACATAAAATTTAACAAATGTGTAAATATCAGAAAGATGTATTACCACTCGGAATGAGAGGTACTATATTCTAAATCATTAGTTCAATAATTTAGGTAAAAATTTCTTCATTATTATGAAACTATAATATGGTCTGATTAAATGTTCCCCTTGTTTATTTGTGCAACACATATTGACTATTCAACCAGACAGTATTAGGTATGCTAAGAGAAGACTGTTTCATCTCTGCCCATAAAAAGTTTATGTGACCTAGAAGAAAAGAGAAGATATCTATCGAATTTGACTCTGTTACCTAGTAAATGCCTCTCATACACATAACCAAGATACTACACAAAATCAGGAGAGAAACATGATTTCTAATCAATGTTATTAAGTAAAGATATATGAGGGATATAGTTTTTGAACCAAATCCTGAAACAGCAGTAGTATACATGCACAGGTTAAAAAGGGCTCCATAGGTGAAATATGTAACTGGAGGGGTTTACAATGTTTATAAAAATGGTCAAGGACTCAGTTTCACTGGTAAGAAAAGCAATAGCACAAGATGAGGCTGGCAATATAAAATGATCCCACCGTGTGGAAAATGAAGGTTGCCAAAATATGTCTTAAGTTTTATATGGTGTCACTAAAGGACAGACAGCACATCCTACGCCTTTAGTCAGAAGTTTATTTCTTGGTGGACTGATTAATAATTTTTCCTTTTGTAGGTTTCTTTGGTTAGCTTGGTAGCCAATGCTCTCGGCTACTCAGAACTTGGTGCCATCAAATCCCTTCGGACACTACGAGCTTTAAGACCTCTAAGAGCTTTATCCCGGTTTGAAGGCATGAGGGTAAGAACAGTAAAGCCTCTCTGATGATGCATGTCCAAATTAAATATAGGTAATAATATAGGTACAGAGGAATGCCATACTCTCTGAAAGTTACTTAACAAAATTACAGAATTTGAGAGCAGGAATCTTAGACATCACTAAGCCTAGCCTCCTAAAAGTGAAAGAGGTACTCAAAAGTGGCAGAACTAGGACTAGAATCCAGGTCTTCTGATGACAGTTCAAGGATGTTTCCACAATATCCCAAAACTGTGTGCTGTCATTTATTTCTCTCCCATTGCTTATACACTTTGAAATGACTGTTTACTACTAATATTCTTTCTAGGAGGGGTTTTTCCTTCTCAGTAGGTAGCTTTATTCCTCAAAACTTACTGGTAACGGATGAAAAGTAAAATGGATTTTGTGTGCTTTTACTTCTTCAATTAATATCACTAATAAAAATAGTTGTTGCACAAGAAAACAACACTAAATAGCAGCCTCTGACAAAATTTATAAATCCTAAAAAAAAAAAAAAAGCAGGGGGTTAAGATAATTAAGTATTGCAGGCAGCACTGTTGTTTGTTTCACAGATCTCTCTTTTAAGTGAATGTTCTGAATGAGGTTCACTTTTTCTATAGCACTTATATTTTCCTCTCCACCTCTCTTTCTTAGTGTGTATTTTATGCACCTAAGCATAAAGTACAAACTTACATACACACCCACTTGCCACACCCCTCAAAATACTATTTAGCACAAAGGCCAACTTTAACACAGTTTGCAAATGTACATGGATACTGAATTTCTTTTAGGTCACAGGGATTTTATGTTAGGAAGTAGTTTGTTTGGGCAATAAAACACTTAGGCCTTGACTTTGAGATTCACTCACCAGGGAGAAAAAACCACTCTCCCGAATTTTCAGAAGCACTGTAAGCAAAGAAATACTTGGTTTTACATTATAATTTTATTTCTTTGCTACTGGTAAAGAAAATCACAAGACAAGACAAAACATAAAAATTATTACACAATTTCAGGATCTTTTCACACAAATCTTTTATCATTATTGACATTACTTAAGCCTTCACCTGGTTGTATGATTTCATATTAAGAATTCATTTTCAAGGAAAGACAGCAACTAAACGAAATTTAAAAACTATAAATTTCCTCTAATCTGAAAAAGATTGCCATTTTTAATTCAACCATATGGCAGAATTAACATTCTAGTATACATAGGTAAAATGTATCATTCATTTATTTGATGACAAGTGAATTTGTGGAGGTCATTTTACACAAATTTTAGTAGCAAAAAACCTGGTTTAATTATAACATATTTGACTTAATTTCTAAAAGAAATAAAATTCAAGTAGCATATGAAAGTTTTACAATTTTGGATTTCAGGTTTTGATGTCAATTTAAAAATCTTTGGTGCTGATTTTTAAAATAATACTTATAATATTTTAAAATTAAACAACAGTCTCATTTACTATAAATGCTTGACAAAATAGTCCTATATAAGCCAAATTAAATTAGATAAGAAAATGATGCTGTTTACCTCCCTAGAGATTTCAAAGTATAATTTAATATTTTCTGAATTATGTAGAAGAAGGTGACTGAATTTCTCCTTCATGAAATAGGTCAGCCTGGTGAGGTAACATGTGCCCCGAAATGAAAATTAAGAAATTTGGAATAATAATAATGGGGATTGAATATATTCAGTACTTCATGTCCAGAAATAAATCCCATCTCATTTCTTAATTTAAAATACTTTTTTAAACTGGAATTTACCAATAGGGGATAAAAGAACCTTGTAAATTCCTAATCTTATTCTTCAGAGCCATGAAAAGTTAACTTGATCTGAGGATATAAATCTAATGCATTATTAATACTTTGTTTATTTATAAAGGATTTGTTTGACCATACTTTCAAATCATCAATCATTCATTAACACTCTTGAAAATTAAAATGATTATTTCTTCTGTTGGTATTTAACGCATCTTTGTTTTTCCTTTTTTCCCCAGCATACATTTTCTGACTCCATCTATATCAGGTTTTGTTAATTTCTTTTCACACTTTGACATTTTGCTTTTCTTAAATCCTTTAGCTCTTCTGTTGTGTCACCATTTGCTTTCCTTTATCAAATATGTCCTAGAATATAACAGAAGAAACAGCTTGTCCACCTAGATTTTTATTTAACTCTTTTCACACCTATTTTAGTATTAAATAAATGAAAGAAATGGTTCCCATTTTAATGATTTGTAAGCTGCTTTATCCTCATGTCTTTTTCTAGGTGGTTGTGAATGCTCTTGTTGGAGCAATTCCCTCTATCATGAATGTGCTGTTGGTTTGTCTCATCTTTTGGCTGATCTTTAGCATCATGGGTGTGAATTTGTTTGCTGGCAAGTTCTACCACTGTGTTAACACAACAACTGGTAACATGTTTGAAGTTAGTGAAGTTAACAATTTGAGTGACTGTCAAGCCCTTGGCAAGCAAGCTCGGTGGAAAAATGTGAAAGTAAACTTTGATAATGTTGGTGCTGGCTATCTCGCATTGCTTCAAGTGGTAAGTGGCTACTGTGTCAGTTTTTAAAATAGTTCTAGTAAGAAGATCATTTTCTCTGATGTTCCATGTTTGAATGGTTAATATCTGACAGTAAAAAGTTAATGATTACTCCTATACTATTAGCTTGACCTGACTGCAAAGATGATGTTTTGTAGTTACTTTATAACATATTTTCCCGAGTCCAGCTTTTAGTATGTTTTAACATGATTTTATATTTGTTGTTTTTTCTTGTATTATTGAGCTATGTTCTGCTATTACCATTTTTAATTTTCTGTAGCAATCACTGCCAAAGGAGCAATTTTATGTATTAAAATAACAATTTATATATTGTAGTAATGAGTTAAAGGTATAGATTAATAGCTAGTTAATTAATTGTACCAACATCTAAAGAGCATAGTTTTACTATGTGTGGAAATGCACATTTTATGGAGTGGATTTCAAAATGTGTTTAATAATTTTGACTTGACAGTATATTTACTAATCAATAATGAGTTAATGAAAATGACTGAGTTGTGTTTAAATATGCCATAGGTTGGAATCATAGAGCTTACTTTCTGGTATGAAAGGGAGTTGAGACTGAGATAGGAGTTTTATGAATCTAGTTAAATTTTAGTGTGGAAAAAAATAGAAAACCTTTCAAGAGAAACAAATAAAATGAGTTTCAGACTCTAAATAAAATTTTGTTCTATTTCGATTTTAATTCTCCATTTAATTCATTTCAATCTTTCCATAGAAAATTTCATAATATTGTACAAAAGTTATTTGTACTAACATTGTCAGATTTTCATATGGTAAAATGCATATTCTTAGATTAGGTTTCTATGCAGAAATCAAATATATGTTATTTACAGGCCACATTTAAAGGATGGATGGACATTATGTATGCAGCTGTTGATTCACGAGATGTAAGTATCACTCAAATCTATTTATAGCTACTAGATTTCCATAGTGAATATTTGTAATAATTTAACTAAAAGGCCAAGAATTGTACATTAGATATAAACAGAACATTCACAATTGTAGGTACACTTCAACACAGATAATTTTTTAGGTAATATGTCTACCATATAATATATATATATCTAACTGCATGAATCAGAAGTCGTAAGATTGGTCCAGTAAATTAGACTCTTAAGATTGGGAAAGTTGCTCAGTTGGAAAGTAATTTGTCTTTCCCTATCCCTGGAGAGTATGATAAATCAAGGTTTGTGAAGCAGCTTCCAAAAATATCATGATAAAGCAAGCAACTTTAAAAATTTAAAAACAGGAATAAAAATAATTTCTCAGAACATATATGTTATTTTATTAAAGCCATATCTCCAAGAGGCAGCATTCCCAAACCCATTGAAAATATTGCAAAAACAAAAACAAAACATTATAATATGATTAACAATAGGCTCAAAATGTTTGTCTTATTTACACCACTGCTATTTACTCTAAAGAATATGTGCAGGTATGCCACAATGAGAAAACAGATGCAAGAACAATCATAAAAATTACAAACTTTCATTGTACTACATCAAACTAATTTGGAATTGAATTGTTTTGCAGAACATGCTCTCAGGGCAAGACAAAAATAGGTCTATATTAAGTAATAACATTTACCAAATTCACTTAAAGTATTTATTGTATTTTTAAATATTTAATATTTTCAATATTACTTAGGTTAAACTTCAGCCTGTATATGAAGAAAATCTGTATATGTATTTATACTTTGTCATCTTTATCATCTTTGGGTCATTCTTCACTCTGAATCTATTCATTGGTGTCATCATAGATAACTTCAACCAACAGAAAAAGAAGATAAGTATCCTCAGCTCTTGGCTTTCTCCATTCTGAGGTTCTATGTTATATATCCGAATAATTAGATACTCCTAGTCATGACAAACTTAGGTCATTTTGGTACCCCTTCTGTTCACTATATGGCCAATTCAGCTGCAGAGGATTCCAGTCTCTAGTCAGTGGCTCCTTTCCAGGTCTGCTATAGTGTCTTTCTGACTCGAAAATGTGACCACTGCTTCAAAACATCCAGTGGGCCTCCAATGCTTGTTTACAGAGAACCTTTCAAGAATTATCTCCACCCAGTTTTCAAGCTTCATTTTCTCCCATACCACATTTGCTACATTTACTTCCCTACTCTTCAGTCACCACCTACCCACCAACAGTATTACTTGCTACACACACAGCTACATAGATGTTCTGCTCTTTTTTGAATAAGTCATGTTTTTGTAAGTCCATGACTTTACATAGGATATTTTCACTCCATAGAATGTTTTGCTTAGCAAACCCTTAATCATTCTTTAAAGTATAGCTGAAGGGTAGTCTCTTATATAGAGACCATTTCTGAGTCTTGGAATTTATGGTTATCTCTGCAGTGCCTGTAGTGCTTTTTTTTTTTTTTTCATGAAGACAGTGTGTCAAATATCTATGTAATTCTGAAACTAGATATATTGTCTAGCACACAGGAAGTTCTCAAAAATTGAATAAAGAAGTAAAATTGTCAACAGTGAAAGAGACTAAGAAAACCTTTTTTTTTTTCCATAAAAATATACTTGACACCTCTGATCTTCCTTCTAAACATAATACAATGAAATTAAGATTATGTACTAATCAGAGTTTTATGTGATTATGGGTTTTACATAATATTAAAAAGTACTCAGAGTTTCACATAAATGGGAAAAGCAGAATAAATCTTTATGTAGCCAGATAATATTCATTTAAAAACTGAGAGAGGATTAAAGGAAAGACTCAGAAATATTTTGTAAAAGTGCTATTATACCACATGTTGAGATTGTAACCAGTTTTATACTATGTCTTTACTTTGGAGGTCAAGACATCTTTATGACAGAGGAACAAAAAAATATTACAATGCAATGAAGAAACTTGGATCTAAGAAACCTCAGAAACCCATACCTCGGCCAGCAGTAAGAATAACTCTTTACTATTCCAAAGCCTTATTTTCATATGATAAAACTTAGCAATGCACTGGATCAGAACACATTGGGTGATAACACCCATACATAAAATGCCCTAACTGTAAAGTTCACATTGTGTAACACAATTCACAACTTCTACACTCAAATGAGAATTACTAAGTTCTTTGAAAAGGCGCAATGTTCTTTACAGTTTGTCAGTTGAAAGCCTCTAACTCTGGGTTCCTGATACCTGCGTCTAAAGCAGGCTTCATGTTCTTGCTGCCACCTACTGCTGCCAACAATGCCCTTCATTCCTGCTTCCTTATCTTGTTATATGGCACCCTCTTGTCCTTTTAAGTAAATGGAGTTTCCAGATTTCCCATCCCACACCCATGGCGTCCCTCTATGCTATTTGTTCTCTTTATTCTTATTACTAGAAAATAGACTTTTTAGAAAGGAAAAGGGTGTCATCAAAGTAGTTTGTTTTACCAAATATGCAAAAAAAAAAAAATTAAGACATTCAGAATGCATACTCTATAGAGCTTCATAATAACAAGGCATAATAACGATATATTATACTCACAGAGCTGTACTCTAACTCCTCTATCCTCTTAGGTGAGTAAGGAACAAGGAAACTGAGGTCTGAAGTCGCAAAGATAATAATTGCTAGAACTGGGACTTGACAAATTCTTATGAATCCTATAAATGACTTCGCTTTACCATATTTTTAAAAATAGTTGGAGCTGGGTAGGGGGTAGGAGGAGGAGGTACAGGATAAACAAAAGCACATAAACCTACTTTACTGAAGGTCATTTAAATAGTATTGTTAGAAGAAGTAGAATTAAATAGAAAATGACTGACATATTTTTGAGGGAGGGTGAGATGGAAAAAAAGAGTCCGAAAATATTGATAAATGAATTGGGGTATTCATCCATCTAAAAGTCTGTTTATATTAACCTACTTTTTAAATATTATTAGCTGTCATTACTTTTTTGTAAAAATTATCATAGTAATTAAAATCACGCAGACTCCACACATATTAGCCAGTTGCCACCACTTTATGCCTTATTCAAGTTCATCTTCCCATGGAACCCCTTAAATGAATTATGTTTTGTTCCTGTCATATGACTTCATATTTTCTCTTTTTTAAACATGAAGAGAAATGGAATACACAGAGCTGTTTGGGGATAATGTGAGAAGGGTACACATCTCATGGCCATACATGAAAGAATTTAGTCTGCAATTTTACTAGATTGGTATTTATGAAATATGCATATGAACCTCCTCTCTTTTTCTAGAACAAATTCCAAGGAATGGTCTTTGATTTTGTAACCAGACAAGTCTTTGATATCAGCATTATGATCCTCATCTGCCTGAACATGGTCACCATGATGGTTGAAACTGATGACCAGAGCAAATATATGACTCTAGTTTTGTCCCGGATCAACCTTGTGTTCATTGTCCTGTTTACTGGAGAGTTTGTGCTAAAGCTTATCTCCCTCAGATACTACTACTTCACCATAGGCTGGAACATCTTTGATTTTGTGGTGGTAATTCTCTCCATTGTAGGTAAGAATGCTTTAATTACAGAGAGGTGCAGTTGTACAAAAGTCTCCCAAAGCCTGACAGCTATGTAACATGGAAATCAGATATGAGAATTATAATGTGTATAGATCTGAAGTTTAACATTCTTGTTCATTTTCCTCTAACCAAAGAATGTTGGTATTCAAAAATAGAAAATAATATATACAGAGAGTTCAGAAATAATCTTTGTTTGTAATTAAGCACATTTCATATGTGAGGGTAACTATTCAAAGCTGGGTATGTATAATCTTAAATTACCATGCCCTGAGATTTATTGAATTTTGCAAAAAATCCTATTGGTTTATGACATAATAGAATAACTGTATAAAACTTTATAATCTTTAATTGCTAAATCAGGGAGTGGATCCAAATATTTAGCAAAGGTTTATACTCATAACAAATTTGTTGTTTTCATAGACCTTGCAAAAATAAAGCATTCATGTAAGCCTAAGATATTCACTGCTTATCTGTTTTTCTTTTTTTTTTCCGTAGGCATGTTTCTGGCTGAGCTGATAGAAAAATACTTTGTGTCCCCTACCTTGTTCCGCGTGATCCGTCTTGCCAGGATCGGCCGAATCCTACGTCTGATCAAAGGAGCAAAGGGGATCCGCACGCTGCTCTTTTGCCCTGATGATGTCCCTTCCCGCGTTGTTTAACATCGGCCTCCTGCTCTTCCTGGTCATGTTCATCTACGCCATCTTTGGAATGTCCAACTTTGCCTATGTTAAAAAGGAAGCTGGAATTGATGACATGTTCAACTTTGAAACTTTTGGCAACAGCATGATCTGTCTGTTCCAGATTACCACCTCTGCTGGCTGGGATGGATTGCTAGCACCTATTCTTAATAGTGCACCACCTGACTGTGACCCTGACACAATTCACCCTGGAAGCTCAGTTAAAGGAGACTGTGGGAACCCATCTGTTGGGATTTTCTTTTTTGTCAGTTACATCATCATATCATTTCTGGTTGTGGTGAACATGTACATCGCTGTCATCCTGGAGAACTTCAGTGTTGCTACTGAAGAAAGTGCAGAGCCCCTGAGTGAGGATGATTTTGAGATGTTCTATGAGGTTTGGGAGAAGTTTGATCCGGATGCCACCCAGTTTATAGAATATAGCAAACTCTCTGATTTTGCAGCTGCCCTGGACCCTCCTCTTCTCATAGCAAAACCAAACAAAGTCCAGCTCATTGCCATGGATCTACCCATGGTCAGTGGGGACCGGATCCACTGCCTTGACATTTTATTTGCCTTTACAAAGCGTGTTTTGGGTGAAAGTGGGGAGATGGATGCCCTTCGAATACAAATGGAAGACCGGTTCATGGCATCAAACCCTTCCAAAGTCTCCTATGAGCCCATCACAACCACTTTGAAACGCAAACAAGAGGAGGTGTCTGCTGCTATTATTCAGCGTAATTTCAGATGTTATCTTTTAAGGCAAAGGTTAAAAAATGTTTCAAGTAAATACAGTAAAGAGGCAATCAAAGGGAGGGTTGACTTACCTATAAAAGAAGATATGATTATTGACAAATTAAATGGGAACTCCACCCCAGAAAAAACAGATGGAAGTTCCTCTACCACATCACCTCCTTCCTACGATAGTGTAACAAAGCCAGATAAAGAAAAGTTTGAGAAAGACAAACCAGAAAAAGAAAGCAAAGGGAAAGAGGGCAGGGAAAATCAAAAGTAAAACGAAACAAAGAATTATCTTTGTGATCAATTGTTTACAGCCTACGAAGGTAAAGTCTGTGTGTCAACTGACTCCCAGAGGTCTATGCCAAACTGACTGTTTTAACAAATATTCATGGTCAGTGCCTATATCAAGACAGTGACCTCCCTGTCACTACAACTCTGTGAGTCAGGGTATCAACACTGACAAAGGTTGCTGTTTTCATTACCAGCTGACACTGCTGAGGAGAAACTCAACGACTACCTAGACTGTAGGGATAGCTGTGCAAAGTGATCATTGTAACTACACCAAACACCCTTAGTACAGTACTTGCACCCACTCTATTTTTAACTTCTGTATCTGCCATATTTTTACAAAATTTGTTCTAGTGGATTTCCCTGGTCTTTATTTCATAGTTTATTCATAATATTATGCCACTATTTTTGTAAATGAGGTTTAAGTTGAGAAAAAAGTTTATAAGAACCCTGCGTTCCTACTCTAAAAGTTTCTCAAATAATCAAACAAAAACGTTTTATCGAAGAGGTAAAATTCTTGCTCAAAACCAGAAACAAAATTCTAATGTCGACAATTTCAGGTACTTCCATTTTCTAGATGACTTTAATTTTGAAAGTGTTTTAGTCTGTTATGTTTGTTTCTATCTGAACAGTTATGTGCCTGTAAAGTCTCCTCTAATTTTTAAAAGATTATTTTTATGCAAAGTATTCTGTTTCAGCAAGTGCAAATTTTATTCCAAGTTCCAGAGTTCTATATTTAATTTTGGTTAAATGCTTTCCAAAAAAAAAGTAATCTAATAAATCTGTTCTAGAAAAGTATATCTAAAGTATCGCTTTAGAATAGTTGTTCCACTTTCTGCTGCAGTATTGCTTTGCCATCTTCTACTCTTAGCAAAGCTAATATTTTATGTCAACTAAACACCCTCTGTTGTGTAAATAGTTATTTTATCCTGTGGTGCATGTTTGGGCAAATATATATATATATATATGTAAGTATATATACAGCCTGATAAACAACTTATATTAAATCAAATATGTACCACAGTGTATGTGTCTTTTGCGAGCTTCCAACAGGGATGTAACCTGTACCATTCATTAAACATGAATAGTTTGAAGACTATCACTAATGCATGTTAATATTGCTATGCTGCTCTATTTTACTCAATCCATTCTCATAAGTCTTGGTTAGGAGTCACATGTTGGTGGTAAAGTGAATTCAACCAGCTCTCTGTCTAGTATGTCAAGCAGAATAGCTTGCAGTTATTTAAAGGCACTTTTACTTTTGCATTTTTAATTTGACTTGAGTGTCGTATGGCGTCTCTCTAGATTTCAAGGAAATACACTGCATACAGCCTATTGTCAAAACCTATACTTCATATTTTGCTAAAAATGTCCAAAACTTGTTTAAATATAAATAATGTAAAAATATGATCAATTTTATTTGTCGCATTTTGTACATAAGAAAATTATTTTCAGGTTGATGACATGGCAATTTATTTTACTTTATGCTTTTGCTTTTTATTTTTAATCACAACTCCAAACTTTTGAATCCATAAGACTTTTCGATGGATAATTTCCTAAAATAAAAGCTAGACAATGGGTTTTGTGAATTTCTTTGTTATATTTTCTACTATGCCAATAAGAGATACATTGCTCAAACACTCAAACCCAGATCATTTTCTACCAACTATGGTTGCTTCAATATAACCCTTTATTCATGGAAGGTTTTTTTTTACTCAACTTTTGTAGTATGCTTATGTAGACTAGTCTTATTTTTTTAATTCCTGCTGCACTAAAGCTATTAGAGATATGACATGGGCTCTGTCCTTTCTAGCCATGAGCAAAGTGGCAAAGCTGTGCAATCACCTAACATGATAGAAATTATTTGTTTTTTGCACAAACCAAAAATTTAATGTTAATTCATTTTACAAAACTTTTTACTTGTAGTGTATTGATGAATTGCATGCAGGGAATTGCTATTACTAAAAAGAATGGTGAGCTACGTCATTATCGAGCCGAAAGAATAAATATTTCATTTTTTTGTATTTAATTTATTAGCCTCTGTTTTTTTTTCTCTTTTTTATTTCCAGAAGTTTAAAACATACATAATTAATGAAACCTGTACTTGATCTCACATTTGTATACACAGAATTTCACATGATTCTTATAACAACCTACTGCATGATCCACCAAGCAGTACTACAGAATAAAGGGTATTAAAAGCAGTTTTTGTGAACACCTGTGTGTGCAAAGGATCAAACCCACCTGTTCCAATGTGCAGGTACAAGAACAGTTGCCATCTGCAATACTATCAATTCCAATTAATTACCTTGGCTGTAAGCATTTTAATCTCAACGACTTTCAATGTAACTGATACCATCTCCAAATTTTTTGGTAATTAATAAATATTGTATACTTTGTTAATTAAATACATTTTATAAACTCCTACTCACAGGTAAAGTGTTAATGATGCAGTGATTAAGTATTTATATTAACTTTTTCTTAGGGTCGCTAGGATTTATATCAGGTCAAAACTAAACATTTTTACTCTAGTTGTAACACATATTTTTTGAAGATGAATTGGATCTAAATATTCATTTTATATTTCCCCAACATTAATGATATAAAGGGAATTAACTGGAATTCATTGGCTTTTTTCTGTACAAGTAAATTTTCAGATCTTGGCAACACCACAGAGAAGTCACATATTACTTTGCAAAAATCCTTAGCCTTTTTATGTATCCTATTATGTAGTCATTATCCAAGCAATCAATTGATATGCATTATATCAAAATAATCATCTTCCAAATAGCCAGAAGAGTCAATATACTTTTTAAAATATTACTGAGATAACTTTAAATAGACAGAAACACAACATTTGGCCTTGACTTTAGCCCCATTAAAAGTCTTCTTATTCCCAAAGATTTTATACCACGAGTTGAAGGATGCTTTCAATAATGAAAGAATGACTGTTTCTTCTTTGTGATCTTACAGATTTCTAAAAAAAAAACAATGTCTGATATTTAACAGAAGAGATTCAAACAAAGAAGTCATTAGTCATTTGTAAAATTGTCTCTAACCAATTTTCTTGGTTATTAATTAACACGTGCCACAAAACTTGAAGAAGTTGGGCTTATGTTTTGTATCCCCTAGAGTACTATTTTTATCAAAAAATAAAAGATGCACATCACTTTCTATAATCATATCTAAAATGTTTTATCTTTTTCACAAAGAAAAGAATTAATAATTTGATGCATTCAAACATTTGCTGTTACTCCTAAAGGTCCTTTTGGTGGCAGTATTTCTCCCCGCCTCTTCTCTCCAGAATCTCTTTCTATACTCTGTAATTCTGCCAGTTGACATACTGAGGTACATACCTAAAACCTTCTAAACCTGACAGCACCCCACTGCTGAGAGAATCAATTTCCTCTTTTTATTATAGAGTTAAAAAAAAAATGCTAGATAATCTGCCTCTCACGTATCCCACTACTATTATCTATCATTGGCCACCACTCCACAACAAGTCATGCCCCCCTCTCCCATGGAATCACATAATCCTCAATTACACAATGTATTAATAGCTCTCCTGCATTGGCATGTGCTACTCTCTTTTGACTGAATGTCCTTCCCTCATTTTTCCCCCTGATAAATCACTCCTCACCTTTCAAGAACTGGCTCAAATATCATCATCTTTTAGGAAGCTTCCACAGATTTTTCCCAAGTAGAGTATATCATTTTTCCTCAAGATTCCTAATGTGCATCAAGACAGTGTATATTATACTGTGCTGCATTACCTCCTTTGCATTTATCTGTTCTAACAGAGTGTAGTACATCCAAGGTATGGGATATAGCTCATTAATTTTTTTACCCTTCTTTCCTTTATCAGCAATGACTGGCAGAGCATCAACGACTATTGGTCTTCAGATATATTGCTAATAGAACTGGTTCTTGTGGGAATACATAAAAACATTTAAATACCACAAAAAAAACTAGTAATTTTTTTCAGACCTTACTGAGATGACGCTCAAATTTATTAGCATCTAATTTAGATAATCCACCTATATAATTAAAAATATACAAATATCTTGGCAATACTGTATACCATGTAACTGTGGTTTATGAGTAATGTCTATTTCCTAGCAGAAGCTACTGAAACAAAAAAAAACTTCATTTCATTAATTCTGTCAGTGGAAGAATAGTTTTATTTAGCTGTCCTTGATTATAAATATGTTGCATGGATAAAAATGTAAGTTTTATTTCAGAACCTTAATCATGTAGATATTCTTCACTTTTGATAATTCACGAGTACACTAGTAGTGTGATAACTTTGGGGTTTTTTAAACAAGTATATATTTCTATTATGTAATGAGAAAACTATCCTAAAACCTTCCTATCAAAATATCTAAAAACAATAAAATATTGTTAAGAGGCCATTTTAATGTACAGTTGGGCTTACAAGAAAACAAGGGAAATTCCCTAGGGCTTATAGAGAAAGATAAGCAAGCACTGAACTCAGAGATGGCTCTTTAGGTTTCTGTGTATCCTAGTAACCTATAGCTTGGTTTTAATTGACTGCATACAGGGAACAGAAGACAAATATTTGGATCCAATGAGGGTTAGAGATCCTGAATAAATTCAAGATCCACAAAAAGCTACATAATTGAAAAAAACATTTTTTAAAATCAACTGTGAAGAAGTAGATAGAAAGGCACTTGGCAAGCAATTTCTGTTTCCTGCCTTAGCTCTGGGTTTACGAAAAAAATCTCTCTTGAGATTCATAACCATAGGTCCAGAATTCACCTGGTTTTATGGCCCAAATTTATACCACCTACCTAGTACAAATACTGCAAGCCAAATTGCAATTTAAAGTAGACAGAAGTTGCTAGTGGTTCCAGACTCCCAGTAGAAACTAACTGAAATCCTTTCTGAAAGACCACACCTCAGCCCAGACCACAAAGATATCCCACAAATCCACAAATAAAGTCTGAGAAACATAAACTTATAGTAAGGGAAATAAAGTAAACAGTGAGAAAACAAAGCTGCAGAGCAAGAGGACAACATATCCATTAAGTCTTCAGATATAAGACATAGGTATGTTTAGTAGTACTGAAAAATAAGAGGAATTAAAATATAAATAGTGAGAGATAAACTATGTGACATACTTGAATATTATGCCATTTCTAGAAATAAAGAATATAATAATTAAAATAAAACAAAATTTTAAAAAACAATGAATAGGAGGATGATAAAGATATTAACTTTAAACTTTACTTAAAATGCCTATTAAAATTTCAAAGATAAACATGGAAAAACAAATTGAGTGAAAATGTTAAAACTGGTATAGGAGGAAAATGAAATATAATTTGATATTTAATACACTCAAAAGTACATGAAGGGAGGGTAAAATAGGAAAAATAAAATAAATAAAAAATAACCTAATGGGAATTAACAGTCAGAATGTAATGAGTGAACAGAAAAACCTAAAAGGACATGTAATCTTTGATTATAATTAAAAGCTTTGTCTATTAGACACATAAAGAACTCCACAACAATATTTGAAAACATCATAATTGTTTGAAATGCATATCACATTTATGAAAACACATTAAATGATAAACCAAAAAGCAAGTGTTGAAAATTTTCAAATAATTAATATCATACAGACCACACCATATTCTTTGATTTGCATGCAATTAAATTAGAAATCTACCTTCTTGGAATACACTTGGAGTCTTAGATCTAACTGTGGGTAAGGACAGAGAGCTTTACAACAGTTCCTGAAGGTACTGACTGCATTTGGAACAGAAAATATAGAACACCACGTCGAAAAGCGTTGTCAAGAACAGCAGAGATCTTGGTGGACATTAAGAGGAGGCTACTGGCTCTATGACACAAGCAAAACAACAGAGCAGACAAAAGTTTAACAGTGAATTAAGGAAAGAGAAAGCTGAAAAGAGCTCTCTTCTGGTCATAGCCAATCTGTGGGTCAAGAAGGCTGTATCTACACTAGGCCTCATTCACCCAGGCAAAATCAGAATAGAACATGAAGCAGGCATGAAAGCACCCCCCAAATGGACATAAACCTATCATATATGACAGTATAAGGCTCAATTGCATAAGATGCTTAAACGCAACCTCTGACCAAACACTGACTGAACAACAAACCATTCTAACCCAGGGGGGACTTTCAGGAGGCCAGAATAAAAAATAAATTCAGATTCATCTCTGGGAGTCTAAAAAATCACGTGCATGTCTAAGGTTGTATTCCCTGGGGAACAGAGAGAAATCAAAGTTACTAGTCCCTGGCTGAACACTCAAATTCCTTAAACTGTGATTGATAACTGTCCCCAAGCCACACACATATACATCCAATAACAAAGAGTAAAAACTTAATTGGATTAATGGGCTTGAGCACAACCTTTGACCAATAAATGGATAATACCGACCCTAGGACAACACCAAGGTACCCAGGCTTAGAGAGGAAAAAAAGAAAACAATCTGAGCAGGGAAATCAGAGTCTACATACAGTAGAGAAAAGGGACTTTACAAAATTAGTTCATCCAGATGACTAAACAAATAAAATATTTTCTAAAAAAAGCAAGCAAACAATAACAACAATAATCTTGGAAGGTAGGCAGAATCAGAAATTCTAGAGTTGAAAAACTAACTACAGTGCAAAATTC
This sequence comes from Eonycteris spelaea, assembly GCA_003508835.1. NCBI lineage: Eukaryota > Metazoa > Chordata > Mammalia > Chiroptera > Pteropodidae > Eonycteris > Eonycteris spelaea. The sequence continues at coordinate 3,056,970 of PUFA01000024.1, read as the reverse complement.
ATCAGAGAGGTTCGACAGTGAATATGAATTGGCAAAACAAAAAGTCAGCAAAATTGAAGATAGAATGATAAAGATTACGTAATCTGAAGAACAAAGATAAAAATAAACAGCCTCAGAAAAAAATGTGCGACACCATTAAGCACACCAACATATGTGTAATTCCAGTGCCAAAAGTAGGGAAAGAAAAAGAAAGAACATTTAAATAATGGCTGAAAACTTTCCAAATTTGATGGAAAACATTAATCTGCACACCCAAGAAAATAAGTGTTGGCAAGTATGTGGAGAAATTGGAATTCTTGCATATCGTTGGAGGGAGTGCAAAATGGTGTAGCTGCTTTGGAAAACAGTATAAAGGTTTCTCAAAAAAAATTAAAACTAGAATCACCGTAAAATTCCTCAATTCCACTTCTGGTTATTTATTCAAAAGAATTGAAATCAGTTTCTCAAAGAGATAGTATCACCCTCATTTTCATTGCAGCACTATTCAAAAGAGTCAAGATGTGGAAGCAACCTAAAAGTCCACCTGTGATGAAAGGATAAAGAAAATATGGCATTTATATACAAAGGAATACAATTTGGGAAAAGTTCTGGAATTTGAAACATCAACAAAACTTGAGGACATTATGCTAAGTGGAATAAGCCAATGACAAGAAGACAAATATTGCACCTTTCTGCTTATATCAGATATCTAAAATATTCATAGATTTAAAGTTTGGAATGGTGGTTGCCAGGGGCTGGAGGAGGGAGAAAATGGGGGAGAGGGGTAATAAAGCAACAGGCATAAAGTTTCCGTTAAGCAAGATAAATAAGCTCTGGTGTGGCAGCCTGACCCTGCCTGGCCACTTCCCACTCTAACAAGCTCCTTCCTGACTGACCCTCCCTTCCAGGGCCTCTCCGACAGACATCACTTTTCTCTCCTAGCTTACTAATCTTCCTTAATATCTGTAGCTCTGTAGGAAAGACAAGACTATAAAACTACCCATTATGTTACAATCAAGGCTCAGCAGATTCTTAAAAGCTGAGCCCGTGCCTGCATCAACAAACACTGCTTGCTGCTTACAGCCTCAGTGTCCCGTCTCTCCATTAGAGAATCCCACAATCCTAGAGATCTGCTACGCAGCAATATACCTATGGGCAATAGTAATGTATTGTGCACTTAAAAATTTGTTGAGGGTAAATCTCATGTTGTGTTCTTACCACAATAAAATTTAAAAAATAAATAAAAATCTTTTAGGGACTTTATAGATGACATAGTCTTCGTTAAATGTTCGGTATGTAAACAATGTCTATTCTGCACTTGTACAATTTACATATTTAATGTTTAATCATCTGTATTTACTGAGTGCTCATTCTATTAGTCGCTGAGAAGAGTATGTTAAATCTTTTATGCAATTGTGTATTTTTCTATTTCTCCTTTAAATTTAGCCAAGTTTTGTCCGCACACGCACCTGGCCCAGGACTCAAGAGAAGCCAAAAGAGATCAAGAGGGTGGACAACTTGCCGAAGAAGCAGGACCCGGCAACACGTAACTGCACAGCGGCCTAGTCCAGGACCCAGAGAAGGTGGAAAGGACGAACGTCGGAGCTGTAGGAGTTTGAGGCCCAGCGCTGCCCTGGTGCTTCCTTAAGATAAACAGCAACAGGCCTAATTTATCACAGTGCTTGGGGCCATGCGCCAGACTCAAAGCATAAAGTAACATGGCGGCTGCCTCTCTTCTGCCCAGAGGCCATGCTAAACCAAAGGCACACCGCAAAAGGAATTCTGGGAAATGTAGTTCCAGCTTGTCTAAATTCATTCTGCATAAGCCTCCACCCTAGGTTAAGGAAGGGTTCAGGATCCAAGATAATCTTGACACGAATTGTAACTCATTTGATTCAGGATGCTAGTTGAAGCCAAGTCTGGAAGAGACTGCCTTAAGAGAAAGTAGAGATCAAAGGGAAGATTACTGTACCAGCCCACTACCATTACAGGGTATAGCCTCAAGAGCTTATTTAAAGGAAAAAGTATATATGTAAAATATTGCTGAGAATTTGTGACAAATGGCAGGCAAATGTTCACCCTCTAATGCATTATCTGGTAAATTTAGGTTTGCATAACATAAAGCACACATCTCGTGTCTAATGATAAACTCGTGTGTGTAGGCGGTTACGATTTTAATTACACTAGAAAGCCTGTTTAAATAAAAAAAGCAAAGGAAAGGAAATTTTTCTTTCAAATATTCATAATGTATAGCAAGAATATTCCCAGGCTAAGGCGGTGTTTGGCTTTCCAGTGACGAGTAATATTAAAATAATTTCAGGGAATTGGAGAACTAAAAGTTAACACAAAAGAGGGGTGGGGGTTGAGAAGCTGACAGATGTTAGAAAAATCCTTGTGATATGGCTTTTTTGTTTATGAAATCAGGTTCTGTTGCGTGACTTTTGGGTAACAGCATTTTGTAAAAACAAAATAAAAGAGAGACACAATTAAGCAAATTTCACTGGAAAGGGGAAGTACGGTGAGATTTCCCTCAGAAATGTCCCCTCCCCCATCTCTCAGAAGGTCTTTAGCTGGGAGTAGCTTCCCGAAGGACACACGGTTGTCATGGAGACCAGAGAGGCCTCCTCCTCTGCCCTCGGAGAAGAAACCGCAGGGCGGGCTGGAGCAAGCATGGGAACACAGTGGTGAGCCCTTTTCCTGCTTGCGGTGAACATCATGCAATGACCTAGAGCACTGAAAGAGAAAAGAAAAGGAATATAAACAACTCCCACCACACACACACACACCACACACACGCACGCACGCACGCACACACACACACACACACACCACACCCCCACACCATCAGGGACAATAAGAACTCTGATCACCTATTTATTTACTTAGCTAAAATTTAAACAGATCAAAGAGCTGTTTTTAGAAAAGCCATTTATCTCTTCCAAGGTTCAATAAAGAAAGACAAAGTTATTACTACGCCAGTGTGTTTAAATCATTCCATGTAATAGCAATAGTTATTAGTAATAAGAATAAACAATATTATAACAAGAATATATAAATTCTTCAAGAAAGTTATATACCAGTTTAGTTATTAGAACCTTTCATAATACCAATAATATGCATAGAAAGATAAGCACAAACTAACAAATTTCTTTAAAATGACTAAAACGAGCACAAATAGAATTATATAGTCTATTAGCACTTATTTTAAAACTTGTTTTATAAAAATGCCCTATTTATAACACAAAAAAGAACATATTGATTCGACTAGAATTTAAGAGGTAATTAAAAGTGAAAATGTGACCCAGTGATATTTAATAGCATTTTTTTATATTTCAGTTTTCTGGACAAGCATAAATAATGTTTCTTCCTTTATTCTTCAGTCTTATTAAATTCAAAGCACAGCTACTTGTCTAGAAAATCATGGTCACACCTTCAATTTATATTGACATCCTGTGTTCTTTAGCAGAGAATCCAAACAAGAAAAAGAAGTATGTAGGTAAGAAAATTAATAATAAATAATAAACTTACATGGAAACTATTTTTAATTACTGCAGGTTACTTCCCTTAAAAAATTTCAGAAGAAAATACAAGTACTATCTTGAATTTTTTAAAGTCCTATATAAAAATGCCCTGACCGTCTTGATCTATACATTAGTCATGAGCTTTATACAACACTAAAGTTATCGGTGTATGTTTCAAAATATTTAGAAGATGGATAATACAGATGGAACTTTTGACCTGTAAATAAAGAAATAAATATTGATTTACTGAAGACTTTATCCCTCTAGATTCTTAAAGCACACTCAAACATATAAATACAAGAATCTATAACATAATTCCAAACCAATCCTTTCTGTGGAAAAAAAAAAAAAAAAAAAACAAAATAAAACATGGAAAATGAACCAGAAATGAAAAATGCTACATGAAATTGGATCTTAAGCTATAATGAAAAAACAAAATGCACTTCTTAAGGAATACCCATACTTGCCTAACATTCTAAAAATTGATGCCATGTTTAATATTTAAATTCTTCATGACTGTTATAATTAACAGTAATGTTAATTGTAACAAAAAATCAAAGATAAATAGAAATAATGATGGCAATTTATTTTCAGTAAATTAGCTAATATTCCTGGACTTTTATGATGACTTTAAGTTTTCACTTTGAAACTTGAAGAAATTGAAGATTTTTCTTCTATTTTCTGTCTATCTTCTCTCTCCTCCTCTCTCTTTACCATAGCAGTGTGTGTGACAGTGTGTATGTGTTAAACATCCATATTTATATAAAAATTAAGGAGAAAATACTTATATATACACGTACACACACACACACACACACACACACACACACACACACACACACACACGCTCCTCGTTTTCCCAGAGGGAAATGTTTGGAAAAAATATTTCCAGGGTCTGTTTGCCTCCTTATTTATCCTAGGATGAAAAGAGTGATGTCCTTGAAAGGGTTTTTAATAGAAGAAACTAGGAAAATTTGGCTTTCACCTTCTGAGCTCTACTTCTGAGTCTCCCTGCCTGCAGAAAGACATTCAGATTTGCTGTTTGTTGCTGTGGGCCAACTTTGCTCCAGCAAAGACCTACAGTTGTCTAGCTTTGTTTGTGATACAGAGGCATAAATTTGGCGTCTCGCAAATCTCAAATATATATGTGCATGTGATCTCCCCTTTCTTAATTTTCAAATTTTACTTTAAGAAGTTAATCCAGCTTCAAATATTTAATGATTCACGATTCATAGTTATCACGCGGGGAATAAAACAACAGAAATTAATCTATTCCAGAGTTGAAGAAGCATTTACTTCAAAATATCTCTATTTTATTTTTTGTGTAATAAGCTAATAAATATGTAGGCATAATATAAAGAAATATAAAGAATCTCCCATTTTATCTTTAAATAAAGACTATAAATTGGCCAGAAAGAAAATAGTAAAACAATTATAGACCATTGTATTATGTGCCCAGTAGTCATAAAATTTTATCCTATTTATCCCTCATAAGAACTTAATGAAACAAGTTTTAATAATCCTATTTTAATGATGAAGAAACTGAGGCTCAAGATCACAAAACCAGTGGCAGAGCCAACATTGAAATTCAGATCTGGCTGGTGCCAAACCTGCCAAAATTCAAACCCTGTGTAGAATGCCTCTCTGAAGCTATCAGTTATGTTAGCTATTTCGCAGCTATCTTTAGTCAATATTTTCTCTGAAATCACATTTGATATTGCTTAATATTTATCGAATATCTTTTTATGTAGAGAATCAGGTTTGAGAGAATAGAAAACTGCCCTTGAGTTTAAAACAATTTAATTTCAGAACAAGTTGTTCTGAGTTTAAAAGCCTTGGTCACATGAACTGTTCTGCTCTGGACTTGGAAAAGATTGATTAAATAGACAATGTCTCACCCAATTAGAGTCAGGCAGCACTGATACACACAGAGAAGAAATAATTAAACACAGGCACAAAAAATGAAGCAAAGAATATAAATAGGGACAGTGGAGAGGTCAAAGCAAAATTCAGGCAATACGATCACTGATTCAGTTAACATTTATTGAGCACCTACTGTGTTTGGCACTGTGCAAAATGATGAGAAAACAACACTGGCCAAGAATATACAGTATACTCTCTGCTCTCATGGAGTTTACCAATTGTGAGAAACAAGGGGCACAGAGAAACAAGCAAGAAATGTTAATTCTGAGTAAGAAGGCATAAAAAAGTGTGGGGGGGAGGGATATACAGGCTGCCATGGGAACAGAAAAGTGGGCACTTAATCCAGTCTTCACTACTTTCCTGTTCAAAGGAATATCTAAGTGAACCTGAAGAATAAAAAGGATTTAACCAACTAGGTAGCGAGGCTATTAAGCCGCTTGAAGGAACAGATCATATAATAGTGCAAGGCCTAGCATAGATTCCTGGCAGAGTGGACAAAAATATTGTGTGACTTTTCAAACTGACCAAATAAATAAATGAAGAGAAAGATAATATTGAATTCAACCAAAGGAAGAATGATAAGCCAGTGTAAGAGCTTATGTTGAGGAGTGGCTGCTAAACTTACCTTTCTTAACTTTACTTCTGATATTTAAACTCAGAAAAATTAGCTACCTTTCTCCTAATACAAATGATACCACTATGATTAATCTTGTACATATGTAATGTTCTTTAGAGGGATATCTGTAAGATAACTTTATTATATGAAATAGCAGCATTATTTAATAAGAAAAAGCAAGATACTGGCCAAAAAATCGCACAAATTATTTATGCCTTTGCATTACAGAAACATGATCAACCATAAACATCCATGTATGTAAGTGTATTTATGGTAGGGATTTAAAAGAAATTAGTACTATTAGCACCAAGAAGTTTACAATGGTTATTTTATTTTTCCATGTTACTTTTTAAAAAGAAATCCTATAATGCGGATCCTCAAAGAACATACACATAGAATATATATTCAAACATCTATACTGATTTTGATGAATCATCAACATACAATTTGCTGAAAAAATATACTCAGGGTACTTAATTTAATGGTTTTAGGTAAATCGAGTAATATACATGCCTGCTGTTCTGACAATGATTATTGTAATTGTATACAGAAAGGAAAAATTATACCTGATAAGTGTACAGAATTGGAGGTATTTCGCCTTCAACTTCAAAATATCTTAGTGTTTTAATTTTTAAAGTATGACTAGCTAACATTTAAGGGCTGAAATCCACACCTGGTGCTTTGAATGAGTTATGTCAGTTTATTCTCACAACAACCATATGAGAGAGGCACTATTTTTATCCCCATTTCACAGATGTGGAGACTGAGGCTTAGGGTTAGAAAGAGAACAAAGGTCACGTAACCACTACAGGACAGATGCCTAAACGCAGGTGACTCCTAAGCCTATGGTTGGTTTTAACCACCAGAGTAAACTCTCTTTCAGCTTTTTCATATGATGTGAAATTAATTCAACACAATATAAAGTAAAATAAATTATGCTTCAAAGTGCCTAGTTTATGCCATCTAATGTCTGCTTTTATCTCTATATCTTAATGAATGCACATTAAGGTAGTACTAATTAAATACACAATTTTTAAAGGGAAAATAAGATAAAATTTAGTATTTTACATAGATACTTAAGTTCCAATTAGATTAATTTGATCTATTCATATTTGCCTTGTATGAGCAGTATACACATGAGATTACTACGCTAACAAAGCAATTTTTTTTTCTTGATTGTTTGCAAGTACATAGTCTTAGAAAATGCAGTCATCTAAAGTCTATTGTATTTTAAGTGGAGATCAAACCAGATTATTAGAAGATAGCTAAGTCCACTCCAAGTCATTAGGAAAGTAGAAACCAATCTTCTAAGAGAACTTTCATTTGCTCAAATTTAACCCCTGTTATCCATATTAACAAATTCCAAGAGTGAGGGATCTCTTGGTAATACTTAGGTACCCACGAGTGTGAGAAGGTAACAGAAATGGGATATATGCCTACCAATGTTTTCTGGTTAATTGTGAATGTCAAGAGTTGACATCTAAATAGTGGAAGACTTATGAGTTACTTTTCAAATAGTGGAAGACAGTATTATAACTGGTAATAGTGTTAAAAAGAAAATTAAGATTATATATCCTGGAAACACATTTTTAAAAAGTGCAGCAACGAATGAGAATTTTTCTTAACAATATGCTTTTCTTTCATTGCCTAAGTAGGAGCAAATTTGAAAATTAGAACTACTATTACTACTAATACATACAAATGACATTTCCATTAGAATTCTATTCTGGGAAAGGAAATTTTAGAGTAGAGGCTGGGTGCTGCCTTGCCAGTTGGCAGGAAGTCAAACATGTTAGCCTTGGGAGTAAGTATTAAATGAGACCTGGAGGGGATGGTGCGTGTTGAGCCACATTAGTCTCTAACATTTTAACCAAGGTTAGAGACGATACAATGAAGCATATTTTTTTGAGATATGCTTTTATTCTACACATTCTTAATTGCATATGAATTACACATTTAGTTTTGAACATTTTGTCAGCATTATACCTGCTTTGTCTTTTCATAAAAGAAAAGATATAAAGTTACTGTACTTAGAAGTGAAATATTCAAATATACCAACTAAAGTAAAAAAATGGACTTATCTAAGAGAGAAATGGTTGAAAAATGGGTTTTTGTTTCCCATTGGGTTGTTTTTTCAGTTTTAGGAAGATGATTTATCACTCTGACTTGTCATTCACATTTGGTGCAAGACATATTTTTTTTTTTAGGTGAGGCAACCCTTGTCGACCTTACAGATTGCAAGGAACTTGTCATTTTACAATCCCCCCCCTTTTTTTTTTTTATGCCTCTAGTACCTGGTCTTCCTAGATGATCTCCCATCCAAGTACTAACCAGGCCTGACCCTGGTTAGCTTCCGCAATCAGACAGGATCGGGCTTGTTCAGGGTACAAGACATTTTTTTAAACATTTGATTTTGGCATCTGTCATAAAATTTAAAGAGCAGTAAAGGGCTGCTAAATGTGGTATGTTAGCATCACATTGTGAAATGCACACTGATAAGTAAAGTAGTAATTAGGATTAAAAATCTTATGATAAGGATATTTTGGGGAAGATTGTCCCAAAATGGCAAGAAGCATCACACATAAGCTCTAGGCATCTAATCTATATATACATATATATATATATAGACTATATATATATATATGTATGTATATATATATATATATATATATATATATATATATATACACATCCACACACACATATATACATATACATGTGAAACTCAGGTTTCACATCCAGTTGTTTGAGCAGTTCCTGGGTTGAAATCACTTGCTACTAAATGTTGATGTGAGGTTACTAACAGTGACGTGCACTCTGGGGAAAAGCCTGTTCTGTAGCACTGCAGCACTCCTCTGCATCTCCGCCAGAATAACTGGTATAGCAAAACTGATGCAAATATGATAGCCAAGCAAAGGAGAAAAGTTTCATTCCAAGAAGCACAAACTGGTGAAATTTTATCTAAAAAGACAACTAAATTGAAACCATAGGAAACGTTGGTTAATTTTTGCCTACAGTGAATTAATAGTATAAAATAATAACGCAGTAAATATCTGACACTTAATGAACTAGACTATTTGACAGGTATCATGTTAATTGTTGTATAACTGGGTCATTTAATCCTCATGGAGACCCTATAAGATAGAATCTAGTGTGAAAAATGAGAATCTGAATGGGTTCTGTGATTGCTTTGACTAATAGATTATAGCAGAAGTGATATTATGCCAATTTCTGAATTAGGGCCCTCATTCCTATCTCTTAGAAAACTCATCTTTGGGGAAAGCCAGCTACTATGTAAGAAAACCAACTCCCTCAAGACTGTCACACTGTGAGGAAACACAAGCTAGCCAAGTGGCCATGATGAGAAAGAGATGCCCAATCATCTCTCAGCTCTTCCACTCCTATCATACCAGGCAGACAAGTGAGGGAGTGTCAACTCAACTAGTTAAGGGATGCCTAAATAGCTAGAAAAGATGATTTCTCAGTGTGTCTGTTAATGACTCTGGAAGAGATTAGCATTTGAATCAGTAGACTAAGTCACGAAGATCCCCCTCACCAGTATGGGTATCATCCAATCCGTTCAGGGCTTAAATAGAGCAAAAATATAGAGAAAAGATAATTTTTTTCTCTCTGTTTTATCTGGGACGTCCATCTTCTCCTGATCTCAGACCACTGGGCTCTTAGTTCTTGGCCTTTCAGACTCAGACTCGTTTATACCACGAGACGCCACCATCCCTCCCCACCACTTCAATTTTCAAGGACTGTCTTAATTACAATACTGGTTTTCCTGTTTTTCCAGTTTACTGATGGTAGATTGTGGAACTTCTCGGCCTCCATAACCACAGGAGCCAATTCTTATAATAAATCTCTGTCTCTCTGTCTCTCTGACTCTCTCTAACCAACCCCCCCCCCCGCCTCCCCCCCCCCACACACACACACTATAGGTTTTTCTGGAAAACCCTGACTAATGCAGGGAGGCAGCCCTTAGGGGACTCTGTCTCAGCTGTTTGACCTCAACTGCTTTAGAAATCTTAAGTAAAAGCTGCCCTTCTGAACTGAATCAATTTATAGAATTATGGGAAGAAATTGTTGCTTAAGCCACTAATTTTTGAGGTGGTTTGTTATGTGGCAATAAATAAAGAGAACACTGTTATGAAGTGGTGAAGACCCAAGATTTAGACAGTAACACACAAGATCTCTGCAGGGGCTCTACTGTTTTCATAATAATACCAAATCACTCCTACTAAAAGATGGCATTTGCCTTTTTCACTGTTTGATATTTGCATTGACGGTACAAAAGCATTAGTATTGGGGATGTCTTTGCCTGAATCAAGGCAGTGACACCAAATGATATGAATAGATATTATATTTTTACTGCTACATACATGTTTTAAAATATACAATTTTACTTTAAAATGTACTAGATGAGGCAGTAAAACTTATTGTTTATAAAATTTTTACCATGTATACATATATTTTGAGTATTGTGTGACAAAATGGGACTACACAACAGACCCTCCTGCTTTATACTTCTCATTTTGAAGAAAAGCAATTGGTTATTGAGCTTGGAGATAAACTACCTGCATTCTTCATGGAACACCATTTTTACCTGAAACAACTGAGAGACAAGCTACGTTTATTCAGGTTTGAGTATTCGACAGGCATTTTCCTGGAAATGAATGAAACGAGCCTATCACTTCAAGGAAAACACACACACACACATACACACACTATATTTGCCAGTGATAAAATTTAAATTTTCCAGCAATAATAAAAATTTTAGAATACTTGTAACTGCCACAGTGAATTTAACAGTTTCCCAATACTTAAAAACTTTTCCAAGCAGTTCAGTGATGATATTAAAAATGTAATTTTTCCGTATTGTATTATGAAATTTGTTAATATTTCAGAGGATCTGCATAACTCGGTGAAGCAGTATTTTTCCAATTGACCAATCCATGATAGTAAAAAAAACTTATAATAATCGCATAGGAGTTAAGATCCACTGAAAGTGCAAAATAGGTCCACAGATTGTAAATGTCACAGAGAATCCAAAGTTAATTCATATGGTTTCAGATTCCACATTGCAACTAAGTTTTAAGAAATACCCACTCGTTGAGTTTTGGTTTAGTATTAAAGAACAATATCCACAATCATACGAAAAGCTATGAAAATTCTTTTCCCTTTTCCAATTACATGTCTATGTGAGGCCATATCATCTTCATACACTTCATCCAAAACCACATATGGCTATTGACAAAATGCAGAAGTAGAGATGGGAATCTGTATTTTATTAAGTCAAGCATTAAAGAAATTTGCAAAAACTTAAAACGGTGCCACCCTTTTCACCATGTTTCTTTGTTTCATAAATTAGAGTTGGTAACACAAATATTTATTTTCCCATGCAATGGTTTTATTATAGTTACTTTAAAATAAATTGATAAAGACATATTTAAAAATTTTCTTAGTTTTAATTTCAGTAAATAGCAATACATATAACCACGTAAGCAAAAACTGGGGTTCTCAATAATTTTTAAGAGCATAAAGGAGTCCCGAGATCAAAAAGTATAGAGCCACTGCTCTAAAATAAATCACTTCAAGTGCCACACACACAAACATTGATATGATTATACATTTTTTTTATGAGCTAAAAGATCATATGGTCCAGGCATCAAGGAAGTAGGCCCAGAACCAAAACAGGCCCTACCCAAAATTATCTGCAGATAGCATCATAAGAGAAATTACAAGAATGGTCTGAGGATCATATATCAGAGGCATACCCATAGTAGTACTTTTTATTATTGCACTTAACAACATTATTTATGGATGGCAAGCTCTTTATACTGATTATACACAAGAACTTCACAATTTATATTTACACACAGTAACACACAGTATTATGCCCTGGAGTTGTTATCAGACATTAACAGAAATTTTATCTTTTGTTCTGTCCAATTGTCACTAAGCAAGAAAGCTAGATAATGAACTCCTGCTTCACATTTATAGCAATGTCATTCTTGAGTTGACAGCATGTCTTCTAAAAAAGTGTCACTGTTAGTTCCTGGATGGAGAGTGAATTTACTATTCCCTGAGTTCAGAAACTTAAGGCTCTCTATATATAACAACATCCTTAGGATATTTTGATAATTTTATTATTATATTAGAGGCAAGAATAAGTCTACCAGTAATAGGCCGAATGAAATTTTTTTTAAGTAATTAGGGAAAGACATTAGAAAAGGTGCTATTCTGTGTTATGCTTTGATTCTTCTTTAGGAAAATTTTAAACACATATTTTACATCCAAAGCTTTTCTGGAGTAGCGCCCTTAGTGAGAATATTGTTGCTAACTCTGCAATTTATTTTTAGTCTGAATTACAGATAACCCCTTTGTTCTGTTTACAGCCCACACACTCATGGAACATTCCCTCTTTTCCTAACACAGGATTCAGATGTTTCAGTACTCTGGGAAGAGAGTCATATTGTCACTACGTGACTCATTTCGATAAGGAGCCCGTAACATTTCATCAAGATAGCGTTGCCATGGCAAATAGATACAGTATGTTAATTGAGGGGAATAGAATTAACACTTCAAGTGCATATGCAGTTATATTAATATAAATGCCTACATGCATGCTAATTGAAATGCTGCAGGAGTTATGTCTTCCTTCTCTAAGGATCTTATAAGAAATGCTGTCAAATCATTATTTTTTTTGTTGTTGCATAAAGAGTGCTAACTGGTTTCCAAAAAAGATAAAATACACTATTTTAAATATATGTTTCCCTAACTCCTTCTGGCAAGTAAAGGATATTTCTCACTAATGACACTGTCACAGATAGAGGAAATAACATACTTTTAAATACTCTATATTTCTTAAAAATTCCCATGACTGCATCGTCAATTCTGTTTCAAATGTGTATGTGCACTTACATAAAGAACATAAGGCATTAGGTCAAGAGCTATACTAAATTAAAAAGTATTTTTTTCATAAATAGAATAATGTTATTTATGAGAAAATACTGATTAGATTTGTGCTCAAAAAGAACTGTGTATTGATTTTTAAAAATATTATTGTATATAACTTTAATGTTTCTCTGAGCTCGTTTTAAGTTTTAGCCCCTCCTTCTCTCACATTTACCCCCAGCAAGCACGTGCAAGGGCGCGTGCGCGCGCACGCGCACACACACACACACACACACACACACACACGCAGGAAATTAAACTTGGTTCCCTAGAAATGTTAAATAATTCCAATAATGATATGACTCAGATTATCTAAGGAAGTAACACCTGAAATAATAAAACACAAAAGAGTGACTTTATATTAATATTAATTTTAATGTAAATAAAATGGGTAAATTTTTAAGCTTATTAAAAATTAGAAAAGTAACAACTTCTGATTCACTGGGGTAATGTCTGTGAGAAACACGTAAGGTAAGAAGACATATAAGACTAAATCAGAGCTAAAATAAAGATAGATTTAATGTAAATATATTGGTTAAAATAACATACAACATTTCAGAACAATTTTACAGCTCTATAAACATCACACCAAAAAGCAAAAATAACATGGTAGTTTAAAAACACCAAATATCTCATTAGTTACTACAAAAAATGGCCCAAAACTTACTATCTGTCAAAAATATTCTGTCACTATTTTCACTTTTCAGGTGTTTTTATTTTTTGCTTCATGGGTACCACTTTAGTTCCAGGTAAAAGGGACAAGGTTAATGGAAGCGCCCACATAAAAATGTTGCAAGCTGCAATGAATGCCATGGTAGGGGGCTGGAAAAGAGGGAAGGAATAATTGTGAATAATGAGTATTAGAAACTGGGAGATAAACCGAGGCTGAAGATGAGTTACAGATTGCAGAGCTGGTGACTGGATGGCAGTACCAATGTTTAAGGTAGCAAATATAGGTAAGGCGGCATGTTGGTGGGTGAAAGCAACTGGTTCCATTTTGGAAGTATTGTATATGGGATATTATTTAGGTATCCTGGTAGACTCAAATCCATACCAACCAGCTCTGGAGGGTGTGTTCATAACCACCAAATTGTGCCACACCTCCTAGGTGTGTTGTGAGGATTAAATGTGCTAATGGTTATAATGAGTTTATAGAGTTAGAAGAGCTTGTTGAAAGATTTCTGTAATTGTCTTGAAAGTAAGGAGCTATAAATCTTCAAAACATCAAAAGAGCGTTTCCACTGCTCAAAGCCAGCTTTTGATTACTTTCATCAACTAAAGGTATAATGGACTTTCTTTAAAATCTGGTCCTAGCAGACAGCTCAAAATGCTTTTCTCTTATCTTAAGGTAGGTCTGCCTTCAAAGAAAATGAGAAGCTTATCATGTCAGAAATTTTGACCAGAAAAAAAAGTCTAGAATTGATGAAGTTATTTTTATAAAACTTTTCCTTACCTGATATCTTTCTATTATTATCTAGAAACAGAAATACTAGGTAGTTAACCATGTCATTCAAATATAAGATCTAGGAATGTGGATCAACTGAAATTTTCAAGCTTATATAATCATTAGTTTTTATAAAGCTTATATTTCACATTTATAAAATGCAGTAGCTAAAAAGAAAATTAGAAATTCAGTCAGTCTTTCCTTGGAAGCAAGGCATATGTGTTATTCATATTAATAACCCAAGTGTTAGCATAATAAATTGTTTTTGAATTAAATTATCAGCATATATTAGAAAAATTTTGGAAAAAAAATTTAAAAATATATTTAGCTGCCATTTTAGTATGCCCTACTTCTCACTGAAATTATCACTGAAAAGAAGTATGAAAATTCAAATAATTTGAATAAATAAGAGTACAACTTTGTCTAGTCACCCGCTAAAAAGATTTCATCCAGTAAATGAGATTCAGGCAAATTCACATCTGCCTACCACTGCTATGGCATTCATGTGAGATAAATAAAACAAGCAAAGAAATATTAAAAACTAATAAATAATAAAAATATAGGCCATGTCTAGTTTGGTCTAACATAGAACACAAAAAGAAACATTGATCTTCTTGCCCCATAGTTATTTGTAAAAGAAAACCAATTGTCAATCAAATTAAGTTGGTGTGATATAAAGCAGGAAGCTGGAACCTGTACCCTTCTGCAGGATAATATAAGGGAGATGAGTCCAAAGTCTATATTTTCAATTAATAGCTCTAGCAATTGTTAATGAAACTAGTTTTTAAAATCACCTAGCCTAAAGCAGGAACCAAAAAAAATAATAATCCATAGAATGTGATGAACAGGATTAATCCATTTTATCTAGTATAATTATCTGAAATATTTTTACTGACTCTCTATGCAATAGGAAAAAGTTATTTAAATCATTCCTTGTAAACACTATTGTACAGTCCCACGACAGAGATTTGTGCACTACTGTGATGACCTAGATTCTCATATCTGCAAATCTTGGCTACAGGCTTCTGGGTCTCTTCAAAATGCAATTAAAATTTAAACAAAAGTGGAAATATGCCCTTTTGCTTTTCACTTTCTGCAAAGGACTGTGGTATGAACAGTCTAATATTCAATGTGCATTCATTTTACAATCTAAAATAGCTAAATGCAATTAACTCTAGTATGCTTGGTGAAGTGTTCTCCCATGAGAAACAAATCTCATCCTACAGATCAAGAGATGTAAAATGAACCACCAACCTTACACAGAATATGCTGGCTTGATTTTTTTTTTTTAAGTTTAATGGCATTTTATTGCAATACTAATCCTTGCTCCTTTTATTACTTTAAATATTTAACTGCCTCCCATCACAATCTCTCCAAGTTCTTTGAGCCTGGCTTCAGCACAGCTGGGCCACACTAACCGTTAGCTCCCAGTTGTATAACTAATGAATAAAGACCATGAAAACAATGATCTGGGGAGTATGTTCGGTTGCTAAAGAACCAAAGTGCAATCAGGAGGGAGTCTCAGCCTCTCTAAGTTCCTATTTCACTCCAATAACACTTTCTGAGCTATTATATAAAGAAGAAATTTGGGTTTAGAACATGGAGTTAAGAGCAATCCAGGCCAGTCACTGTCTTCAAAAAACTCAGCACTTCATATCTATTTGTCTCTATGTATATCTATCAATATGTCATTTTCTATCTATCCATATAACAACTACCACCAGAGTTTCCATAGTTAACACATTCCTGTAAAATGCCTATTATGTGGCAGGTGTTGGGCAGATATGAAGAAGATAGTCTCTGCCATACATGGCCAGTATCTAACATGGAAAACTCATGTAAAAAAAAAAAATCACAATACAATGTAGTAAGCACTTCAGTAGATGTAAATTTAGCCTTTATTGTATCCAGAAGTATCCATCTTTCTTCTCATCCTGCAAATGCAAGACAGAAAAATCCAACATCATCAGTTGCAATAACAGTGAATATACAATGTGGTCCTTAGCTACATGCTTATAATCTTGTTGGAAAGAGTAATGATTTAACTCTATTTCCTCTTTTTCCTTAGTAGTAATTACAACTATTTTGTTATTCTATTCATAAGTTTTTTTTAAATGAAAGAAAAAATATATCTTTCTTCAATATTCTTTTCCTGAGTTATTCTCATAAGTCCAGTTTTCACAGTATTCATTTATTTTATTCATCTCTGCACCAATCATTTTCTTTTCTACCATTGTAGTTAGAGGACCCTAGAACAGATACATTATAGTAAAGATGACTATGAGAAGTAGTTACATAATATCCTTCTATAAACATATTTCAGTTACTGGAAATTCAAATGGCAGCATTATACTATTGACTCACAGCTAGTCACTGAATAGAATCCAAATAATTTTGAGCCTATATTTTTGCCTAGTCAGTCATTCTCTATCTATATAGTTTGCTTTCTGTTCTCAAATATCTTCTGTATGTTTATCTATGAATTTTTCAATTCCTCTGCTGGTTATTGACATGTTAAACATATTTTGTGGTACCTGTCATGCCATGCCCAGTGTCACTAACTCTGCTAAGTGATTGTCACTCATGCTGAGTGACATCGCATTCAGTAACCCTTCTTCCTCCATCCTCAGATAAGAAAAAATTATGCAAGGGCCATCAAATCAATCAGAACCTTTCTCGTCTCTCTCCCTCTGTCTCACAGATACAAAGACTGTATGTAGTAGATGTTGAGCAATAATTGTGTAGCCTTGAACTGGTAACCATGTTCATTTATTAAAAATATTTCCTGAGCACATAAAGCAATAAACAAAACATGCACAGTCTAAAATCTTTACTGGTGAAGGAAAATGATAACAACGAGCAACTGTATGAGTGATTATTTTAAAAGTACATGATACTCAAAATATTTAGTAAATGAATAAACATATTACTTTTCACTGAAATCAACACATTTTATAGCATTCGTAAAACTGAGTTTTACATACAATTGTGATTAATGTTGATTTTTTTCCACTGAGTCATCTAGTAATCTAGTCACTATTCTATTTAAAATGCAATTGAACAGAGTTCTAAATTATGTATTACAAAATATACAACTTTTACTAGTTATGAATTTTTCTTATATAAAGTATGACTCTATTGAAACTATTTATATATCTCAAAAGATGTGGTAATACATAAAAGATGTTAATGTATTCCCTTCTCTAAAAAATGTAGTTCAAGGAAAGTAGTAAAGTGGAAGACAGGTAAAAGATAAAGACAATTATTTCTCTTTCATATTGAAGTGACAGAAACAACAGAATATTCTAGGGGTCTTTAAAGATAATAAGAAACTAACTGTCCAAAATAATTTTAGAAAATTTCTTCCCACTGAAGGTAAAATGAATTAAATAACATTTAAGGGATCCTCTGATAAACTTAAGCAGGCCTCTAAAAGTCAGATCCTGATTTCTTACAGAAATTGAATACCTTTTTTGAACCAGAAGACCTTATTTGGGCACAGTTCTGATACACATAAACTCTTGGACCTTAGAATTCACCCATCTTCTTTGGACCTCTTAACTATTTGTTAAATGATGAGTTGGAATAAGTGAAATTACTTCTAGTTATTATAGTCTACAATTGTACATCTTAAAGATTATCTTTTTGTAAGAAGATCCAAATATAACCTATTCGCCACTAAATAGTGATAAAAGTAATTGTAGAATATTTTGATACTGTCTTATTCATATGTATGACATTTCAAGAGGTTTTCACTTTTTTTAATTGATCTTCTTTGCCACCTTCATTCCACACTCTGCTAATGTCACTGGTTACCACATACATAAACATGCTGCACTTTCAGTATGCTCAGTCAAGCTGCTTCCCTAGGAAAGGCCCTGAGAGCATTTGCACCATGATTCTACCTCTTTTTGCAGAATTCCAACAGCAAAATTTTCCTTTAGGCTTAGAATTCAGCTGCCCCAGTTTTTCACTACCTGCAGCTCCAGACAGTCTGCTGAAATTAAAATTGTGCCTCTATCACCTTTCCTCTATTAGGCAAGGAGCTCCCTTTCTTTGAAGATTGCTCTTAATGAGAGGTAAGGATGTGCATATGTGCTCCCACTTCCCACAGCCATTGCTGACATTTTTAGTTCTCCTTTTATAGAGAACTATACCAGACCTCACAGTTCTCCTTAGCAGAACCTTGCATACAACCACTAATAATCAGTTAGGGTTGGCATCTGAGATGTAACTTGCCACCCTGGGCCAGATGGTTTCAACATCTACCTCCTAGCTTTTATCTAAAATAACCAGATAATAGATTTTAGATTGTCATATAATATCAGTTTTTATATGTAGAAAAGACTGTCTCGTTTGAGCTTATTCTGGTTTTATTAAATGAGTGTAATTAGATGTTATAGGATATTAAGAAAGACAAAAAGGCTATTTCTTTTCATTTTCTAACCAGTGCTAGAGGAAGATAAGATTAAATTGCTTTCATTTTATTCTTTAATTATAATATTATTAACTATATAATCTATGTGGAGTCCATAAATCTAAGGTAGAATGTCTAAAATTTAGCATAGCTAAGGAAAAGTTTAGCAATTTTCTAATATCCATTAGAATCACAAAATGACTATCTCTTATAACCTGCTCATAGTTGCATGGGTGTAGACAACTGATATGAAAATTTAGAAGCATTAAACTTTAGCTACCACCATTTTGTAGTTCATGTTATGATTAATAATCTCTTGGGAAATCATTATTTTCAGACAAAAAAAGAATGACCAAAAATTCAAGGTTGTTCCCTAGCCCAGTTATTTGTAAATGTAGGCTAAGTTTATACCACTTAAAAATAAGTAAGCAATAGAATGGAGTAAGCCACAGGCTTTTCTAGCCTATGCATTTTGGCTGGTTTCTCTCAGGAATTATTGTATAAAACCTTACACATATATAAAGTTGTCGATCAATGGATAATCCCAAATATAAGATAAATATCCTTTAACTTCATTATCTAACTATAATATCTGACATCATAGATTTGGAAACTTTGAGTGAGTATATGAAACAGGAAAGATGAAAAAAATATCATCTTGATACAGAGAAAAAAATCAGTTTGGGGAAGGTAATTATCTCTTCTTCAACTTATTTCAACATCATTCTAAAGCAGTGGTCCTTAATACCAGTACTGGTCCATGGTCTGTTGGGAGCTGGGCCACACAGCAGGAGGTGAGAGGCAGGCAAGTGAGGGAAGCTTTATCCTTATTTGCAGCCACTCCCCATCACCACCTGAGCTCCATCTTAAATCATCAGGCATCAGATTCTCATAGGAGCACCGGTCCCCGGTGCCAAAAAGGTTTGGGACTGCTGTTCTAAAATTGTGCTAATCCAATATGGTGGTCACTAGCCATTTGTAGCTATTGAGTTCTTGAAATGTGGTATTCATTATTTGCTACAAATGTAAGATATATACTAGATTTTGAAGACATTACAAAAAGAATGTAAATAATGCAAGACATTTATTAAACACATGTTTTAAGATCACATGCTAAGGACATGGTTCCATAGTGTATTGGTTAGCATGTCTGCTTACATGTAGAAGGTCCTGGGTTCACACCCCTGTGAAGCCACAGTCTATGGTCTATGGCCATGCCACCCTGAACAAGCCCAATGTCTGATCTTGGAAGCTAAGCAGAGTCGGGCCTGGTTAGTACTTAAATGGGAGAGTCGGGCCTGATTAGTACTTAAATGGGAGATGACCTAGGAAGACCAGGTGCTGTAGGCACACATAATAATAATAATAATAATAATAATAATAATAATAATAATAAAAGATCAAATGCTAAGCAATTGATCTTCCTTACAGGCTGTAATAGAGTGACCACTAGTCCCAGTTTTTCTGGACTGAGGAGTTTTTAGAATGTGAGACTTTATGTGCAAAACCTGGCCACATCCAGAGCAAACATGATGAACTGGTCACCCTACATAGAAAATTAAATATTATTTGCTGCATTCTACAGATGAAAAATATATATATAGCGCAGAAAGATTCAGGAACTTGTGCAAATTCACACTACTAAAAAGTGGCAAGGAAGGATTTTGTTGTGCTTGGTTTGTACTACACAGTGTAAACAATATATTATACTCTTCCCATCACAGAAGATTGTTTTGTTTTTTATTCATTTCTCTAATTTACACATGTAAAATAATAATATGAAGTATTACTTAAAAATCTAAAATAACAATAGCTAACATCAATGTTATGTTGCTTTATTTAATTCTTATAATTCCATGATATAGTTACTATTAATATTCCCATTTTATAGATAAGGAAACTAAGGCACAGATAGGTTAAATAACTTCTTCATAAAAACAAATTTGCTTGGTTAAGCAAACAGACTTAACCTAGACAGTATGATTTCATTATTGTTGAGCTATATTATTAAGATAGCTCTTTAGAACTACTTGTCAATAAATATTGCAAGCACATCAGATTTCCTGGTACTGTGAAGTGACTGGGAAGAGCTCAGGGAAGTATGGAAAAGCTGATGTGGTAACCTGGACTCTAAATCCACATATAAACACTTAATTCCACAGAGTTACTAAATTTGGGGTCTACAAAAAGTAAGGAAAGGATCATAAATACATTTTATTTGACACTGTTATTTTCAAATTCTTAATTTTGTTTTGTCTTTTGGTTTGCCAATGTGTATTTTTATGTTACTTTTGAAAATATATGGGTTATGTATTTTTAGAAAACATGTTTATATAGAAATTAACTTTGCTGTCTTTATTCATGAAATAATTGGTTTTCTATAAAATTCATGAATTACAACTTTTTTCCCCTCTAAATTGTATACAAAATTAGAATGGGTAGTTTGTTTCATTATCTTTCTACTTATATAACAGAGGAATCATCTAATGTCATCGTGATTTTTATTTTATTACAAAGAACATGCTTTTTATAACCTCAGTATTTTTGAAATATTTTATAACTGTACCGGAATTTTTTTTTAGTTACCAAGATGTGCCTACCTATAGATTTCTTTGTATTGATTTTTGCCTGGAACATAGAGAACCTTTTCAACAGCATTATCAACTCAAGACATTTTTTCACCAATTATCTTTGGTGATTATGAGCCACTTATTCTAGTCTTTTCTTCGGATCATGTATAATTTTGAGATTGAATTTTCATTTTTGGCTTTTCATATCTATGATTGCCCTCATCTTTTTCATTATTCTGCCTTTTTCTGTACATTCTGAGAGACTCACTGTTTTTCACATTACTAATTCAACTTTCTGCAGTGTCAAATCCATCTTTTACTGTCTTCAATGTGAATTAATCCAGATATTGAATTATCATCTCATTTTCTTTTGAAAACTATATAAAAGGATATATATATACATACACACATAGAACTATATGCAGAAATATACACTGTTATATATACATATATACACATATACCTTTTAGCATCATATCAGGGATGCCAACCATTTTTCAAAAATCGAGTTATTAGGACTACTTTTTTTGCCCAAAGTAAGTTTTCATAGTCCTCAAGGCAGATTTTTTTCTTTTAGTTACTCAAAACTGAGTAAGTCATGCCTGTCTAGACTCTTAACATTGATTGATAGAAAGCATTCAGTGACAGCAAATGAGCAAATTAAACTCCTTTGCCCTTCTTGTCCTGATACAATCTCTCTCTATGATCTAAAGTGTTAGACAAGAAAATAAATATATATTCAGCCCCACTCTCAATATATAAGAAGCTTTTGCTCTAGTGAAGTTCCCCTGCACTGAAGTAGTACCTTCTAATACCTCCTACTCATTGGCTCTTTGGTCTTTTTCACAGTGGAGTCAGGAACATTACAAGTCTGATACCACAGCTCTGAGTATCCTCTCTACATTACTTGACTTGTGCAAAGCATGTCTTCCAGAATGTAACATGCTACTGCCAGTAAGAACACCACCACCCTCCTTCTGCCTAATATCCCTTCAACTGCCTTTACCGTGTGCATGGAGGTACCAAAATAATAGTTTGGTTTTGCTCCAGGTTTTTATTGGTTCAGACCTTCTGAAGTGTGTGTGTGTGTAGAAGGAAAGGGTAAAAGGTGACCTGAAGAAGAAAAAAAATTATTTTCCTACCCCTTTCATTTAGAGAAAATCATAACAAAACAGCATAAGATTAGGAGTCTAGTCCCTTTTCATGGTTCTTGCAGGTACTGAAAAGTCCTTTCAGATTTTGTCAATAGATAATGTTTCAGTTTCGCACTGTGATTGCATTGTTAGAATATCTCTTTATCTGTGTCTTCATAGGTACTGAGAAGTCATGAGAGGCTGCAGTGAGAATTAGCTGGAGAACTTTTAAACAAGAAGCCACTAGAATATCTTTAGATTCAGCCAAGACTGACCTCATAAATTTCAAGAGTTCCTGAAATTAAATATAAAATATTTTTCATTTAACTTTCTTCATGATTTTCTATGAGTCTTTGAAGTTCAATATAATAACAACAACCCATGTTGCTTTTGATCTTTGGTGTTGCCGCAGAGTGACTCTTTAAACATGCTGGGCTAGATAATTTGCATATCCACCTAAATAGCATCAAAGATTCATGAAGCACTTTGAGTGTAGTGCAGGCAGGTTATCAGACATAAAAGGGCTGCTTTTGGTTTTGATGCCTCTGCTGAGTCACCTAATATGTAATTAGGTTATCTGAAAATCATAATGGTGACATTTGATTCTACTGTTGTTTTTAATAGGACAGTCACATCAGAATAACTACCTTCTACATTAAAACAATTTTTCCCAAGACTATTTAAGTTTGACCTAACAATGTTAGAGCCATATGGGCAAGCCTTCATAAGCAGACTTCAGGTGTCTATTTTGCATTGGCAGGAGATGATTTAACAGGGCATTTCCATCTCTACCATTACAAATAAAATATTTGCATTAGCAGCATTATACATGCAGAACCCAAAACAAATTCTATTTAAAGGTTCATAATTGCAGGTACTGTGCTAGTAACTAGTGTAATTTTCATTACATTCTCTACAATGCAACCTAAATGCTACTTGTAAAATATTGTACTTTTTTCTAATTCAACTTCACCTATAGCACTGCCATCCTCATGATCCTCTGATGAAATCACCTCTTCTTGGGAATCACGTTCCAACAGCTAACTTTGGGTATCAAAGGGCATTATTTAAAGAACTTTACTTCCTACTACCATTATGTGGTACACCTCTGGTGAAACTGGACATTATTTTCTCCAAATTTTCATTTCACGAACATGAAGTTTCCATTAATAGAGTTTCCAATACCTCAACCATGAATATGAGATAAATCAGGAAAATAAGTCTATGATAAAGGCTTTAATTCTCTTTTTTCTTAATTAAATTAGTTGGTATATAAATATAAATATTTTTTTAAAAAAGAAAAAGAGCACAGAGAAATGCTCATAG
The DNA here is from genome assembly GCA_003508835.1 of Eonycteris spelaea. NCBI lineage: Eukaryota > Metazoa > Chordata > Mammalia > Chiroptera > Pteropodidae > Eonycteris > Eonycteris spelaea. The sequence goes on along the minus strand of PUFA01000024.1, from coordinate 3,033,081 downwards.
GTTAATCGTGGTCAGTAGAGTAGAACAGAAATTCAAAGGGTTTTTGTAATGTGCTTACTGGTAAATATCTATCTATTGCCAGTAAAAGTATTATGAATATCATAAATTCAGAATTTTTCTTGCTACACTTTAGAAAACTGACAAATTTCATATGTCTGCAACTACACTAAACAGCCTAATAGACTGAATAAATAAATTTTTAAGCAGCATATTTAATGCAAATATCTGAGTTTAGTTCAAAGACCTGTCTGGAACATTTCTTTGATTATATTTTTGTTTGATGTGTAAGATGCGTGTATTATTTAGAAAAGCTGAAAAAAATAATGGCAAAATGAAAAGTAAAATCACTGCAGGGAGATAATTATAGCACATATTTAAACTAGGAATTATAACAGGCAAAGCTATATAAAAATTCCCATTACAATAATGCATTTGTATTATTCACATATTTTACTTTTTTTTTTTTTTTTTTTTTTTTTTGCTAAAAGCTCTTATAGGTAGGTCCCTAGCTTCCACTAACACCCAAGCACAAAGCTGGATCCCCCAATCCAACGTCTACCACTAACGGAGTGGTGAATAGTGTAGAGCCCAGTTCCAGCAGACGGTTACTGACCACTGAGTACCCAGCTAGAGTTTCTTCAGCTGGAGCAGTCACGTCAGTGGGGCTGGGCAAGTGGGACAGTAGTGGGACCCCACCATGGCAAGGAGACAGCATGTGACCTCACATTACTTCAGAGTCAGAGCCTGGCCCCACACATTCCCTAAGGCCCTACCTCTCCTCCATCTAGTTCTTGCTGTGGTGACTGAGGAGGGTGTTGACCTTCTGCCTGAGATGGAAATACCAGTGAAGACCCATTAGCACTGGGTAGGAAGACAAAGCAATCAGTTTTTCTTTAAAAAAGTTTTTCTTCATAAAAATTCCCTATTTGTTAGGAAGGAAGGAAGGCAGGAAGGCAGGAAGGAAGGAAGGCAGGAAGGAAGGAAGGAAGGAAGGAAAATTTAAAAGTTAAATGGTTCAGAAAATCCTTTCAGGCTCACTAAACTCATTTAAGGATTCAAACGTTTTTGAACTTCTAATCAGAATTATTAGTGTTGGGTGCAATCATGTGTTAAACCTCCAGGATGGAATCTCAAAACAACAAAACAAAACTCTGTAATGAATGCAAGGATCTACTATGTAAATCATAAAATAACAAAGGGAAGAAATCTTAAAACATTCCTTGATTTTACTTAAAAATTTCTCCACGAACTCAGAAGTCTTCTAAAATTAAAAAATTAAAAGACTGATATTATGCGATATTATGTGGCTATGTTAATTTGGTCACTGGCTTCCAAAAGTCTGTAAAATTATTATGAGATGAGAATAAAAACAAAGTGTAAATTTTGCTCTCTAAATTGACAATTTAAAATATTGAAAGGTTAACATAAAAGGTTCTTAGAGTCTAATTGATAACTGCAGTTCTAAGAAAGGTAATTATTCTACATTGATTTTTGAAATTTTAAAGTCTAGCAAACCATGTGTAGGTTTTTCCGATAAATACTAATAGCACTGACCTGTTTACACTTCCTTTAAAAAAATTATATTCTTTAAGTTTGGTCCTTCAAATTGACAACCCATTATATTTTATCATTACGTAATATGCACCAAGAGCAATATGCTAGGTGCTGGCTAGAAGCTGCAGATCCAAAGTAATTTTTCAAATGGAAATTAATTCAGCCATCTAGGGAAATACTACCACAAAACAATGCCTTGCTGAATCTCATTAAATCAATTTGGAAAGGCATATGGGTGGAAAGGTAAAAATAAATCAATAAGATGAAAAAAGAAGTATATTGCTTTGCAACAAAAAGAGAGGAGTTATAGTATCCGGTTGCTAAGTAACAGAATTTTAACAGGAATTATTTATCTTCCATTTAGGATAAGGCAATTTTGAGAATTGGAACAAAATACTGTTTGCATATGGTCCAATTTATACAAACTGCATTTTTCTCAGCAAGGCCTACTCCATCTTTAAAGAGGAAGATGAGTTTTCACCAGAGGAGCAATTGCCTAGCAACAAGATGCTAAGGAGAGCTGAGTCCTTTCCAGAAAGAGCTCAGTCTCTCTCCCAACCACAATGACCTCTAGCACAGATTGATGCCCTTGAGAGAACCACCTTAACAACCAGAAAGCTAGAGGAAGAGGATTTGCCTAAGATCACTACAAGGTCTAAGCTTTTTCTTTTGATTTTAAACAGACAACACAGTGCTCATTATTCTGTGTTTAGCATTACACAAACCATTTTCACAAACATGCTGTTACTCCTTTTAAGCTCCTGGCTTTTATCACTGTTGAGTCACATGACTTACTAGCTGCTGGCCTCAGGTCTATCTGATCTTACCTGAATGCCAAATGTTTGTTGAAAAGAATTGATCTCTATCATCTTAACTATGGCCTCAAATGTTAGACTCCCCTACCTCCACCCTTCACAGTTTGAATAGTTCTCTGCTCCTCTTACCTTTCACTCTCCCATCTCCTTGATAACAATTCTAAGCATTTATTCTTTTTTTTTTAATTGGTCTCCTGCTAAGTACAAAGTACTAGGTCAGAAATTAGTGGGAGTGGCTGGAAAGTGAGGCAGAATGGAGTTGGGGAAAAGGACACCTCTCTGCCAGAGAGAACACAGGCATTCTCAGGAGACAGGAAGCCTGGCCATAAAATTGAGTTTTCAGTAGTGAGTCAAATTCACCAAAAAGCGTTATTCCAACTGAGGATACAGAGCTGAAGACAGTTCACAAATGTAATACAAAAGCTGGTGCATTTCACCAACCTTTTATTCAAACTACATTTAATAAAATATGCTTCCATATATATTCAAATAGGGAAACTGGACTTGGACAATGCTCAAAATAATTATTCTAAAGGATATAGGACAGTACTTACTGAATAAATCTTTTGTCAAATTGTAACTGCCCGAGAAAAATTAGGAAATGTATTTTGCGCAAACCAGATACAATCCTCGAGAATGTCTGTATTCACATGTATAGTTCTTACCTATTCTTAATGCAGATCTCATTTTTCTTTTAAAGGACCAGAGTAGGCACATCAATTGACTAGGATTGTTTAAAATGGTAAAACACGTGATCTAATTTTCGAAGGGATGTTGCTGAAAACACTACGCCCAAAATGAGAGCTTCAGGCTTCTCTGATTAAAATTAGGCTTTAGGCTTCTCTGATTGCGCTTTAGGGCCTGGTGGTTTGCCTCTCTGCTGCCCTCATGCGAGTTGACAGAGGATAGCAGCACAGAAAATCCTGCCTGTCTCAAGAACAAACCTGCCGTGTCCTTGGCATAGAACTATGAGAAGGGAGGGAAGATGTGAAAGCACACGCCTTTCTCACAGATTCCAGGAATCTGGATTTGTTGTGACTCGATCACTGTTCAGATGGGTTTCTAATGAATAATATTTTCGGGCTTTATTTCAAGAAGAGGAGAGTTTCCCCAACATCCAAAGAGAGCTCAAAATATACATTTAGATATTAGGAAGGAAGAGGAAACAGGATTTAATTGACTAAGTAAGGGTCCGACTTGTGCAGTTACAGAACATTTAATACCAAGAACTAAATCTTACTGGGTTCTTTTTTTCACCTTATATTGTTTGCTGGTAGAATGATATACATCAACGCCAACTAATCTTATTTTATTAAAATTAAATACACTTATTTATTTTTTAAAATAGGCTATTTTTACCAAGTTGTATCACATACAAAATGTGAGAGAAAATTTCTATTTTGAGCTAAAATTTTTAGTATACTCTTCAAATATGCCAATCCTTTTTCTTTCTGTTCTGTGCCTTAGGGATTTTAAGTATTCTCACAGCTTCATATATCATACTTCTACAGATAATTCTCAAATGGTTCCCTTTCAAGCTTCTCTTGTATACTAGACATTAATTTTTGAATGTCTCACCACAGTTTCAGAATAAAAGGATAATTCCTTCTGTCCTCAAGCTGCTTTCATTTTGATTTTCCTATATTCGTGGGGAGTCTCATCATTTTCCCAGGTTTAAAATTAAAATTTATTCTTGATTCTTCTTTTCCTTTTATTCTGAATTCATTTTCCAATCAATCAATGCTAGGAAACCCACCATGGGATTGCTTATAATAAGTTGGAGATTCCTGATGAAAAGTAGATGCTTTATAGAATGAATGACTCAATGGTGGATGAATAGATGGGTGGATGCATAGGAAAAGATAGATATTAGATAGATAGTCATAATTTTGAAAAAAAGGTAATACGATAAGTATATTATAACAAGGACATGGAATTTAATTGAAGGCAGGACTACAAAAGGGATAGGCTTCATATCAAAGTGATTTTTAAGCTAATATTTATAAAATAAGAAATTGTTAATAAGGTGAAGGAAAGAAGAAAGCATTTCAGGCAGAGTTATTGGTCTGTTCTTACACTCTGAAACAGGGAGGAGCTTGATATCTTCACGAAGTTGCCACGTGGGCAGGGGAGAAAGAAGGGCAAGATAATGAAGTAGACAGAGTGAAAAGCTAGTTAAAGATGCCCCTGATTTAGCATGTCTATATTTAGTTCTGTTTTATTTTTAATTGAATCTAAATGCCTTAAGATAAGAATTACAGGTACATGCCCCAGGCCTCACCATTCGCTTTATAGTCTTATAGGCAGGTGAATGATACATTCATGCCCACTGCCTATCGTTCATAGATATTTGAGATTGAAATTGGGCCTTAGAGCCCATGTGATTAGAGATATTATCCAAATAGCAAAAACAAAAACAAAACAAAACAAAAACTCTGGAAGAGTTTTAATGAGGGAAGTGACACATTCTGATTTGAGTTTATAAAATACACTAAAACATTTTCAAAACACAGTAAGTGTGGTCCACCACATTGCTATGAAATGTGGTGTTTTTGTTATGGTGAGGTTAATGAAGTGCCTTGGATGGGCCTACTAGGACAGTAGGCTGTCAGTCATGGAAGCCCAGAAGAGCTGTCTAAATTACTCCAAGATGGGATCTGGGTCTCAGCTTCAGTTTGGCACCAGCTAGTGGCAGTTGTCCACTCTAAGTCAAAGATTGGTAGAGATGATTCTGAGAGCTATGGCTGAGATTTCCAAGACAATAACAGCAATATCAGAAATCTGTTGTTTTGCTACTGCCTTCTAGGGAAACTGGATTGAGAAAAAACAAGGCGAGTGAAAGTTTTCATGCATGTCCCATGACAGGAGTTCTTGAATTTTTTTCATGGGTCTTGCTTTCTCCTCTTTGGTCCCTTCCAATAAAAGATGAGAACTTTGCCCCATCTGTCTTTGACAATGGGGGCAGGATGGAGAATAGCTGCTGAGAGAGTCGATGTAACAAATCACCTGAAGATAGGAGGCCTCTCTCATCTCCATGGAGCTAAGGGTCTTATTTTGGAATCCATGAAGCAGTAGATGAAAAGCATCAAGGAATTTGCTAACCCCTTCGAACAGAAGGGAACCTGCCATAAATGTGTGTGTGTGTGTGTGTTTTCAGTTGCAGAGTCAATAAATGTCATCAGTGCTTAAAGGGGCCTGTAAAGAGAAATACTACTTTGTAGGCTAACATCAGTAAGCTAAAGGTTAGGTATTTGAAGTAAGTTTCCATTCTTACCCCAATTATATCATCCCGGTTGTATCATGATCAAATCATGACTTTTTTTAATGCTTCTCATTTTTACTTTCTAAATCAGGGCTAAAATGGTTCCATTATCTTCATATTATTTAGGGCTCCACTTGGAGACGGAGGGAGTAAATACCCCAAACTCACTCTCTTCCCTCTGATCTCATTCCATAGCACCCAACCATAGGTAAGTCAAGCTGCAAAGTTATCTGTTGATGTGCTCCACACAGCCTATCCTTGCATGGCAAAAAGAAAAGTGGAGGATAGAGAGTGGGTCCTGAGGGGGAAGGAGGAGTGGGTAAAAAGAAGCTACGTAGCCCATGCCCTCGGATATGAGGTTCTTAAAGCTAAATAGACGAAATTGGCTCTCTCACCTCCTTCAGGTTTTTGATAAATGTCACCTCTTTGGTAAGTCCTGCTCTTCTCACCCTATTTGCAATAGCAACCTACCTTACACCTGCCCCTGACTCTCCATGCCTCTTCCCTGCTTGGAGTTTGGTGGTAGCGCTGTCACTATTAGGCTGCGTGCTTCACTTGCTTTTTTTTTTTTTTTTTGTCAGCCTCTCTCCGCTAGACCATAAGCTCCTAGAGAGCGGCAAGTATTTTATATCCTAGAACACTGCCATATCCTCAATGATTGCATCAGCAACATCTGATACCCAAGCAAGGCTCAATATATACTCATTAAATAATGAAAGAAAGTGTAAATCAGCTTCAGAAAGAAAATTCCTATTCTAAAAATGGAAACCGGACCATTAATAACAAAACTGTAGTGATCTTTTCACTGCAAATTTCTATTGGTAGTTTTCATTACCTGAATTTTATCTCCTAAATCTTTTTTTCCAAATTCTGCTTTCTTTTTTTTTTTTTTTCAGTCCGCTCAAATATCCTTTTCTATTCAGTCTTTACCATTTTGTCAAAAGTTAACGGCTCTCTGATGATCTTCATAGGACATTATCTGTATCCCTAGTAGCAATACACTCCCCTCCCATATATATTGGTTATTCATGTGCATCTCTAATCAGCGAAACTGCATCTAAAAATCTGTGAAGCCTTTGTGAGGTATGCAATGTCCATGCTCAATAGCACCGAGCGCAATTCACTGCTGCGATGTGGTGTTGAAGAGCGTCAGTCCTGGGATCAGGGGACCTGCATTCAACTCTTGCCTCCACACTCGCTATGAAACGCTGATATTTAAGGTGTCTAAGCTACATAATGGAGTTGCTGCAGGGGTTAAATAAAATGATTCATTTAACCCATTAGCCAATAAGTGTTTAAGAATGTGTATCTACTATTAGCTTAGTGAGTGTTCAGTATTTATTAAACAAATGAATCGCAGTTGTAAGATATGGAAGAATGGAATCTGCTCAACATGTAAGCTTTCCATGTGCTTGTTTAGATGTTTGATGAGTCCTTAATGCGAACCAGGAAAAAAATTAGTGTTAAGAATATTGATTCTAGAGTCAGCCTGCTCAGGATCAAACCCATCCTTACTATCTGGTCTTTAATTGTTCTAACCCATAGTGAACAGAGTTGGAATTGTAAGTGATCAATATCACTAACTATTATAGACACTAAAAGCCAGACTGAAAAAAAGTTTTCTTCTAATCTGACAGGCTATTAGACATTCACAAATTTTAAGACTTTAGTTTGCATGTTAATAAGGAAAGAGCTATAATTAATCTTTTTAGAGCTTCTCATTGCCAAGGTCTTTTCTTTTCAAGATAGAGCTAAGCCTAGACATTAGGAAAAAAAGTATTTCAAAACAAGCAATGTTCCAAAGAGGTAAAATATAACTTCAAAAAAATCCTTTTATGTGTTTGTAAAAAGTAATCCTCAAAGCAGCTGTTATTAAAACTTTCTACTTTCTGTCATCCAACAGTGTTATTTCACAATCATTAATAATTAATCATAAGACTCTGATTCATTCTTGTACACTCTAAAAATAGGATACCATGAACAGGCTTAGATCCTTAGCAACAGAATATTGAGTACTCTATCAGCCTAACCTGGGTACCTATTTGCATTTTGCAAACAGATCTGTCTCGGGATTGCTAAATTGGAAGGTATTTCATATCAAAGTCAGAAAAACATTTTTCCTATTTGCAGCTATTTAAACTCATCTCACTAAAAGCCTCAGCATTTCTTCTGTTCTCCATTGGCCTGGGGGTAGAGAACAACAGAGCTTGTACTACCATTTTGAGCCCCTAAACATAGAGGTCATCAGGTATGAAGCCTACCAAATGATCACAACAACATGACCAGCTACTTGATGGGCATTTCCTGATGTCCACCATGTGAGATATTTGAACAAGCTCTGATGAATGAGTATCAATGAAAATGTCATTAGTACTGGTGGCATCTAATCTTTTTTTAAATGTAAATTTCATTTGTTTAATAAGCAGTACTAGGCACTATTCTATACGTTTTGCAAATATTAGTTAGTCTTCCCCAAGAACCACATGGGGAAATGAATGCAAAAGTTAAATATACTTTCAACAGTCAGAGATATAATATAAAAAGGATTGAGGATCGAAACCCAGGCAACCTGGGTCCCAAATCTGAGAGCCTAAGTCTTAGGAAATCCAACAAAATCAGTAAACCGTGGATCTGGTTAACAAAATATCTGTATAGCTCTTGGCTTAATGGCAGGACAAATGTGGAGATGGGTTTGGTGTGTGTGTTTAGTGTAAGTGTATGAAAGTTCATCAGTTTAATATTCAAAATACTTAACTCATCAAGTGAGATTCTATGTATGGAGTTCACTAGTATGAAATAATAATCAGGACACAGCAAAGCTGAGCATAAAGGTGTTTATCACATGCCGATACAAATAGCAGAGCAACAGCTGAACAGCTGCCACACTCTGCATTGGGTAGTCCTGGGCTCAGCCAAGAGGAGAAAACAGCATTTCCTTCTCTCCCCATGAAAAGTAGTTTTTCTCTCTCTTCCTCAAATAGATTAATGAAGATGATGGATGATGCTAGACAGACAAACAGACCCCCCACACCACAACACACTTCTTATGCCACCAAATTCCTCTTCTGTTCTTTTTCTCTCCTCAAATGAGATAACTTCAAGCCTGACCTCATGAATGTCTCTCTGGAGTATTCAATCCATTAGCCATGAACCACAAAAAATTAATTAAATAAGCAAGGTAAAAAATTTGGTTGCTCAGTCCAATAGCCACACATGGCTAGTAGCTATCATTGGACAACACAGGTGTGGAGCGTGTTCACCACCACAGAAAGTTCTGCACTAGGGAAAGGTAGGAGCCGCCGCCAGTCCTGTCCCCTGAATGTGGTTTCAGAGTCACTTTATTTTTGTGTCATCACAGAGCTACACAGTTAAGTTTAAGAAAACCATCTACTGTAAACATTGAAATTATCTGGCAACATTTACTTTGTCAGACACTTCCTTCAGTCTGCCAACATTCCTTGATCAAAATCATTGGCAAGGTTCCACGGATTTTTCAAGTTTTTTTTTTTTTTTTTTTTTTTACCTTATGTAACATCCTTCCAAGTAGCTGTAAATAGAGAACTTACTATACATGATTTTTCAAATCAAAAAATAAATAGATAAAATTAGTTTATTCTTTTCTTTACTTAAAAGTTTCATTTCACTTAATCATTCTTAGGTGAAAAAGCATCTTTATCACATGGTTTTCTATCCTGCTATAGGCTCACCTCACTTTGTCTCTCAGAACTGTAACCGAATGAAAGAAACAATTTCTGTATTTAATTTTCATAATATTATATCACTGGTAGACTGGCAACAATTAAGCCGCTATGTCATCAACTAATAAAATTTAGACAAAAAAAAGCATGATTATTATATCCTAAATATTAGAATAGTGTATCCATAATCTCTTTGCCTAATGTAAATTATAATATCTACTAATATATATATCCATAAGATGCTTAATTATCACTTACTACATGCCTGATGCTGTATTAGGTGTGCCCCCCAAATTCTTACAATACAATTGAGCTCAAATTAATGAAATATGAAGGTGATATCTGTTGCTCTTTGAGTTTCCATAGGGAGATGGTGTCTCCCTACATTCAAATCTTTGCTCACATTCTCCAAAAATCATTGTTCACCATAAGTCCTTTTGTTTTTATTTCAGTCTCATACAGCCAGGCCAGGCTGCATCCTGCCCCTGGCTGAAGCTACCATCCCACGTGAGTTCAGAATCACCCTAGCCCTAGCCCTCAGCTCAGGGGTTTCTCACAGTTTCCTCTATTTTTCTCTTTGTTCTGAGGTAGTTTGGAAGGTGAGGATGCGGGTGGAGGTGGGGAGTCATCAGTCCTGCTAGATGTACCTCTTAGGTGGAACTGGAAGCTCTGCAGAGAAAGGAAATTGATTTGACTAAAACTCAGCATTCTTGGAAAGGAATGGTGGAGGATGAAGTTAGAAAATTATTTCACAGTTATGAAGGGTGGCAAATGCCCTAATTTCACCTTTAAACCAGATTTGGTAGATCTTGAATGTTTTCTAGCAAAGGACAATTTTTATTAAAATAGTGCTCTAGAAAGATCAATCTAGTGATAATTATTTAGGAGGCCATTGCAGTATCCTACAACCCCTGCTACTCAAAGAAAGTATGGGCCACAAGCCCACAGCGCAGGCATCACCTGGGAACTTGTTCAAACGCAAACTCCCAGGCCCATCCCAGGCCTATGAAGTCAGAATCTGAGTTTTAATAAAATCTTCAGGAGATTTATGTGTACATTAAAGTATGAGAAGCAATGCCCTAGAAATCGTAAAATAACACCCGAAAAAAGAATGGATGGACAAGAGAAATTGTACTCCAAAAAAATGGTAAAGATCAGAGCAGACAATAAGATTTCAAGATTGGGTTACTGGGAGTATGTAAAAACTGGCCCAACAGCAAATTCATAATGAGTTTGGCTATAGTTAATGGCTTACAGCTGCATTGCTGCTTATTTTCAAAATAATTTAAATTGTTAAATCATAGTAATATTTCAATTTGGAAAAAAATCAATAGAAAACCTGCTATTATTACTTTAACTCTCGAAGATTTTACATGGCTTATGTTTTTAATGAAGCTATCCATCAGATTTTTCGTTTTCTTTCTTACAATGTGGTAAATTTAGAGTCTTCCCCCAAAGTTCCCTTTGTCACTAACCTGGGCATTTCTCCAAGCCCAAAGATAGTAGTGAAAATTATAGGCTCTTCCTACATACTTTCCTTTTTTAAGCAACTAGATCTGGGTTCCATATTAGCAAGCCTCAATCTTTCCCTATTTGTAGAGGTTTTATTTTAAACACAGTACCTCCTTGGTCCTGATTAAAACAGAAAGCCTTCAAAAGAAGCTAAATTCATTAGCATGCAATTAAGGGTGTTGGTTTGTATAGCTGATTTCATTTCTTACGAATATACTTGGAGTTTTATAAATATTATGATAGAATTACAGACATGAGAAGGCATCTTAAACAGTTAAATGCAAAGGCTAATCTTTGATAGAGTGTTGTCAATTTGGTTCAGATGATATAAATAAAATATAAATAATGATATAGAAATAGAAAGTATAACCATAATGAAAAGCAAGCCCCTCTGTATAACATAAATCTTAACAGTCTATGGCCATTCTACCTGAACAAGCCATCTTTTCTGATCTTGGAAGCTAAGCAGGTTCGGGCCTGGTTAGTACCTGGGTGGGAGATCACCTAGGAAGATGAGGTGCTATAGGCGTTAAAAAAAAAAAAATGTTAACATAACTCTCAGAAGGTTTTCCCTTCATGGAAAGTTAAAATTAAGAAAATTTAGTTGATCTCAGTAACATCCTGGTCCACTCTTAAAAACAGAAAACTTATCTACAGACATGCTGAATAATTAAATATATGATTACAAACTGCATAGTAATAGAAAAAAATCAGTTTTTAGAAGTATCTCAGCATTTTTTCAAAATGCCCCTCAGAAGACAGACAAAGGTATTTTTTACACCCTAATAATGATTAAATTAATGTTTCAATAATTACATATTTCTTCTTTTGGTCTCGTAATCTCACTTCTAAAATTTCTATTCTTTTCCTCTGAAATTTGCCTATCATTTCCACACTCATCTGAAAGCCTCTCATGTCTGCATTTGTTTTTTTCTCATTCTGTGTGTATGATCTACAACATATACACTTTCATATACTTCTCTGATTAAAAACTTTAATTTCAATACTTCCAGTTTCAAAAACTCAGAAATAGGTGCATAGAGAGCGTTCAGGGACTTTGCTGGTCTCTGTAATTCTTCTACCTAATTTTGTTATATATCCAAACAATATAGGATATATGATCTGTTCTCCCTGAGGAGTTGACTTGCACAAACTCTTCATCCTTGTTCATAATTTTTTCTCAAAACTGTATATGTGCACATTCCTTTGTGATATATTGCTTCACAGAATTATGAAGACTCTCTATGGAATATCTCACTTTACCTTACGCCGATTATTCAGACTTTAAATTGCTTTTTGGACTATGTTAATGTCTTTACTTCAGAAAATTTTTGCTTTGTGATATTAAAGAAATGGACAATATCAATTCAGACATTTGTTATTAGAAATGCATTATTCTTACAGCATGACAGAGATTATTCAGGAAATAGTTGGACATCACAGTTAACCAAATGTGACCAGAACAGCCCCTTGCTCCAAGATTTTGAGAAATATTTAACTTTATCATATAAAAATATCAGTGGATTCCAGAAGTATTAATTGGTCAAAGCAGAGAAAAATAAATGAGGTAGTATTTCCTGTATAGAAGTCCTGGGGCTTGCCTGCATGATAATTAATTTTCAATTAAAAGGCTACTGAAATCAAACTGGGTAAATTAGGAAAAAGATCCAAATTGTACATTTATATTGACTTATATTATGGTCTTGAAAAATGGGCCAATTATGAGAGGGTCATTCTGTGTGGTCAATGATGCAGATATTTCATAAATAAATAACTTTTCATCTTTCTCAGTGAAATGGTCTAGGTATAAGTCATTTTCATTCTCTACTGCTACCCTAAATGAAGTATTAATCTCTACATTCTGCTTATAATGAAATATGCACAGATTTAGCCTCATGTTTGAACAACCTAAAACTTTCCTGGTAGTTTTAATTTCCTAGGTTCCTCATTTTAAAGATTTCATTTCAGTAAAGAAAATTATGGTAGTATGAATTATCTTTATCTAGATTGTTCTTATTTGTTTTTCCTATAAAATTGCTTTCTGAGAATTGTCTGGTCCTTAGAGTTTCCTTAGAGGAAATAGATATGCACCTTTTCAATTCTGTTTTCCTACTTTTTAGGGTAGAAATAACATTTGAAAAAAATTTTGTTCCAGCAAATGAGATATCCCTAACCATTCTTTTTAGCACACAAAACAATTATTTTCAAATAAATCACATTTTAAAATCTTAAAAATCAGATAGTCTGCCTATTATTTAAACTATTCCATACAACAGAAAAAGTTCTGCCAATTTATTTTATGAAGATATAATAATCCAAATTTTAATATATTGATGACACAGTTTTTAAATGTGTACAGCAACCAATGTTTTATAAATATGGATAAAAATTATAAATAAAGCAATAACAAGTCAATTCAACAGTATGTTAAAAGACTAACATGATGATAAAGTAGAATTTCTCTTGGGAATAAAAGAATTGTTCATAACTGGAATATATAACAAATATAAACAAAAAAATCTATAAAAAGTCAATTGGAAATTCCAACAGTTATTTCTGTATGAGGACTCTAAGTAAAATATGATTGGGGAGAAACTAAATATTCTGGAGGCTATCTAACAAAACAAATGAGCAAAGAAAAGAAGATACAATACTAAAGCTGTTTATATTAAAGCACAGAACAATGTAGGAAAAGCCACCAAGTTGAAATTTATTTAAAAGTCTTTTGAAATTTCTAGCAATTGCAATAGTATAAAAAGTAAAATATTTGCTATGAACGTTGGAAAAAAAGAAACAAGATAATCTATATTTACAGATGAGATTATTTTGTAGCTAGAAACCCCAAGAAAATCTATTGAAAAACAATTAGAATTAAAAAGAAAATTAGACAAGAGGCATATGAGATAAATATGCTACAATCAATAGCTTTACCTTCTTAATAATCAATACAGGAAGAAATGGAAATGAAATCAAAACAATAATATGTTATTAAATGGAGATGCATAAAATAGATGCTGAATGGAAAGATATTATACTGTGTTCATTCCACATTAGTATATACATTTAACATAGTGATAGATATTGAAACTAACTATGAAACTACTATAATTAGAAGAGTATAACATTGGCACTGGAATAAACAAATTTGGAGAACAGAACACAGAATCTAGAATTATATCCAAATATACCTAAGAACTTTACATATGAAAAAACTGGCTTTTAATTCAGTGTTACTCAATTAGAAACCCATGTTTAAAAAAAACAACACAAATTTAGGCTCACATCTCATACAATACGTTTTTTAAATTCCAGGTGAATACAGTGCAGTATTTAATTATAATGCAATTAAAATACCAGAAGAAACTCTTAGTAAAGATTTTCATAAGCAAGACAGGAAACCAACACACATTTAAATATTTTTTTAAAGGTAAATAGTATATTTAACTAGATATATCATCAAAAGACTCTATAGATAAAGACTGGGAAAAGTATTTGCAGTATATATATAACAGCCAAAAGGATTCAAAAGTTAGTAAGAATTTTAAAATTGACAAAGAAAAAAAGCTATAAATTTATTGCAGAGAATATATATGCCTATCATTTGAAAAGATGTCAATAGAAATATTTTTATTGGGGTAAAAAAACATAAAACATGAAATCTACTTTCTTAACAAAATTTTACATGTATAGTACAACATTGTTAACCTTATCCACATTGCTGTACAGGAGATCTCTAGAGCTTTTTCATTTTGCATAACTGAAACTATACTTGTTGAACAGCAACTGCCCATTTCCCCCTCAATAGATTCTTTTTTGTTGTTCAATGTCAATAGAATTTTACAAATTCAAATTAAACAAAAATTACATCATTTTTCAGCTATCAGATTAGTAACTTAAAAAAAAAAAGGTAACCCCAGTGCTGGAAGTCTAAATTATTAGCACAAACATTTTAGAAGGAAATCAAGAATTATCTATTAAAATTAAAGCTTCACATACCCTTGACCCCAAATCCTATTTTTTAAAATGTTTTCGACAGATAAAAACAAAAGAATCAGTATGTGGCAGTATTTCTATGATGATGTTTACTAAAGTATTATCTGTAGTAGTAAAAAGAAAAACTGAAGATATCTATATGTCTCTAAGCAAAGAAACATCTGAATAATGTGTGTGTTTTTTACTTTTTTTAGGCAAAGAAAGATATATACATTTATATATATTCATATATCTTTGTGCCAAGAAGGATGATGGAAGGATATACGGCATATATTTATTGCCACAAAGGAGTGAGATTAGAGGCATTGGAATAGGGGAATATTAGTTATTTCCAGTACTTATCACTTGTTAAAAGGAACACACACTATAGCATCATGAAAACGTCTGGCCAGAATAGACTTTTAAACTCTCTTGTCCATTCACCTTATTTTTCAAATGTATAAGTTAAACCCATTGTGAAGATTCCAAGGTTATGGGGCCATGGCTCAAAATTAGAGTTTTTAAGTCTTAGATCAACGCTTTTCCAATTCAAAATATAAAATCAAATTCTGAAAATAAGTGGCAACTAACTCTATAGTAAACTCTTTTATGAACCCATTAGTTGATGCTACTGACTGCTTGTCTTTTCATCTGTGTGATTTACACACACGCACACACAGACTTTTAGAAGTTTCGGCTAGCATATAATGTGTTTAAATTCTAATAATTTAACTTTAAAATCAATACCCCTTTAGATAAATGAAGCTATCTCTGTTGTCAAAATATAAAAGACAAAGGTGATATTCAAAATATTGACAATAGGTATAACAGGGCCCTGACCAATCAGCCTTCACACACCAGCCCAATCAAAACAGATACCAACCATCCAGGTGTAAACATCTGTGGAAACCGAGAAATATCAGCCCTTCCGAAGGCTTAATATTATGACACATTATATCTTTAAAAAGACTTAAATATTTTACATGAAAATCTTTTATTTTATTTTATTTCATTTTAGTATTTTCTTTTATTATTAGTTTCAAGTAAGCAGTACACTGGTTAGACATATATGTAATTTATGGAACGATCCCCCCCAATAACTTTTTTAAAATTTATTTATTATTTTTTATGGTGACATTGGTTAACGAAATCCAATAAGTTTCATCTGTACACTTTAACAGTAAGACATATATATTTACACTGTGTTCACCTCCCATAGTTAGATTTCTTTCTGTCACCACGTATCTGAAAAAAAAAAAAAAAGGAAAATCTTATACCAGACTAAATTTTATTTCCTATTAGTATACCAGTTTTGACAACAATTTTGTTTGTCACTAAGAATCCAGCTGCTAATTGAAATGGCTTCATAATATTTATTTGACATAAAGAATACTAACAGTGGAATTTAACCGATTTATATTACAAACTGTCTTCACATATAGAACAAGAAATACATATATTCACTGCACAAATATTTACGAATGCCTCCTATTTCCCAAGTGCTCCCCGAGTTGCTGAGCATGCTACTAATAATATACTTTTATGGAGTTCATGATCTATGAACACAACAGATATCAACCAAATAAATGAACAAGTAAGTATGCAGTTAGAAATTGTGAAGAGGTTTCTATCAAATAGAATTATGGGGAAGGGGTTTCATTCTGTAGATCAGGGATGGCTTCTGGGAAAATAACATTCCATCTAATAAGGTCAAGCAGTCAGACTTACAAAAATAGGAAACAAGGTCCCCAACCAAGGCATGTAGTCTGTTTTTAATTTACTACTGGCTTGGTTTTTTGTTTTTTGTTTTTTTCTTTAAATGAATCACAATGCCTAACTGGTATTTCATTAGCACTCAATACGTATTTATTTACTGAATCTAACCTATGGATCCTGCATGCTATCCCATCTTTCTTAGCAAAGGGCTGTGTGTTGAACTATATGATGTAATGGGGCTATGAACTATGGTACTTTAAGAAACAAAATATTTTGAAAATAAGTTACACATGTTTATTTGCTACTAACACACCAATTATAAAAGACTGAAGCATATATACAAAATTAACAAATAAAAACATATATATAATTAACCCTTTATATAGCTGTGCCATTGTGGTTCTCATCTTTTTTTCCACATGTTCATAAATCTACAGTTCAAAATCTCCTCTTCAGTATCATCTTTGATTACATAAAATGAGTCCCATCTGGGAGAAGAAGCTGTGAGTGATCACAGAGGTCTGAATCAGAAGGCGTGAGGGTCCTGTGCAGTTTGAAAAGACTTCCCCAGATATTCCGTTATGCTCTCTTCTAGGAAGCATATCCTTCTTCCCCTCCCCATTTAAAAATAACTGTAGTGTTTTATGACCAACTCAGTTCAACAAATACAGTATTTATTGTGTACCAATCGCAGGCTTAGCACTGTGCGTGGCTCTGTGGGGAATCCCAAAGCATGTTCATTCTCAGCTCACTAGAAACCATGCTCTCCTACTATGGCTCATTTGAACCTGGCCTTCTAGTTGAATAATTTGAGTCCTACCTATCTTCTCAGATCTACTACCTGACCAGCCCTCCTCTCATATCTATCTTCTCCCTTGGCAACCGTGACAACAGTCTGGACACTTTGCTTTTCTGGCTCATCTTCCTCTCCTTGCCCCCATAAATGGTTTTCTCTGGCTTTGTAATTGGTCATTTAATGTGGGCCATCGCATACAACCTAGAGTTTCTACTATCAAAAACAGAAGAGTCTCCGCTCTGTATCTCTGGCTCAGATCTCTCTCCATGTTCTGCATTCTGACTTTCTACTGACTCCTGACATCTTCTCTTGGATTTCTCACAGAAAGCTCACGATAAATTCAGACTTTCACTTTGCCCTGGATCTATTCTTGTTCCTCCATTTCCTATAGTCATAAGGTTCCTCAAACCATTCAAAAATCGGGAAATGATTCTAGTCACTTCCCTCCTCACCTTCCATATACAATTGATCACTAGATCCTGGCAGTTTTGCCTTCTTAATGTTCCTCCATGCTTCTCTTTCTCTCCTTGATTAGGCTGTTAAATCTTGCATGAAAAAAAATTATATAGTAATTTTTTACCTAGTCTCTGCCTCTCCTTTTACTCTCTCCAGCCACAAGACATTCAATGTATCTTCCATAATTCCACCAAAGGGGCTATATTAGAATATTGAAGTACAGTATCAAATTAAATGTAGGGTTTAATGACAATATTAAGAGGTTAGAAAAGTTAAGAAAGAAAAACATATCCACTTTTCCGCTTTCCTCACCATGTACTCCACCCAAATGGATTAGGTTTCTAAGAAACAATGTCATCCAAAGCATCTCTCCTATGAACTCCACAGACTTTTGTCCAAGACGTTCTCAACATTAGGACTGGCTACTTATAAAGGCAAAGGAAGTAGAGAAGGAGACATTACCTCTAGTAACTTACAGGAAAGCATGCAGATATGTTTCAGAGACCTCACTGCCCTGAAATGGGGCACGGAACAGAAACATTGGAATACCAATACAGTGTCAAGAACAAACCCTAAGAATGGATATTGGAGGTCCACATATGCAATTATAGGGTCCCAAAGATGCCCTTCATTTACCACCTAACTTTGTGCTTGCCTTGTTAATATTGCCTCCCGCTTCTCTTAATTCAGAAAGTTCATGTTGAGCATCTCTTCTGTGCCCTAACTTGAACACTGTAGGGTATGAAAAAGAAATATAAAACACGGTCTGGGTCCTCAAGGAGGTTACAATCTAATTGAGGAGATAAAACATACAAGGCAAACGCATATAAAAATACAATAAATGGGGAGCTACGAAAATAAATGGTAACAAAAAGTAGACAAATGCAGTAAGAATGACAGAAGAAGAAGCTGAAATAAGTGGAGGCCACAGGCCAGCCACGGTGAAAGGGAAATGAAGCCTGCCTCAGTGTCATCGCCAAGACATTTTTTGTTATATGCACATCCGTGTATGCAGCATGTTTGAAAGTGAGTGAAATATAGACCAGAGAAGGGGGATGAAATTATAGACCAGAAAAAAAGTGCATAAAAATGCAATTAAAAATGTAATTAAAAAGCAAACCTTCACTAGGGACTCTGTAATTATAAATTTAAATTTTAAATGTCCTGATAATTTCTCAACCATGAAGACTAACAGCTTGGGCAAATTATTTTGTTCTTTGACTAAGGATTATTAGTAAGACTGACATAAAATCATTTCTTTTCTTCAAAGATCAATGAGGAAATGGTGAGTTTCACTGCAAATATCTGAAGGTTTCCACATCACAAAGCCCTTCAAACACAACTCAGCATTTTGTAAGAGACCGACTTTAAATCTTAAAAGAAGTAAAATGCTGCCCTCTAGTGGCCAATATGCAAAATGATGAAAATTTAGCTTTGTTTTCATGTTAATAATGGTCAAGGCCTTGGAAGAGAGCAGTTATTTGGGTTTTAAATGGGTTTGCAATTAAAAAGACCAGAGAACACTGACTAATGCAAGTGAACCCTTCAACAAATGAAATTCTGAATCAGCCAGATTAAAGTATTTCAAAATGGGGCCTAGTGCTCTAATTACCACCATGACTCAGCATAAATGCAGATTTTTTTTTTTTTTTTTTTTTTCCCCCTTAAGAGAGTTCAAAATTTGACTTAAAATCTGATTACCTTGATCCCTGGAACAATCCTTACCACTACAGAAAACAAAATCATTCAGACTAACTTTTCAATAAAAAATTTATCAAACACTACCTCTTCTTGCTCCTAGACATGTGTGTTCTTTTCCTGCTCTGAGTTCCAATAACACTTGAGCCTACATTTGTTCAGTCCTGGTTTGCTAAAATATTTAGACATTTATGGTCCCCAAGATGGGCATGGCACATTGGGAGTGCCTCATAAATGTCTGAACAAATGAATAAATGAATAGGTATTGAGTGATAACGGGGTAGATGGATATGTGATAGGCGCTAAAACAATCACCCTTATTTAAGCAGAGAAAAAATAATTGCTCACTTTGAAAATACAAATAAATTGATCCTTGAGCAAGAAAGGGTTAAGGCACTGATCTCCTCCCACATAGTCGAAAATCCTTGTATAACTTTGACTCTCTCAAAACTTAACTACTAAGAGCCTATTGTTGACTGGAAGCCTTACCGATAACATAAATAGTTGATAAAGACATATTTTATATGTTATATGTATTATATACTGTATTCTTACAATAAAGTAAGCTAGAGAAAAGAAAATGTCATCAAGAAAATCATAAGGAAGAAAAAACAGTACTGTACACATTTATTGAAAAACACCCACATATAAGTGGACCTCGCAATTCAAACCTTTGTTCTTGAAGGATCCACTGTATCTCCACGGCTCAGCGTACTGGCTCAGAGGCCACAGGTATTTTTAAAACTCAGGAAGGCAAGAATGGCTCCAGTCAAGCCTGGGAATACTAGTGCACTCTGTTGACACCAGGAATGGGCACTCTGCCTCTGCCTGCTCTTTTTGTTAGCCCTGCAAGGATTATACAGGCGTTTGAGCACAAAAGCAGAGGAGAAGAAACTTGAGAAGGTTGGAGCAGGTTCCTCACCCACTACCCTCAAGAAATGTTCTTCAGTGGGCCGCAGAACTAAATGACAAGGCAAATGCTCCTTTGGAGCTTGGCGGGAATATCATAAACAATGATTCCTGGAGGCACCACAGAACCAGGTCAATGCCTGAGTTTCTGATTCAGGTGCTCTGAGAACGCTGGCTGGGAAAGGTCGGTGACGTGGTGGTTGAAAGGTCATAACATGTAACTATATTGGATGGCAACTTGGTTCAGACTCTTTAAATGGCCCCATCTTACCCATGAAGGAGCAAGGGATCTGCTTGGACACTGTGACTAGAGGACAGGCCTGCTTTTCAACAAGAATTCCATTTCCCTAGAAATAAGAAGAAGTATTGGAAGAGGTGGGACCTAAGAGGAAAAATGAACAAACTAAGGGAAAGTGGCCTGCACACACACACCAGTTACAAAATGAGCAGCACACACATACATGGGGTCTAATTCCCTAACTCACTTCTAAAGGATGTTTGAGACCAGTGCCATTTTTTTTTTTTTTTTTACCCATGCTAATCCCTGACCCCCTTTTACAATGATCAGACCTCTCGAACTGCAGTGGTCTCCTTGGTGAATATGACTTTTTTTCTCAGTTCTTATTCTCTTTTGACCCCTCTTCAACATCTGACATTTCTGATCACCTTGGTTGCCCATTCCCAGTCTCCTCCTCATTGTCCTCCCAAGATAATTATCAGTTAGTAGGAATGCAAGCCACTTTCTTAAGAATCCAAATATTTGGTATGTTTTAAATATGTACCATTATTAAATTAAAAGTTAATACATATTCACAAAATCTAGTGGCATAATGTCACTTGGAGATCGTGCCAAAAATCCAAATGTGAAGCCATGTGTTCCATAAAAGCCCACTGTGGTAGGACTGTGATAGGCTTCTCCTGCCTCTCTGTGTGGCTTCTATATCTTCTCCTTCATTAACCTCTCTTTCTTTCTTGCTAGAAGACTCAGTCCTTGGTTCAGATGTCTCTCCACTTACTTTCGCTTGGCCTATTGATTCTGCCCTCTAGAACAATTATCGCTTTATACTAATGACTAGCCAATTGTTTTCCCAAGACTTAGCTCTCACCCAAGCCTGCACTCCAATACCTTCAGTTGCCTACAGGACATCTAAACCTTTCCAGCGGCAAACTGAGCATATCATCCTCCCTCCGGGTGGCAAACTAGCTGTGCCATTTCTCCTGTCTTAAACCTTGTTTCAGCAGAAGCCCAGGGTTCTGTATAGAGCTACCTGTAGAGAAGAAGGTGCCTATCCTATTGAGCTTTCAGAACTGCTTATATGGTCTGAGACAGAGAAATCAATCTGAAGGAGCTTGGCAGATAAACAAAGTTAGTTATAATGTGATGGATAGTAAGCTATTATACCATTCCAGAGCAAAAAAGTCCTCAAAGTAAAGGGCTGAACTCTGAGCTTTTATCCAGAAATTGAGGCATGGGTTATAAGTGGAGAGGAAGTTTTTAAGGTTGTTCAAACAGTTTAGACATCTCTTAGTAAACTAAGAAGCTATCTGCTTCATTCCATAGATCTAAATTCCTATTCATTAGTAATATGCATGTCATAGTGACAAGCTGCAAAATCTAATTTTCAGATTAGATTTAACTTTGTTTATTCCTATAAATTATTCACTTGGTGGATTTTTGTAGGCAATTTTCCCCCTTCTTTAATTCCCTGCCCCTCCCCATGGATGTTGCCATGATTTCCCCCTAAGAACTAGATTTCTGAAGGCAGAGCATCTCTGCCCACACATTTGGGCCTGGCACTCCGGGGCCTTGGTGCACCCGGAGCCTTTGTACACCCAGAGTATGGTCTGTGGCTCCACCTGGGGCGCGAACCCAGGACTTTCTGTGTGTAAAGTAGACATGCTAACCACTACATTATGGAGCCACCTCCTGTAGGCAGTTTTTAATTCCAGTATTATAATCATCTCTCAGCAATCTCTTTATGGTCTAAGCTCATCCAACAGCACCATGTGCAATCTGCCCTTCTCAAAGGTGCACATGGACTCAACCAGTGAGTAGTAGTATTAATGTGCATATTTTCTTAAGAAAGTTATTTAGCCATCCAGATGTCTTCACAGAAGACACACCGTGCATATGACTACACAGAAGAAAAGCGAGTTAATTTGACAACTTTCCTGTGAAAAGCCCTTCTTAGTTGAGACATTATGATTGCTTGCCTTCTGAGGTTTATATTAAATAAAAAAATGTGCTTCTTAAAGTCCTCATGAGCATCACCCTTGACATATCGCAAATGAGGAAAGATAATCATAATTAGGTATCACCACTGGACACAATGTATGCTCTAAAAAAAGTAAGAAGAGAGATCAGATCTCCTTCCCCATTTTGGAAGAGTCACTGGTCTTCCTGTTGGAAACTCAGTTGCAGAAAGTGGATGTCCTTTGTCATCTGCCCCCAAAATGGAAGGTACAGAGCCACTGATTCGATTCTAGGAATCCAGACTATTCAGATTATTGGTGACTCCCATCTTCACACAAAAGGCAGGAGAGTGCATGATATCTCCAAGTATGACAAGACATTGCATTTTGTAGGAGGTAAGGGGAAACTGAAACCCTCTGTAAAGTCTCTTCCTCTTAGTGTATAATTAATGAAAATTAAACCTGCAATTCTCCACAATGACACTGAATCCACTCATAGAACAGCTGAAAAAAATCAGCCTAGATAGTCTTCTAAAATATAAGGAATATTTCATAACACAATTATCAATGCCTCTCTTTGCTCATTTAGGATATCGACAGCAACTTTCTTTGGGGTCAAGGCAAATGCTTCAAACACTGTAGCAAGTCTATCCTTTCATGGCCAGAGTAGATGCAGACTCTGCTCACTTCTTTCTGAACTCATCCAAAAAATTCTGAACTAACACTATGTTTAAGCAGAAATATATGAGAATGTAAACCTAATAAGTAAGATCCCTGCTTACTCTTAGTGGTGTAATTTAAATGTACTTAACACCACTTACTGTAAACTATAAGGGGAAATGACAATGACAATTATAGCTTGTATGTAGGGGGACTATTGATGCCATCTAGGATGGGTTTAAGATTACATCAAGACTGGGCTACACTAAAGTTCTTAGGTAAGATCGGCCATGGAACCTTTGCTTCTGAGTTTCAAGATTGTTGATGACACAAACCCAAAACAATTTTGCAAGATGGAAAGAGTTCTGAATGGTGGTGATGGTTGTAGAACAATAAATGTACTTAATACCATTTACTGTAAACTTAAAAATGGCTAAGATGATCAATTTTATGTTATGTTTATTTTACCAGAATAAAAACAAGGGGGGGAAATGACTCTGGTACCATATCACTCATCCTCGGACAAGTGTGTATCTTTCTTTCCCAATGCAATTTATGATAATACAAAATACTCACCCTCATAAACACCCCTATTTATACGCATATATCCCAGTTCTTATTTTAAATACAGTTACTCCAGTAGTAAATGACACAAGTTAACTCCAAGTGGTACAGATCGAAGCCCAGTTTACTAAACCTTTAGCTGACAAAAGACAAGCAACAGAGTCCTAAATAACCTAGCTGGTAATCACTTACCCACCTGGTGTTTACATTTACTCACCTCAGTGACTAGCCATCTGTCTTTCATTTAGTAAATCTCAGTCTCATTAATCCACCTTAGCAGCAAATATGACCACAGCCAGCTCTGATGAAAAGGTGCTCCACCTTTAACAAGGCAGTTTAACATTGTGCAGAGCAAACTGAGTCCAGACCTGTGCTTTTAAACCACTGCACTATATTGCCTCAGTGAAACATAAACACTTTTAAAATATAATTTATATTATCAGTAATATATTAATATTAATTACAATGATTTGATAGTCACTAAATCTATGTAAGGAGAAAACTCTGAAATCATTAAGATTAGCTTCATAAGGGCAAAAATATGTGTATCAAATTTAAGAAGTCAATAAAAACAAAGAAAGTAAATTAATCTTTTTTAAAAAGTGGGAGGAATAATTTATAAAATTTATTTGAGAAATTCTTACAGAAATAAAATGAAAAGAAACTATAGATGAAGATTAAAGAAGTCAAGAGACTTGTTAAACAAACTATGGTACATCCAAACTTTGGAATAGTACTCAGAAATAAAAAGGAATGGACTATTGATACCTGTACAACTTAAATAGATCTCAGGGCAATATGATGAATGAATAAGCCAATCTTGAAAGTCACATACTATTTGATTCTACTTATATAACAGTATAAAACTTTAAAGTTATATACGATTGCAAACAAATTGATGGTTGCCAGAAGCTAAGGTTGGTAAGGGGGTAAGAGGTGTGACTGTAAAGGGAGGAGGATTTTTGTGTAGATGAAATAGTTTTATATCCTGAGAGTGGTGGTGACTACAAAAATCTATGCACATGACAAAATGGCATAGAGCTGTACACACGCACTGTACCAAATTCCTAGTTTGATACTGTAATACACTTAGGTAAGAGACAACCATTACGGAAATATGGATAAAGCATGCAGAAGATTTCTCTGCACAATTTTTGCAATAAACTATGAATCTATAATTATTTCAACTTAAAGTTAAAAAAATAAAAAAGATGTGCTCACTAAATGGGAAAAATACAATGCAAATATAGAGAAGGAAGAGGTTAAAGAAAGTACTAATTAAGAAGAAATAGAAGGAACCTATGCTAAGCTGAAGAAATACTTGGGTTTCTATTTTAAAAAGGCCAATCAGGAAAAATTAATGTAATATAACCCACAGCTACAAATATTTTTGAAATTTATGGTTTCCAAGGACAAGGAAAAGTCTTATAGGTAGAAACTACAAGTAATATACAAAAGAAAATTATTTCAAATTGACATTGTATTTTCTTTTTATAATACTAAATTTTAGTGGTGACTAATTTCTACATAAACAGCTTTTAAAATTTGAGATTATTTTGAGACAATGTTTAAAATGCATCTTTCTAGACCTTATCTCCATAGAATCTAAGGCAGATGGCCCAAGAATTATTATTTGAGTAAGACTGTTCTATTGGGTTTTGTCGAAAAAGGACTTATAGTAAATAAAATGAGACCATACATCACTTGTCAAACTTCTACTAAAGTGAGAAGAAATTAGAAACTGAAGAATACATTGACCCTTCTTGGAAAAAGAGAAGGTACTTGGTACCTTTTTTAAAAACACTTTAAAAATTGACAGTGACTAAAAAATAAATTAAATGTAAAAATCTCAAGAGTGACATGGTTATTAAAAACTTAATATATAATATATCCCTTAAAATTAGTGAATTTAATCAGTGTTTTTAATACACTGTTACGTAATTAATCTATAAAATTTTCTTGAAAAGATACACAACAGAAAATTCTGATATCAAAGAATTTGATACAATAGAATAATACATGTTGGAAGGAAAGTAAAAAAGGAAAGGAGAGTTATGAGTCTCATATATAATGTAATGTAAAAGAGAATTGATAGTGATCTTATATTTTGTCATTGATTTAAATTACATTATGTATTAATCTGTGTAATATATAAATTATATATGTATAGAATATATAAAATACATGTACAGAATATTAAAATAAACTTTCATATGTTAAACACTATGAAACAAAAATGAAACAAAAAAGTACATTCTGAAATACTTTCAGGAAAAAACTAATAGGAAAAGAAAATCTTCAATGACAATCAGGAGAGAAAAAAATGATAAGCATAAGCCATAAATTATAAAATAAAATGGCAAAATGAGACCATACATCACTCGTCACAGTAAACGTAAATATGCATCAAAAAGGTAAAACCAAAGTCATTGCTAATTACAAGAAGCATACACATAAATGAATGAGAAATGTTGGAAATAATGGGGTCCAGAAAGTTTCCCAGTCAAAAGATACATTAAAAATTAGAGGAGAAAAGAGTAGAAATATCAGAATCAAAGTATCATGTATCAAAAAAAAAAAATGGAATAAAATGATTATTGTGTATCTATATATAACTTTACAAAGTTACAAAGTTTATATAACTTTATAAGGCACAATGAAAATAAAACAATTTTGGACAATCCATATAGCAGAAATACGTAAAATATAAACTATTAAAGAAAGGAAATATTCACTCTCAATTTAATATAAGATCTTTACCAGAGAGATCAAGGAGATGAAAGAGAATTTCAAGAAGAATTATAAGAATTATAAATATTAATAGGCATGATTAAACTTTACACAGAGAATATACACTTTCCTACAACATCTACAGAACAATATTAAAATGAGTCCATAAATTTTATAAGGAGCATTTTTTATTCATTCATCTCATAGGGTTATATTCTTCTCATATCCAGGGTTCAGCCCGGGATGTTAAGAAGTTAATATTCTCCAATCCTTAAAAGATCTTAGACCTGAAGACAGTAGTTAATCCTAATTTAGTCTTTGTCTCATAAAACCACATGCAAATAAAACCCACGCCAGCCTCTCTACATACTTTACCTGACTATAGTAGGCTAAGAAGGGCCTTTAATGTGTCCCCATCCTATTCCCAGAATCTATCAATGTTAATTCATACGAAAAGGACTATGCAGATGTGATAAAGTATTTTGAGATGTGGCAATTGTCCTGGATTATCCAGGTAGGTCCTAAAGGCCATCACGAGTGCTCATGTAAAGGAGGCAGAAGGAAGTTTCACCACAGAAGAGAAAGCAATGTGACTATAGAGACAGAGATTATTATGAATGGCCTCAAGCCAAAGATGCTGAAGGCCACCAGAACTAGAAAAGGCAAGGAACGGATTCTCCTTGAGCCTCCAGAGGAGTGCAACATTGTTTATACCTTGATTTCAGTCTAGAGATATTGATTTCAGACTTTTGGGCCTCAGAATTATGAGTGAATAAATCTGTGTTATTTTAAGCCACCAAGTGGTGTTTTTAAACCACCCCACCAGAAACAAATTACTGACACTCTTGATGGGTATCTATATTCTTTTTCTCTGAAACTCTCAATTTATCAGCAATGGTACCATTATTTTCCTTGTCCCAATCACCATGAATTTCTTCTTACATCTATAACCAAAATGGGAAGGTGAAGGAAATAGAGTGCATTTTCATCCCATCTTTTTCCTTAGTGAAAAAAAAGATCTCCACAGGAGAAGTAACTACATGCTATTTTAAAGTAAAATCACCTCCATCTGTATCCGTGTGCTCTCTTGATGAAATTGCTAGAAATTAAAAAAAAAGTATCTTAGCAACCTAAATGCAACAGAAACAAAAGAAATGTAAAAAAAGCACAACCCCCAAAAAGAGTTCCTTACATCTTTCTTTTATAAAATAGTTGCTAATACATTATCCCTATAATTTTATTTTTAATTAATACTCCTGGTGACACATCTGATAGATATAGAGGCTATAATAAAGCTTAATTTCTAAAACCAAGAAGCACACAGACTTATACCGTTCTTCATTGAAAATTTCTCCCACCTAGGTTAACCTGGGCCTTAACTTTCAAGGGGTTCAATTTGTCAGCTTCAATATAAAAAAGTGGATCCTGTTTTCCTTCAATATTTAAAAGCACATAAAACAAACATTTCTTTTAATGCCAATGTTCATTGTAGAAATCAGTTCGGGTCACCTCAGGGATGTATCCAAGGTTATTACTTTCTTCCTCAATTATTTAAAGCATTTTATAGCTCCAGAGTAGGAGGAAGTAAACACTGTGGATTAGTCATCTCTAACCAGGCGAACAGAAACTATCTCCAGTGTTCACAGTGGAAGGAATGGAAAGCCAGGTGAGTCTAAGGAGAATGGAAAAACTGAGAGTAGAAACAAGGGCTGTAAAACAACCTGAACATTGCAATAGCAGGAAGTCTTTATCATCCTTAAGCTGGAGGGACAATGGGAAAACAAGCAGTGACTGAAACAGAGAGGCCAGGATGACCCTGTGGAAACTGGAAACTGGGTGGGTCTGGCTGCAGTGAGGCTGGAGTCACAGGAGATGAAAGCCTAGAGAAGCCATCCTAAACTAAGAGAAGAGGGAGTGTCTTAATTGCCCCTTGCCCTAAACCCGCTCCTCACCTTGTCCTCCAATCTCCCACCATTGATTTATTTAATCCTGCAGGAAGTCAGCTAGCACTGGAGCCTGGAAAAGTCAACCTATAAGAGATCATCTACCCTTTGACATACAGAGAAGAGTAGGAGAGAAGCAGAGAGCAAAATCGGAGGGCAATCGGGCCCAGGACCAGCACATCCTCTGACAAAATTACTTTATAGTGTTAGATAATGTAAAATATCATTTACTTTAACATTTCCACTTTAAAAGAGGAAATGAGGTCCAGAGAGATTAAAACCATTTGCCCAAATGCACACCACCCAGCAAGCTTTTAGGCGCCAGCACACAGTGTGCTTTTATAAAGATCTATTATTTATGTTCAACTGTTTTTTGCTTAATTGAAGCCACAGTATGAAGTGCTTGATAGTTTGGCCCATTTCACATTCATCCCCAATGTCTGATTCAGCACCTGATACCTAAAAAACACTCAAGAAAAATATTATTGACCTAATTGAAAGAGAAAACATAGCCTGTCAACTGATTTCAGGTAGCTTTAAATAATTTCCAGTCAAATATGAGTTTCAGAGCAAGTTGAATAAAGGAGACTGCCAAAAATACGTCTCTTAAATGTTTGAAAAGGAAGTACACATTTTCGTTGGCCTGTGATGGTTTAAGTTTTCTACCACTCAAACAGGGGCAAAGATATGATCCTCTTTCAACTTCATACTGATCTTTCACTTAAATAATAACAAGGGTGTCAGCAATAAAAACTGTTCTATACAGGTTGTATAGAACAAGGATATTCAAATTAAAAAAACCTCATAAATATTTATGTGTTGGTCATGTGTGGGAGGCGTTGCCTAGAGTATCCTCCACAGTCATGACTATGGAGCAAAAAGGAAACGTAGGGAAAAATATACCCAAAGAGGAATATTTAAATAGCACGGTGGGCAGCTAGGGGAGGGATGACTAATACTGCTGCTAGTAGTGGTTTAGAAACAAAAGAGATCTGCTAGAGATGTTTTCTTCTGCTACCATTCCTCTTAATGCTGGAAAGGAAGAGGAAAGGAAGGAAGGAAGGGAGGGAGGCGAGAAACAAGGAGGGCTAGACCGAGAGAATGTAAGCTGAAAACCCATTTCCTGCCTCTGGCCAAACAGTAATACACATGTTCAAAAGTTCATTTGTTGGCAACTCACTTAAATGAAATTATGAACCCCCTGCATCACTTAACATTTGACTATTAGTTCAATTCCTTTACCCATAGAAACTTAACATGCATTCAATTAATGTAACAGCATCTGATGGAAGTCAAAGAAACTACAGTTCAAAATCTGGAGAAAAATAAAATATTAAAAGTGAAGAGGAAGCAAAAGATAGAGAATGCCTAAAAAAATAAAAAGGGTTTCCTTTGAAAGTACAATTATTGGGGGATTTTTTTTTCCAGGAAGCTTCCCAGAGATTAGGAGAGAAGCTCTAGTCTTCAGATCAGTCATTAGTCACCCAATCACTGGTTGCTAATTTAGGGGTGAGTGGAAAAGAGGTCAGGTTGATGCAGGACAGGGCAAATTTCCTCAAGTGACGGGGAGACCAAGCCCTACACCAAAAGAAGAGAGTCTTTTGGAGGAGTGTGTAGAAAAAATTCAACATACATGCCAAAATTAGTCAAAAGAAGTTTGTTAGAACAGGTGTAATACTCCACAGACAGAGTGTGATCTCTCAGAGGCAGAGAGTGAGAGGGACAGAGAGAAAAGACACTGAAGGGATAGTGAAAGATAAGATAAAGGCACTGAGAGGGACCCTGAGTGTTCAGGGAGTTCAGTTTGTCATTCTTTAGTTCTCATTTCCTGTGATATCAACATACAGTGAGGAAGAGAAAGGGTATATAGTGTGAAAAGGTAAGACTATGTAGTGTGAAAAGGTAAGACTATGTAGAGTGAAAGGCCTCCTGGTAGTTCCCAGTCTTTACTTCCTAGGTTCCCCATGGTTTTAGCCATAGGGAATTACTCTTGGTTCCTGTTTCCCTTTCATGGGTGTGGGAGAATGGGTTGTTAGCAATTCCAGCAGAAATCTTCCTTTGTTCTGCAAGAGTCCTTCTCCTGGTCTGGCTGCAGGATTGATCAACATATTGCATTCTCTGAATGTGGCTTGATTAACATTTTAATTCTCTTGCCTCCACCCTACATTAAAATGGTAGGAGAAACAGAGAGGGAAGGAAGGTGATAGCAAGAGGAATGGGAGAGGTAGAAACTGTTCTGTTTTTAACAACTGTGCAAGGTAAAATTCCATTAGAATTTTCTGAGAGTCACATGTGGCACAGATGTGATGATAGATTTGAACCTTCTATAAAGAAGCTAAAGAAAACATTAATTTTTTTTCCAAAATTTAGATTTTCTAGACGGCTGAGATAAAATAAAATTTGAAGTAGTTTGTATGCTTATTTTCAACAACTTATACTAGTGGATTTATTTCAGGAAAATATATATAATGGGATTTAGGCAAAAAAAATAATACGAAGCTTCAAAGTAAGTGTAGTATAGGAGAGATGAGAAATGTAAGAAAATTTCAGCATTTCTTGGTTTTCCCTTTCTTATAAAGAATATGACTTTGTTACCCTATATACAGATAAATAAACTGGAAAAAAAATCAGTAAATTCAACCAAAAAAGGCATTTCATATTTCATTTGCATGCTGGCTCAAAGATAATGGCATTTTTTAGAAGGCAATATCAAAATTTATATTTTTAAAAGTCCGTATTAGACTCATCATTACTTAAGTAGTATTATTGCCGAAAATATTTTGTATAAATGTAATCATGAAGAAATTAGCAGACAAATCCAAATTAAGATAATCTGTAAAAGAACCTGGACCCTTTGTTCATAAAAACAAAATAAATTTTTTTAAAAAAATCAGAGAAACTATTGTATTCAAATGGTAGGACTGCACCTCCTGGCACCCAGTGGTGAGTGAGGTTATGAGACAGGACATCACTTGTAAAATTCTTAATCTTTTAGCAGAAAATGAACTAGGACATCTCTTGCAGAGTTAATCTTTTTAGTAAGCCTAGTTAAGTTTTCTTCCCTCCTTTGTTTGGAAAAAGGCCCCCTCCTTCAAACCCTGATAATTGCCCTAGTAGGTTGTCCAGGTTCTTGATGTCTGGAACAAAGAATTGAGCAAAAAACGGAAATGCAGCAGGGAAGAAAAGCTTTATTACAAGGGATAGTATAAATAGAAGGAATATAGTATCTTAAAGGGAAAAGTTCTATTTTGTAGAGGGCATTAGTCTCTTTGTTAATCAAATGAAGATTAACTATTCATTAGAACTTAATCTCGGGGAGTCCAAAAACTAGAAGCTAATGAACAACATGTGACTAAAGAATAAATTAGTTTAGCTTTATTCCAAGAGTTGTCAGGTCATTCAAATGCTTTGAATTTTTCTGGATAAGATTACTTCAGGCCGGCCCAGGACTAAAAGAAGGATTAAATGTTAAGGGCGGAAAATTTTCAAATGGCCAACTTCAGCTTCCATTGTTTAATGTTAAACAGGGTGTAGTTCTAGGAGATATTCTGTGCAAAGATATGCTAATGTTAAGGGTGTAGTTATCCTGTGTAAAGATATGTTAATGGCCAGCCTCTGCTTCTGTAAACCTGCTTGCTTGCTAGAGGGGTTTTGGGGCTTTTTTAAGCTATTCCTTCTAGAGGCTCGGGGCTGATTCTCTAGTGGGGAGAGTCAGTTGCAGCACGCCTAACAAAGGCTCATAATTCATCTCAATTGGCTCCGTGGGTCTTAAATTTGATCGCACCACAACACAAACTCTATTCAATACTTTTGTCAAAAGTGCAAAATATCATGATACTTGGCTGTTTGTTTATGCTCCCACCTCGTTTCAAAATGGATTTAAAGTAAATTCCATATTATTATTTTATTAACATATTAAAAGTCTTGTAGTAAAAACATGAGGATTACAGAGTTTTCCTCTATCCTACTTCTCAGTATTTTAAGTATATTGTAGAATTTGTTAACCATGAATTTTATACAAGCGGAAGTGAAAATCTCTTCTCTAGTACCTTACAATACTTAGCACAGAAACAAAGAAAGAGGAAGTCACTTAATGTAAATTTGACTTCCTACACAATGCCCTGAAGCCCTGCTACAGATACCAAAATAACTGCATATACTGACTATAAAATATTCAACCTCTATAAATTTAGGATTATGATTTGATTACATATATTTTAGATTTATAGAGTATGTATAAATTAATGGTATCATTTGAACTAAACAGTAGAAAACATTCAATGTAATGTTATGGTTTTAATCTTTCATTGCATACGTATTTAATCTAAAATATCAAAACATTACTGACCTTACAGTATAATTAAATATAAAAAGTGATTAACACAAATTTTAACAGACCAATTTTAACTACTTGAAAGCTAGGCACATATTTGAAAATCATTCCATTTGTAAAATATAATTTTGCAGTGTTACTAAAAATCTACTCTGCTTATATATTTTCAGAGGTCCTCATAAATATTAAATCATAAAGCCTTGTGGATTTCCCAAGTCCTAAATATCTCCTTTCCTAAAATATTTTGTAAATGTTTGCAGTGGTGTATCAGACAGAGCAGGAGCTTCACAGTTCGAGAAAACTGCAGGAGCAGGAATGTCACTAGGACCCCCTCTAACCGCTATCCCTTGTTCTCTGAAATAGGTCATAAAATTCCCATGCTAAAGGTACCCTACTTGTACCAGGAGGAAGACATTTCTTATTACCAGAGATGCGTAATTGGGAGCTGAGAAATCTGTACAAACAAACCTTGTTAAAAACTAACCCTTATTTCCTAGTTTCTTTTTCACCATTTACTACATTAACCCAAACCCCTCAGTCTTATCAATTCTTTACAAATTTATTTTTTCTTTGTCTAAAAGGAATAGCATTTTCCTGCTTAGTCACTTCTTCAGAATTTCATTCTCTTGTGAAAGTTCTCATGTGCATGGAAAATTTCAGTAAAATCTATGTTTTTCTCCTGTTAATCTGTCTTTCTCTGTTTAATTTTCAAACCCAGCCGGAGACCCTAAGAGTGTCAAGACAAACTTTTTCCTCTCCAGCACCAGATCAACTAAGTGCATACTGTATAATCTCGGAGATTTATCTCCTTAAAATGAAGAGCTTCAGCATCAACATTTTAAAATTGGGAATGGTATTAACTACCTTTCAGAGATATTGTAAACAATAAATGAAGCTATGCAACTACTTTCAATAATTTAACAACCCACACTGTGAAAAATGTCCACGATGCAACAGTAAAGTTACATAGGTAAAGTGCTTACTGGAAATCAAGTACCCATTAATTAATCTTTACCTGCCCTTTTCTTCAACCCAAATGCCAAATACACGTGAGGAGAAACAGTAATGTTTTAAGAATGTTTTTAATATAAAATTAGATATATGAGGACTCCACAAATATTTTTGTGACTAAGGATACCAAAATTAGACATTATTTTTATCTGTAAATTTCAAGTCAGTTGTTAGGAGCTGTGCTTAAACTACTACAGTAAAAAATCATGGAGGAATAACGAACACTGACTACAAATTAAACTGATTGTCACAGATTCTATCTGGTGTTTTGAGAGAGCTTGTTTCATTATATACTATAAGTCAATGAAAAAACAGCATACACAAAACAAATGCCTAAGAATAAGAAATATTTGGACTTAGAATGAGTCGTCAATGTAATAAACCGTGTTAGAGATAAATAATAATTAAAATGTGCCACAAGGCCTAAAAAAGGCTGTTTTTCCTCCCTGTTTTTTCTTCTGTTGAAGAATACTACAAAGGAGTTTGGTTTTTGTTTGGTTTTCATTTGTTTGTTTTTGTAAACAATTCAATTAAAATGGTCAACTCTGAAGCTTACAGGAGTTTCCTGTTCTGAATATCCAAGCCTTATTATAATGCTCTATTTCCTGTATTTCCTTGCATAAATAGAATTTTGCTTCAGGCAAATTTTTATCTGATCTTTTATGTGTAGAAACTAGGGACTCTTATGAATCCTTCTCACTGGCTACTTGATGTTAACAAAACACTGAAATGGTACTGATGTCCTGGGTTGTGCAATGCAGTGTCCCAGCCAATCAATTAGCTGCACAGAGTACACAAATCACTCATGTGAGTCAGGGCTAAACTCAATTACAGAACTCAGAGTTAATACACAGAGCACTTATTTTTTTAGTCCATTCACCTCTATATTGCTTATAAAATAGTTGCTTAAAAATAATAAGGTAGCAAACCAAGATGATGCTTAGTAAGTAAGTCTCCCAAAATAAACACTGATTTAAAGGTTCATTTTTAAATAAGTTATCTGGAATTTGGACTATACTTTCATGAAAGAAAATAAATTTTGAATAATGTTACGTTTTTATGATAGAGCTAAAGTTTGCAACGATAACAGGAAGAAATAACTCTGGCAAAACAGTACATGAATAAATTCTTCCATAAATTCAATAAAATGATATAGAAAAATCAATGTTTTAAATTTGTCCTGATTTAAATATAAAAGGAATTGAATAAAAAATAATAAAATATGATAATAAAATAATTAAATAAAAAAGAATTTAAAAATATGATTTCTAATCTTTATTCTGCCAATAACTACCTTTATGACCTTGAGCGCATTACCTGGAGATCATATTTGGTAGATAGAAAAGAATGTACAATTTCTTTTAAATTCTTGAGAATGAGCTTTAGCACTTGCCTTTGGTAACTTGCTCAGTAAGACATAAATACCAGGGAATGACTTACACTTAATTCAAATCCTTTGATGAGCTGCATTTTCTTTATTTAATTTGTGTAAATTCAACAAGCACTTATTGAGGGTCTTTTGTATTCTGGATACTGTGTCCAAACAAAATATTTTAAAAGGTACTTCATAAAAGAAGCTGTAAATCTCAAATAATAAGTCATTACTAAAATGCAAATTAAAATTACAATGAGTTATCACTATATGTCCACTAGATTGTTCAATATTTTTAAGCTATCAAAATCACATATTGGGAAGGATGCAGAACAACTAGAAACATTCACACAATGCTGATGGAAGAGTAAAATGGTGCAGTACTTCACGAAACTAAGTATACATTTACCATATTTATCCCAAAGTGTGACTAAGTGTTCACCAAGAGAAAACAATTGTCCACAGAAAGACTTCTACATAAATGTTGACAGTAGCTTTATCTGTAATAGCTGAAAACTGGAAACAACTCAAATATACAAAGAAATTGATAAATTGTGCTGTATCAATTTTAATGGAATAGTACTCAACAACAAAAATAAATGAGCTGATGAATTCATTGACATGGATGAATCTCAAAATCATTATTCTAAGTTAATGAAGCCAGACACAAATAAATACATACTATTTAATTCAATTCACATGAAATTTTATAGGAGAAAAATCTAATTTACAATGACAGCAAGCAAATAAGTGTTTGTCTCGGTTCAGGGTTGCAGAAGGCTTGACCATGGAGGTGCATGAGAGGACTCATTAGGATGGTGGGAATATTCTATATCCAGATTGGCAAGTTGGTTACAAGAATGTATATCTTTTTCAAAACCTATGGAACATCCACTTAAAATGTGAATTCACAGATTCCCAGGAGCTTCTAAGGGAGTAAACAACTTTTGGCATAAAATGACAGGAACTTGAATCGAGAAACCACCAGTGATGTCAGAGTTTTCAGAACCCATTAAATAATGCGCGAGAGAAAGAGAAAGTTTCACCTTTTAAGTCCAGAGACCAGAAGCTTGTTTACAATGACACCAGTCATGTATAGTAAAGAAGAAGCCTTCAAAGAAGCTTTTTCCCAGACTCTCAAATGGCAGAGGTGCCAAGTTCTGAGTTTGGCAAAAAGAAGAGAGAAGAAGCCAACCAGTCCTCCCACTGCCTCCCAGACCACAGGTGCCCACCTGCTTTCCTGAGAAGCTTTAATTACTAAATCGAGACCCTCAGAGTCTATTACTTAATTGTTACAGGGGTTATTGGAAACACCATTCAGTAACAAGGGACTACTTCCCATTGAAAAAATTTTAAAAAGAGAAGTGAGAAACAAAAATAAAGTTGAGTTTTAATTACAGCATGTTTGCTATACCAATGCAACTTTGAGACAAACAATGTAATGCCACCTACCAAGCCTGCATACACCTGGACCCCCCCGCCCCATCGCTGGTTCCAGCCAGACTATCTAAAAAATCTTGACAGTTTCACCACCTCAGTCAATCAGTTGTGACTAGGAACAGTCATTTTGTTCAGATGCAGGTGCTGGTGCTCCTTTCTTTGAAGTGTGTGCAGGTAGATATTTAAAATTAAAATGATGAAGAGAGAGTCTTAAAAAGATCAAATAGAAACTATGTACATGAGTTAAGTGTAGGAAACAGTTAATATATGTGTGAAGAAGAGTTAACTTTTTCTCATTTCACTGTGCACCATGAAAAGGATCTGAGTTCTCATGACCAGAAACAGTAAAGACTTGACATCACTGCATCCAGAATGGAATCTAATCTCTGGGGAGGGAGAAGAAGTAAGAATAGGTTGAGAAAATTGGTAGAGATAAGAAGTTAAAAAATAAATAAATAAAAATAAAAAGGAGGAGAGGAAAGAAAGAAAAGGGGTGAAGTAGACTCTAAGTAGACTCTATTTGGGCTGGCTGGTGATGTGAGAAAAGTTTTTCAGTGTTTGCACTATCCTCTGGACCCCAAGTGCAATTCTCCAGAGATACTGTGTAGCCAAATTACACAGAAGACTAGAAGATCTGAGCTCCCCAAAACACTGATCCATGCCCTGGGCTTCCTAATCCTTTAAGGACCAGATCACTGGATCTTGCAGGATGAATTATGAATCATTTAGCTACTAAAGACCATGTTTCTCTGACTGCAAATACTTTTATTGTCATTGAAATCACTACTGTAAGTTATCTCTCTTTCATTAGTGGACACATAACACAAAAAAAGATGTCAGTAGCTTACCAGAAAAGTAACTAGAGATCATTTGAACCAACACAAAAACCTATCACCCATGGATTACAGGATAATGCGAATTTCAGATTTTTTGTGTTTTCTAATTCATTTTAAACATTATTTTAATCCTAACTTCTCCCATAAATACTTGGAGAACAGATAACAAAAAAGACTTACATAAAACAAGTTCGTATAGTCATATGATAGTTGGAAAATCATTTCAAAAGAAATTCCTAAAAGAGAAATATTTCTTTTAATATTTATTTACTAGGGTAAATAAAGATGCACCAAAAAAAGGGTAGTTGTTTTTCCCTCTTGCTGAATCAGTAAAGAGTTATAGCCTTGATAGAAACTGGCTATTTAAGTTAAATGGGAAAAATGTATACGATTTATTTTCACGCCCCTCCTACCCCCATATTTAGTTTGAGGTGTGTGTGTGTGAAGGTATACATTGAACTTTTACTCTTATTTTTCCCCAGAAGTCACCCTAGGGAAAATTTTACAGGCTTTTTAGTAGGACATACTACACACTGAAAATTTCTTCCATTTTCACAATTAAATTTTAAAACACACACACACACACACACACACACACACACACGAGTCTTATGGTTTACTTACTCTGGCTGTTACTGCTAGGCCACACTTGCACTCTTTAAAACCATGGTTCCTTCCTTTTAGATAATTTACATTTTAATTGCAGTATGTTTTATGTTTAGTTACTATTTTTTCTGCCTTTGTAGTGGGGACATTTAAGGCCAGGCCAACATCATGCGCACAAAGACTCAGTAAGGGCTTTGCTGTCCTGTGCTTCCCAGCACATCGGGTCAGGTCCCTGTGAAGCAAGGTCGTGAGAATGCAGCTGCTTGCCTGCCTGGCTGCTTCTGTGGCCCTGAGGGAGATCTTTTTGGACATTACTCTGAAGAAGGTAGTAGTATTTAGAACAAACATACATGGCTTCTTATCATTCTTGCCTACACTGTTTTAAAACTTCTTTTTATACTCAGGCTGAGTTCTTGACTGGTTATGTGGCAAGAGGCCACTTTGTTTACAGTGACATTTTTCTAGAAAATACCTTAGGCGAGGAGAAAGTTTGGAGTAACTGTGAGAAAGGAACACAGCTGAGAAAGGGAAAATTAAAGCAAAGTGAACTGAAACTAAAAACAAATGCCTTTTTGAAAAAAGAAAATAGTCAAGGGAAAAAAATTCCTTGATTCATTTTTGCTTTCACTTCATTTTCCCACATGACTTGTTATATGGAGAAATCAGCCACTAATAAGAATGAAGAATGAAGCTGCTTATTACAACATATTATGTTTAACTGCATAAAACACTCATAGTGCTTCATATTTTTAAAAAATATTTTACATCTTTGCAAATTGAGCAAGTTTTCTGTTTTTTTGCCTACTACACCCATGGTACCTCTCCAGTTAAAGGAGAAAAGTATATAGTAAAAGGCAACTTTACAAACAGAAAAGTTGTGAGAAATAATAATAAAACTAACTGGAACTACTTTATCTATGTCCAATACACTTTTTTCTTTTTTATTTTTATTTATCCCAGTAATGCATGTGTCTGTCTTATTCCCCATATTAGGAATTGCCATAACCTCTCCTTATCTTCCTTTCAATGAACAAGGTCCAGCTCCAGTCCTTCCTAGCATCATGGAATTGTGGAATCACAGATTGCAGAGGAATCTTAAAACTACTTAGTATTTCACTTACGCTGGTCATGGCTCAGGGCCCTGCCCAAGCCCACCTTTACTTCAAGTTGTTTTTCTCTATCTTGTTCCCAGTGCTTTTCAGGGAAGCCATAGCAGCTGGTCCAATGGTCTGGCCATTGACCGAGTGAGGGACCGGGACTCAGCCCAAAGAGAGGGGATGCCTAATCTGGTAGCCTCCAAAAAGGAGGATTGGCTCCACAGGCTGTGTTCAACAGAGGTGATGGCATTTAGTTGAGCATGTCAGACTCATTTCCTTCAGAATTTTCCCAGGAGAAATGAGTGACTAGCTGGTCAGTTGCAAGAGAAGAACAGATTGATCTTCAGAGAGAAGCTAAAATTCCATGAGATAAAGATAAACTGTCCACGATAGACAGAGAAAGCAAACGGCTCGGGCTGTCTGGAACCCTGCCAAGTTTTCTACTCCTAGATCCAGTATATAAATACTTCCAACTACTACCCTTCCCTGAGGGGCTCAAGTAAGTTTCTGTTACTTATAAGCAAAGAACACTCAGTCCCCTTCCTGTCCTTCATCATACTCTACAACCCTTTATAATACAACGTTCCTGCCCAGTGATCATGCTTATGTTTAAATACCTCCAGTAGAAATTAACCACTCAAGTTATCCCAGTATATCTCTAGGTAATTAGCTTATATTAAATAAACCTTGAACCCCCTGAATTTATATTGTCCAGCTATTTAAAGCTTCATCAAACCTTTCATCATTCTGATTTCTCTCTTCTGAAAAAGTCCCAGTTAATCAGCAAATTTTCCAAACTGTGGCTTCCATAGCTAAAAATAATAGTCCATGTGTAGTGTAACCAACACAGAAGGCCTGGACTATCATTTCCTTGCTCTGTGTAACATGTTTCAAGCACTGTTGCATAAGGTGCAGTAGACTTTTTTCAATGACACTGTTGAATCATTTTAAACTCATTGTTGATTAAAAGCACTAACTCATTTTGAAATGAGTTTTAGATAACTCACATGTTCCCACCTTATAACTATGTAGTTCATTTTTTAGATTCAAGGTTAGGTTTCATCTTTTCTACACTAAATTTATCAGTTTCCAGTCTCTGACCACCGACCCCAACCTTTTATGATCACTTGATCCTCTGAATTGCTCTAACAAATATATCTATCTATTTCACTCATTTAGTATATCACTTATACTATCTAATCAAGATATTCATCTTTTTTAATAAAGAGTGGCTCCAAAGCACAGAGTTGATATATCTTGTTTTCAGATACTATAGAGTGCTATATACAAAAATTTTTACTTGTAACTAGTAATGGTTAAGAAAAATGAAAAAAACATGAGCATACCCAGTGGATCCCACACTGTTTTTCCAGTCAGTGAATCCCATGCTGTTTTCCCAATGTGTGACTGGTATGGGGCTGTACAATGGAGCCTCGTATATTTTTTGCCCTCCTTACAGGGGATGACTGGATAATCCTCTTAAAATGTAAATAGATAATATTTACCTTGGACTGCTAGTATCTGGGGTATTTTTGGCAACATTTAAAATATATTTCTACCTAATATTTGTAAAAAGTGCCTGTTATAGATGGTTGAAAGAGTTATTCGGCTTGAGTCTTCAATACTTGAAGAGTCTCAGACTTGGATTTTGACTCTAAATGAAGTTATACATACAATTCCGGAGATACACTAAAGAGATTAAATTTTGTCCCTCATAGTCAACTTGAAAATCATGTCCCATTAAAATACCATCCCACTGTTATGCATCATGAATAAATATATTTTAATGTATTCTATAATTATCAATGATTAAAAGAATATGACACTGTATTTTGAATTAAAAGCAGAACATCAATTTCTTAAATAGAAACATTCAAAACTATATCATAACTGTGTGCCACCCTTTTCTATAATTTCTTTATTTTTAAAAATATTCTCATTGCATTAATAAATGGAGATTAGCTAGACCTTTCTCAGTTTTTGAGAGACCCTAGAGGCAAATGAACATCATGATCTCATTACTAAAATGTTCTCCTTATCGCCCTTATTCCTGGCCACATTAAACTTACTTACTCTCACTTAACAAGACGTTTTACTAACTGATTTCTCTTGAGATTGTTTCTTGTATTTGGTGTATTTTTAATGAGCAGCAGTAATTGTACGTAGTAAGGTAGGTTCAGTAAAGAGAAAAACACCATCGACAAAAACAATATAAATGTTATCCATTCCCTTAAGAAACTTACCATCCCCACAGACAGTCCACAACTACCTGTAGCACAAAATATAGGATTGGGCATTGTATTTTAGGAATAAACAAAATTACCTGAGACTAGAAAGGAGACAGATTAAGAGATTTAAGTTTTCCAGCTCCGTATTTCTACACCATCAGCAATCCTCACTCTAG
The DNA here is from genome assembly GCA_003508835.1 of Eonycteris spelaea. NCBI lineage: Eukaryota > Metazoa > Chordata > Mammalia > Chiroptera > Pteropodidae > Eonycteris > Eonycteris spelaea. Next base: position 2,991,504 of record PUFA01000024.1, on the reverse strand, counting down.
TCACAAAGTTCTTTTTGAGCCCTTTACTCCCACTTCCTGATTTTAACTCACTTGCCATTGTTTGGGGACAAAGAGTATTTCTGTCACATCATGCATGAGAAGGCACTGTTTCAGCCAGGAGAGGATACATAGTCACAGTTGTCACTAGTGTGTCTGCCACCAGTGTTCCACCCAACTCTTCATTTCTGCAAGTTCTTGAGCTGATAGAGTCAAGAGTACTATTTTGCCAAGCCTCTGATCTTCCTAGCCAGCCCAACTGAGGGGTATGCAATTTCCTCTCTTCTAGTTTAATTCAACTGATGCACAGCTGAAATACTGCAAACGGAACTTTATTAAAACAAAAGGAAAAAGAAATATCAAAAGGCAAATCAGCTCTTCTTCTAGCATAACCTTCATAGATTCCCTGACTAAAAGTACTAAAGGATATACGGTACCTGATTTCATTTCTTCAGCACTGTCACTTTCCATGTGCTTGGGAATATTTATTAATGAGTGATAAAAATTGTGGCTATTTTAGGACAAATCTCAGCTTGTTCACCTATAGTCTTGCATCATGTTCTTTACACTCTAGTGGGCATAAAGTGTCTAATCTGAAATAGCCACTCACCTCCAGCTTCTGGAGCTTGGAAAATGGTTTTGACATTACAAAATAAATATATGGTAAGCTGCAAACATGAAGGATCAGTTTGGAATTTTAATTCCCAGTGAACACTTGTTTCCATAGAGACTTAAAATTGCATTCTCTGTTACATATGCAAAAAATAGAGACAGCACACCAGAAGATGCTGAGAGCATGCTCAAGGCAGAGTCAGAACTGCAGTTTTGCTTGGCCGTCCTTGGCTAATGATCAAAGACTAATAATAATTGCCTGTGATAAATGATGAAGACCCTGAAGCAAGACATGAACAGCCAATGCTGATCAGACACCAAAAGATCTAAGAATAAGATTACCATGGGACACACAGATAGAGACCCACATTGTATTGACAGAGAGAGTACTACTCTGGCCATATTCACCAAGGTTTCTTACCAGTTCATACCAGTTCATTGAAGCAAAACTAAAAGTATCAGAATCTAATGACTTGTAGTTTATTATATATGCATTTAATAGTACACTGTATATATTTATTAATATAGAGTTTAGTTAAGCACAATGAGTCCTCTTATCATTTCCACAAGGAACTCAGTTAAAGAACCTCTTTAAGTGCTGTTATATAGAAATATCTGGAAATATCTTTTTGACTATTAGAATAACAATCTTGGTACCCAGAAGAGGTGTTAATAAGGATTAATAAGGGTTAGATTTGCCTGTAAATGACAGAAGATCCCAAATAACAGCAGCTTAAACAAGATGGGAGTTTATTACCTGAACATTCTAGATCCAGTATATCCACTGGAGACCCAGGTATCTTCAATCTTGTTTCTTGGCCATCTTTGAAATGAAGTTTCCAGGGTAAAGCTCCAGCTTCAGCCATCATGTTTCTGCATGCCAGCTCAGAGGAAGGAGGAAAAGAGAGATAAAGCTATTACTCTTCTCTTTAAGGATATACATCCCACCTACATCCTCTTGGTCAGAACTTAATCACAACTAGCTGCAAGTGAAGATGTGAATTTTATTTCTCTTTTTAGGTGGCCATGGTCCAGACAAAAATCAGAGGCTTCATCATGGTAGAAGGAAGAACAACTATTTAGAGCCAAATAGCAGACAATAACCAAAACTCCCACTACATTATACAATTTTGGCCCAACATAGTATTTTTCTGTTTGGATATGGCAGCAGCAAACACTGAGAGTTTATTATGCCCCAAGCAATTAACTGAATTCTTTAAAAAATATTGTTATGGGGAGGTAGCCAGCGGGGGTGGGAGGGTGGAGAGGGTTGGAGAGAGAGAAAGAAAAGAAAGAAAAAGAAAAAACAGAAAAAAAAAAGAAAAAAGAAATCATTTTTTCAATTAAAAATAAATTAATTAAAATAAATTAAATAAAATATTATTATGGGTTGAATTGTAATCCCCTAACACCCAATACCTCAGAACATAACTTTATTTAGAAATAAGGTCTTTGCAGGTATTGTCAAGTTAAAATGAGGTCATTAGAGTGGGCTCTAGTCCAGCATGATTGGTATTCTTATAAAAAGGGGAACTTGGACACAAAGACATGCACAGAGGGAAGAGCGTATGAAGGGACGGAGAAAATGCCAGGTGAAGATGAAATATTGGAGTAATGCATCTAAAGGCCAGGACATCAAAGATTGTTGGCAAACCAGCAAAAGCTAGGAAGAGGCAAATAAATGTCTCCACTAGAGGTTCCAGGAGGAACATGGCCCTGATGATACCTTGATTTTGGACTTCTAGCTTCCAGCACTGTGAAAACAAATTTCTATTGTTTTAAGTCACCCAGTGTATGGCACTTTGTTACAGCAACCACAGGAAACTAATACAAATAGGTTATCTGATTTAATTCTCACAAATATTGTTACAAAATTGTTATTCTTCCCTTTTTAGAAATAAAAAAAAAATTAAGGCTCAAAAAGTTAAGCAACTTGCCAAGATCCCTTGAGCTTTGAATCAAACCTAGGCTTTTCTAATTTCAGAGCCTGAACTTCTAATCTGCTACACTAATTCAAGAATTAACAAAAAGTCCATGATTTTAGATCTTCCATTCCTCCTCAGCTTGGACACCACTAGAGAAAACTCTGAAGTGTTATGTAGATACTAGCTGGTATTAGCATTCGAAGTGCCTTTGTAGTATGACATTGTAACCTATCATCCAAACTGTGACACTTGAGAATAAAAAAATGCTATGCATAATTACACTGGGACAAGAAGCCTAAATCAGGACCACCTTAGACAAACTAGGGTTTACAGTCACACTAATTTAAATTCACTCCTTAGTGCCCCACTACTGTTAAACCCTTACCAGAAATAGCATAATAGAGTTAGAAATTCTAATAATTCTAATAATTACACTTAGAAAACAACAAAAATACCTTAATTATGCAAATAGTAATATGGTTCCACAAGAATAAGATATTCCTTGATATATAGATCAAGAATGATTTTGTAAGATAATAATTAATCTAAAAAAAGAAAGATACATTTTGATTAGCCAAAAATATCTGAGTCCTTCCAAGCTTCTAAAGACTGAGAACCCCTACCTTTGGAAAGTTAAAAGATAGAAAGAAAGGTTTATCTTATATGAGACACTGCATACTAAAGCTCTACTTGTTACAGATCTAAGCCAATAACAATATTGTGGAGAATATCAAGCATCTATTTTTACAACAACAACAACAAAATATCCCTTGTCAGACTCCTTTTCAAAGTTGAAAGAAAAAAACTTCCCAGGGATGTAGATTGAAAGTTTTTATTTCTAACCTTAATATCAGGTTAGCCATTGGGAAGGGCTTTGTGAATTCAGACTTTTGCCAAGGTAGAGCCTTCTCTGATTATTTCTAAGAGAGCTAGGTGCTTTTAGAAGTCACAAAGCCTAGACTGTAAGCAAATAATGAGGGAAAGTGATAATCCTACATGAGCTTGGTATACTATCTACATAATTATATGATCTGCTAAAAAGTTCAAATTAAGGCTCTCTACATTCCTGAAAGTCTAGCTCCCATGGCCTTTATCTGGGGCTAAGACAGACTCAATTAAACTGCTTATGTGCATGTAATGTGCATTTATCTTTTACCCTAAACACTGTATAATCTGAGTAAACTGGAGGGTTCTAAAACATTAACTGTGTTTACCTCTTCATGGGAGGATTGCCAGTGATTCTACGTATCCTAGTCTTTCTTCTTCATGTTTTCTCATTGAGAATATAGTACTTTTGAAATTATATTAAACAAATACTTTCGAAATTATTTTTTTAAAAGGTCTTTAAGAAAGATCATTAAAATATGTACATAGAACTTTCAGTTCTGGTCCAGCATATAAAAGCTGGAATACTCCACTGTATCTTAAAAGCAAGTAAAAAGCTGAACAAACAATGTGTGTGTGTATGTATACATATGTACACACATACACATAGCTACAAATGAATGAATTAAAATAGCGTAGAAAAGATACACACCGATTTCATGAAGGGATGACTCTAGGGATGAAGGCAAAGGAATGGAGATGGGCAAAGGGGTTTCTATTGCGACATTAAATGTTTATTTTTGCAATTTGAAGAAAATATGATTAAATGTTAACATTTGTTAATTTGATGGATTGCATATAGAGTTTATTTGAGAATTCTCTTTGATTTTTCCATGTTTTAAAAATGTTTCATAATTTTAAATAAGTGTCTATGAAAAAGAACTCTTTAATTAAGTATTTATTAAGTACTTATATTACCACTCTTACTGTCCCTGAAATTGTTCTCTATGTATTCTTTCTCTCTGTAATTGACTGTTTTCCGGGCCTGTTTCCTCATCTGTAATATAAGGAGGGTGAATAGATGGTCATTTAAGATTCTAGCTCAGATACTCTAGGTGCCTTCCCGTTCTCATACCCTTAAACCTCGACACACCTTCCCCCTCTTAAGGTTCACTAATTGAATCTGTTATCAATTCATCTTCCTTTCCCCTCTTTAAGTCTACTTTTCAGAAAAGTCATCAGGAAACATTTTTTACACAGCATGCTCAGTAATCAAGTTTAATAAAATTCTAGAAAAGTTAGTTTCCATTAAAAATAAAAGTCCTACATTTTCATCCGTCTGACGTAGAAGATGTGCAGGGAGGAGGAGGTGGTAATAAAAAAAAGATGCTCCATAAGAGCAGCGGTGCCGCTGCGTTCTTACCTGGGCATCAGACTCCAGCCAAACAGCAGTTAATTTGGGAATGGAATAAAATGAGGCCACCGTAACGCTGCACAATCAGGGCAGGACAGCGTGGGAGGAACAGACTGTACTTTGCTGCTGGAGGTGGTGTGGGGTGGGAAGTAAAAAAGGTGAGGTGTGGAAAGAGAGGGCTGCCCGGATCTGAAACATCCAGTACATCTCTGCATGAGGAGGAAGGAGCATTTGGCTGGGCGAGTCCGGGGAGTGGGTACCCGCTGAGGGAGCCAAGTGAGCTCCCGGCTGCAGCCTGCGCTGCGGGTGTAGGTGCGGGGGTGGGGCGCGCGGCGCCTGCAGACCCACTCGCTCCAGCTTTCCCGCTGTGCGAGGGCCCCGGTCGTGTGAGGTCGCAGAGGAAGCAGGTCTGTCTACAGTGAAATACCCAGGCCTGCAAATCTCCCCACCTGTGGAGGACCCCGATGCAGCCATGGGCTACCAGGGGCAACAGACCAGGGGCGTCATCGCACCACAGGTAAAACTGGAGACTGGGGCAAGTTTTGAAGTCAAGTTCCCCGAAGTTCCATTCCCCCTGCAACTATGGTCGGCTACTTTCACTTGAGGTTTTGGTTTAGCACCTGGGGAAGTTCTCTGGGAGAAAAAGTTCTGCCATGATTTGACTTTTATTTTTTCTTGGCAGGCACTTTTCAATATAACCCTTCTCATTTCACATAATCACATCATTGGCTCCCTACAGATCCAGTACTCTGGTATCCCATGCAGCAGTCCGTGAACTTGGTGCATGTGTAATCAGGACATTTTTGGATGGAGTTTGTTTACAAAGTTCTGTTGAACTACTAGCTGTTATTGTTGCTCTTTATTGTTATCTCCATCATCATTTTCTTATAGTTATTGACGTTATTTATTACCGCTACTGATATCATATTAATCTGCTACATTGCATGTTTATCTGACACTTTTCTATTTTGGGGGGCTAGTAAATATTTGTTTAATTTTATATATTATTGGTGATTTTACATATTTAACTAGAGCGATCTAGATGACAAAGAAAGCCTCGTTTCTGAACATAAGAACAAAGGGAAAACTTGTCGTCAGTCTGCTGCTGTTTTTAATGTTGTCAACTCGATTATAGGATCTGGTATAATAGGTAAGTGTTGTTTTGTTTTAATTTTAAGTGAAAAAGCCAAATTTAAGACTTATTATGTTCTTAGTGTTCATTGATTGTTTTTAAAGGAAAAAATCTTAAATGATAAAATTGGTTATTTTCTCACATAAAAGCCTACCTTTTTTTCCCCAATGTAATAACGTTCATCACATCAGTCTCCTTCATGCTGAAGATGGGATTTTGATCTATACTTTTTCCACATTTGAGAGCATCTTCCACATGTGTTACGTTAAGGTGGAGCTGGAGATGTTGAAAAACAATTTTCATAGGCTGCATGGTCAATTGATAATGTTACCTAATTTACTTTTTTCCTCTTTCTGAAGTGTCCAGCATTGCTTGAATTACCTTTCTATGACCTTCTAGAGGTATCAAACCTCCAGATATTTGGAAATATTAGAGGTACAAAAGTTTAATGTGAAAACATAATCTTGTGAAAAATTAAATTCATATGATATTTCCTTACCATTTTATATAGTGCTAGATTTTAAAGTACAAACTTATGAATTTATATTAAATTTAAATATTTAATATAAGAATGTGGTTAAATAAAAGTGCAATGATTATTTTTTTAACGAAGAAGCCAAATAATCACAATTGAAAGAAATGAGCAGCTCATATTTTCAGAATTTGAAGCAAAGGAAAAATTCTAATAAAAGTAAGTGCATTGCATTATAGTAATAAAGTTCATTATTGTTTCTGTGCCTACTATTGCTTTTGTTGCTTGAAAACATTCAATTTAAGAAAAAGCAAGAACAAAACAGAATCCTGCAATACTCATTGAGAATATTACTTTTTCCCATAAAGTTTTAACATTTTACTAACAGTCATAATTAAACATTTATCTGGATTGAGTTACTTTTCTTACCTCTCACAAGTTGATGTGTTTCTTGATTTTACTTGTTTCCACATATAATTTTTTTTAATAGAACATCACATGGAGGTACCTGGGGCAAATTTGTAACAAGTAGGGGCAAAGACTTATTTGAAATTCTACCTCAAGTACCACAGAGGTGTGGGCAGCTCTACTTGGCAGAATTCCAGAGTTAATTCTTGATGTGAAATCCAAGCTGATCTATGTCAGCCACACTAAAAAGTACCACTTCATTATGCTCAGCAGGCTTCATTTAAGGGAAAAATTTTCAGAGAAGAAGAGTTCTAAGTGGAAATATTTAAAATATATTTTATTGGAAAAATTTTGTTGTCCATAATCTAAAATCATCTATTTTCCAAAAAAAAATCATAAGAAAATATTTTATATACCTCTTTTATCTTTATAAAAAATACTTTTGCCTTTTCATTTTTCTCTCCTTTTGCTACATGGTTGCCAATTTTGAATCCTCAATCACATTACCCTCTGTGCACTTATTATCCCTCTCTGGGTTCCCAGACAGCACATGAGGAAAGCTTTGAGTCATTACTCTCCACATATTCCAGGTCATATGTCCTTCTCACCCTGAAGTGAACATTACTTGTGTAAATTGGCATCTATTTTTAATTTGCTGCTTTTTCTTATTTCATCACCTCATAAACTTGCTCTCTTGACATGTCTTTAACATATTCTGAAATAAATATTAATATACTAACATTTAATTTTAGTAGTCCTATGCACTGTTTATGACTATCTCATATGTCATATGCAATTTACTTAGCCTATTCTGTACAGGAATTGGGAAAAACTTCTGTATTTCTACGTGTTTTTTTAATGTGATGGGTGGAGTATTTTGTTTTTCAGGATTGCCTTATTCAATGAAGCAAGCTGGCTTTCCTCTGGGAATATTGCTTTTATTCTGGGTTTCATATGTTACAGGTAAAAGACTATATAATTGCTTATTTTATACAAGGACTATTTCTCAAATTATACAATTTAAATTATACAAGGACTATGTCTCTCTCTCACACATACACACAAACACATGCACACACACACACACTGTAATTGAGTTTACTAATTTTGGTGCATCAAAGAATCCAAAGGAATTTAGACATTTATGTCTGAAGAGATTTACTTTTCTTGCTAATCCTCTGAACAGATTAGAATAACATTACAGATTGCCAAGGCTAAATCCTTGTCATGTGCCCTTTTCACTTTATGCAGAAAGTGGATGGGGGAGTCTTTTTAAAGAGTGATTAAGGCTAAGAGAGACTGTGCTCTGAAAGTATAGAAGTCAGGACTTCATTTCCCACAAAAACCATGAGCAGGTGCATTCAAATGAGCAACCCTTTTCAGCTGTTTGTACAGGTATCGCTGAAAGCCTTGGTGCTCCCCACTTTGCTCACACCTGCCCAGGCTCCCCACCTGCCACTATCTTCAAGTGCAGCAGTAAGGTGCTCCGTACTTCTTCTTCTCTTCCGCTTCCCCCTTTGCATGTAACATGTTCATTCACACCCACATTTTGCTACCCCCGTCTAAGTGTAGACTTTACAACTCATCATGATCTCTTCTTCCTGTTGTCCTCATTCTTGCTTTGTCATCCCACCAACTCACCTCATGAAAAACACAGGATCACTTAAGATCACTGTAAAAGAGCAGCAATCACAAGCAGATATGACCTGCTGTGGTTGCTGCTATGGTGGCTGTTATGTGTAGTCACTTAGAAGCCCTTTTACCAGGTAATGCAAAGCACCTCAACTGTCGCCTTCTCCAAAGTGTTGACCTGGATTTCAATGGTGCTGTCGATCTGTGAGGTTAAGACCCCCCCCCCCACCCCGGCCACCATTTCCCGACAGCCTTCAGCCAATGACTGACTGATGGAAACCTTGCCTCCAGGAGGGCCCCTCGTGGTGCAGCCGGACCTCCCGAGTGCCACCGCTGCAGGGTTAAGCCGCAGCTAGTCTCCACCGGACACCTCTTTGCTGAACGGTTTCCCCTGCCCTATTCTTTCACTCTTCGTCTCCTAGAGCACTCTCTCAAAACTCTTGCCCAAGAATCTCTGTCTCAGCTCTGCTTCTGGAGACGCTAACCAAGATACCATCTTTCATAAATTCTCAGGCTTCCAAGACCGGCCTGTAACCCTGTTGTTTTTTCCTCAGGCTGAGCAAGAGAGAGTAAAGCATGCTGTAGATATCAAAGCCAGAGCTGCGGAGACGTTGGGCTCCCTTCCCCCTGCTTTCTTCTAACCACCTCCACTCCCCAAACTGAAGCTGCTCTTAGCTTCCACAGGTCTTAATTTGTAATTTTTTGTAATTTGTAATTTTGTAATTATTCAGAGTTGCTGGTATTTAAAAATTGCATTCTGTTCATGAGTGCATTTCACACTAAAAAATCCCATTGAGGATTTACCCTTGTCATTTATAATTTCCTGTTAACCAGTCAATCAGCACTAGCAAATAATTAATTTCTACCCAGGCATAGCAACCATGGCTTATTTAAGTGTGTTATAAACATTTATTCAGATTATCAATTAGTAGATTTAAAAAATTAATATATATATATCACCTAAGAATTCAATACTTAAGGAAAATGAACAGTTTCCTAAACCAAATCATATTATACATAAATAAATTATACTGTGAATAATTTTCTCAACTGATACTATATATAAACATAAAGCAATCACTGTGGTCAGTCCTTTGCTAAGCCATACATTGCTGTTACCAATCAGTGAAAATTAGTTACTCTTAATCTAGTTGCATGATCAAAATTGTTAAATAATTTTGATAAATAAAGGAAAAAATGTATGGACTATGTTTTATTTTGTTTTTAATTAGGCTTTTAAGAGTGAAATTTATAAGTATCGAGTTTTTTTTAAATTGATAATGTAATTACACAGTGATTTTTCTGAAGAATTATTCTTTTGTCTTTTTAAGGCCTCTAATGACATATGTCCAGTTTCAACAGGTTAGTTTTTCTAAGTTCTGTTTTCATGTTTGAAATGGTAAGGAACAAAAAAGAATTATAAATATTTATAACAAATAGTTTTATTTTAAATTCCTTTAAGATTTACTTATTTGTTGATTAGAGTAATTTGTATACAATAATTTGTATTGTCCAAGCATACATAATGATTTAAAAGAAAATTTACCTGTTAAATACACAGACTCATTTATACATTATCTAAAATTTGCATATAATATTTTAAAGTGAGATTAAAATATTACAGTGATTGGTATTTGAGATTCCTAAAAGTTTTAAAGGAATACATTTATAGCCTATATTTTAAGAGCAGATGAAATCATTTACATTTATTGTTTACTGAATGCTTAGCAAATTGTTAATATCAAGCCTTATACTTTGGACCTTTATGAAGTAGCATTCTCATTCCAAACTTACAGTTCTTCATTTAGAATATCTGTGAACTTGGTTGCTTCCTCTGTCACTCAAGTCTTCATTGATTTTCTTCCTTGGCCAATAAGTTGCTGTTTTACTGCCTTTAGCATTTGTCTATGTTCTGAACAGTTCTCCACATTGCTCCAAGAATGACCTTTTTATAAATCTTGGCCTGATGTCTGTTACTCCCCAATGAATATATTCCAAGACTCTATAATGATAACAGAAAAAATAACTATTGCATTCAAATTCCTTCATGGTATGGTCATGGTCTGCATTTTCAGTCTCATCTTCAACTACTCTAACCCCTTTCACCCTGTCACCAGCACTGCCATGTGTGGACCCTATGTTTTAGCTATTCTGGACCATTTTATTCCCCACATATAGAATCTGCTTTCATGCTGCCTTCCCATGGATAGTCCCCCTGCTTGACATTCTCTTTCATCTGTACCTAGTAAAATCCTATTCATCTTTCAAGGCACTACTCAACTCCTGTGAAGCTTTTCCTACTTCTCAACAAAGGAAGTAGAGTTAATTCTTATGTTTTTTGTGCTTTTGGAATATTTTTAAATGTATTTATTAGGTCATTTATTACATTAATTTGCCTCAGATATGTAGAAATCTAGCAATTCTGCTATATTGATCATTGATTCATACAACAAATATTTACTGATACTGCTGCAATGAAGAGCATTATCCCTGCTTGTATAAAGCTCATAGTTTAATGTGACAGGCAGACAAAAACACATAATTTTAACACTTCATGAAAAATATCATAATAAAAATATGTGCATGATAATAGGGACATTGACGTCTAACCCAGCCTCAAAGAAGCACGTATGTTTTAGGGAGGAGGATATATTTCCACTGAGTGTTTATGAAAAAATGTGAGTGAGCAAAGAAAATGGAAGGGTCCTCTAAAAAGATGGAAAGGTGGACATACAAAGGGAACTGTTTAAGTGATTCAGTTTGGCTAAAGTATAGGGTTGATGTTCGTTAAATAGTGGGAGATGATGATAGAGAGGATTGCAAGGGCATTTATGAAGGCTCTCATGTAAGGATAATCATTACCATTTCCTGAGGACTGGCTGGATGCTGGGCATAAAGCTGCCACTATACTTAATCTTTCTGACTCCATGAAGTAAGTCAGTGTTTATGTTCTACTTTTATGGAAGAGGAAATTGTGACTTATAATCGGTTAAAATGACTTTCCCAAGTTACTTGTGACAGAGTTGAGATTTTGATTAAGTGTGTGGATTCTGGGGCCACACTACTGAGGTCTGAGTCCTGACACTTCCATTACTAGCTCTGTGAAGTTCAGCAATTTACTTAATTTTCTGCCCCCCACTTTCACGTCTATTTAATGAGGGTTCATAATAGCACCTACCTGAGGTTGTTGTGAAGATTAAGCAAGTTAATATACATAAAGCATTTAGTAAAAGTCCTGGCACACAGAAAGTGTTGTGGAAGTATTTACTAGTGTTGCTGTGATTGTAATCATTATTATCATCATTATTGAACTCCAAATACATTGCTTTTTTCACCACCACATGCAATCTTTAGAAAATAATTTAAAATAGCACAAGTTCTCATTCATTTAGCCTCTATATCATGCTAGGCATTGTGGTAGACATTTAAATGCCATAATCCTCACAGACTCATCAAGGTCGATGTATTGCCTTATTTTACAGGTGAGACTCACAAAAGCCAAGTCCTTTACCCAAGGTCACACAGCTAATAAATGATTTTTCTGCCTCATGAAAAGAAGTTGATTTTTTTCATAGCCATTCATTAGAGAGTCTCCTGGAATATTTTAAGCAGAAGGCATGATCAGATTTATGCTATGGTCAGATCCAACTGGGAGAATGTTGAGAAAGTCTTAGCATGTGTCAAAAATGTTTTGGTGGGGGGTGATATTGGTGAATCAGAAAACTATTAGAAAGTTACTGCATCAATCCAGGCAATAAATTATAATGACCTAAGCCCTAAAATAAAGCAGATTAGAGATGAGAATGAGAGGATACAGTCGAAAAATTTATAATGCAGTAGTTAATGGACTTGGTAACCAAAGGAATATAGAAGATGATGGATAATAAGTCTAGAGAGATTCTCAAGTTTCTGTTGATGCTATTCACAGGTTGGGGAAATATGGATGGAGAAGCAAGTTGCAGAACAATTATACAATTAAAATTTGGATATTTTTAATCGAGATATCTATGAGATCGCCAATGTAAAATATTTATTAGTCGGCTAGATATATAAATCTGGGGTTAAAGAGTTTGAGCTAGAGATACAAATTTAGGGGTTACTAACATCTGTAGGAAAATTGAAAACATAGGCATGAATAAGATCACAATAGAGCATCTAGAATAGTGAGCAAAAAGCCCAAGAATCCAAAGTAAAATAAACTGGTGAAAAATTAAGTATAAATGGCTAAAAGGTAAAAGGAAATTCAAGAGAAAGTGATGTCACAAAGGCCAAGGGAGGATGGTTGGAAAGAGGGAAATAATTAGCAGGAAAAAAGAGATAGTATTGAAAGAGCAAATAAACCAAATTAAAAAAAAGGTTTTAAAAGGTTTTTTTGGTTCAACTGGAATTTGTTAACTTGGAACTCATTGATGAACTTGAAAAGAAGATGTTCCAATGCTGTAGGAGGGAATTAAGGTGGAAATCAATATTACATTATTTGTATTTTTGTCCTTGTATTTTAATGCATTCAAAATTATTTAAGAACAAATCACCTGTGGTAAAAAAGAGCAAAAATCACACCCTGTGCATAGCTGTGTACCGAATACAACTGAAGTGTCATTCACTAGGTTTATTGAGTTAAATGGGGAAAAAAGAGAGAGATTAACTTTTAAATATATAATATCTATATATTTATATCTTCAATTTCAATCCTAGTTAAAATTTAAATCTCTAAAATGTAAATTTCAAAAAAAAAAAAAAGAAAGAAAAGTTGTTGGAGTGCTCTCTTAACCATAACTATAAAATAGAGTTACTAGTTGTCACTTTCTTACAAAACAAATTATCTGAGTCTACTAAATCTATTTTCTTTCTGAATACTTACAGCATTTTCATTCTCAGTCTTCACATGTTGAATGCCTATGAAATATTTGATTATCTGCATTCTGTTGTTTGGACAGTTGAAGCCACATCCTGTTTTAATAGCTGCTACATTGGTTAGGCGAGGAAGTAAAATAGAACACTGACGCTTGATTCTAGTCTGCTTACTACTTTCTTCTGTCCAGTTTACTGCACAGATATGTTAAGTATATTTGCCATCTTGAATGAAAACTATGTAACTGGAAATAGTACCGTTTCATTAAAGATAATGTTTTATGAAAAGCAAGTAAGACGTCATGCTAATTTACTGTAGCATTAAATTAAATTCTTTTTTTTAATCTCCCTTTTTCTTAAGTCTAAACATGAAAAACCTTTGTATTAAATGCAATCTGATATTTGTTATTCTTGCCACAGATTTTTCCCTTGTTCTGTTGATAAAAGGAGGGGCCCTCTCTGGAACAGACACTTACCTGTCTTTGGTCAATAAAACCTTCGGCTTTCCAGGGTATCTCCTCCTCTCTATCCTACAGTTTTTGTATCCTTTTATAGGTAAGATGAATGTGAGGATGGATATACTTTTTCTTTGCATAAATATACTGCCATTTCTGAATAAAATAGTTTTAATAGTCATTAAATAGTCACTAAAGAGTACTAGCAAATGAAATATCTTCTAAATTAAGTGTTTATTTCTTTAGTCATTTTCCCCTTATTTTCTGGTCCTCTAGGTTGGTTTTCTGATTATTTCATTGAACTAAAGTAAGTGATTTTCACTAGGTTAATGCTTCTCTAGTTTGGTGAAAAATAGAATGATCTGGGATTAAAAATGAATGAAAGGAACAATAGATTTCTTCTTAGGCTGAAATACATTTTTTGAAAACCTAAGGATTTGTGAAAGCCATATAAAAGGCCAATATTCTAGTTAAAGTTTATACCATAATGGTGAAAATGTCACCTAGCACTTTTTAAATAAAAGTGCCAATGGCCAGATTAACTTCTGTTTTTATTTTTAAAATTATTTTATTCAATTTATTGAGGTGACATTGGTTAGTAAAAGTATGCAGGTTTCAATTGAACAATTCAATAATACATCATCTGTATATTGCATGGTGTGTTCACCACCCAAAGTCAAATCTTTTTCCATCACCATATACTTGACCCCCTTTACACTTATCTACTTCTCCCCTCCCGCTTCACCTCTAGTAACCATTAAACTGTTGTCTGTGTCTATGAGTTTTCGTTTGTCTTGTTTGTTACTTTCAGCTTTACATCCCGCATATGACTGAAATCATATGGTTCTTACCTTTTCCTGCCTGACTTTTTTTCGCTTAGCCTGATTATCTCAAGATCCATCCATTTTGTGGCAAATGGCATTATTTCATTTTTTTTTTCTTATGGGTGAGTAATATTCCATTATATATATGTACCACGTCTTTTTTATCTAAGCATCTAATGAAGGACATTTCAGTTCTTTTCCATTTCTTGGCCATGGAGCAATGCTACAGGGAACATCGGGGCACATATATCTTTAACAGATAAATGTTTTCAAATTTTGGGATAGATACTCAGAAGAGGGATTGCTGGGTCATATGGTAATTAAATTCTTAATTTTTCAAGGAATCTCCATACTGTTTTCCGTAGCGGCTATACCAATTTGCTTTCCCACCAGCAATATATGAATTTTCCTTCCTTCCCCCCCCCCGCCCACAACCTCTCCAACACCTGTTATTACTTGTTTTGTTGATGATAGCCATTCTCATAGGTGTGAGATGGTAGCTCATTGTTGTTTTGAATTGTATTTCCGTAATACCTAGTGAAGTTGAGCATCTTCATATGGCCTTTTGTATGTCCTTTTGGGAAAAGTGTCTTTTTAGATCCTCTACCCATATTTTAATTGGACTTTTTTTGTCATTGAGTTGTATGAGTTCTTTCTGTATTTTGGTTAATAATCTCTTCTCAGAGGCATTGTTTGTAAATATCTTCTCCCATTCAGTTGGTTGCCTCATTGTTTTGTTGATAGTTTCTTTTGCTGTGCAGAAGCTTTTTAGTTTGATATAGTCCCATTCATTTATTTTTTATTTTAGTTCCCTTGCCCTTGAGGTCAAATATATAAAATCCCAAGACCAAGGTTCATGAGTTTAGTACCTGTGTTTTCTTCTATGCAATTTATCGTTTCAGATCTTATGTTTAGGCTTTTGATCCATTTTGAGTTAATTTTGGTGTATGGTGACAGATAGCAGTCTAGTTTCATTCTTTTGCATGTGGCTTTCCAATTTTTCCAGTACCATTTATTGAAGAGGATTTTCTTTCTTCAATATATGTTTTTTGGTGCCTTCATTGAAAATTATTTGCCCATATATATGGGAGTTTGTCTCTGGGCTCTCAGTTCTGTTCCATTGATCTGTGTATCTGTTTTTCTGCCAGTACCTTGCTGTTTTGATTATTGTCACTTTGTAGCATAATGACTTCAGTTTTTAAATCCATAATACAGAAGCTATTGCTCAAACCACTAATTCCTTATGTCTCCACCAAAGGCTATGAATATATTTCCCAAAAATCTTACTTTTTAAACTAGGGAGTATTTTGGAACCTACATAATTTTCCATTATTCATCACTTTAAGCAAAACATGCATTACTGAAAAAGTATTTGGAAACTGAACTTATTTAATAACAAGTAAATCACATTTTAAATGACAAACAAAACTCACTGTTATTTAAGATACTCTGGAAAAAAAAATTTTGTGAAGTCTTTTTTAATACAAATTGGTATTTTTCCAATCTATTGTCTAGTTATTTTTAAGGTTGTACATATTGGCAATCACAATATATGTTTGAAAATAGTTGGATTATAGCAACATATGGGATGTCATAACTGATTATTTTCAAAATATTCAAGATGAAAATGGTTGGTGATGGTATTATTTTAATTATGTATTTAGCTATGATAAGTTACAACATAATAACCGGAGACACTTTGAGCAAAGTTTTCCAACGAATCCCAGGAGGTAAGTAAATATATTTATTTTATATAGTTTTGCATAGTTAACATGGTTCATAATAATTTGTAAGTAAAATATTTGCAAGTTGAAGAGTTGCATGACTTCAAAATATCTGGCAATATTCATGATGCACTCTTATCCTAAAGTGTTAATCCACTTTTATATATAGTTCAGTTCTAATTTAGCTGTTTAAAAATATTATTACTATTATACTTTATTTAACATAAGAGTAAATATTAATAGTAATATGCATTACTATTAGTAGTAAATAATAAATTCTATAATAATAAATGTTATTATTATACTTAAAATACTTTTATTTGAAACATCTTATGGTACATATCACGAACTTTCTGATAGTAATACTTATTTTCTCATGTATTTTTACTACACTATTTCTTAAATAAGCAAGCTGACCTTTTCCCCACTATTTGTATTAAGATATAACTTAATATAATAAAATTAACCCTTTTTGTTGTATTGTCTTGTGAGTTTTGACAAATGCATATAGTCATATAAATACATCCACAGTCAAAATACAGAACAATTCCATCACACCCAAATTTTCCCTACTCTTTGTTGTCATATCCTCCCTCATCACCAGCCCTTGGCAAACACTGATCTGATTTCTTTTCCTAGTTTTGCTTTTCCCAAAATACCAAATCAGTGACATCATATAATATGTAGCTTTTCTAGTTTAACTTCTTTCATTTAGCATAATGCTTTTGAACTTGATCAATGTCTTAAGGTACATCAGCAGTTCGCTCTTAAAAAAGGTTGCTGAGGAGTATCCATTGTATAGATGGACAACAGTTCGTCTATTACACAGTTGAGAGACACTTGGGTTATTTCCAGTTTGGGGTGATTATGAAAAAGTTGCTATGAACATTCTCAAGCAGACTTTCTTAACATGTGCCACAGCACCCCTCCCTGTTTATCCTTTCACCATATCATGGCTATTTGAGTGATACAAAGATCATTCACCTTTGTGCTTCAAAGAGCTTCTCATCCAACCCACATAATCCCCATTTCATTGTGACCTAACTCAATAGTTGTTATTATAGTGGAGGTTGAGTCAAAACCTCTTTCCTCTTAGTGCTTGAACCACTCATTCTAAAAAACATATATAAAAAAGTAAAAACAAAAAACCTAGAACTGCAAATTGCACCTATTCCTCTCTCAGGATTTAGTATAAGTGAAATCAAAGCTATTTGACCATCAAATCACAAAGCCACTACTTGCTTGCTATTTGACCTTGAGAAGGTTAATGCCCTCTCTGAGTTCTAATCTCTTCATCTCTAAATTGTGAATTAGAATATCAACTACTTCATAGAATTTTTATGTAAAACAAAAGAGATAATACAGACAAGCTTTCCCAACATTGTTAGCTATTATTACTGCTACCCTGAACTATTTGCAGTTTCTGTCCTAGTCTCCAACTTCCATATCATGACTTCATAAACAGAGATCATACGAGTAGATAGAATGCTAAGTAAAAATGGGAAAAATATAATACGGTATATACAGTATAATCTAAATCATATATGAATTTTCTATTTGCATAAATAAATTAGGAAAAATAGGAAAAAAGACATTTGCAAAGAAACTGGTTATCTTTTAATTGTGGGATCCACAGGATCTTTTTGTTTCCTTTGTTATTTTCCATAGTTTTTCAAAGGAACATGTATAAATTTAAAAAAAAATTTTAAGAGTAATATATTTTTTAAAGAATAATATACATTTATTAGGAAAATATTAGAAAACAGATAAGCAAAATAGAAAAGAAAGAACATACTTATTATTTCTTCCTTTTAGGAAAATCAAGTAGGGACTATCCTTTAATATTTTCTTCCTTCCTTCCTTCCTTCCTTCCTTCCTTCCTTCCTTCCTTCCTTCCTTCCTTCCTTCTTTTTAAATGTATCCTTTAGAGTTTTAAGAATGAGTATAATTTCAGATAGTCATATGAATAAAATAACACTGTATGCCTTGTTCTATAACTTGCTTCTATCTCTTAGTATGTTAAGGACGTACTCATATCTAAACATAGAGATCTACTCTATTTACTTAACTGGAAGTTCAGTATTCTCCTGTGCAGTATCTACTATTCAGTTATATAGACTGTGATTATTTAATTTTCCCTGATACAATTATTTTGATAATAAATTTTTATAAATTTTTAATTTTACAAATAATATATGAATATGTATACATAAAAACATAGATAAGGCTTAAGTTCTCTTTGAAACCCCTTTCCTATTTATTAATTTTATAATCACCAAAAATGATTTTAAAAAAATAAGTCATATAGCAGAGAACACTTTATTTTTATCACAGTTTCTTTATATTGTTGAATGTGATATTTTGTAACATATAATTGTTGTATTTCTTATAAAGATTAATATGATGCCCAAGTATTTTTAGAAATAGATAGAATTCTTAGTAAAGCTGTTTTTTTTTCTCTCTTGAAATATATTACCAATGTCTTAAACTGACATTTGAACAACCACTTATTCTTTTTCCAGATAACTAAGGTCTTGGTTCACGAGTCAAAGTAATGAGAAATGTTGGTGTAAGAAGTAGTATATTTAGATGATTTTGAAATTTTTGAAAAATTTTAATGTTCAGTTTTTCTTATAACTGTTTAAACATTTAAAAATGCTTATTTGGGTGCATTTTTGTTAGAAGATCAGTATAGGTAAGAGATCTCGTTAGATCATTAGTGAAAAATGTCCTTTTACACTAATGGAGACCCTTATATTAGGCTCCATAGCAGTCTAATTTAGTGTTTTTCTATGTCTTAGAGTTTTCCCAGTGAAGAAAATGTATTTTCTACCAACATATCATAGGATAAATAAAAACAGATATACAGATAACAATTCAAGTTATGTTCAAGAATATGTAAATAATTGCATTTAAGGTTTGGGAACGTAAACTTCCTGTTTTATTGTTTTAATTCACAACTTTATAATGCTTGTTTAGTTATGGCTGAGTTAAATAAATATTCATGATTAATTATTTCACTCTTGTGCATGTGTTTGTGTGTGTGTATGTGTGTGTAAAATGTATCCCATTTTGCACTTCCTATCTTGGAACTTCTTTATAAGTTAGTTTATTAGTTATATAAAAAATTAGACTAGCTTTTCAGAATAATAGCTTCTTTTTTTATTTTTTAAACCACACTCACTTATTTGACACACTTGGCTTCTACAGACTTAAACTTTGCAAAAATAAATGCACATTGGGGGGATCATTTTATGAACTATATAAATGTCTAACCAATGTATTATATACTTGAAACTAATTTAAGTAAATTAAAAAAAATAAAAATAAAAAATAAAAGCACAAAGACTTGGTGGTACCAAGGACATTTCAGAGGTATAACATGATTTCTGAAGGAATTTAACACGGGCTAAAAAATTAAAACAATGGTGTCTTCATTGGCATAGATACATAGTCCTGAAGTGAATACTGTGATTAGCACAGCTTTAAAATATATATAAATCCTTGTAAGTATGTTTTCTTTGTGTTTACAAGTGTGTTTGCATTTGATCACACACACACACACACACACACACACACACACACACACACACACACATATTATTACTCATTGCGATAGCCCAGAGTCTATGTTGTATACCAGATTCCCGCAGCTTTCCTGTGACTTGTTTTATATCTAACAAATTGCTTCTTTCTATTTTCCTTCAGGTCTCAACGAAAGAGTAGGAATGTAGTGAATTATTTATTTAAATCTTTATTTTTAAATTTTTCTTAAAGTTCTATTGTTCAAGCCTCTTTGAAATACAGAAATTAAAAAAAAAAAAAAAAAAGCCTTAGAAAATGCCCTGTCTTCATATACCTTACTTTCTGAATGAACAGTTTTGCCATTAGAGGGTTTTGGACAAGGAGTGACAATGGTTTTATTTTTGCCTTTAGAAAAGATCTCTGTGGTTTGTAGGTTGAGTGTACTGTACTCTATGGAGACAAAGAAAGGTAAAAACAAGGAAACTAATTAGGAGACTACTAAAATAATTTAAATGTAAAGTATTTTAACATTATTTTAACTATAGGTTCATCTTTAAGTTATTTTATATTTATATTTATTATTTCTAGTTTTACATAGTTAATGGAGCTTATTCTTAGAATCTTTGTCCTTTATATAGTTTTTATGGTTATTTAAATCATATTGATAATTCAGTGTTTGGCTCTTTACTTGTGTCACTGGTGTGTTACTTATACCTATAAACACTTTATAATATTTATTGTGTTTTAGTTGACCCTGAAAACTTGTTTATTGGTCGCCGCTTCATAATTGTGCTTTCCACAGTGGCCTTTATTCTGCCTCTGTCCTTAGCAAAGGACATAGCGAAGCTTGGAAAGGTATCTTTATCTTTTAAGTTTGTCCAACTACTGCCTCTATGACCAAGTTCTTAATTACAGTATTTATCTTTATATTATTTTAGTCTGCTTATAATTTTGCTTGAATAAATTACAGTTAAATCTTTAGCTTATTTTTGAGAATAGATGGTTAAATACTTGATAAGTGTGAAATAAATATGTCCTTTTTCCTTTCTAAGGTAGATACTCTGACATTAGGCAGCCATTTTAATTTTAGAAAATATGAAGAGCTATACTTAAACCAAATCTAATTTACTAGAAAATGTTCTATCATTTTTATGGATAGTAGGTTAAACCATTTAAAATTGAATTACATTTAAATTAAGGATGAATCACTTTATTGGCTTAAAATTTTCTTCGTAAATTACAATGTCTGTTGTGCCTATTTTTTATCCATCAGAATGAAATGTCAACATGTTGACTGATTAATTTTTGAGAATTTAGCTAATATTTATCATATGCATTGCTAAAGACATATGCCGATTTCTTTTAATTAAATCAAACAATTATTCAACTCATCACATATGCTCATTGACATAGAATAAACTTTGTCTGGCTATATTTTATTTTCTTACTCTCAAAAAATGTTTGTATTTTACCCAGAATATTATTGTTGCTGTATCTACATGATGCCAAGTATTCATGAATTTTTTTTTTTTTTTAATTTTAAACAGTTGATTGAATTTTAACTTTCACTGTGAGGTGTGGTATGTATCCACCAAGGAAATCCCTCCTTCCAGGTAGAGTTGAGAATGAAGATAGTATTCCAGAGTACTCTGACGATTCTGTCTTCCTTTACTAACAGTTATCCAGAAATGAGCAAGAGTGTATCAAAAGGGGCTTTTTTTTTTAATTGAATTATCTGAAATGGCTTAACTGTTTTTCATTCACATGTTCAATGTAGATATAAATGTTGCTTTCTCAGAACAGGAAGCAAGGAATTCATGAAAAGAAAGCTACTAAAATTCTATCATATTATTACCTGAAAAATTTTTTCCTAAATGTTCTTTAAAAGTGTCATATCAAAAGTCTAAATAAGTTTCCCAATGAGCAAAGCAAGGTGGTTAAGGAGCTCTGATGTGAAGTCAGGATACTTGCATTTGAGTTCACTCTCTGCTACTTTCTTGCTGTGTGACCTTAGGAATGTTACTTAATATTTGTGTTCCTCAGTACATCAGAGACTAGTAGAATCTTCTTTCTGAATAAAAACTAACACCACAGTAAACAAGGTTAATGACAATAGAAATTAAATAGAAGCAATTTTATATTCTTATCAGAGAAAAAAGTCTAAAGTGTGTTATCCGTTAAAAAAAATAAGAGAAGAAACATAGATCTAATGTGATGAATGCACAGAACACATATACACATAGACTAGTTTATATTTGAACCATTTGAAATAGGACAGGAGAGAGAGGAAGAAGCAAAGAAGACTTAGAAACATAGACCAAACAGCAAAATCACAAGGAATAAATAGTGTAACAGAGGTAGAGAACAGAAAGAAAAAAGCAGATGTACCCCAAAATGTGTGTCTGTGGAAGGGTGTGTGTGTGGGGGAGGGGGTGTTGGAAGGGT
Organism: Eonycteris spelaea; assembly: GCA_003508835.1. Lineage (NCBI taxonomy): Eukaryota > Metazoa > Chordata > Mammalia > Chiroptera > Pteropodidae > Eonycteris > Eonycteris spelaea. The sequence continues at coordinate 2,969,263 of PUFA01000024.1, read as the reverse complement.
GAGGGTATGATAAGGACAGAAGCAGAAGAGCAATTATAGATAGGGAAAAAACAGGTTAACACTAAAATGGGGCATGAAGAAAAAAAACATAATTTCACAAAGGAAAATCACCAGGAAAGCCACTAAAAACATTTAAATCCATATTATAAGATCGCAATAGTTATATATGATAACTGCTCTCCTATTTAGGGGGAAAAAACTAAGACTATGAAGTGATAAAAAGTTACATACCTGGGATTATTACCCCAATCTATAAGAACAAACTAGTAAATAATTGTATTTAACATTATATACATTTATTCAAGTAAAGAGAGAAATGCCTAACATTTCAATAAAATAGTCTCTACTAAACTGACAATATCTTTCAATTTTCTTTTCCAGATCTCTCTTATTTCTACAGTTTTAACAACTCTGATTCTTGGAATTGTAATGGCAAGGGTAATTACACTGGGTCCACACATGTAAGTTTTGTTGCTATATTGGTAGGTCTTTGATTTATAACCTTCACATAGATATTTATTTGACATAAATGCTGAAATGTAAAGTAATTGTGGTATCAGAAGCATCATTTATCTTTAGTATTTGACAAAATGAGAAAACAAAGTAGACATGCATCTTTCCCTTGGACCCTGCATGGCTGATGAGATTAAACTGAGTTTACTTATTATTTTAATGAACAGCCCTAAGAATTAGAATGAAGAAGAGATTTTGAATAGTGAGAAATAGGATTGAAGTGTAGCACTGAGAAGCAAAACTGGTAGATTTCAGACATTTCTGTATCTACCTCAGAGGTGGATTTGTTCTTAACAAAGTTTCATCAATCTAGGCTGCAAGAGAAGAATAAGGAACATTTCGGATTTTAAACAAAATGTAGTCATGTTGGAAGCTACCCTTTATTTTCTACTAAGATTATAATCTTTATTTTGTGTTAAAATGCTTTATTATTCGTGAACTCATAGTGAAAGCTGATAGTGGTGTTTATTTGTTTTTAAAGTTATTGTTTGGCCAAATAAAATGTTTCTAAGTTTGTACCGTTCCCAAATTTTATTTATTTATCATGAAATTCAAGTGTGGGTACTGCTGATCTAAACTGCACAGTTTTTATGACTTAATTACAGAATAGATTCACCAAATAAGGACTGGATAGTCCCACGAGAATGTGGGAATGAAACTAACTAAATTTGTTTTAAATACAACATTAGATTCCAATAATGGACGATAAATAAATATTTGTTGAATAAATAAATAATACATTGTAGAGTTCCCATGAGATCTTAATTTTTCCCTATTCCTTAAAAATTATAATTAATTTAAGACATAATATCTAGAATAGTGCAAGGGGCATGCTAGGTCTTCAATGAATGTTATCTGTGAGAAATAAACAAAAAGACTGATGAATACCTATAATTGATAATGTGGTCCCTAAGGTAGCTTACTTTATCCTATTAAATAATTGTTGTTCTGCAAAATCACTTCATTTAAACTGTGCTTGTGTCAGTCATCTTAGTTTACCAAGAAAATACCAAAATTATGCCTCAAATTTATTTAGAAAGAAGTATAAATATCTAACCTAATTGCATATGATATGGCCTTTTGTTTGAAAAAACAAACACCCATTTTTTAAAGGATTGAAATAAAAAGGAAAGGCATAATTTTCTCTGATGTTTAGATTCATGTTCTCTTGTATTAATCAGCTTGGGTTGCTGGAACAAAATACTAAAACTGGGTGGCTTAACCAACAGAAATTTATTTTCCCATGGTTCTGGCAGCTGCTAGCATTGTCTGATGATGCTAGTGAGACATCTCTCCCTGGCCTTCTTGCAATGTCTTCCTATGGCAGAAAGTGAGAGAGACAGCAAGCCCTCCGGTATCTCTTCTTTTAAAAGCACTAATCTCATCAAGAGTGCCCCACCCTCATGATCTCAGCTAAATCTGATTATCTCCCAGGATCCTCATCTCCAGATACCACCTCATTGGGAGCTAGGACTTCAACATATGAATTTGGGGAGGGGAACACAATTCAGTCTATTATAATAGTGTTTTTGAAATTCACCTGGTTCACTTACTTGTGGCCTTTATTCTTTCATTTAGTAACCACCTATTGAATGCCTATTGTTTGTAGCTCTTTTGCTGTGCTCTGAGAGAAAAAGAGCAAAAAGGCATAAGTCAGCACCTGCTGCAAGTTGTTCACAATCAGGTATGGGGAAAGGACTTATTTTAAAAACAAAAAAGAAAAAGAAAAAGAAATGACAGTACAGTATGAGGAGTGCAAAATACAAGCATATATGAAGGCAGTAGCAGTGCCAAAGAAAAGAGTGCTTAATAGTCTGTATGGTAGAAGAGAAATATGATCTGAGTGTTTCAAAAAATGAATCTGAATTAGTTTTAGATAGATAAGGGTGTAAAAGGCCTTACAGGCCCAGGAAAGGTAAGCATAACAGGACAAAAGCATATATTAAATTGCACTGACATTTATTTAGCATCGTTTATGTTGGCACTATATTCAGTTCTGGTTTTCAAAATCTGAATTCATAGCAACAAAAAGCTTATAAGTATATGGAACAGAATACAAAAAATACCGATTTCTGGCTGAAATTGTTAATTGTTCAAGATGGAACTATTTTAATTTAAGCTTTTATTATGAAAAGTGATTCTAGAGAATAAATCATTAGGTTATAATAAAAAGTCTTATAGATTTGGCATAGTACTTTGGGGCAATATTGAGAAAAAAAAGTAATTAAAAGTTGGAGGTAAATTAATTATTCATTGATTGAGCTCCAGGAGAACAGTTTAAAGCATGATTTTTCAACTTTGGCTTCACATTAGAATTACCCAAATAGCTTTTTAAAATACTGATGCCAGATCCCTACCTACAGAGAGCTGAGGGAATCCATTCAGGGATCAGACAATTGGATTCATTATTTGACAGTTTTGTGGGTCTGTGAATAAGATCTAGAGCCTCTTGGTTTAAAGAGATCAAAATTATGAGTACTCTTGTAACTGACATATCATTTCTAAAAACAGACTAGAGATTTTGTGTTATTTTAGTTACTTTTTTTGTCATTTTTCATGATTCATTCTCCACTTATTTTTTTAGTATTTTTATGTGCAAAATGTTATATGAGATACTATTGAAAATACAAATAATATGTAAATAAAATTTCCCCGTTCTCAAGAGACTCGCTATTTAGTGGGGAAGATAAGGTGATACAAATGATCATGGTATAGGCAATGTATCTCCATGCAAAGGAAAGAAAAAGGAGAAGCCACCTCCTGGTGAGCCTAAATGAATTGATTTTATGACCAAAATGCTATTTAGTTCTGTTGTAAATAAAATGAGGACTATTTCTTTCTAACCTTCCTCTAGTGGTGATATTTTATCTGAGACTTTGACATTTTTCTAATAACAGGGATTATTTACTTAACTCTTTCAATATTTAGATGTTAAAGAAGTTTTGTTTTTAATACTGTGCCGCCTTTTATTTCTGTTTGCATACTACTGCAAACAACTTCTGTTTGTCCAGATTTACAATCAAGCTAATCAAACCCCATGTTCAGGGGTTGGCAGAGTAGCTCGTCAGGCAGGCTTCTTTCTGAAAATATGGCAGCCGCGAATGCTCATAATCCATAAAACATGAGAAATTCAATACTCCATGTGTGTTTTTCCTCATTTTTGGTCCAGATGAATGATCAGAAAAGCTATATTTTTTCATAGTGCTTTTAAAGTGATATTTTGAAAAATATCTTTAAAACCACTATCAGAAAGGAGAAAGGTCTGTAATGGCTACTGGTATTGACCTTGTTACTATGGAAACACCTTTTTAGTGGTTGTATTTTAAAAAAAAAACACATTCAATTTCCTTTTCTATAACTCATAAGGCCATAAATTCTGCTTTTTGATATGGTTTCAAATATCTCACAGTCCAATGACTTTCAGTTCTTTTTGGAAATAATGGTCAGTTTTATTGTATTTTCTAACCTTTTGCTTTCTAAAAACTGAGGTGGCAAGGCAATTTAATTGCTTTCCAGAAAGTGTGTTAGTATAAAAATGCAATAAACAGTTCTCCCATTCTTTTTCAAACTAGAATCAGAGGTACTGCTGTGAAAACCTTTATTCAATGCCTTGTTAATATTCAATTATTTATATTCAAGATAGAAATGATAGCATGCAGTCCAAATTTACAACTATTTTTTCTTCATATGATATCTCTTTCACAGTATTTTAATCAATAGTATGATTGGTGTTCCAAACTAAATTCCAAAAAGTACAACTACACTTTTCACAGGTTTTATAAAATATGTTATCCCCAGAGATCTCAATACATAATAATTTCTTTACCTCTTATCCATTCTAATTCTGAAATTCTACAATATATTACAATATATAAAGAAGAACTAGAGGGATTAAAGAAAGAATCAGAAGACAGAAGAATAACACATATTTGGAAAAAGGCATAATTAAGTTTGTGAAATACTAGCTACTGAATTTTTTGATAATATTTAAATTATTGTTGTTCTTGTTGCAAGTGACAACCACCACAGGACCCTAACTGATGAAGTAATTACTGTAAAGTTCACATTACAGTAAAGTTCATGGGTAGTTCTGTAATAAGATTTGGTTGGATTTAGGAGCTGAATCAATGCAATGAGACATAATTTCTCTTTTTCATCTCTTGGCTTCACTTCCTATTCTATCTCTAGTTTCTGAAAATCTTTCCCTTTATTTTGACAAGATGGCAGCAGTAATCTCAGCTTAATCCTTTCAAGTGTGAATCCATATAAAAAGAAAGAGCTTTCTGTTATAAGTTACCTCCAACCTCACTTCTAGTATTAATTCTGATTGGCTTTAATGAGAGCCCATGACAATCCCAAACCCTATCATCATGGCCTTGGTGCTTGTGTTTAGATGTCTATTTTCTATGCTAAGGATAGGGTCAACCCAACTGAAGCACATGAACTGAGAGTTGGATAAAGGATAATCCCAAAGGAAATCAAGGCAACAATGCCAGGAGCAGACACTGTATAATGCTAATTACAGATTTCCACTTCAGGCGATAGGAAGCTACCAGTAACATTCCAGAGTCTCAATCATAATATGGCTGGAAGCCAGGTTAGAGAGAATTAAGATGAAACTGAATGATAGGAAAGTAAATTTTGCAAATCTTCTCCCTCCCCCTTTTTATTTAAGTGTAAAGAGTATCAGTGAATGCAAATGACATGACAAAACGGTGGCTTGAGGGGGTAAGACTTCTACCTTTTTTACAATAAGAGATATTGAATTTGTTACAGATCAGGCCAAAAGATGGAGCCAGAAGTTGCCCAGGAGATCTTGAAAGCTGGAATTTTACAATATACAGTAATCCTTGGAGAGGAGTTGGGATACTTCTTCCTCTTGAAACAATAAGATAAGAGTAGGAAAAATATAGATTCATTCTAAAGACCAGTGAAAGGAATTTCAGTGTTCATGCCCAGTACCTTCCAATTTTTCAGAGATGAGCTTATTACCTGAGAGTGTGCTAGACAGGAGTAGGTTCAGAACTTGAATGTTTTTTAAATTTGGAACTTTCACCAGAGGAAGTGAAAAGGGACCTATGCATAGGAATAATATAATCACGCTATTTGTTAAATTGTCTTTATTCATCTTTTATATGTTTTATTGTCTGTTTTATGTCTTTTTCATCATACTATAAACTCTATGAGAACAGGGATCACCTTTGCTTTTTACACACTGTATACCCATTACTCATCACAGTGCCTAACACAGAATTAGAATTCAGCAAAGGACTGTTAAATAATCAGTTGAATAAATAAATGAATCCATGTACCTTCTGGTTTTAGTTGATTCAACTTGAGGATTCACTGACAAAATTTTGAAGTAACGAGGCAATAAAAATTATCCTGGGACAATAGAAATTGCATGCAAAAACATTTCCTGTTAGAGGAAGTTTTTCTAAGCCTACTTCCATGCTAGCAAAATTTGCTAACTCATTTGCTAAATTACCATTTGACTCCAAGTTCTACAGCACTATTAGAGCTAGTGGTGAGTTTTACCAGATTGCCTACAGGAAGCAACAAATAGAACTGTCGTTTGACTTGCGTCTACATGAAAATGGGAAAAACAGCTGCAAGATAATATATTCTCAGAGATTAGCCCAGTCACTATAAATGTTAGTGGAGCTGGAGGAACAGCCTAGGCTGCTCAGTGTTAAGAACTCATTCTACCCATCACCAATTATTTTTATAAATGTCTTCCTTAGCGAGTTTTGCCACCTGTCTATTATTTCCAGTTAGAAAACAAACTGGTCTCTGGTATAGATTCACAACCAAAAAGCAAAAAGAGAGTCTCCTGTTCTTTCAGCCAACAAGTATTTATTTATTAAATGTCTAGCTGATATCAGTCACTCTTCTAGGTATTGGAGCTGTGAAGATGAAGAAACCACAGTCCCTGACCTCAGAAACCTATAGTAAGTGGATGGGAAGAATAGATATTTGAAAGATAACCTCCATATAATAAATAGAATACTTAGTAGAATTATGGGAAAGTGCCATGGAAACCGAGGAAGGTCATTGAGCTCAACCTGGGCAGGCAAGTAATATTTTAAGATAAGATAATATATGATCTGCTGCTTGAAAAAATGTACTGCATTAGTTGGGTCAAAAAGGAAGTGGGGAAAGGTTGGAAGCTATTGTAGACAGAGTGTGTGAGGCTCAGAGGCCCGATGTATATAATGGCAGAAACAGTTCAAGGTTCTAATATTAGGAAGGACTTGAACAGGAGGAACATTTTGCCATTAGGGAAAATATCAAATACAAAATTAAAGTATCTCCATTGAGAACGTTCTCAAAAACTATGTTCTTTTATGTTGCCCCACAAATATGTTTTATCATAGTTTTAGCAATGGTCGTGTCTCCTCCATATTATCTCTTTTGAAAAACTGTGAAGATGGTTCTTTTCTAATTCACTGCCCCCACTATATAGCTTCTGTGTTTAGACAGTAACTAGAGTTTTGGTGATTCTGACCTGAAAGTTTGGCTGGAGCATGCAGAGAACTGATCGTAGGTGGTTGGCAGCAACCAACATGAAAGGAAAGCTTTATGTGTAGTGCTAAGAAACATGGGTTTGTGTTTACTTAATGGGGTATTGAAAGTTCTTAAGCAGGAGAGGGACCAGAGCTAGTATCCACTTCAATTGGGCTTCTCTTGCAACAGAGATGAGGATAGATTGAGGGTAGAAAGACCAGGAAGGCTATCTATAGCAAGCAAACAGGCAAAAGACAACTAGAACAGTATAAGAGCAAAGCTGGTAGAAATGATGAAGAGGAAAAAGAAGGTGATGCCAAGGTTTCCAGTTTGTATAACCATAGTGGTAGATGGTTCAGAACTCACCACTAAAAGGAGAAAATGGCAGAGTCTGTTCTGTCATTTAGCATTGGACAAACGTAAAAAATAACCTCAATAGACTATTTAATAGAGTTATTAGCAGGGTGCTGTGGAAACATAAAGAAGGGCCCCAGTTCTTATAAGTTATTAACCAGGATAGGAAAGGAAGCAGGAAAAACATAATTTGCTAATATTTTAGTATCTTGATATAGAGTAACACTTGGGATTGGAAGAGAGAAAGAAGAAGTCACCCAGCATTTTGGAGATTCAAGTCTGGAGTTTAGGGAGAGTCTGCTATGGATAAGATTGTACAGTGACAGCATATAAGGTGTAGAGAGGTACAACTCAAGTAGAACCTCAATGGAAAATAATTATCTGAAGCTCATATCTGAAATTACATTTATTTTAATATAAACTTATGGATTTTAATGTAATTCTGTTTTCTGAAAAATGCAGTAGAGAACCACAATAACACTCATAATTCTGACAAGTTTTCATTATGTTAAAAAGTGAAATCCCGCCCCCTTCAGCACAGTCTCTGCCCTTTCAATCCCAGCTGACAAAAGCAGTTGGCACCAATTTTTAAATAGTTGTCAGAGGCATTAGAACCAAGAGAGGGAAAAAAGTAAAAAGGAGGTGACAGAATGAGAATCAAAAGGGTTGGTGTCCCAAAAAAGTGGTTGTGATGTTTGTGGTGCCAAGCTGTGTAAGCTTTTTATATGATTTTTTTAAAAAGCAAAATTATATTTTAGCCAAAAAAAAAAAATCAGCTAAATGTTTTATGTAAATTTTATGTAAACTCAAGATTAGTTTTATGCAAAACTTGTGTTAAAAAATATATATATATCGGTTTTGATGTTTAGAGTGATTCTCAAGAAGAACTTTCCTGAACAGCTTTATATGTTCATGTAAATCACAGTTGTCTAGATAACAGAATCAGAAGAAAAGTGAGCTGGGAGCCAGGAAGTGGCAGAGAGCTGTCAGCTGACTCCCAAGCTGGGGAAGTGAGCAGCAGGCGTGCCTATCTCTTTAATAGCTTGTGGTGTGACAGGAAACGTGGAGCCTTTGTTTGTGTGCCACTCAGAGCACTTAATTCTCGGATGTTCCTGACTGAAGTTAATATGTAAGGCTCTTTTAACAAAAACGCAGGCTCTGCTAAGATTGTATGATTTGGAAGTTACCTGTGTTTAGCCAGAAAGACTTTGGGCAGGTACCACTGAGAGATGTGATGTTTGATCCTTCTGATCAGAGGTCTTATGTTCTGGGGATCAAAAGCAATGCCCTTGAAGCTTGTTTTCATAAGTCTGTGAAGACTGGAGATATATTGCTTGGACTTGCTCCCTATGGCTTTGCCTTTTTACTACTACTCAGCTATTGTAAAGATAAGGTGGAGTTTGTCTTTAAAAATAGGATAAAATTCCTGAATCTAAGAATCTAAACTGAGATAATTTTGCAAAATGAATTAACTCTGTTAACCTCCCCACTCCAAGTACCCCCCGACATAAAGTTTTCTAAAAAAAAAAAAAAAAAAGTAACCAAGCATATGACTGGATTTTTTAGAATAAGGTAAGTAGTTATATTCTTTTGAAAGTATTTGCCACACCAAGGCTGCAAACTGCTATAAGCCAGCCTCTATTGTTTTAAGTGTTAAAAACATATTAAAAACCCTTGCACGTTTCTTAAATGATCTGAACCTTATAGTAAGCCTCCATTATGTTGCCATCATCTTTCTGAAGCTTTGTAAGACATTTTAAAGGATCCTGCTTCTCCCCAATATTGCTTTCATTTGAATTTATTTTTCCTTAAAAACATGCATTCACATATTTTTATAAATCAAATGTTACTAATGGCTCTTAATGAAATAGAACAGTTTCCTACCAAATCCTCTCCTATTTCAGATGTATCTTTTGGCATTTACATTTTTACTTCTACATAATATGCTCATAACTACTATTTCTGGATTCTCACTGTTTTCTTGTCATACAGTAGGAGGATTTAGCTCTCTCAAATTATCTTTTCTCTTCTACCATATCATAATATGTGGATATATAACACAACATTTAAAATTAAATAGTTATATTTCTCTTCTGCACACTTGTTTTTTCTAGAATTAATGCTTGCTTTTGATTTTGTTTTCACCATGTTTAGCTGGATGTTTAGTTTAGATATTTTTAAGACTTTAATTTTTCACAGTATTTTTATGATCATAACAAACTTGAGAAGGCACAGATATTTTCCATATACCTCCTACCTACACATATGCATGCCCTCTTCTAGTATCAACATCCCATAATAGAGTGGAACATTGGTTACAATTTCTGAACCTAGATTAGTACATTGTAATCACCCAAGATCTACAGTTTACATTAGAGTTTACGTTGGTATTGTACATTCTATGGGTTTCCACAAATGTAAAATGATGTGTATCCGTCATTATATTACCATGCAGAGTATTTTCACCGCCCTAAAATTCCTCTGTGCTTCATCTAGTCATCTCACCCCCTGACCCCTAACTCCTGGCAAGTGCTAATCTTTTTACTGTCTCCATAGTTTTGCCTTTTCCAGAATGAAATATAGGTGGAATTATACAGTATACAGCCTTTTCAAATGGGCTTTTTGCACTTAGTAATATGCCTTTAAGGTTCCTCCATGTCTTTTCATGGCTTAATAGTTTATTTCTTTTTGCACTGAATAATATTTTATTATTTGATGTACAATAGACTGATTTTTCATTTTCCTACTGAAGGGCATCTTGGTTGCTTCCAAGTTCTGACAGTTACAAAGCTGCTATAAACCATGTGCAGTTTCTATGTGGACATGTTTCAGATCCTATGGATAAATACCTAGGAGTACACTTGCTAGACCATAATAGCAAAAAAAAGTGTGTTTAGTTTTGTAAGAAACCGCCAAACTGTTTTCCAAAATAGTTGTACAATTTTTATTCCCTCCAGCAATAAATGAGATTCCTGTTGCTCCACACCCTTGTCAGGATTTGGTGTTGTGAGTATTCTGGATTTGGGGCACTTTAATAAGTGTGTAGTAGTATCTCATTGTGTTTTAATTTGAATTTCCCTGATGACATATGATGTGGAACATCTTTTCATATACTTGCCATCTCTATATCTTCTTTGGTAAGATGTCTATTAAGATATTTGACCCATTTTTAATTAGGTTGTTTGTGTTCTTATTGTTGAATTTTAGTGTTCTTTGTATATTTTGGATAACAGTCTTTTGTAAGATATATCTTTTGTAAACCTTTCTCCTAGTTTAGCTTTTGATTTTGATCATTTTTATTACTCCTTCAAATGCTCACACATAAGATAATCTACCAATTTTATTATTTGTGTCCGGAGGTCCTCCTCCCAGAGCCTTTTGACCTCTTGCTTCCTTTGTAGGTGAGCTGATTTTTGTTTGCTACCCCACTGTCATTCTAGGACTTCCTAGATACCCTATATCCAAGATCCTAGATAATTCAATTTTCTTTCTTTCTCCTTTTTCAGGAGCATCCTGAGTAGCTTTTAGGTCTCTGAGTCCTGTGCACACAGGGGATTTGCAAAATGAATGAGCTCTTTCTCATCATTAGCTCCCTCTATGGGGTTGTAATGCCTTCCATTCTCAGCAGTTACCTAGTAGGCATTTGCATTCCTTTTCACAAAATATCTTTTCCATTAATGTCTCTTTTCTATGATCCCCTCCCCAGTGGACTTATCCCTCTTTTAAATTCCTTTAGGAGCATTTTAGTGAGGGCTAAGGAGAGAGAAAGAAGACAAATCGATGTGGCCCATCACCATGTTTGATTGGATGTCCAAGTTTAACATTTGATTATTAATTTGCCTGAGGATCTAAGTACAAATTGAAATGTTTTATTTAAAATATATTTTCCTTCTTAGGGAGGTTATTGTATTTTTTGTAGGGCTTGCACTATGCTATAGAAGATAGCAGACTTAGTGTGCAAGACGAAAATGGTTAGAAGATTCTCAAAATTTATGCTATTACTGGATCTAATCCCCTTTTCTACAGTTTATAGCTACTATTATGCTATTACTCAATGGCAAGATTAGGAAATAAAAGAAAGAACAAGTACCATCTGAATTACCACTTAATTGTAAGCTTTGGGAGGAGATATCTGTGAAAAACAATGACTAAACTGATTTTATCTTGTTTTGTTCAATAATTATTTAGCATTCAAAATTAGGAATTGATTACTTCTGACTCTTATTTATGCATTCAGTAAAAGTTACTGTGCTTTTAATTTGATAAAAATCATGAGATATTTATTTTCCAATGCTTCCAAAACTATTAAACACACACACACACACACACACACACACACACACACACCCTCAAGATTTTATAATATGTACAAGGTCATTTTAACTTATTAAAACAAAATGCAGGATCTCCAGATAATTCCTGAAAGTGAAACTCTAAGTATCCTGATCAGGTAGGTAGCCTTTGTCTCTCTATAAGAAGGTAGTGCTAAGTGTTCGAGAAATAAACTTAAATGTCACTGTACTTATCAATAATATTGATATATTATTTTGTAATCTTTCTTTGTGGTAAAATACAAAAGAAAGAAATTTTGTCTTTGTAATACTGACAAAATAAACTCTTTCTGTAATTGAAAATTCATGCAACAAAAAAGAATAATGTGTGCGTTTATAGATAGAAGCTTAAAAATATAAAAGGTTAATTTTATACTTTTTTTTTCAAGTGATTAGTCTAAGATGTTATCTGGTAATTAAATAATCAGGCAATTTGCTTCTCTATCCATTTTAGATGTCAAATATCTTAAAGTTTAATGAATGCTTTCTTTTATTCAAACATTTAATTATCTCCCATTGATGGTAGTCTCCACACCACTGTAGCAAAATTTATCATATCACCCAGAGCTACAGCTTAGTTGAGGAGTCTAATGGCTGGGCTAAGACATAAACACTGGAATGAGGTGAGCAGCTCCAAATCCCTACAGATTGTCAAAAACGTCTTTATGCAGCTGGAAGTTGCACCCATTTGTGCAGAAATTTGGTGTACAGGATAGAATACTGAATACTTACTGTGAATATTAAAGCATAAATGAACCATTTCATCTTTTCATCATTATCAACTAAATGACTGCCCAGCTAGATACATGTATATCTATTATCACGTCTAACCATTCATTTATTTTAAATAACAGAGCTTGTCTTCCCCAAGGTCCCTTTATCTTGAAAAGAATATAAATACCATGATGAAGATTGCATTTCATGTACTTGAAGGTCTTTACACCTAAACTGAGATACGTATTGTTACTTTAATGATAACAAGGAAAGAGAGAGTGGAAGGTCTCATTTAGCATTGGTCACCCACTATATACCACACTCTTTCATTCATTGTCTCACTTAACCCTTATGTTAGATAAGTAAAATAGAATTATTAGTATTGTCTCTGTTCTACGTCAGAGAAAACTCTGAGATCGGTGCCACTGAGTAATCTGCCCAGTCATCCCCAGTATATCATAAAGATTTAAATCCAAGTCTGTCTGACCTCAAAGCCCATATTTTTTTTTTCCTTTATAGCTTGCTGTATTGAATATGGCTTTTCTTAGTAGTGAAAAGTATTGTCTGTCAAAATAGAAATTAAGTTTATCACTGTTTTAGTTGTTCTTAATTGATAATATTAACCAAGCTTTGGTCTGTAGTCAGCGTATAATCACATTAATGAAAGGAGCAGGTAGGAGCCAAGTGCGGGTAAATTGCTGGTCCCTTCATCAGCCAGTAACATTAACACTTGTGGAAGGGTTGGTGTTGACTGCAGTGGACTAATTTCAGAACTGGCTTCTGTTGCAAACCCTAGACACACACCAATAAATGCAGTTGGTTTCTGTTCCTCAGGGAAATGAACTTTGACAGCAACAGAAGAATCTAAAGCAGAGAAATTGGAGAGTTGTTCTTAATTTGGAGTTTCTTCAGAAAAAAACTCGCCTCACTCTGTACAAAAGAAATACTCCCAAACAGTTGTAGGTTAATTAATATGTTTGAATTTGAGTAATCATTTGAAAGCCTGTCCATTTACAGGTAATCGAATTATTCTTTAAGTTATTTTTTTAAGCCCTCATCCCATAATTTAATAATCACTTCATAATAACAAATTAAGTTTTATTTAGTTAATTCATTTCAATATGACTACTAATGTACTTTTTTCCTCCTGGTTTCTGTTCCTAATGACAGTATGAATTTATTTTTCTCAGTTTGTTGTGTTTTGCTTTCTTGTTTGTTTTGAAAATTCTCTAATATCCATGGTTCTTTATAAGTTAACAAAGTATTTTTGTTTATTGTTATACTCAAGTCCATTCTTCTACTCGCTTCTCAGAAAGTTCAAGTGGTAAATAGCTGGAATTTATGGCATTAGTTAAACTATAGGAAAAATAAAACCTTTTAATGGAATTTAGCTCTTTTAGACTGTTAGAAGGTACTAGATTTTCTGAAACAAAAATTATGTACATGACTCTTTCTAGATTTGTATTGTCCAGTATGGTAGCCACATGTGGCTATTTAAATTTAAATTAGATAAAATTTAATAAAATTAGAATTAATTACTCAGGCACACTTGCCATAATTTCAGATGCTCAAAAGCCACATATGATTAGTGATGACCATGTTGGACAGAGCAGATATAGAACATTTCCATCATCACAGAAAACACCACTGTGTAGTGCCATTCTTTCTAGGTTATGACATAGGATATACACCAAGATAATTGACCTCTTTCTTTTGTCTTTTTTCCTGCAGTATCTCCAGTGATTATTACAATGATTGCCACACAGTTAGTGCTCAATAAATATTTGTTGAAAATTGAATGAATTAAATAAATGACCAGAAAGCAGGAAGCATGTTGTTTCGGTCAAAGAATTTTTATGGAAATTTCAGGTTAAAAATTAGGTTCAGATCCAGGGAGGTTTTATGTAGAAAATATTGTATAATTATATAAAGTTCATGAAGCAGAAAATTGGCCTAGATTTTTTGAAATAATTTTCTATGCTTCCTTCTATTCCTTATCAGCAATAGACTATCATATTTAAAAGTTGATTCATTTCTCTTTCCCTAGAGGTAACTATTATTCTAAAATTGGATTGATTTCTTTTTTCCCAGAGATAATTATTATGTTTAAGTTGGTTTAAATCATTCCTGTTTATGCTTTTATACTTAAACTATGCATTATGTATTGACAGCAATATATAGTATTGAATAGTATGTTTGTAAAATATACATAATCACTCTTTTCCCTCAATATTGCATTCTGTATGTTTCCATTTAGATATAGTTAGCACTGAGTGACTTTTTAATTGCTCTACAGCACACAAATTTATGATTATGTCACATTTTACATATGGACTTATTTATCGATTATACTGCTGGATGTTGAGGTTGTTTCCAAAGTTTGGCTAATGTAAACAATACAGCAGTGAACATCCTTATCCATGTATCTTTGTGCACATGTGCACTTCCCTGACCTAGGGTATATATCTAAAAATGTTATTGTTTGCTTACAAGCTTTGATTAACTTCAACTTTACCAAACTTTGCCTAATTCTTCTCCAAAGCATTTTACAATTTACAGTTCCCTCCATAATAATTGGAAGTTGTACTTTCTCAGTAATTTATCAACATCGCTATTGTTGAATTAGGTGTAAAGTGCTCTTTTTTTAATGGAGTTCATTTGGATTTCTCTTATTATTAAGGAGAGTGAGAACCTGTAGCTTATTTTTTGGACATTCTCATTTTTTTTTTCTATAAATTGATTGCTGTCCATTGTTCACTGGAATATCTTTTTCTTATTGATGTGCAAGAGTGTTTAGTATATTGGATAATAATGCTTTTGGTTTTATTCATGACAAATCTCATCTCCTAGTTTTTTAGCTTATCTTTATTATTAAGTTTTTTATACGGACATTTTAATATTTACCTTTCATTGATTTTATTATGTATATCACTTTACTTTATGGTTTTTAAAAAAAAAACTTTCCACCCTCATCATTATTTTATTCTTTGATTTAAAATATAAATTGAGGAGAATTGACATCCACGTGACATGAGTCTTCTCATTCATATGTATGGATATTATATTTCTCCAGTATTTGTGCCTTTCAATAAAATTATATTATGATTGAGATTATGCATATCTTTAAAATATTTAGTATTTCTGTCACTTAAAAAAGATTTTTATTGGTTATTTGTGTACATCAATCTTATTATTTTTTGTATATTGAGCTTTTATCCAATAACCTCTCTGAATACTCCCAGTAACTTATCAATAGATACCTGATTTTTCTGCATTCACAATTCTGTTGTGTACGATTAATTTATTCCTTTCTAATTATTATATCTTATCACTTCTTACTTTATTGCATTAGCTAGAAATTCCAATAATGTATTCTGGAAGCAGTAATAGTGAACATCCTTATCTGATTTCTGCCTTTGATTATAATGTTTTTAACTTTCACTTCTAAATATGTCATTTGCTATAGATTTTGGTAGATATTCCTATCAGGTTAAGGAAGTTCTATTTTATTAATAGCTTGTTTAGCATGCTTATCAAAATAAATACTGGATGGTAGGCTTTTCTACATATTTTGAAATGGTCATAAACTTCTTTTCTCCATTAATCTGTTAATGCAATGAATTATATTACTAGATTCTTCTGTTATTGAACTACCCTTGAATTTATTGGAAAATAGTCTTTATAGTTATAATTTTTTTTTATACTTTGCTGTGATTGCCTTTGATAATATTTCATTTTCTATTTCAGCATCTACAGCCTAAAGTTAGAGCAATGTGTAACTTTATTTTGTCATCCACATTGGGATCAAGGTTTCAGCAACCTCATAAAATATATAAAGGGACTTTCTCTCTTTTTTTTCTGTGGAATGATTGTTTTTGAAATTCAGTCACAGGCTTTTTTATAAAAGATTGGAAAGCCATATTCAATGTCTCTTTCTCTTTACCTAAATTTGGACACAAATTATTTATTATGGGTTTCCATCCTATAAAATCAGCATCATTAAGATGAACACAGAAAATCCAAAATTATCTCTGGGTGCTGTTTCACAATCCATCTTAGCTAGGAATATATTCAAGGAACCACATGGACCAGGAAAAAAATTTTAAACTTAAAAGAAGAATACAAATGAAAATCAAACCCTTACCTTTTTATTACTACTATAAGAGCTAAAGAGTAGGACACTACAATCTGTACCAAAGGGAAAAATGAGTTTTGTTCCATGCAAATACCTTAACAAGAGAAGTAGATCTTCTAAAACGTATAGAAAATTTAAAATATTCAAGTTTCCACAATTGTTAGTACTGCCTTTTCAAAATCTTTTTTTAAGGACCATAAACAAAACATGTATTTTTTTTTAATTAACATTGGGTTTTGACAGGTAGGCTGCTAGAGGTTAATGTTCATTGCAATAAGAGTAGTGGAGGCAGCAGGTGGCAGCAACTCCCACTCCAAAAACTAAGAGAAGTGGAGCAAGCCTTCGAAGAGCCAGAGGCATCCTTTGTAGGTTAGCTAGTTCCTTTGTGTCTGTAACTGCTCGTTTCAAATGTGAAAGTAAATGATATAATGCAGAAATCCCACTAACTTTGATAAAACGGATGGGACTTTTTTGTGTGTCTAGTATATGGAGAATTAATAACAAACATAAAATAGATGGGTTTACATCCAGTGCCTTTATGCTTTCCTAGGACTTTTCTTCCCTGTCCACCTCTTTTAATTTCATGCATTCTTTGGGTCTTGCTAAAGCTTTTTCAAGGAAGCTGGCAATACTTTTAGACTTTTTGCTATGTTTTATTAAATGACAGTGGGAATAACAATACTAATACATAAGCTCATAATATGAGTGACCATCTATTGAACACTTAATATATGCTAGGCTCTCTTTCAGAAGTTTTACATTATTTAATTCACATAAACTCAATAAATTAGGTACTATTATCCTTACTTTATAGATATCAAAATTGAAGCACAGAAAGGTTAAGTAAATAACCTAAGATCACACAGCTAATAAATAGAAGAGGCCAGAAGACCAACACAGGCTGTCTGACTGAAGAACCTGTGTTCTTCGCCATTACTCAGGGATGTGTTAATCAGGAAAACCAATCCCTGACATTAGTCAGGCTGGCAAATATTTTAATTCCATTAAGAAATTGGCTTCTTCAAGTTATTTAAAGTATATATGTTTCCAAAACCTCTTTGAGAAGTATGTGCATAGGTGGGAGTTTGAGGCCACTCACTGAGTGTTCAGTATGGAAGAGATTTGGGGATGGACAGACCAAATAGACAACAACTTCACTTACTATCTGAAGAAGCTTGACAAGTTCTGTCACCACCCAGAGCTTAACTCTCCTAATATATTAAATGGTGATAATAACACATAAGTGTTACTGTGAATATGGAGATAAAATAGGATAGTTCACAGAACATAGCTAAGTATATTGATTAATATTAGTTAAAGTCCACCTTTCTCAATAAACTGTAGTGCCAACTATGAATTTCCCTTGGGTAGGATGAGCCTAGAAGAATGAGTGAGAAGAGGATAAAGGCCAGTATTGATTAACTGAGGAAGAATACTGCATTATTAATTTTTCTGTCTCCCTCAATGAGTATCTCAAATGATGAGTATATAACAAATGTTTGTTGTTAAATTGATGAATAAATAAAGTCACAAAACTAAGTAGTCAATGGATATTTTAAATATGTAAAAATAGAGTCTTCCCATGTATTTGACATGCATTTTATAGGCCTCGGGTTAATAGATAACACTGATATTCCTGGGAAAGTTATTTACAGTTAAATAAGATTAATGGAGGTCCCTTATTAATTTCTGACTTAAAGAGATTCGATTTATATTGTGACAGCATTTCTTGTTCTCTGATATGCTTATTCTTGTATGCTTTATCATTCATCAAATTAACTGATTTCTCTTGTAGACCAAAAACAGAAGATGCCTGGGTATTTGCAAAACCCAATGCAATTCAGGCCGTTGGTGTTATGTCATTTGGTGAGTGTATGGTTTCAAAGGCCCTTTCTCAATATGGAGTCATTTATACAATGAAAAGGTGCTGTATTTCATATTTATGTCTGGAGAACAGATGTCCTAAGTTTTACACATCTTATTAGCAGCATATGATCTAGTTTGTGCCAATGTAAACTTAGGCGTAAACTTTTCTCACTCATCACTAAAATTTGCTTCAATTTGGACAAGTGTCTTTCTCATGCAGAAAACTTAAATTGGCCAGAAGTCTAAAGCTAATCCATTGTATTCCAGATTGGAAAGGAAGCCTTGAACTGAAAATACAGTGTTCTTTAGACTTCCCTTAAGATTGGAAAGGCCATTGGGAAATGAAAATGGGAGAGAAAATTGAATAGTTCTGGTTTATATCAAGAGTGACATGAAGAGACTGCACGAGCCTAATGTGAATGAAATTTCTCATTCCCAAAGCTGTTAGAAAAATAATTTTCTGACATATCTAGTAAATTAGTATATTCAAATTTCGATTTATTAGCATTCCAAAGTAGCATACATCTCTGAATTTTCAGAAGTAAAAAGAGAACACTAGTGCTTGCTTTAATAATGCCTTTTTTTTCCCCCCAGCATTTATTTGCCACCATAACTGCTTCTTAGTTTATGGTTCCTTGGAAGAACCCACAGTAGCTAAGTGGTCCTGCATTATCCATGTGTCCACCTTGGTTTCTGTATTTATCAGTATTCTCTTCGCTACATGTGGATACTTGACCTTTACTGGCTTCACCCAAGGTAAAATGAGAGGTGCAGTCTTACCGTATTTTGATATTCATGTGGAGTGGCGCTATCACTTCTCATCGTGGATGCAATTATAACCAATGGTCTACTTCAAGCTGTCACTCTCTCTTCTACGCATTTTCTCCTCTACCTCCCTTCCTCTCTGCTGTTTCTGTTTCCTAATTTTCTTGTTTTTAAACTGATAAACTTATTTCTGTAGCCCATTCTCTCTTCTTCCATCCTTTTACATTAAAGCACATGAATTCTGGCTTCCGTCTCTACTACTCCATTGCAACTTTATTTTCAAAGACAATATCCTCCCCTCTTTAATGCTATTAATCTTCTTGGTTCTGATTCTCATGGACCTCTCTGAATACCTTAACAGTTCTTTCCTTCCTCCTGTAGAAGAAAAGAGCACTCCCATACCATCATTCACTCTGTTAATATATTTTTTCTCTCCAAGTAAATCATCTATACTTTCTTCAACACCCTCTCCCCTCACGCTCCCTCCACCCCCCATTAACTGGCTCAGGCAAGTTGCCTTTTTTTTTTTTTTTCTCTCAACAAATTCTCTGGAGATTTTCCTTATTTTAACCCTAGTCCAGCCCTTTCTTTTCATCTCCAGCTTCTTGCCTGCAGGACATTTCTACTTAGTTATCTCATTCTTGCCTTAAACACCTTAAACACAAAACATCATCTTCCCACAAAACCAGCCCCTTTCCTCACCCCATCATCACCCCACTGCCTCACATTGAACTTCCTTCACTTTCCTTCTATTCACCCAGGCCCAGCAACTGAGTGGTCATCACTTCTCTTCCTTTGACTCTTACGTTCGCTCATCTATGTAGTGTAACATTCAAGGTATTCTGACAGCCTGCTGAAAGCTGTGATTCATGCATCTCACAGCTTTTTTAGGTCTATTATCTCATTTGACCTTCAAACAACCCTATGGAAGTAAGTGGAATAACTAGCTTTACCCCTTTGCTTAAAACACAAAGAGAAGTAACTTGCCCAAGCCGGCTGATGACAAAGTAGAAAACAAGTCCTGACTTTCAGTCTAATTTTCTTTCCATTCTGCCTTGCCGCCTACCACATTTTGGTCAAGTGTGACCCATTAAAAGCTGTCTCCTAGCCTCTTGCTCCTCTTAGCTTAGTCTTCTGATGATGCTGAAATCTAGGTGGATGGTGCATTTTTAAAATAGAAGTTACAGGTGACTATGGTTATAGGCAAATATTTCTCAAGAAATAAAGATGGCTTCAAAGGAGTGATTAACATAACTCCGATGCAGTAAAAAATATAATACATATGTATGCCATTAGACTGCAGTAATAAAATACCTTGAAAGTCTTGATAAGAACTGTGTTTCAAAACATAGCCATGGATCATTATTTTTGCCAAGACGAGTGGCCTTTAGGCTCCGTCCGGTCTATACAAAACCTTGGTTTTTAAATGCCTTCTCTATGAGATATAAACCCTTTTTTTAGTCATACCTTCCTGATGTTTTTATCAGTAGTAATTGCTCAGATATAATTAAGTCTTTATATAACAAAGCTGAAAAGGTTGGTTTGGAAATTTTGTTTGTCTCCAACCCCCTCCCCCTCAATCCACCCCCGGTGTAATTACCTAAAATACAATTAGATTTAAACTGGAATAAACTGACATTGTTTCTTCAGGCCATTTCACTTCAGGCAAATCTGGTCTTGTTCGTGCAAATGGTATGCTTCTTTCCTTTTTCCTTTTGGGTAGATAAATTCTAGCTTGTGAGGAGGCAGTAAGAATTTAGGATTGTTCTTGACATTCTCAGTGACTTTTGAAAAGTTGTCAGGCTCAGTTTTTAGAAGAGGTTAGTGAAAGGGAGCTTCTGTCCTTTTTTCTTAGAGAGCTGAAACCTTTTTAGTCAAACTTGAAACATTTCTCTGCCATTAGTGCTCTGTAGTTTAACCCCTTTCTACTCAAAAAGTACATTACATCAGAAAGTAATATACATTTGTTCTAGTTGATGGTGGGAGGAAGGTCATTTAGCATTTTAGTGGAAAAAAAGTACAAAAGTATGGTCATTTGTTTTTTTTTTTTTTTAAACAGTGTAGTAATGTGTGACTTTGATCTAATAATCTATTTGGTCTAATGAGAAATGTGACCAAAATTTTTTCAATGTAAGCATATTATACTTAGGAAATAAACCGATCTAAATATTCTTTGTTTGGGCATTGGGAAGGTTTTTTTTGCTGACATGACTTCTGTGCCCTCATTAGATTCTTGTATTTCTTCATAGGTCTCTGAGAAAACACAGTCTTTAAATAGGAATTGATGCAAGGTGCATATGGTTCATCATTTAGTTTGGAACTAATGAAATATAATGCTCTTCAACATTTTTAGTTTTGAATCAGTCCATTTATACTTGGGATCATTAGATATCATGGAAGATAATGTATGTTTGGAATTCCTTGCTGTGGCCCTGAGATTGCGATTAAACCCTATAGTGTGAGACACAGGAAATTCAGTTCCCCAGATGCAATGGTCCACTCTTCCTTTCAGGATTGTTCTTGATCTATGAATAGCATTTCAAAAGGAAATTTGTTTATTTTAAAAGATTTTAAAAATATTTTTTAAATTTAATAATGAAGTCACTTACTTACCAGAAACAAAGACCAGAAGCAAGTTTATAAAACCAATGTACAAGAATTTAGGGAGTTGATTCTCGGTGTAAGAAAACAATGGATAAAAGTACTTCTCAGAAGTCGATACAAATTAAAGCAAAACAAACAATGAGAATAAGAGAAAAACAATTAGGCCTTTGAGCCACACTTCTCTTGCTCAGGCCCACTTTCATGTCTGGAAGTGTACTTTCCCTTCTAATAAAGCTTTTCTTTTCTGCTGTTAAAAAAAAGGAGTGGGGGAGAGAAAGAGAGAGAAACTATTAGTGATGAATCCATCTTCAAGTAGAACATGCACTAGTTTTAATATCAGTCAATAATTATATAGTTATTGAATTTAAAAACCTATTTAGACTTGGCAATTTAGTCTGTTAATTAAGTGAAGTTTATTTAGTTTCACTTATATAATAAATATCCAATATTTCATTTATTAGATATTTATATAAAAAAATCTAGTATCTATTAAGTAAATCTATTTTATATCATTCTCTAGGAGACTTATTTGAAAATTATTGCAGAAATGATGACCTAGTAACATTTGGAAGGTTTTGTTATGGAGTCACTGTTATTTTGACGTACCCGATAGAATGCTTTGTGACTAGAGAGGTAAGCACAATTCCTTTCCAACACTACTTAGGTGTTCTCTCTACTACATTTAATTTAGGAAGATTTGTAAATAATTTAATTTAGGAAGATATGTAAATAATTCAATTCTGCCAATTCCCACGTGTATGAGAAGTATATAATTTATAAAATGTTCTTTCCAACCAGTTTAAAGATAATATATTCAATGTTTACAAGATATTTTTTCTAAAGTTGGATTTGAAAATCATATTTGGTGGTTTAGTTTATATTAGCATAAATATAAATATTTATACAACTGCATTCCAAAATGAATGCCAGTCTTTAATAGAGCTAAACTAAGTTTTTATTTAAAAGCATTCTTACTAAGAAATTGACTACTAAGGCTTAAAACATGTTTTAGAAAATTATTTTCTTCTAAGATGTTTTGTAAGTCCACATGTATTAAAGGCACCATAAACAGGTTTTGATCAGTTTTATTTTTTAAAAACTATCTTGTATTTCCTTGAAAACCAAAATTACATTTAACCATTAGTTTTACAGATAAATTTCTTTTATGTTTACTAATTTGTATTTACATACCATATAAAACAATATAGGTAGTATATTATTTATATACATATATTTTACATATAAAGTGAACTCCAAGGTAAGTTATTTTATATAGTCCACCTGGATTTGTGGAGGAAGATTAGGTGAAAACTTTTTTGTGTAAGATTGGATAACATGGCTCGTCAGGAGTTCCTTTTGCAAGTCAGCTAAAAATCCACTGTACCAGTTAGCAGAAAAACATGATCCTGCTTCACAGTGGTTCTTTTAGGAATCACACTGAAAAGCGATTAGTCTTAGGATCTATTCCTAGGGGGCTGTTTACACAGGGCACCATGTGAATGGGTCTAATGTGTGAAGTGAAATGCCTACAGAGCTTTAAATACACTAACCAACTAATACACAGGCTTCTAGAAGGTGACCAGTGCTCACTTTATGCCAGTTCTGTGGATAAGAAACTGCACAAGGAAATGGAATAAGGAAATGTTCAGCACCATGAATGTCCTTTACAATTAGCACTTGTCCTCACTTAAAAATGTGTAACTCACAGGCCAGTTCTTCACCTTGAATATAAGGGAGACCTAGATTGAACTTCACTTTATGGAAGATTTTTTAAATCTAGAACCTTGAAATTTTTGCTAACTATTGTTGGATGCAGAAATGGTTTTATTTTAGCTTTCTGCCCAGTATTTAGGTTTGAATCTGATCTCTGACAGTAATGCAGAGGGTGCATTCTTATGTGGTTTCTGGTGAACTGCTTGTGACAGTCTGAGTCACCTGCAAGCTTATGTTTTCAGTACTTGGGACCTGTGTTTTCCTTTCTAGTTGCCATGACACAAGACAGAACTAAAGATCTCTGCTGTGGTCACAAATACTAGGCGGAGGAACCTGTATATACTTCACTTATTTACTTCCTTTCTCTTTTTTCCTTTGTACACACATGTAGAAAAATAAATAAATA
Organism: Eonycteris spelaea; assembly: GCA_003508835.1. NCBI lineage: Eukaryota > Metazoa > Chordata > Mammalia > Chiroptera > Pteropodidae > Eonycteris > Eonycteris spelaea. The sequence goes on along the minus strand of PUFA01000024.1, from coordinate 2,945,355 downwards.
TATGTGTGTATATATGTATATACAATGTATGTGTATACACACACACACAAACACACACAACACACAACACATTTGGCATAAACATATCAAGCCAATTTCTATTCATAGGTCAAGTAGGCAGTCACATGCAAGGGTACCCAAAAGCCTGTCTCCCGATAAATATTTCTCACTAGCCTGATCATGAAGTGATTTTCTACTATACAGTCCCAATCTTAGAGGCATCTATAAAATTGGAATTTTAAATAAGATATATTTGGAAAGAATTACAATTGTAAAAACCATAAGCGAGTTAAAGTTATTAGTATCTCATTAAATTATTAAGCAGAGTTAAGTATATCCAATCTAAGAGGATGTTACTTATCACAGCTTGCACATTCAGGCTTCAGGTCCTAAATCACCTGACCTCTCCTACCATTTCCAACTCTGGTTGTGTGTGTGTGTGTGTGTGTGTGTGTGTGTTGTGTGTGTGTGTGTGTTTCAGAGTCACCACCCATATTCAACTATCTCCTTCTTGTCCTCCATAGGTATCTTTCTGTTCTTTACCTCTTTGCTCTTTTCACAATGTTGCCTCAGCCTGTAATTCTACTCTAAATCCTATCCATGTTTCAGGCCTACTCAAGCCAAAGTAGGTAGGACAAGCACATTTCAGAAATGCTGTAAAGCCAATTACCTATAAGGGAGACTGATCTGGGTAAATCAAATTCCTCTAAATTCATTAATCTTTTTAATCCTGTCATAAAATAATCACCATTTGTTTGATTAGATTGATTGATCTCTCTAAATAGGATGTTAATTTCAGAATAAGAATCATCTTCTAGATAGTTTCTCTTCGAAAATCTTATCACAGTGTGGGACAACATTAAATAGGTGACTGTTGATTGATTTCCTAATCTAAGTTTCAATGACCTACTTTTCTCCATTTTTATTGAGAAAGAGAAATGAATAGACTTAACTTGTATCAAATAGGATTCGATTACATAAAACAATTTCCTGTTAGTAATGTGATATACACATCCATTATTATTCAAAACTTGTGGTAACTCTTACTTTAGAGGTCATTCAAATAATTAATATAGCATCTATAGTGTTCCTAGTGGTGACCTTTTTTGACTCAAGGAAGAAGGATAAGGTAATTCTCCAAGGTCTCTCCTACACTTGAGAAATTTGTATTTATTATATTAATATGCCATGTGCTGCCTGTCTAGTAGTTCAACAAATAATTTTTTGTATTGGTATGTGTGTGTAACATTGTAAGTACTTTGAAAAAGGTAGACCATGCATATAGTTTGAAATTTGATTGATTGCCTTATTGGTAATATTTTACATAATCCCAAGTGCTATCATATGAAATAAATACCTATAATCCTTCACGCATCTAAAAATCTCTCTCTAAATGCCTGTTTATTTGGCAGGTGATTGCAAGTGTCTTTTTTTTGGTGGGAATCTATCATCGGTTTCCACAAATCGTGACAGTGGTTCTCATTACTGCGGCCACGCTCGTGTCGTCACTGATTGACTGCCTGGGAATAGTGTTAGAACTCAGTGTGAGTGCATTTAAGGATTTACTTCTTCTGTTCTAACTCCCTTTAAAAATCATGTTTACACTTAACTACGAGTTGTATTTCTTAACAAAGGTGTCGTTTTCTGAAGTGGAATCGAAAACATGTTTTGTTATGTGATAATATGTTTATAATGATGATATTGTATACTCGTATGGTATACTTTTTAGAGCAGTGATTTCCAATGGGAAGACTTTTTCCCTTCTTTCCAGAGGAACATTAGCAATGTCTAGAAACATTTTTGATTGCACAACTGGTAGGCAGTGCTACTGACATCTAGTGGGTAAGAAGCCAGGGATATTACTAAACATCCCGCAATACACAGGACAAGCCTCCACCACAAAGAATTATCCAATCCAAAATGTCAAAAGTGCTAAGGTTGAGACACCTGGCTTAAAGCACTTTTTCATATTTTATTTTCTCTAATACATAGAAATTGCTAAACAAAACAAGCAAAAAACAAAAACAAACAAAAAAAACCCCTGTAAATTAAATGATCTAGAATTTCCTTTGTCAAGTAAAAATAGGTATAGAGAGATTCATTAAATGTGTGAATGAAGAGAATAATATCCATACCCAATGTTCTCTTACCATGGCCCATGTTCTTTTTCTTTAAAATATTTTTTATCTCTTTAAAACTTTCCCTTGTAATGTCTACTGCTACCTCCCAAATCTAGGTCCTCATCATATCGCATCTGAATCAACACTGGCTTTTTGCTTCAACTAATACACATTTGAATTTTATCACTTTATCACATCCTGCTTAAAAATCTCCACTTTCCTACCAGAGCAATATTAACTCTGTTGCCTCTGTAATCTGACCTCATGGAAGCTTTCACCATTTACTTCCCAAAACCTACTTTCAGCTCTAGTCAATCTTGTTGGCTTATGAGTAAGTCACATTAATTCTTTCTTTATCCTTTGGCTTATGTTTATTCTTTGCTATATTTATTATTTTTTCTTTCATTTCTGTCCAATCTAACCAAGATTTAAGGGCTAGTACATCTTCTAACTCATTTATTCATTGAACAGACAGGTGCAGACATATGGAAGGGGGGAGATAGAGAGAGAAGAAGGAAGAAGGGAGAGAGGAGGGGTAGAGGATTACTGTGTGCCATACAATAGAGATACAAAGGCTAATAAACTCACAAATAAACATAAAGTTCATCTTCTTATAGATGATTGAGGAAGAGAGAGGAAGTAGGTGGACTCCCAAAAGACATTTTGAGAAAAGATTAGCAGGATTTGGTGACAGATTTGATTAGGAGGACAGGGGGAATAGAGGAACACATCAAGAATGATTCCTTGATTCTACTTTATGCAACTAGGATAATGATACCATTTGGTGAGACATGAAAAACAGTGGACTAACACTTCAGAGTCATTAATCTTCCCCTTCTACAATATTATAGAATTTAACTTAGAATCACAGCACTTAGCATTTATTAGTAATGAATCACAAGGAGGCAGACTTTTACAGGTGGGATCCCAAGTCATTATTTACTCACTCCATTGAGAGTTGAAGGATAGGTTGAAGGTTTATTGTCAGTGCCTCAGGGCACTGTTCCTTCCTGATTCCATTTGGACTTGAAGTTCCAGACAAAGGCAATGGGAGGAACACACTATTATGGATTTTCTTCTAGCAGAGATGTGTGGAAAGTAGGGAACAGGCAGCTTCCCCAAACCACACAAAACTGGGGAAATCATCTATTTCACCCAGCAATGAACAAAAAGCTCATAAGACAGATGGACAGATATAAAAAATTTGTACCTACTCCCAATTTTGCATAGGCCAAAGATTAGTAAGTTACTCAAAATCATTTCATGTTCCAACCTGATCTATTATAAATGGATGACTGCCACCTCAATGCACCAACTTGATTTATGTACTATCTTGTATCATGTACTGCTCAGACTATCCATAACTTTCCTTCCTGCCAAATTATAAAGTCTTTTGAAAACATGCATGAATTTAGCTGCCTTCTCCATCCTCCGTGGTATCTGGCATAGTACTAAGTACTAAGTTCACAGTACTGAAACTGTGTCAGAATACTGGGTGGATTGCCCCTTGGGACCACAGTTCAGGGTCTATTTCTACAAATGTTCCTGACATAAGAGTGCTATAGTGTAGCAATAGGAGATTAAGTGCTACAAAAATTGTTGGTGTTGACAGTAATAGTAATCTCTCAACTATGGCTGAGGAGTGATCAACATATGATTCCAGCTCTGCTATTTCTTATTTTATGAAATCTCTCATTTGAGTTCACAAAGATTTTTAATATTGTGGGATTTTGACATGAGAGAAAATGTTTATGAACTGCCTGATCACTCACCACTTTTTGATAGCTTAACAATTTTTTGTTACCTTTAAATTAACCAAGCAACACGTATTGCTTGTTTGTTTTTTCGGGAATGATTTATTTTTGTAAATTTGACCATGACTTTCTGGTAATTGCTAATCTCCCTGACACTTGCACCACAAATTGTAAGCACCTAATCCATTAAATATTCTCTTGTACTTATGTTGAAATTTTTTTGTGTTAAGACAGAATTCTTTTATCGTAATCACAGGAGAATATTTGCAAAATATCTGTTATATAAAGTCACAATCTGAGCTGGCTGTGGGGACCATTTTTAAAAGTTTAAAAGATGATTCTAGAGCCTTAGATTTTTAAAAACATGATTATATAGACATTCATAAAAAAAACAAATAAGAATACTAAAATGTTAGTATACTAAAAATGATCTAATAACTCGAGATAATTACACTAGTTTCAAAAGTACTTTGTAGGAATAAAATCTAGGATCCTTTTTCTCTTTCAGACCACCTGAGTGTGTTTTTCCAATCAACAAAAGTCTTCTGGTATACACAATAACATATTCAGGTCTTACTCAACTCTCTTTTGTGTGGGCATTAATAATTGTAGTACTTCAGGAATTCTTTTCTATTGTCACTTCTGAATCATCACAAAGTAGAATAATGATCTTCGCAGATGAGATGTGTAATAGAATCAAACTTTAAATTTGCAAAGTTGGGGAAATGCTGTTATGTAGTATAATAAAATAATATAGGATAAATTATTAAGGGCTATGTTATTTAATAAAAAGCAAAATCTTATTTAGAACTTAGTTTCCCTTTTTTTGTTTTCATGGCAATAGACAACATTGATATTTTTCCAAAGCAAACACACCCTCGATTTTAAAGGATTCATTTTAGAAGCAAATTAAATAAATATATGTCCCATTCTTGGTAGTCAGAATTCAGCATCTCAGCACTGATGTGGCTATTAGAGAAAATAGGCAACCAGGGTAATTGGGCCCTATGGGTTTCTACTTGCAGCAACAGAAGAGGAAAGATGAAGCAGCTGGCCTGTGGCCAGAGTAACCAGCCTAACAAGCATTGTGTGCAGCTTACAGTGGAAGGGAAAAAATAAGCCAGTTACCCAGGGAGAGCCCAGAGGTAGAGATACAGTCATCAGGGTGAGCAGCCATGGTCCACGCTGCCGAAGACCCCCTGAGCTAGAGAGAGCCTCTTTCTAAAAACATAGGAATACATTTCATGAGTCCAACTAGATTACAGAGTAGACATTTAAAAGATGCATAAGCATTCTTTTATTTAGATTTCAGCTTCCTTGAATCATTTGAGAGGTTTCTGTTCAGGTAGGAGACTTCAATCAGATACTTTTCAATCAGCATCGCCAGTAAAAATCTTCACACCTTTGTTTATTTCCCTACAGCAAACTGCAAAATGCCCTGGCATCAATGCTGTTATTATCAAAGGACAGTGCTATCCTGCCTTTATAAATAAACAGTTATGGTATTTATGTCCTATCGAGCAATTTCAAAAATTATTCCAAAGCCAGTGGTGTATTCTCATGCAATGCTGTATTAAATAGATCAAATAAGCTGGATTGCTTTATAAGGAATTCAGCAGATGGAACTGCTGTATCATTTTACACTTGTCTTGGGTCCTAACAACAACCTCTAGCAAGACTAAACTTTGAAATATTAAGAAAGTAACTGCTATCTAGACAAAAACCCAGCTGGACTTCTTCCAGTACAAACGTCAGCTATATAGCTTTCACACTAATTGCTACTTTCTCAACTCTTAAAAATTATAAGTATAAACAAAACACCCATTGCTTTGCACTGCCCAGCAAGTTAGGTTTGGAAGAGTCTCAAAAATACTGACTGATGACAGCTTCTTAGCAGCAGCTGGTGGCAGTTTTCATCCTGAGAGCACTTTTACCCTTGACAATTCCAGATAAATTAGAGTTTGTTCTTATAAAAAGACTTTATACACATATACATACATACGTATATATTTGTTTTACGTTTTTGTTGTTTTTCAAAAATTTATTCTAAGAAAACAGAGAGTAATAATTGCTTAATAACACAGACCGAGTTCTGTAGGATTTCTCATTCTTAAAAAAATTGTCAGTTTCAGGTGTCATGACGGAGCCCAAGGAATCCATAATTCATTTAATTCTAGCCATATGAAAAATAATCCTTTATATGCTGTGTACCTTTGTAGATATTCATTTGTATTCAGGTACTATGAATGGCAAAATTATATTGTCCATATATTTTAAATTAGAATACAGTTTGATACCTCTTAGTATTTTCTCATTCTTATATTTCTGACCTGTGGAAGTATTTTCTGTGAAATGTGGTCCTCCTATTCTTCCCCATATATTTAGATACTGTCTGCATACTTTGATTTTATAATGTCTCTGCCTTTTCTCTGCAGTTTCTCTGTACATTTGCCATTTTTTGTAAAAAAAAAAAATTAGTTATAGTTTTGGAACATGGTAATATTTCCAGTATGAGGATGGTACTAAGTATAAAACCGTGATTTTAGTAAGTGGTGAAATCAAGAAAATATTTCTTTTAAAACTATTTTTAAGACCTAATATATTCTTTTACATCATTCAACTGCAAAATAAGTTTTCTATGATTTTTAGCAAATTATGAAAGTTTGCATCAAGAAGCTTTCAAATGTTTTTGACAAAAATTTCATATTTCAAATTACCAAAATAATGTATCAAAAAGCTTTCAAATCATTGGTGATAGGTGTGTTGAGTTTCATACTCTTCTTTCCACATATATATAATATAAATATGTATGTATATATTGTGCATATGTATACATATATATATATATATATATATATATATATATATACCAATTTTCATGATACCTTTTACAAATATGGCAAAACATGTTACTTTTTGGAAAGCTTGCTTTTAATACTAAACCAATATCATATTTGCTATTGAGTATGTGTTATAAAAAAACGAACTTGCGTTTTATGGCTTAAGAGACTGTTGTTTGTCATATAATTGTATTTAATATATTTTATTAATATGTGTTATAGTTTAATATATAATATAATTTACATTTAATATAATTAGAAACATATATTACCTAAAATACGTTAAATTTTGACATTATTTTGTTTGCAAAGTTTCTAGTGCAAATTTGGCCTCCTGAAGGGGAAATCTTCTTTTCCCTTAAAGTCAGTAACTCGGTATTTTTATAATAGACAACACCACTCATAATTTTCAATCTGACATTCCCCCTCGGGTTAGACTTATCCAAAAGCTATTGTGGGGAAGGTAAATGAGTCATAGTCATTTAGTTCTGCTGTCAGTTTTCCAGGGTAATTAATGTGTTTAGTTTTACTTGAAAGATGATATAGAAATGCTATTTTATGTTGAATGCCCTTAAGGTTATAGTTTTCCTTTCTCATACAATAGACAGGTACCTACTTTTTTACAAACTCAAGTAAAGAGGGAAGAATATGCCTAATAATTCCCTCTTGTGTACAACAAATAAACCTCTCTGGTTTCAATGGCAAAGTAGATACACAGTAATATGAAATGAAGAGTATAAGGTAATATGACATAACTGAAAATATGGGACATTTTAAGAATTTGTCAAGAAGTCTTACCATCTTTCTTTTTCTACACTTGATCTTAGCCAAAGATCATTTTTTTTAGTCTAGTATTTTATTTTATTTTACTCTATTTTATTCTTTTACTTGTACGTTATTTTACTCTTCTCATTTGTAATATAACCATCAGAAAAGGAAAAACCTATTTCTAAGGTTTTTTTGGAATTATTTTTCTTTCCTTTGTTTGAGTTAACCAAACCTATCCAACTTTTAACATGTGCAATGACAAATACATTTTGTAAATGTTTTTAAAAACTGTCCAAGGAATGCTCCATCCGATAACATTATCTTGTTTCTCATTTTCGATATGCAGGGTGCGCTCTGTGCAGCTCCCCTAATTTTTATCATTCCATCAGCATGTTATCTGAAACTGTCTGAAGAACCAAGGACACACTCAGATAAGATTATGTCCTGTGTCATGCTTCCCATTGGGCTGTGGTGATGGTCGTTGGGTTCGTCATGGCCGTGACAAATCCTCAAGACTGTACCCACGGGCAGGAAATGTTCTACTGCTTTCCTGACAATTTCTCTCTCTCAAACACCTCAGTTTCTGATTTTCAACTGACAACTCAACTTTCAATTTTAAACATGAGTGTCTTTCAATGAGTTGACTGCTTTTAAAAACATGTATGCTGTCATAGACTTCCAAACTGCAAAATAACATTCACACATGTTTTAGTCTCTATATATGAAATTATGACTTTGGCATTTATTAAGACTAGGCTTTCTTTACTCTGTAGTTCAATATAAAAGATAAGGAGGAAGAAAATTGAATGTATTTTATCATAAACTGAGACAAAATAAATGTTTTGTTTTAATGACTGCATTGCAGTAATCTTAATTGCAGAAGGGAGAGTGAAGCCTTAGGCATTTGCTGCCATCCTCTCAAAGCGTTTCTTTTATTTAATATGTGAGCCAACTGTTATTCTCCTGGATAAATACATGATTGTGAGTTGAATTTTGTATATGTGTCCTTTAGGGAAAAAAATACAAAACCAAATTTTTGTCTTTTAGATTCTATGGAATCACAAGGAAGGAAAGGAAAACTCTTAAAGAGAGTAAATGTTCCAAAAGCAAAGTGAATCTCTTCGTTATAATTTCAGCCCCTTATTTTGAAGAACGTGAGTCCCCTGGAGAAATGAGTAAAGTCCTTTCCATATTAAGAGCATAAATAATAGACTGGTTGTATAGAGCAAGATGTGTACAGAATCAAAATTACCTTCCAGCTTGTTATCCTGTAGAATACCATGGTAATGCCATTAAAGAATTATAAAATGGGGAAAACCCACAGTTGTTCTGAGTCAGAAACCCAAGAGATCATTTTGCATCAGCTTCTTGTTGACTTTGAAGTGCTGGCAGGAATATATAATCAGATTAGATTACAATAAGAATAAGAGGCACTCTCTCCCCGTGGGTGTTGGGGGCAGGGGAGTGGTCCTTAGAGAGATTCTTGGTAGCTCTTGTTGACTGTATTCTCCAGAAGCAGACACAAATATGGAGTTTGGCATGCAGGATATTTTAAGGGATCATCACGAATGGAAGAGAAGAGGAAAGCATGATTGGGAGGACAGAGTAGAACTGCAGTGCAGGCCAATGGCCTCAGTCAACTCCACAGAGAGTCTAGACCGAATGCAGCCCATAAGTGTTGACCCTCTTTAGGAGAAATATCCAGGTTTTATCACCACTGCCTTCATCAGTCCTCGAAGGTGGGCTCCTGCTAAAGGACACACCCTCGGGCCAGGCAGCTCTTTGCAGCTGAGCAAACCATAAAGGAACGGAGAGCTGGAGGCTGTCTGCTGGCAGCTGAGGCATCAGGTGTTTCCTTGTAGGGGCTCTGGAGGCACAGGAGTATCCACCACCACTGACTTTAGCTTTTAATGAGGATTTCTTATATCTTAATGAGAATTTGATATCTTCATATCTGTGGCAATCTTTAAAAAGTAACAAGAAAATTTAGGACTGTCTGGGTGGCTACCTTATATAAAGTATCACCCAAGATTTTATTTCTCACTTTTTCATTTGTATTTCAGTCAGGTTGACAATATTATATTAATTGTTGCCAAATAGTGAGACAATATCACGAGCAGAGTTAATACACACAAGATATGTTTCTACAAATTACAGGCAGAAAAAAAATCCACAGGAAGTATATAAAGAATAGTTTCACAGTAGTTTGAATAAAGAAGCAGTGAGAGCTGAGTCATTGTGTCTTGCATGGTAAGAAAAGCCTAATAAAACAAAGAAAGCTGCACCTTAGCAGAACCATGCTCAGGCATTTAGTGGTGATTATGCTTTAATAAAATATCGTCCTTGCCACTAAATTAATTTAAATTCTATTGGCTATGTAGATTTTCTTTATTTAATTTATAGATTTGTTTTTATAATTGTTTAAGTATCAAATGTTAAGTGGTTTGTGCCTGTGTTTAGATTGATACACGTTTTCATAAAATAATAATACAAATTCTTTCATTCTATACTGAGAAAATGAAGAAAATCTTACAGCATGCTATTATTAAATTACTCAAGACTGAGAAACACTGACCTACATAGTTATTAGATAAAGTCATGAGAGATGACATTTCCAAGCATGTACACAGAGAAAGTACGTCAAGAATAACGTAATTACCGCTTAACCATCTATTATCTGGTACTTTTGGTATTGCTTCATTTATCTTAACCTTGACTCTTCAAGTAAGTAAAAGCTCCGGTAGAACTGAGTGCTGCATTTTTTCCCCCTTGTGATTACAAACTAATGCAAACATATACAGATTGATGGCATCTGTATAGCTTATGAATTGGGTCCTTGTCCATGTCACTTATAATAGGACCTTTAATCTCAATGCTAACTTGAACCATCTTCAAATATCAGACCAAGAAGACTGCCTTGCCTCTGTTTCCAATGGTGTCAAACAATGTTGCCTCTTGTCTTTTCTAAAAGGACTCTGAAATCCAGGTTTCCCAACCAAGAAAACGCCAATCGATCCTCTGCTGGAGTCATACTGCACATAGCTACTCAGTTAAAGGTTAATTTTTAGGACAGGGCAGGCCTCCTTCTGGTTTATCTGCTGCAGTCTTCTCAGAAAAGCAATGCTAGTCTGGTTTTTTTAGTGGAACTGGCCACTGACAAGACCCGGTATTCTGTGGTATGTTAAGAGTGGCTCAAATATGGACCAGACAGTGACCATGAGGTAGGGTACCCAAAAATGCTTTACTGACTGGTGGAGGGTAATAATTAACTACACCAATTAGATAAGCTTCTTTAAGAATTTATAGTTATCCTAAAAAGTATATAAAGGATTTTCCAGGATAACAGCAAACATGCAGAGTGGATTAGACACCATGAGCTAGAGAACACATACACTGGGAGAGAAAGACATGAGTATAGACATTCTCCTAGAGTAGTGGGTTTCGAACTTCAGCATGTGTCAGAATCACCTGGAAGCCTTGTTAAAACACACACTGCTGGACCCACCTTCAGAGTTTCTGGGGTGAGGCCTGAGAATTTTCATTTCTGGAAATCCCCAGGTGATAACACCACTGTTGGTTCAAAGACCACATTTGAGTAAGGTGAGAGGCAGGATGTAGAGATGCTAGCTAGGCCATCTGTTTAGAGGCCAGGCAGAATAGACGCAAGATGCAGAAATGCCATGCTGAAGCTCAAGAAGGAACTGAGGCTCCAGGCAGGAGGGAGTGCTGTTGGCACATGTTAATGTACTTACCTTTTGTCTCTTTGAAAAATCACTTGGAGCTGCTTACAGAGGGGAGAGAAGAAACCAACTCAGTAAGATTAATAAGGAATAAAAGGGGAGAGAGTTAACAACAAAGGAGAAAACAAAGATTATGGTAAAGTCAACACAGCTGCAGTGGTTAAACTGGAAGCTTGGTTTGGGACCTACAGGCACTCAGGGAAGATTGCCTGCACTCCCTAGGTCTTAATTATGAAGAAGAAAAGATACTGGTTCCTCAAAAGTACACCAACATTTCCTATCACTAAACTCCCAACGAAATGTCTTACTTGGAAAATTACGTAGGGAACATAAGTAAAACTGTGTTATACTCATCATTTGGATAAAAACTTCACGTAGCTGGCTTTTATAGGACACTTCAATAGTCATTCCACGAATGTTCATTGACAATGAAGATTATCAATAAATTTAGCTTTGGAATTTTTATTATATTATTCATTTGTAGCAATATGCTGCATGTTCCATTTTAACAAATTAAAAAGCACATACATATTTAGTCTGTCCTTCGTTTCTAACTCCCACCCGATTGGTCCTTACCAACTCAAACTTAGACTAATGCCATGATTTTACCTGAGCCTTCTGCCCTCAGACTCTTCTCCCTTAAAGGTTTGTGCTTCATTCCTAGAATCATTCATCTTATTAAACGGGTGCTTTGATAACACCACTGGGTTGCTCAAAGCTTTTCATGAAATTCTCATGCTTAATGGATAAAGTACAAACTCCATAGCGTGTATTCAAAAATTTCTAACATGGCCTCAGCATGTCATTCTGTCCTTATCCCATGACTGCAGGAAAGAACCCCTTATTTTAACATAACTAAAGCATTACTTTATACTAAAATTCCCCTGTGCCCCTTTTGCCTCTGCCCTGAATTCTTGCCATTCTCTCCTCTGAAATGTCCAAACCCCCACCCCACCCACATCAAAATTCTGCCAATTCTTTAATCTCCCTTAGCCATTCTTGACAACTCTAAACTGCAAGTTAGATCTTCCTCTGGAATTCTCTAATTTTTGTAAGTATGTTATATGAGAACTTGTCTAGCTAAGGAGACTAAAAGTTCCTTGAGAACAGACTGTGTGGTTTAAAGTCCCTTTTCATTCTTCATAACCCATGGCATGGTGCCTTGAATATAGTAAGCACTTAAGTATTTGAAGTGAGATTAATAGTATAAAAGGGAAAATAGTTAATTGTACCAATAGCCATACATATTATTTTATTGGATTTTCCAGCTATAACAATTGTCATTCAATAAAGCAGCAATTTCATGTGATGCACTTATCTAAACAAGCTGGTTTAGATTATTAAGTTGGGTTTCTAGTTTTACTTTATTGTGCATAAAACCTTCAGAGAAATTATTTGGAATATTCTTAAAAGGACTCTTCAAGTAAATAACAATCAGCCCATATCTTTTCACTCGTTTGCTAAATATTTACTCATATCTTTCTTAATTATAAGCTCCTTGAGACCTGAGACTCTGTCATATTTAGTTTTTTGTTGTTGTTGTTTTGGTTTTTTTGCCAGTGGATGCTCAGTTATCTTACTCACTCAGGATGCTTGATGACCATTTAACTTATTAGATTGAACTTAATCTAATTTAGACGTATTTAACCCAAATTTATAACCCACCAAGAAAACTTATATTAAGCCCTTCATTTAATATTATTTCTAAAGACACAAAGAGTCAAAACTTTAAACTGAAATGTGTTTATGATTTAGGTACAATTATCACCTTGCTTAATCTCAGCAGACAGCTCAGCAATTTGATAGAACACTGAAAGCAAGAGGTAGTTGGAGCATGCAGGCAACAACGTAAAAAAAAAAATCTCAGGCTACATATCAGTTTGCAGTTTAAAACTGGACAGACTTTGGAAATTTTTATTTCCAAGTCACAGTGGCAGCTATGTATCATTTTAAAGTTTGTCTTGCTGGAGGACAGCAGGCCAGTTTTAGAAAAGTAAATCCAGTCCAGGCTTCTCATAGTCAGGTCCCATCGCATAACAGCATTGTTCTTTAATTCTTTAGGTTCTGAGAGAGAATAGTAAAGAATCTTCTAAGAAACAAAGAAAATCCATTTTACCCCAGAGCGGCAGCCCTTGGATGACTTTTGACCTTTCTTACACAATTTTGCATTCTCGTAAAGTCTTAATTTTTTTTCTAAGTTACACCTTTTAATTATTGTTCTTCCACCTGCAAGATTTAGACAAACTGGAAGTTGAATAATATGACCTTGGATTTTATGCGCTCTTTGTTTCAAAGCATTTCAAAATGAATTTATATTTGTTTAAAAAGCTGTAAGAATAGATGAGGGAAAGTAATTGACTTTAAATATTTTTAAAATAGGGCTTAGAAAGCCTCAGGTTTTGGAGAAGGGGTTACTCTATTGTACAAACACAGTGGGAGTTGCTCTCTATTCTAGAAGACAATCTGACATTTCAAAGTAGACATTTTAAGCAAGAGAATAAGAAATTAAAAATATTAGCTTCAGGTGGAAAATGTCCTTGGAACAAATGATTTTATATGTGTAATCTAGATGCCATGTCCCCAAGTGATCTGGTTAAACTTGATCTTAAACCCCATTCCACAGTCAGCAGTTTACTCTATAATTTCAGCAAATTCTTCTGGCTTACTTTCTCATGCTTCTGTATGCCACCATAAAGATTTTGATAAAGTAAAGGATCTTTATCTTTTAAGATAAAGATGCTCTTTATCGTAAAACTCCGTGATACTCCAGATGCAAAACACAGTTCCTTTCATCAGTTACCATAAAAATCCACTTGCATCATGTATTGTGTAAAAGTTTTTGTTGATACGTCTTTTGAAGATTTAGAGTCATCACAAGAAGGGGCACATTCTGGAATATGGCCTTGAATCAACCTTCAGGCTTCACCATCTAAGTCCTCCTTACTCCTCTCATTTACCATCTCCTCCAGATTGACAAGGAAATATTTCCCACTGACTTCCTCAATGGCATCCCAGTACCTCCAGGCTTCTAGAAGACCCCTCTCCCACTTTACCCCACCCTTATCATTGTGTTTTTCTGATACAAATATTATTATTTTCCTAAGAAGAATTCAGATGGAAGCTGTCAACACATTTATATTTTTTTCATATTCTTACACTTTTTACCCTTTCATTTACATTCTGAATTGCTTTTCTGGTGACTTTGCTCTCAATAAAAAGAGAAGGCCAGAAGACTTCTGCTGCGTATAAAATTAAAACCTGGGTTCATGGCTTTAAATAAGAGCTTATATATCCAAATGGGTAACAGAAGGTTGACCAGTTTCTACTGTAGCTTCCTAACACAGAGAACTTACATAATTTAAAGCTGTGTTTTCTACAGGTCCCTACTGCACATCTACAGCCATTATAATTTTTCACCTCAACACTTGTACTATTCTCCAAATACCATCTATATAACTGCCTATTTCCTTTGCACTCTGGATAGACCTGGCCCTTCAGAATTAGAACAGGACAGACTCAGCTGTCATTGCTTTATAGGTGAGAGGACTCTTAAAAGTCTCTCCTGATTTTCTCAGAGAGAGTCTATGAATACTATAACATCTGACATATTGTTGATTGCTTTCAGCGTTTAAAAACAGAGACATCCCTTAACACTGGAGCATAAATTAGGAGATCCAGATTAACATTAGGAAGTGTCACTAAGAAATGACAATGCTGCCCCCCCCCGTTTCTTTCCACCTTCCTAAATTCCAGCAGAATGCAATATTTTGCCCTAATGCCTCTTCCTCTGAACCAATTCCCAGCCTTCTCCACCAGACCATAACTTTTCTTCTTCCAGACTACAATATGACAGTTAATAGAAGGAACAATCCAGTTTAAATAAGAACTTTCTAACAATTAGAGCTGACTGATGTTGGCATGGGCTACTCTGGGACTTAGTAACCCTTCTGTCTGGAACAACTAAGAGGTTGTACAGGCAAGAGGTTGGGGCAGTTCATGTGCTACATAAAAATTTAACTTGGTGATCTTCAAGGTCTTCCTTAAGGGTTTCTAGGTACCTCCTTCTATTTGATGAAATAAAATATGGAGCTGTTATGGAACTTCTTCATAATTTAATTTTTTAAAAGATATGACTTCATATCTTTTAATTTTTTCTAAATAAATATTAAACAGTGCAAGAGCAGTGGTTATTCATTTCTTTTCAATGCTTAGACCACCTTATATAAACAAGTGTTCAAAAAAAATGTATGACAGCCTGTTTTGAAGGGAAGTTAAGAAAGGAAAGGGAGGACAACCTGGAGACCATAAAGTGGATATGGAGCAACATCATGAAGCGTTGGATTTCTAGGGCTTAGGTCACACAGAAAGATGAGAGCTCACAGGGAGTTAGAGGAATTCTTCCACAACTGCACTTATTCTACTGTGAGAATTAGTATAAACAGAGCCAACACAAATGGAGTTGGAGCTGTCATCCCAGAGGAACTTTCTTGCACATCTTACTCCTCAGAACTAAGGAATGTTTAAACTGGGCAAAATAACCTTTGGACTGGGCCAAACCAACATTGCATTCCAAAAACTATTTGCAAAGCTAACAGTAAAGCAGACATCCTGACTACCAGACTGAAAATTAAAGGCATTCTTTAGGATTAGCAGCACCACATACAGCTAAAGAATAACCTAGCTTATTTGCACCTATAGGAATTCCTTCTTGACTTAACACAACAGAAATTTCTTTCTTCTAGTCATGTAATTAGTCCAGTCCCCTTCTCTTTCTCACAAAAGCCATCCCCTTATCGATCGAACACTATTTGGGTATCTGCCTGAGTTGGTGTTTCCTGAACAGCTGAATAGCAATTCTCTCTCTCTCTCTCTCTCTCTCTCTCTCTCTCTCAATCTCAAATAAACCTTGTAGCCTCTCATTTTGGCCTTTTATTTTTAGGTTAACACTACCATTGGTGTATGCAGGAACTGCTGCCACTGCTGATCAGAATGTGACACCAGTTCTCATTCTCCTCCTTCTTGTCATCATTCCTTATTTTCTACTTAAGGAAAAGATATTTGTAGGAAACACCAGAAAAACTGTTTAATAATCATAGTAAATAGATCTAAAATTCTTTAATTGCCCATTGATTGGAGGAAATTCCTTAAAAGTGGTACAGAACCTAATTACAGACAAAATAAAGACAAATACATCAGACCCATATTTGGACTTACAGAGTGCAGCATAAATTGGTGATAATGAACTGGGAGATGGTTATAACGCTTTTACCCAAAAAGTGTAATTTGTGGACCATCAGCACTGACATCTCCTGGAGCTCTTTAGAAATGCAGACTCCAAACCTACTGACCCAGAATCTGAATTATAACAAAAGCCCCAGGTTGTTAGTATTCAAGTTTGAGAAGCATTGATGTATTTGGGCTCTGTCCTTTGGAAAGGGGGTTTATCAGAATCCACTAGAAAATTTGGTTAAATAAGAAACCACTTCCTGGAGAGTCTATTATGTCTACACCAGGCTTCTGTTACTAATGAGAATGTATAATAACACATTTCTGGAGATTTGGAGAGGAAAACAATTATAAATCATGTTTCATGGCTATAAGTCCATTTCTGTGTGTGTTTTTTTTTTCCAGAATGATCATGTGCTCAAAAATAATTCTTTCCCAACATTGTTTAAAATTGAAACACACTAACCGTACCTTTCCTTTCAATCATAATTGCAATTTTTTTAACTATAGTAGAAAAAAGTGCTACAATGAGGAAAACTTTTAACATCCTGATTATTTCTAGTTTGTATGTAAAAAATCCTAATGAGTAAGTCAGAAATTTTCTAGCATGGCAATGTGCTTTGAATTTATGATCATATGTGTTATCAAACAAATAAGGAATGGAGGGCAAAGAGGAGTATCAATAAATGTTAAAGCCTGAATATAGTATTGATATTTGAATACATCAAGAGGACAACTTAATAGATAAATATATGAAAGTCATCAAAAATACTCTTTATGTTGCTTTTAGATTAAGTGGTTGATTAAACAAAATATTCATTATCAGACCAATATCTCTCATGAGCACAGATGCAAAATCCTAAATAAGGTACCAAATACAGCAACATATTAAAAGATTATATTACCATGATCAGATGAGCTACATCCTAGGGCACAAGGATGGTTCAACATATGCAAATCAATTGATGTGATACACCACATAAACAAATTAAAAAATAAGAATCATATGATCATATCAATAGATGCAGAAAAAGCCTTCAACAAGATACAGTATCCTTTTATGATCAAAACACTTAACAAAATCAGTATAGAAAAAAGTATCTTAACGTAATAAAAGCCGTATATGACAAACCCTCAGCCAACATTATATTTAATGGTGAAAAAACTAAAAACCTTCCCTCTAAGAGCAGGAACAAGGCAAGGCTGTCCGCTTTCACCACTGTTATTCAATATAACATTGAGGTCCTAGTGAGTGCAATTAGGCAAGAGAAAGATATAAAAGGCATCCAAATAGGAAATGAAGAAGTCAAACTGTCATTATTTGTGGATGACATGATTCTCTATATAGAAAACCCTAAAGGTTCCACAAGAACACTACTAGAAACAATAAACAAAGTAAAGTCTTTAGATACAAAATCAATGTTCAAAAATCCATATGTTCCTATACTATAGTTATGAAGTGTCAGAAAAGAAATGGAAAAGTAATTACTTTTGCAATTGCAACAATAAAAAAAATTACCTAGGAATAAATCTACTGAAACATGTGAAGGACCTATATAATGAAAACTATAAGACCCTATTAAAAGAAATGAAGAAAATCAAAGAAATGGAAAGATATTCTGTGTTCTTGGATTGGAAGAATCACATAGTTAAAATGACCATATTACCTAAAGCATTATACAGATTTAATGCAATCCCCATCAAAATCCATGGCATTTTTTAAAGAATAGAACAAAAAAATCATCAGATTTGTATGGGCACAAAAGACCCTGAATTCTGCCAAAGCCATCTGAGAAAAAGAATGAGGCTGGAGGCATCACTTCCCAACTTCAAATTATACTACAAATGACAGTAATCAAAATGGCATGGTATTGGCAGAAAAAAACATACACGAACCAGTGGAACAGAATCAAGATTCCAGAATAAACCCATATTATATGGCAAATAATTTTGACAAAAAGCCAAAAATATACAGTGGAGAAAGGAAAGCCTCTTCAATAAATGGTGCTGGGAAAACTGGAAAGCCACCTGCAAAAGAATGAAACTAGACTGTTGTCTATCACCACACACCAAAATTAACTCAAAATGGATTAAGGACCTGAATATAAGACCTGAAACAATAAAATGCATAGAAGAAAACATAGGAACTAAACTCAAGGATTGGACTTAAAGAGGATTTTATGAATTTGACCTCAGGGAAGTAAAAGCTAAAATAAATGAAGGACTACATCAAACTAAAAAGCTTCTGCTCAGCAAAAGAAATCATCAACAAGGTAAAGAGACAACCATCCGAATGGGAAAATATATTTGCAAGCAACACCTCCAATAAGGGCCTAATATCCAAAATATACAAAGAACTCATATGACTCAATAACAACAACAACAAAAACAAATGATCCAATCAAAAATTGGGTCAGAAGGACCTTGAACAGACACTTCTCCCTAGAGGACATACAAATGGCCAACAAATATATAAAAAGATGTTTAACATCACTAGCTATTAGGGAAATGCAAATCAAAACCACAATGAGATACATCTCACACTCGTTAGAATGGCTATAATCAACAGGACAAGTAATAACAAATGTTGGAGAGGATGTGGAGAAATAAGAACCCTCATACCCTGCTAGTGGAACTGCAAATTGGTATAGCCACTATGGAAAGCGGTATGGAAGTTCCTCAAAAAACTAGGAATTGACCTACCATATGATCCAGCAATCCTTCTACTGGGTATTTACTCCAAAGACTTGAAAATTCATATTTGAAAAGATATTTGCACACTGATGTTCATAGCAGCATTATTCACAGTGGCCAGGACATGGAAGCAACTGAAGTGTCCGACGATAGATGATTGGCTAAAGAAGCTGTGGTACATATATACAATGGAATATTACTCAGCCATAAGAAGAGAGGAAATATTGCCATTTGCAAGAATATGAATGGACCTTGAGATAATCATATTAAGCGAAATAAGCCAAACAGAAAAGGTTGAAAATCACATGATATCACATATGTGGGATATAAATGTAAAAGCAACAAATGAACAGGACAAACAAACAGATACTCATGGATATGAACAATGGACTAGTGAGTGGGGAGGGGAGAGGAAAATTTTTTTAAAAAGTTAAATAAATAGATAGATAGATAGATAGATAGATAGATAGATAGATAGATAGATAGATAGATAGATAGATAAATAGCCTTCCAGGCCTACAGGGAAGAAGTTGCATGGTTTGAACCTTTGGGGAACTTTCTTTCTTTTCTTTATTTTTCTTTCTTTTTCTTTCTTTCTTTCCATCTTTCTTTCTTTCTTCCTTTCTTTCCTTTCCTTTTCTTTTTTTTTTTTAGCATTAAATGATGTGAGCTCAGAATATTCTGGTTCTTGTGAAAGAAATGTAATCCTTGAACTAACCAGCATCTGTACCCAACTTAAAGTACAAAATGATGGAGATAGCTCTTGGACCTCAAATAACACATTTTAATGATGCCTATTTTCTTGGGTGCAAAAAATGCAATGGAAGTGAAAATACCATTATCAACCAGTCTCCTTTCTTAGCTTTCTATTTTTTATTTTTAATGTTTAAAAGTGTAGTTTGCTAGAATATAGATGAAGCAAGCTTATCCTCTGTGTTGAAGACTTATAATTATTATCTGCTGTGAATTTTTTTCTATAAATACTTTGCCACTATCCAAACGCAACATACAATTTCCAAATGGGGCACTCAAAATTTAGGCATGAATAAGAAACTCTCCTTTATGGCTTCTATCCTCTGCCCCTCAGCACTTGCTACAGACAGTTTCTGGGTAATCACAAGGCAGGATAGCTTCCCCCAAGACCACATAGGGAGGATCACTGTCTTTTTTCACTTTTCTCCCAACCATACCCAGCTGTTGTGCTGTCCACAGGAACAGCACCTTCAGCATGTATTAACATACACAAGTCACTTAGGATAGCAGAATCACAGACTAAAACCTTTGAAAAGGCTCAGAATCTATTACAGTATGAAAAAATTTCAGAATACAAATTATATAGTATGAGGTAATTTGCAAGTACACATTTTCACATTTCTAAATAAACTTGGCATAGGTTTACAGCTTTCAACAATCTGTTCTTCCATGGATTCACTTTTATTTCCTTTGGAGGCAGCTAGCCCCTCCTTTGGCCTTGACCTATGGTCACTGTCCTTTTTGCTAGGCCTCCCATCATCCCAGGCCTCCTCTGAGTTTTACTCCTAACATATTTCCTAGGTCTCTAGAGAACCAGGCTCCTTTCCAGCCTGGGGCCTGAGTCAAGTTCTCTGACTCACATGGAAAGTGTTCTGTTAGTGCCAAATATGAGCTGATAATTTTCTGACCAACCTTCCTCTGGAATCTGGGCAATGACACAGTTTACCTGTGCTAAGCGTCCTCCCATAATGAATATGCTCTGGTTTCTCTTAATTATTTTAATTTTCTACTCTCTCTTTCCAATGACTCAAATTGTTAAAGAACTTGTATTATCCTCTTATTTTCATTCCCGATCATATACACCAAAGGATTCCCAAACCACCACCCTCCACTCCAAATTCCAATTACAGTTTCTATGAATATGGCCAAGCTCTAAATGTATCCATGGACTTGTAAATTCTGCCTGACAGTTAAACCCTTATCACAGATACTTTGGCCCAGCAAAACATGGAGAATCACATTTCCCAACTTAAATGCAGATTTATGGCAGATTTATGACAGTTATGTGTAACAAACATCCCTGGAGATCACCCAGATTCCCTTGGGATCCTCTCTTCAGAGGACTGACCTCGAGCTGCTGCAGCCACTTCTGCCCCTAATCTTTATACAGAACCAGAAGTGCCTGAGAGGCATTACATTCCTGGGAAGGCCCATAGTCAGGTACTGACTTGTATGAGACTTTGACAGCCCATTATTTGCCTCAGAGTAAAACAAACCTGAGATGTAATTTATGTTCCAAAGTACTCTGTGGGATCAGTGTAAGGCTGAGAAGTCACCTGATAGTTCTTGCTTCTTTTCTCCATTTCAGTCCTGCTTCTTCCATTCCCTTACCTGCTTCTCCGGGAGCACTTCCTTAATAAACCTCAAATATTTATACATGAATTCTCATTTCTGTGTCAGCTTCTGGAGAATTTAACTGAAGGGTTCATGTCATAAAAATGTCAACATTTAATTACAATCAATCCTCTGAATTCTACAGAATTGATCATTCAGATTGACCAAAATTTGGGGAGGAGAACGTTTATACCTCCTTTCTAGCCCTAAAAATCTAAGATAAAATTCTCCTCTGCTAATTTTTTAGATTGTATTATTTTCTTAGGTGATTATTTTCTTTTAAAACTTGGATCCAATTACATATTTTTAAGAATCAAAACTTACTTGTGTGCGTTTTATTTTTTTAGTATAAATTGCCAAGAAAAGGAAGGATTTAATTTATGCATACAATCTTTTGACCTGAATCATTACTCCCAAATATTTGAGATTATTTTCCTTTATACCACGTTGTTCAGAAACATGATCAGTTTTAGAAGACATTTCAAACAATTAGTTTTGGTTTAAGTCAAATTCTTACATGTTTCCAAGTTTATTGTAGAATATTTAAGTATAACTATTTGTATAAAATTTCATAATTTGATCTTTTCAATTAATAGTATATCCTTAAGGTTTTTTATGTTACACTTTTTCAAATACATCAAAATTATATCAATTGACATATTTTTATGGTAAATAAATTCACATTAATTTATTTTTTTTAATTTTTCTGAACTATGAATATAATACATTCTAAACATTTTTAAAACTACGTATAAAAATCTGAAAGAAAATCCACCAAAATATTATATTTAATTAGAATGTTTTTTTTCTACTTGTCTATATTTTTGAGATTATTATTATGAGAATATTCTGTTTTCATAATGATAAATTTTAAATACAATATAGACAATAAAACAAAAAAAATAGAAATGTTTAAAAAGCAAAGTTTCCTAAAACATGTAAGCTTGCATAATTTTAGCTTTTTCAAGGCACTCCTACATTAGCCCATAAAGAAAAAATTCTCGATTATGGTAGTTTATGTTGAAAATCACAAACTAAGCTTCCTCTACCTAGTAGGTTGCCTAATACTGGAGCACACTTTATATATGCTAAATAAATGATATTTTATGGGAAAGCATATAGGTATTATTTAGCTTTGTGTTCATTAACTGATTAAGCAAGATATTTCACAGAGCATCACTAGGATGCTCATATCACTAGGATATGAAGAAGGATTTCTTGGTATTTACGTGTAGAAACTCAAAATTCATCTCACATGTAAAACCCCCAATCAAAAAAGGAATATCTACTTACATAAGCATATTGAACATTAGAAGATATAAGAATTTAGTATTTGCCTTTCTTAAATGAAAACATCAATATAGGAATGATTTACGTTTGAGATTTATACTTATTATCATAAGCTGGCTATCATTTTACATATTTAGTCACTGCTTTTTTTTTTTCCTAAAGAAAAGCCTTTAGAAAGTGCTTTACATACTGCACGATTTGACGTCAATTCCGGACTCCTCATACTTCAAATGAGAACATGTCTTAATCCATTGGAAAGAATGTAGAGACTTATGGAGCTAATTTAAGAAATAGAACCCTTCTACTGAGAAAAGACTTTTGTTCTCATTCAACACTAGATAAATAATGACTTTGTGTTGATGTAAGAATTTTAGTTATTTGTAGGAAAGGTTTCACAATTACTCTTCACTTAATTTTTTTTTCAAATAAACATGTGACATCTCTATATCAACACTCAAAAAACACTAAAATAGAAAAATATCACCAAACCTTAGCTCGCACTCATTTTTAGCTCAGTAATCACTGTCACAGCATTTCTTTTGTCCAGCTGTTCTGTCTTTCAAGAGCAAAACCATAGCAAGAATGGGCATAATTATTAGTAATAGAAATTAGACACCAGCTAAAGCTCATAGGACAAACAACAACAACAAATGGATGATTTAACATGAGACTGGCTACCATAGAAAGAGGTTCTGAATAGTCTGTCTTGGGGGTTCTGAACCATGAAATAACCGTGAGTGTACAGTGGACCCATTTGGATTCAGGCTGAACTGTCATTGCTTGAAGGTCGTTCCAATTGCATGAGCTTGTGATTATTCATTGAGGAAAATCTTTTGTATCATCTACAAAATTTGACCTCTGCAACTTTAGCTTTATGGAAAAAGTGAGACAAACTTATTTCCCAGGCAATGATTTAAGAAGGAAAAATATTTATGAGGTTATAAGGTACTACTAGATTGCGATCTCTTACAATGCAAGGTACAATAAAACAAATGAGTTTTTCTTCACCTAAGAGGTATTTTTTCATTGATTCAGATTAAAATATATACAAATATATATAGTTAAATATGTACATTAATGAGGTATTTGAAGGGAGAGTTAATGTTTTAATAGTACATGTGATACAGTTTTGTATAAAGTCAAAGCAAGAAAAGTCAGTGTGAATGACCCTTGAACTGAAAAAAAGGCAGGCCAAAATGTCTTCAGTAATTATTCTGGCTGCATTAAATCTGGAGTAATAAAAGATGTTTCAAAGTTCTTTTACAGAACCCAAAGCACTCAATATTACTTTGTAAGCAATGAAATTTTAGGAAGAGTTATGGCAACTTATTTATACTAAATATGACAACTAGTAATAACATATTCTAGTTGTAGTCATCATGCACAGCCCACCTTTGCCAACTTTGTGAAGCAATTAAAAACAAAACCAAAGTCTTTTTCTTGAGTTATTCTAGTAATTTTTATCAGCTATAATTAGTCTATGAAAACATGAATTTTTTTCTAAAATATTTTTTATGCCCTTTATTTATCAGCCAGTAAATATTCCTTATATTTACATACAATTTAACCTTTCCTATTTCTCAGAAATATGAAAGCAATTAGATGGGCCAAAGAGACAGCCAAGCTTTTTCACACTCTCCCATATTTATTAATCACATATATGAAACACCTAAGATATTTTGCTAGTTAAGAGCAGCACTTAGAATGAAATCCTGGCGTAGTTCTATGCCACAGGGACGGATGAAACGTAGAGCACCCTGGGGACCACACATTTCTCCCAGCATGTTAAGGCTCGTTCTAGCATTCTTTTAGCTTTTGCTGTTTGTTCAAATATAAAAAAGTAAGTTGTGACTTTTAGCTCATCTATGTCCTTGGCCAATTTCCTTTGCCCTACACCCCTCTCTAATACTTAAAGATTCAGCCCAGCTGCCTCTCCCACTCTAATCTGAGGAGTGCCCTTTGTTGCCCTGGCTCCCCACCAAATTTACCCAAGAAAAGCCAAAATAAATAGCACCATTGACAGACATTACAAAATGGCTGTCACTTTGCCAGAAGCTCCTGCTGGGGGTCTCTAGGGGTGAGTTTAGTCTAATATACAAGGCTTTCTGAAGGTCTCCACTGCCTACGAATCAATGCTCTTCTCATAAGCAGGAGGGGAGAATAATTTCAGGAAGACTTTTCTGAGTCATTAATAGAGCTTGCCCACGGCTTTGAGTATAAGAGAGGTAAAGACAATATTTCTTCAAGAGCAGACCTGTAAGTTAATAGATGTCGGCCCAGTTACACCAAGAAAGGAACAGCACTCCAAATGCACTGAGTTATGCCTATTTACTAAAAACCCATGGTTCAATATTTTTCAGTAATGTAGGAATTTATTAACAATAGAAAGCCACTGGAGGGCTTTGAGAAGTGAAGCTGTGTTTTTACAAGGTTATTCTGATAGCTCTGTAGAATATAGACCGGGGAGGACAAGAATGGGAGTGAGGAGATGAGTCTAGCGTCTATTGCAGTGGTACAGGTCAGACAGGATGGCAGCTTGGTTTAAGGTGCTGGCATGTGACAATGGCTCTAAGAAAACAGTGTTCAACTTTAGAAGAGTTTATCTGAGGACCTTCTCTGTGGCAAAAACCATGTAGCAGAGCTGATTATAAAGGCTGTTTCTAGTACCCCACAATGCACCTGTGTTATCTATATGTAACTGTGCCTATTAGCTGAACTCTCTGTGCTTCAACTTTGTCTTCTATAAAATGGGCTAACAGTAGTAACTACCTCATGAAGTTGTTTTTTGAGAATTAAAAGCATTAATACATGTAAAGCTCTTATTATTAACTTCTTATTTTCTGTTACAGAGTGAAAAATGGAAAGGCATAAATCACAGTCTTTCAGAATTTACATCTAATCATTACATTTTACATTATAATGTAAAAAGAAGGTAAAAAGATGACCCCCCCCCCTTTACTTCACTGCTAAATATTGTCTGACCTATGATGATCCAATCCTTCTACTTACTGACTCTGGTTTTATGGCACCATGAGTATCTCTATTAAACAAAATTCAAGTTAGCTCATGGATGATTCCTACCCTCAGAATCAAAACACAGAAAGAGTCTTTGAAAGACTTTGAAAGGCAAGATTTTGTTATCCTAATGGAGTTTTTCTTACAGGGAGAAGTTAGCATACTTTTTCTTTGTCTTCTTGCATCCTAGAGAATTTCTGACAGTACCCATGTCTCCTCCATGGCTCCAGCTCCTGCTTGACAGCACTCCCACCCCAACTCCTTGCCTCCAGCAATCACCTCTCATCATGGTGCTAGGTCCAACCCGAGTCCAGCTTCTGGTTTCTGGTCACCACACATTCATCTGTTGTCCTTCCAGTCTGAGGGTGTTAGAGCTTCTCTGGGTTGACTTCATCAATCCTTGTTTAGCCTTTCAGTTTTCCATCACCTGAGTGATCAATTCTCTGTATTAATTCCCTCTATTTGAAAGATTGAAAGTGGTTTCTGTTTTCCTGGCTAGATGCTGATGACAGAATATTCATGGAGTTGATAAAATGGAACACATTGGCAAAGATCAGAGCCCAACATTTGGAGGCTGGAAATATGGGGAAGTACTTTATCTACCATGAGTTTTCGAAATAATTTTAAATGCTTAAATTTTTGTTCTAAAGATAATAACTTCCTGATTTAGAAAAAACACACATGTCAAAATAAAACCTTTTATATTAGGTACTGTTAATAAAGCTCTCCTATATTGCACTTGGTACTTTATGGTAATGTTTGGGGTGGAGGATGAGGAGAAGCAGCATAGACATTTAACTAACTAAATTTCAGCTGGTAGGATTTGAGCCGTTTGAGAGAGCCTAGATACCTTTAGCATTAATTCTATAATAGCAGAGCTTGAGAGAGATGGGAAGGAAAGGAATGAGGATCTATTAATCAAGACTCATTTGAACCCCTCTTCTGCTAAATGAAGGGCCAGCAGAAAGCAGTGACAGTGACTAGGGAGGAACAATCAGGCTTTGTAATCCAAGGCTGCCTGCTAGCACGGAACAAGAAAACACAAAGGGAAGAGATAAGATAGTTCTTTTTAGGGGCAAAATGGGGTAAATTCCTTTGATATACACTGAGACATCCAACTACATATTCCACCTTAATTCCCAAATAATTTCTCTTCAAAGACATATCTCTTGAGCTTTCTCTTTTTATCCATGAACACAGAGCATAGTTTGTGCACTGTGTTTAAGAATACCAGATGTGCTCACATAACTTTAATTAAAACTTACACATCAGTTATATTTAGTCCTGGTAATTGATAAAGTCCAAAGACCTCAAAAACATAAATATTTAAGAGTCCCGCAGTTTGAAATAACTTACCTCCAATAATATAAGATATTCTATGATTTGAAAGAATGTAAAGAGTTTATCACATCTATCATTTAACCAATCGAACCTTCGTGTCAACCAACAATCATTATGATTTCATCTATAAAAATCATTAAAATGTATTACTCAATTTCTGCTCATTATTTGCTTTCTTGTTAGTCAGTGTCTATTCTATCTCCTAAGATTTCAGGAAGCGATCAAAATTAAATGATAATCATTCTCAAAGGGAAGAACTACTTTAAGTTTTAGAGGCTACAGACGCCTGCTTTCTGTGTTGGAGGCCAGAGGCTAGCAAAGCAAACACTCTCCTGTGGTAAGGCAGAGTTGGCAGTGCTCTTTTCATGACTGAATCCCAAGGCTGAATAGCTCTGCAACTTCTTATTGCATCAGCCTCAGTCCTGTGGTGTCCCATTTTTAAAAAGATTTAAAATAATAATATATTTTACAACTTTCTGCTATAGTAGTTTAAAATCAGAATATGTTATTAAAGACTGTCTTAGTTTGATGGTAAAGCATCATAAAGCATTACAAAATTATAAACAAACTGACCAACAAATTATTTAGAAAATATATGGTATCGAGTACTGGCCATGTTTATAAGAACCTATTTTAATTATATTGCTTTTGTGCTTGAAAAGATGCTTAATTTTAAATGCTTTCTAACTTAATTCCTAAATAATTTCTCTTCAAAGACATATCTCTTAAACTTTCTCTTCCTTTTTATGAGCACAGAGCACTGTTTGTACACTGCATAGGAGAATACTAGGATATTACACACATGACTTTTATTAAACCTTGCCGCAAATCAATTATACTTAATATTTTCTACTGGAAATGTCTTTCTCTTCTTATTGTCCTCTTTCTTCCCTTTTTTTGTCTCCTCTTCTTTCTCCCTTTTATTCTACTTCTCTTCCATTCCATTCTCCTCTTCCTACTTCTTCATGTTTATTTAGCAAAAACCTGGTCCCTCATAGTCCCTCAAGTTCCAACTCTGGTCCTGATAGCTATTCCTTTTCTTCTCTACAAAATACATTAAAAATTATTCATACTTACTTCTAGCTCCTTAAACTACTTGAAATCAAGACTTTATCACCACATTTTAAAATTTCAATTCTTATTTGTGGAAATTAGTGACACTATCACAGTGTCACCTATAAGTGACAAAATTGACAATAGCAATGTTAGGGTATTATTGAGCAAATCAACAGCTACTGGAAACCAATTGTAATGTATAATATCCAAAATGTAATCTATCTACTATAATCAGACTGTGATCAGGTTTGTATTCATATAACAAAGTTTCTGCAGATTATCAGAATAACTCAAAACAAATTTGAGTTATTTTGTGACAGCCAGGCACAGCCTCACTATGGGTGAACTTCAGTGTCCCTTAAAAGGAATGATTGCTTCACTGTCAATCATGGCAAATGAGGACAGGAAGCCTAGGGGAAGGAGGCCTCATGATGGGGGTGAGGAAAAAATGTTTGATCTTTTTCTGGGGCTGGTGGTCTGTTTGTACTCTCAGCCTTAGAGGGCATTTTAGTGGGGAATGGGTGTGGGGGTGAACTGCTTGGTCATGTGGAAGCCAGGACAGAAAATGCTAGAAGCCAATATGTCTGGGAATAGTTGTAAATATTCTGTTTTCCTTCCATGCTATCCTTCTCTACTCTTTTGCATTTTTCCCTATAAGTTATAGCCTGAACTCAGTTGTGCCATGATTAATTAGAAAA
Organism: Eonycteris spelaea; assembly: GCA_003508835.1. Taxonomy (NCBI): domain Eukaryota; kingdom Metazoa; phylum Chordata; class Mammalia; order Chiroptera; family Pteropodidae; genus Eonycteris; species Eonycteris spelaea. The sequence goes on along the minus strand of PUFA01000024.1, from coordinate 2,916,446 downwards.
AGATCTGTGCCTCAGTATGGGGTAAAGCATTTCCTCCCCCAAGTCTGGAATGGGCAGAGGGGCAGTCTCAGCAGCATCAGAGGCAGCAGCTCAGGGCGGCCTTGTTTCTAAGCATCCCTCACGCAATAAACTAAGAAACACTCAAACCTGAGGGAGCTGGTTTCTGGCAGACTTAATGGAAATTCAAGCTACTGTGGTTTGGGTCACATTTATGTTCATAAAAAATTTAAAGATTAAAAATAATTCATTGATGGCACAGATAATGAACTAAGTGAATGTTATGAATTTTAATTCAATGCAGTAAATATTCATTCAATTTATTTACCTATAGGGAAGAAAAAATTTATAGATGATGTTTTTATGGAATTTACAACCTACAATAAAAATTCGGAATGTAAAGAGAAAATCATAAAGGCCTTAAAAGTATCCCTTAAAAGTACCCCAGAATTTTATGGACATACAGAAGAAAGAAAAATTTATTTCCAAGGTGAAAATTCAGGTGAAGTTTAATTTGCTCCATGAAGAAGGCGGTGATGATGTAGTCTAAAGAAGAATCTAAATGACACAGATCTAGGTATCAAACCCATTTCCATCATGTACCAGTTAGGAATTGCGTTCAGCTATGAGCAACAGAAAACCCAATGTATTAGTTAACTAAATTAAACTTGAGTTTCTTTATACAACAAGAATTTCTTGATGGATTTCAATGTAGTAGCTCCCAGTACCATCCATATCTCAGGCTCTTTTCATCTTTTTGTTCTGCCTTCCTTAGTGTTCATCTCTCAACCTGACAGTCTCAAGATGGTTCCTGATTTATCAGGTATCTCAGCCCTGCTACCTAAAGAATAAGGAGGAAGGAAGAGACTTGGTAGAGACATATCCCCTGCAAAAAAAAAAAAAAAAAAAGTTGTCAAAATCTCCAGCAGACTGTATTTAAGTCTTTTTGACTAGAACTATGTCAAAAGACACTCCTTGCTGTAAGAGGTTGAGATATATATGCAGTTTGTCTTCTTTTTGGTTTAGCTGGTCACACTGTTACCCCCACCCGCCAAAAAATATTAAAGAAAAAAAAGGAAGAAAGAAAGAATATTAGGTTGGTAACTACCAGAATGTTCCATATACCACTTATTAGCTGTGCAGCCTAGGATAAAAATCACTAACATTTCCAAATGTCAGTTTCTTCACCTGTGACATAATTATAATAATATCTTCCTAGTAGGCATTGGGTAGGGATTAGAGATTATGTATTTAGGATGCTCAGTATGGTCCTGACATGTTAGGATTGCATAGTAAACTGTAGTTGTTGCTTTAGTTTGGTTGGTTGGCTAGTTGGTTGATTGGTTGGTTAATTAGGAATTGAAGGGGAATTCAGGTTTCAATAGGTAAATATTAGAAGAATAAAATTTTAGAATGAAGAGAACAAGATTGCAAAGACATGGGTTTAGGAAAAATATGTTTAAAACATTAACATATGCAAGAAATTTTGTGTAGTTTAGAAGACTGCCATCCATGTGGAAGAGAAAGAGTGGATGGTAAAGCTAAAAAGTTAAGCTGGAACTGGGTGATGAGATGAGTGTTGGTGGTGGGGGTAGAGAATGGTGTAAGAACCAAGTCAAGGATTTTGAACGCCTCAGCAGATAGTATGAAACCATTGAAGGTTTTGATGCAGGATTAAGTCTGTGCTTGATGATAACACTTTGGCAGCAGTGCATAAGAGATACTTGGGAGCTAAAGAGAAAACAAAGCAAGAAGAGTAGGGGGACTGATTTATATCGAAGCAAAACAAAATAAAAAACGGAAGTAATATAGTAGCTACAGGAAGGAAAAGAGAGACTGATTCTGGAGTCATGTTCTGAAGCAATAATTATAGAATTTGGCATCCAATGGAATATTGAAGGTCAGGGGAAAGATTATGTCATGGTAGTGAGCTAAACTTTGAGGTTAGCCAAGAAGAAAGATGACTATAAAAAAGAGAAAGGAAACAATGGAAAGAGAAGTTGAAGGGGATGGGAGAGAAGATGGAAAAATACTAACATGAAATGTTTCTTCATGTAAGATGTATAAAAACGGCTATATTCTATGGAGTTGTTTAATCCGCGAAAGGAATTTTCTCAGGCAAATTAATGGATCTGTAACAGCTAGATGCCTAATCCCAGTCATGTGCTACTCTGGCTATGCCCATGAGATACCAGCACCCTTGTACGCTAACTGCATTACCAGAAATAGTTCAAAGGTATGTAAGCTAGTTTCCGAAGGAAATTCCCACTCCTTAGTTTTTCACTCTCATTAGGATGCAGAATTATTCCTCTGGAAATATTTGGACACAGTTTGCCCTTCCTGGATGCAGAAAGATGAGCTTACTTCCCTCTTTGGTATCTCTTGCAACGTTCAGATCATGTGCTCATGGGCTCTGGGCTCAGTTTCAGCAGTCAACGTTCACAGAGGAAACCTAATGCTAAAGCAGACCAGGGAATCGCTGCTGGAATCAAGGCACTTTGTTACTTTGAGAAGAATGAAGTAAGGAACATAAGCAGCCTATTGACAGAATTGTTGCTTATCATATTTAGCACCAGGCATTTAAAACTGGGCAGGAAACACCTCCAAAAAATGATAATCCCAAGAAGTTTAGAATTAGTAGAGTGCTTTCATCTCCATTTCTGAGGTTTTCAGTCATTTAGATGTTACCATTGTACATAGCCTCACTTACCTAAATACATTCTTAAGTGGTAGAAAGGGATAATTAGATTCTAAAAACATATTTTTGAAGAATTATTCTGAAAATAATTTTAGTGAATTTTTTATACAGTCATAATTATTTTCAGTAATTATTAGTATGACATCAAGTAAAATATTTCAGTAAAATGTTAGTTCATTTTAAGTTTCAGAAATCCCTTTTAAAAATGTTATATGTGTTTACTTTCAGTATTTTGGTTTACCTTAGAGATTATCATTTCTCTTTAAATGAAGCCACAGGAATTTACTAGAGTATTTAATTTGGTACCTTCTCTGCCTCAGGCACTTGATTAGCACTGATGTAAAAAGGCACAATTTTATTATGCTAAATTATTTCACTTGTAATGTGAGATTAGGGCTAAGGTTTCAGGAGTCAAAGTGGTTGTATTAGAGGGCCGAATGATTGAAAATCATGTTTTCCTTATCTTTTTGATTCCATTATATGTGAGGTTACAGATCCCATGAGCCCTTGGAATTTAACCTGGAAGCAGTAAAAGTGCTAAGCTGAGTATATAACAATATCCATAAATCACCTTATAATAGCAAGACTATGTGTGCCACATCCTCAAGTTGGCAGCTGTCTGGAATAAAACTAACTAGTCCTCTTGCCTCCTTCACACTCATGGAAGTACTGCGTTAGTCTGACTCGCTGAGGTTTCCAGCTGCTTAAGTAATAATATCTTGAATGTATACAGGATCTTCCTTGTGGAGTTTTTTTTTGGCATAAATACCAAAGAGGAAATAGGAGATATCTGTTATAAACTCCTTCTACATTCCCTAATCTCATATTTTATAGACTTAAAAGTGAGCTTAAAATCAAGGTCATTCAGTTAGAGATTAATTTTTTCACAAATTCTAGTGTTCCATTTATTACCTTATCTTTATTACCTTAAAAATCACACTTAGCATGTATTATAAGTTTAAACTTTATAAAACACAGGTTAGTCTTTGAATGAGGATGTCATCATGCCTTACAAGCAGCTTGCTTAATAAACTTATTTGCTCAGTACATAGCACCAAGTTAAAAGAATTTAAAGAACTCAGATTAGGTTGCTTTTAGTAATTCTCATTATGACCCACTCAATTAAATTACAAATTAAAATGCAGCTGAAATAACTCTGTAACTGGTGCTTTTATGGCTAATGAAAAAGTTTCAATATCTAACATCCATCTCTTGAACATTTATTTTCATGAAAGTGAGTTTCATTTGCCAAGTACTAATGAGACATGTATAAGGCTAAAACGTTGTGTTTAAATTCTTGAGAAAATCACAGTACCAAGTTCAGAGAAGTGTGGAATATGGATGGGATTTCAACTAGTGCTATTCCAATTAGCACCGATTTCAATTAATGCTATTGATTTTCAACTACATGCTGAGAGAGCCTGTGCTAGTTCCCTTCCTGATCATTCAGACATTTAATTCTCCCTCGAACATGATGGGGTAGGCATGGCAATCCCCACATCACACACGATGACATTTCAGGATTCTGAGACTTAGTTTGATGTTTTGTCCACAAGCTTAAGAGCAGCAAAATAAGTTGGTGTTGTCTGCATCTTGCACTGTGGCCCAAGGATAAGTTAAGAAATGATGCTGTTTTAATATTTCTCATTAACTGATTAACATATTTACAAATGAGGCTGACATTATTAGCAAAAATATGAACTCATACATGAAAAAAATGAGACTTCACCTGGAGAGGGGCAATGGAACAGGTTGTGGAACTTATGTATTTCTATATTGTTTAAATGTTTATTAGAATAAATATTAACTGTAAATAAAAACATTTAAAAGAAAATTATGAGAAATTTTTGGTTAGATTACTTTAAATTCAGGCAATGTCCACTTATTTGAATTTGATGCTGGGTCTCCAAAATACATTTGGTGGAAATCAATAATAATGATAATAATAATAACAGTAATAGCAGCAAACATGTATATTGGACTTACTGCATCCCATTTATGCAGCATGTATATATTAACTCATTTAATCCTCACGACTTTTTGAGCTAGAGATTATTTTATCCCCAGTGTAGAGATGAGGAAGTCGTAGCACAGAGACATTAAAGAGCTTTCCAAATTCACACAGGTGACAATTGACACACGACCCAAGCAGTATGTCTCCTGTATGTGGTCCCTTTAAGCTCTACTCTCTAAAAAAAAAGCCATTCATGTTTGAACTCCCCTATAAGTCTAGTTTAATGGCCTATAGGATAATATATCATTTTGCTAATTGTACTTTGACACCAAAGTCCCAAATTTTTAATCCTTACCTGATTTAGTAAGTGGAAAACTAAATTATATTCAATTCAACTCAACACATATTTATTGAAAGTTTGTCATATGCCAGATGATCTTCTGGATGCTTAGGATATATTAGCTACCGTTGGGCAGCTGAAGTTGTAGAAAACAGGAAAATAAAAATCTTGGCCTGAATTCTCCTTAAAGCAGAGCCTGTGACCATGGCTCAATTAAGTATAAGTGGTTAATTTTGGAGTATGATCTCAGCGGACAGGAGTTAGGGACAGGGGGCATGAAAGAAGGATGGTGGAAGAATTAATGGATGCAATAAGTTAGTCACCACTCTGAGTGACTAAGTGTTCTATCCCCTGGAAGACTTTATGAGAAGCTTCCAAGAATATCTGCCCGAGTGAAGAAGAATGCCCATCTCTCATTGGCCAAGGGTAGCCCTGCAGAATTAACTCCTCACCTTCAGGTCACACTAATTTTGTATCCAGTGGGTTCCCAAAGCCAGTCTGCAATATCAGAGAAGTACCAAAGCAGGAATTTAAGATGTGGGTCTGAGGTGAAGCACCTTCAGGTTGCAACTGCATGAAGCCAGTCAAAGCTCTCCGGGAACCAGTCACCTCTGCCAAAGCTGGAATCGTAGATGAGGTCAGCAAGATTAAAAACTGTGTGCAAGCCGTGTGAATGCAACAACAAACAGACATAAGTAAGTCACATATTTCACAAAGTAAAAAATGTATTGGTAAACAAAAAATAAAATGAAGCAGTTTAAAAAGATTTAGTGTGGGGGAGGGTGGAAGAAGTAAGCTTAAGCTTAACTACATTAGTCAGGGGAGCCCTCATTAAGAGGGAAATATTTGAGCAATGACTTGGAGGAAGTGAAAGGCAAGCCATGCAGATAACTGAAACTTAAAAATAACCTGAATACTATCAATTATTAAGAACTATTGAATAACTTCCTTCTGTAATCTTTTTACTTCAACATCTGAAATTGGGGAAGGATTTTAAATGTTCACTAAAATCTATTAACTAGATTTTAGTTTTCTTTTTTAGGCATTTCATTAACTTCTTTCAATATATTCTATTTTCCTTTCCTTTTTGTCAAATAAGGCAGCTTTCGTTATACTTAGGTAGTAAATGAAGACTAATACGGTAACAATGAAAGACTGTATGTTTCCAACCCAGATCCCTCCCTTGGACTCCAAACCTACAGATAGACTTGCTGACTTATCCCCACTTGGATATCTAATAGACATTTCAGGTTTGCCACGTCCTGATATCCCTCCCACTCCAAAGGTACACATTTTTACTTTACAGTTCAGTACAACTCCATTTTTCAAGTGTTCAGTATCAAAATCTTGGTGCCATTCCGAATTCTTTTCTCTCTCTCTCTCTCTCTCTCTCTCTCTCTCTCTCTCTCTCTCTCTCTCTCTCTCTCTCTTCTTTCTCTTACCTTCCATTTCTGGTTTGTTATCAAATCCTGATGTCTCTAATTTCAAAATATACCCAGAATTTAGCCACTTTCTCACAGACAGAGGCTTGGTTTAAGCTACCATCACTCCTTACCTGTATTACTACAATAACTTCCAATGTCCTTCTTACTCCTCCTTTGCTCTCCTCCTAAAGACTATTAAAATTTACTTCACATTATATAATTCCTCACTTAAAAGACTTCACTGGCTTCCTGACCCACACAGAGTAAAAACCAAAGTCCAACTCTAACCTTCAAGGCCCTGCATGTTCTGACACTCAGTATCTATCTCATCTCATCTACTCCTTTCCTGTTCCAAGCAGACACACTTCCTGCCTTTAGGCCTTTGAACTTGTTATTTTTCTCTGCTTGAAATGGTCTTCTCCCAGATATTAGATGATTAACTCAGACTTTTCTCAAAAGTCATGCTTTCAGTGAGTCCTTTCCCCACTATGGAGAATAGCATTTCCCCCACCCAAAACTTCCAGTTGCCCTTCTCTGCTTCACTCCTCCTTCCTTCTTTATCTCTCGAATTTGTCTGCTTATGCCACTAGCATATAAGCACCAGAAACTGTGCCAAGAACATAATATATGCTCAATAAATTTTTGCTGACTGCAAGAATAAACAAATGGTTTCAGAGGCATACATTTGCCTCCTGGATAATTGTGATGATTATAATAGAAATACAAAGGAAAAGAAAATGTTCAGCTTTTAACAACCAAAATTGTAATTTTTCAACTAGTCAATAGGTTTCACTATCAAAATATGTTGGGAAAAGTATTTTCCAAGGTTTTTTTTTAGCTCCCATTAATGTGCTGAGAACTAGGTTGAACAAATTGGGTGGCAGGGTTTTATTATAGATCATAGAGGAGTGGAAATTCATGATCTGGCATCATCAAGTTTCCTTTGGAAAGGAAGAAAGAGCAGAAAGCCTTTCTCTTTCAGGAGTGGTGATACTAAGAAGGAAAGAGAGGCAGAGAAAACAGCCCTTCAGATGTATATTATGATCTGCCTGCACCTCTTGGAATTAAAATCATGGGGGGGGGAGGGGAGATATTAGTTAGGTTGAAGAGAAAGCCGAAAGCCAAAGAGCTTTGGGTCCATCTTCCACTTGGTACTCTAGGAGTAGGTGACCATGAGACCAGCCTCATATGGGTACTGGGGAACAGAGAAGAAAGTTGTAGCAGGATTGGGGCAGTGGAGGGAAGTGGTTAACCAGTAGTTACAATGAGGAAATCAAAGCACTACTATAGCAAAGAATTTTGATTTGGGTGCCCAGACCAGGGAGCAAGTGGAAGAAACGTCCAGAACAAATGGAGAATCTGTAGTGTCATCTAGGATCAAGGCAGGATATAGTTAAGGGAAAAACAATTGGGTCCTAACTTATTCAGGATAGACAAACCATAATTTTTTAGCCATAGATTTCGCTGATTATATCATTCCTTGCTTAAAAGCCCTTACCAAGACACTATGGACTAGAATAGACTGACCATGAGTCCAAGGACTGTTGCAAATACAAGAGCCAGACCAGTACAAAGACCATCATGAAGTACTCCACCCACTCCAAAGAGAAAAGAGAATCCTAAACTTTGCTTCATCTAGATGCCCTCTTATAAATGGCACAGGCACAGGACAAATAGTTCTGATAAAGAGCTGGTCTTAGAATTGAGTAAATGTTTACCTACTCAAAATGTTTTAATGAGAAAGAAACTAAGCTGAAAGAAAAGATATACCTTGAATTGGCAAATTGAAGTTTTGATCCCTTACCCAACTACCACCACTGAGTAAATTGAGTGCTTAGAAAAATTTTATCAGTTATAGATAAATAAAAAGCCACACATTTTTTGCGCTTCCGTATAATAATGCATTTTCTACCCTAAACCAAATATACCACCCTTTACCTCCCTAACTGTTCTGAATTAAAATACAATGGTCCATACAAAACCAACCTAATTGATCAATTCCTCATGTATTAGTTCACACTGATCACTATAGGAGCAGATAGAATTTCAAACCTGTCCAGGGGCTGAGAAACAATATGTAGACAGGAAAAATGAGCCTCTATAATGATGAAAATATTGGCTCTCAACATAATCAGGAGTGTATTAAATATTATAAAAAAATTATATATATAATATATATATATATATATATATATATATATATAGTTTAGTCAGTCTACTTTCTTCTTCTCCCATGGTTCCATGGAAATTCAGGACATACTTTTTCTCTATATTAATCATACAGTCAACCAGAAATTGACACCCTAAAATGTTTTCAAATGGAACACTGACCAAATAAATGGTTGTGCAACTTCAGGTGAAAACAATAATCAGGATATCCCTTAAAAAATGTAATACTTCTAAATGAAAATACTTCCTTTGAAAATAATGTAAAATATCTTGTTTTTATTTAATGGCAGTTTCTTCCTTTATTTGTATGTCTATCTGTATAAGATTAGTTCACTGTCATCTATAACAGGAATCTCAGGTTTTGCATTGATCATGTAATAAAGAATTTTAACCTGTCATTTGCTGAGTCTAATTGATATTTTTAAAATGAAAACAAGGAGTTGTATCCTGTTGTTGTTTTTTGTTTGTCAGTAACTAATTAAGAAGTTTCCTGAGTAAGCAATTAAGCTAATGCCGTAATAATTACTTAAATTATAGATTGGTGTCTAAGAGTCACTGGAGAAAATTGATGGTCATGAAGACTTAACTAACCAAGAACAACTATTTTATCCATCTTATAAAAATTTTCTCCAGAATAAGACAGACAGGCAAGAACAATTGAAATATTTTGACAAAATATAATTTGATCTAAGTATTCAACTCATTTAAAATACTGTAACTGGTTTTAATATGTACATCAAAATGAAAGACATTCTATAAGAAATCCAAAGGTAAAGCAAAATATGTACATATTTCACTGTTTTTCCCAGCTGCAATTTGCTAAGTTAGCTCATTTGCCACATAAAAACAAATTAAAAAAAATTATTTTCACTGCTAAACTACTACTCACCTACCACTCCTACTGAGCACATTGTACACTCAATCATTGCTAATTTGCCCTTTTTTTTTCTCTAGCATCAACTCTCACTTATCTGATTACAGTTGTTCCTAAATAGTAGCAAATTATACTACAAAAACATATTCTCTTGGGTTTCTTTAATGTAAAAATGATTAGAAGTGAATGGAGATATCAGAGTTGGCAATGAATTTACTGGTTGGAATATACTGTTGCAAATTTAAGACAAATAAAGAAATAATAAATTACCAAGAAATAAATCTGGTGATTTTATGTTTGACCAGACTAATAATCTAAGTCAACCAGTAGATTCAGAGAAATACAGTTTTTCACTTTCAATTAACATTACAGAAATTTCCAAGACCAAGAACAAGGTAATCATCAAATTAGAGTGTTTCCTTTAAAATTTTGAAAGGTAGCAGTTTTTTTTTTTCTTAAAGTTAAATGGAGTTTATCTTGGAGTAAAATCCCATTAAAAGTTATCAATTACAATGGAGTTATAAGAAGTTAATGAAACCTAAAGTAGATTTAAATATATTTTTAATAACGTGTCATTTTCAAAAAGTTGAAAAAATAACTCTAATATAAATATCGAATGAGCATGTGTCCCAATTTCTTTCACCCATTACTTAGGGAAACAGGATACTACATCTGGTTCTGGGGGAAGAAATACCAAACATTACCAGTCTAGATCACAAAAACATGTTTTTTCAGGGGGCATAAAATATTTTCCAATTCACTTAAACTCACAAATATACAAAGAAACATACCCCAAGCAAATAATTCCCAAAGATTATTCTTGGAGACAAAAAGGCTGGTCTCATTTCATCTTGATCTCTGGGTGTGGCATGCGGTGTTAATAACCATACGAACCTCCTTGCTTCGGTCAGCTAATCTAGAGCCAAATAGTGTTGAGCAACTACCCAGGCCAGAAAACTAACTTCTGTAAAAATTTTATAAAGAGTCTCAGATTTTCAACAGCCTCTATTATTTCAGATATATATTTTAAATTGCTCTTATTGACCGTTTTATTTTGAAGATCAGAAACCAAACCCCGAAAACTCATTTCAGCAAAGTTCATCTGTAGGAGCTATAAATTTGGGTAAATTCTTCTTTTCTTAAGGTCCCTATAATACAGTGAGCTATCTGGCCTGCTAAAGAATGAGGTTATTTATAGCCTGTAAGCTCTAAAATGCTTATCAGACCAATTTTCTGGGAGGGTTTTATGGGTCTTTGTTTGACCTATGAAGTACATTGTCAAAACTAAGGAAATGAGTTTTATTCTCAGACTAGACACTTCAGGTATGGTCTTGGTTGCATAAACATTTGTCCAATTATGTCCTGGTGAAAATCTCTACAACATAATTGAACTGGTGCAATTAACTCTGTTGCCATAAGAAAGGTAAAAGACTCAGGAAAGTATTTGTTCCTGAAATCTGATGCCTCAGGGAAAATGTTACAATTTAAAGGATGGTTCATTTCAATTTGCAAAAGAATAGTCTACTAAATTGAGGACTAAGGAGAGATCAAGAAAAAAAAAAGGTGTTTTTTTTTTTTTCTCCCATCCCTCAATCGGAAAAAAAGAACATTAAAAATAATATAAACAATTAGATTTTCTTCCAATTTAAGTTTTAGATATAAGACTTAAAGTGTATTGAAAAGTATTGAAAATCCTGACTTGTTTTTTTAGTACCATCTGACAGTTGTCTAAGTGGTGACACTTTAAGATATGTATTCTACCCACAAGTCTACATCTTGATTTATCAACAGTTAAGGGCACGTGGGTCAGTGTGTATTTGTTTTCTATTGCCGCATTATAAACTGCCACAAATTTAGCAGTTTAAAAGAACATTCACTTATTATCTTACAGATCACCAGGTCAAAAATCCTGGTGAACTCAATTGGATTCAGTGTTCTCAGGTTCAATGCTGAGGTCTCCATTTTGGCTGGATAAGGCTCTCTGGAAGCTCTGAGGAAGAATCTCACTTCCAAACTCAATTAGGTTGTTGACAGAATGAAGTTCCATATGACTGTAGGTCTGAGTTCTTGCCAGCTGTCAGCCGGAGTCCGCTCTCTGCTCCTACAGGCTGCCTGTATTCCTTCTCACCCAGCCCCACCTTCAAAACAGCAAGTGAGTTAAATCCTCCTCACATTGCAACTACCCCTGGCTTTGCCTTCTGCTCCCTGCCAGAGAAAAACTGTCCACTTTTAAAGAGCACTTGTGGTTCAGTTAGACCAACTAGATATTCTTCCTATTTTGGGTTAACTGATTAGTAACCTTAATTACCTCTGCAAAATCCCATTTGTCCAATAACATAATATAATCACAGACCTGATAGTTTATCACATTCATAGTCCTGAGGATTAAGAGGGAAATCTTGGGGGTTTGGGGAGGAGGTAACATTTTAGGATCCTGCCTACCACATAATCCATTTCACAAGGCTCTGTGACTTTTTGTTTTTTCTTTCAAGCCCACAGTTTAAAGCAGAGCCTTCAGGGAAGAAAGAGAGGAGAGGAGAGGAGAAGACACATGCTGATGACACAACTGAATGTTGAGGTTAATTTATTATCATAATTAACAATATCATCATAGAGAAGTGTAAAATCCTCTACTGAGGTGTCATGAATACCTATTTCATATGGATTCGTTCAGTGTTTCTCAAGATATAGAACGTGTGGACAATGTGTGATGGACAAGTCTACCTAGAAATATTCTGAGTGTTACAAATAAATTACTACTTCATAAATTCATACTCAGTACTCCTTATCCATAAATGATGTTTTCAGAACAGTTACAGTCATTAAAAAAATATTAGTGTGGGAGATTTTTACATGTTTCATACTACTCTTAAACGTCTCTCAACCACACAGAAGATGCTGGGTCTGAATACCAATCTTTTCCCCAATTTATAGTCTCCCTTCTCCAGTATCCTTTTTTGCCACCCCAAAAAAGTTTTAAAGGAGAAAAAGCAGTTAAAGGTTTAGCTGTACTCCATTTGTTTTTTCTTTTAGTTCTTGCTATTATGGTCACATCAAATCAGTATTTTCTTTTGAAAAAAACCAACCAGGTAATAACAATTTCTGTTCTGGAATAGCTTCTTTAGAAGGAAGAAATGTTGACCCGCCACTCACCCTGAAACTCCTATTTTTTAATCCTTTGTTCTCTTCTTTTCTCATCTGTGTCTCTCATTTTTAATTCACAATAGCATTATCTCTCAACATCATCCCCAGAGCACAAAATGCCCTACATTAGAATAGAACAAATGTTGTTGTTATTATTTTTTAAAGCCTTTTTAAATGTTTGAAATGTTTATATTTATTAAAAGTCTGCAAGGTAAGAGGTGCTTCAAAAAAGGTATCATTTGTTTTCAAAAAAGATTCTATTAATTACTCTCAGTAGAATAGTGAACAGTAAATTATTATTAAAACAATGCTGATAAAATTACATGAATCCACTTACAGTTTTGTACCCTATATTTTTATGACTGCTGTCCAGAATTCACTGTAACTTCAGAGATCATGAAACAATGTGATCCACATGAAATAGAAACTGTACCCTAGTAAAAGAATATGTAGCACTGGACTTGTCCACTGTCTTTCAGCAGAAATGTATATTCTAAACCATTGTGCATATGAGATTTTTATCAGATTGACACAATGTAAATGTTAAAAGAGAAAATATGATATGGCATATCGACATGATAATTTGCTATAACTGGGATTGGCAAACTTTTCTGTAAAGGGCCAGGTAGTATATAGGCTTTAGGAATCAAGTAGTAGCAACTGATTAATCCTGTTGTCCCATAAACACAGCCATAGACACTATGCAAATAAACGAGTGTAGCTGTGTTCCAAAAACACTTTCCTTATGGACACTAAAATTTTAATTCCATATAATTTTCACATATCACACAATATTATTTTCCTTTTGCTATTTTCAACTATTAAAAATATGTAAAAAATCTTTCTTAGCTTGCAGTTTATAGAGCTCTCCACCATACTATATATATTAGGCTAACTCTAAGAGTGTTTTTTAAGCTTGCATCTCAGAGTTGTAGGAACGGAGGATGCTCTCACAGAACACTGTAACCATAAACTCAATCTCTTTTTAGGGTTGATAAGAACAAACAAAAGGAAGTCTGTTATCTTCATTTCCTGTGTTCTTATCTTTTAGGAAAAATGTCTGTAAATGTTAGTAATGGCCATTATTAAATTTGTTTGTCACTCATTTCTAAATGTTGTTAGTATTTTATTATGCACAAGTCACCATGATAGATATTTTGAGTGCCTGACAACAAGGGTTTATGTATCAAAAAGGAATAAGGGAAGTACAAATGCAGACAGTACAAGATATCATAAACTGAGAGACTATGCAGCTAACAAGAAGGCAAGAGCTTGTCTGTTTGGGGATAGGGAGTAGATTTTTAAGAAAGGCTTCCTGATGGAGGTACAATTTGACCTGGGCTTATAAGAGGGGTACAATATCTCTATTGAATATCAAAAAAGAACATTCTAGTTATAATTTAGCTAATGAGGTTGCATAAAAAGCCCCATGCACATGTCCAAAGCCCCCTTAACAAATGATACCTATCCATTAATAATCTGTGAACTGAAATAAAAGGAAGCACAAAAGAAGTACTTTAGGCCCCTAAAAGCTCTAAAAAGTCTCTGTATATTCACAAAAATTACCAGTATTTACTAATTATTAACCCCAGAAAATTTCATCCACTTCTCCATTCAATTCAATTCAGTGTCTAAATCAGTGAATTTCCATTTTGTGTCTATCTGCATACTACTTCCACAGTTTTCAGTTTGTGCATGAATTTAGTTATGTAAATAGTATTAGCTGTATGAGGAGTTTGTACCGAACATTAACAATAATCTAGGTGTTGTGTAAATAGGTAGGGTTTTTCATTTGTATGTTCTGTATTTGACCTTGCTTTATGCATTAGATATATTCCATTAAATGCTCACAAAAAAACACAAATGAGTATGAGATCACATTTTTTTTCATTGATTTAACAACATTTTAGAGATACTAAAACACTGAAAAAAGTTTATCTCAAATACTATTACGTTTAATCCTAGCATTTCTTTTGAAAGCCCCTCTTAACACGCATATTATATACATTCTCAGGATTGCTTACGTTTCCACTGACGTTTGTCTCTAAATTGGAGAAGGTAGCTAATTTTTGAAAAATCTGAGTCAAATCAGTCACCCTAAATTATGTAACAGTCAGTAGCAACGTTAATTTCCTGTAAGCACTACCTTAGCTGCATTCAACAAATTTTCATATGATGCATTTTCATTAACATAAAGATTGAATATTTTCTTATTTCCCTTATGATTTCGCTTTTTACTGTGAACTTTTTAGAAGTGTGTTAATTTTCAGATACTAAGATTTTCTCTAAACATCTCAATACTAATTTTTAGTTTGAGTCCACTGCAGTTAGAAAATATACTTTGTATGATTGCAAATTTTTTAATATATCAAGGTTTATTTTATAGCTTATGATCTATACTGGTAAACATTGTGAACACTTGAAAATGTGGATTCTGCAGTTTGGGGGTACATTGGGCTATAAATGTAAATTAAGTGCTCATGGTTTATAGTGTTATACAGCTCATCTATTTCTTTCTTTACGATCTTTTTAGTCTAGTTAATTAGAACTACATATAATACATTGCCCTTCTTTTGCCCCAGTCAAGTCCTTTAAGTACCATGTTAAAAAAAAAAAAAAAAGAAAGAAAGGAAGAAAAAGGAAAAGGAAAAAGAAATACAAGAAAGCAGTAACTAGCTTTAAAAGAAGTTTAGAATAAAATGGAAAAAAGAAATGATTCATACGTTTGTTGAAAAATGGCATTTTGGTTTTGTGGTTTGGTTTTTTGGTAAGAAGCAGACAGCTGCTGGGGTGTTTCTTAACAAAAAAATCTTCAGCAACCAAAGACATCAAAGAGAGCCACCCGAGTGCATCAGCCAGACACCTCTCAGTTTATAGCCAGCCAAACCTTGTCTAGTTAAAAGAGGACAATTTTTAAAAAGAGGGTGAAGTTGCAAACAGCTGTACAGAAACAGAAGAATGGGTACCAATTTCCATTTTTTCCCCTCTCTCCAGACCAAAGCTAGCAGTGGTTGTTTGTTCCTGTCTCTGTCTTGTCAAGAATAAGCACATTGATGTCTCTGTGCTTAACGGAAGGAAAGCTGGCTGACTCATTCTAATCTTCATGAGGTACTGTCTGCGAATGACAAGGCAAGGGGATGATGAAGTAATCTTGTTGTTCCTTGTATCACTTTTAAATGATTCAGTCTTTTTAAAGGAAATGTTCAGTTTTTCAGATTTCTATCTCCACAATATGGCCTCTGGGCATATAGGGCTTGTGTGGACTCATGGAAGAAAGGAATAATGGTGCCAGAGATGCACATAGTGTTGTCCTCTGGATCCTGCTGGGCAAGGCCAGTGCCTGTACTTGTTACCACTCTGATATAACAGAATGCTTATTTCATTTGAGGCATCGTTATACACCAGTGTTTTGTGTCCTGACTCCAGGCCGCCTATATTAGCTCCCTGGCTCTCTCAACATCTTCTAAAAGCTTTTGGCCAAGGAAGATGGCATGAAGGCAAAAGCCCCGCGCTGAGCTTACTTATCTCACCAATCTCTTTCACTAAGGTCATGCAATTGCGCCTCATTGGTATGTCGCCAAGCTGGCTCCTTCTACAGGCCTCAGAATACAGGCCACATGCTTTAGTGTTATCAGGCTATCTTATACTTATCTGAGTCTTCTAATACATTTCTCTTTCTGGAATTGTCATCTCTGAAGAGTGGAGATGAGGACTCACAAATCTGACCATCTTCCTCTGCCTCTATCAGTTATCATACTCCCCTAGCCTGCAACAGCTAAGTTGTCTACTTCCTCTTCCTCTCTGGCAAGCATTTCAATTTAGTCTCAGCCTCTTCAAGAAACAGTCTGTTAGCTTAGTCTTAATGGCAGGTGTCGTGTTTCTCTACTCAGTGGAAGAAACCCTATGATCTGGGCATATCAGGCATATGCTCAAAACACAAGCTGCTCCCTCACCAGGATCTAGAATGATTAAACATGAAGATACATTGGTGCATTGTGCCAAATATAATAAATACTTCTATTATAGATGTTTAAAAGTTTTCGGCATCGGGAATACAGTTGCTTTTCAAAGCAGGGTTAAAATATTTGTAGGGGAGACCATGCAATTGATTCTTTCTTCTCTTCTTAAAACAGGACTAAGGTTATAGATTGTGAGAATGGGGACTGTTTAGTATATATATATATCAATACGCCACAAATAATCAATTATATATAACAGAAAATCACGCTCATTCACATTTAATCATTCATTTATCTAATGCTTATTGAACACCTATGAATTGCAGAAAGTTTATGTTTCTTCAGTTTTTATGAATTGAATCAAATCTCTGCCAACCTTCCCTGCCCACCTGGAAGGAAACCCATCACCAGCCAACTGTTGGGTTACTCTTGCGCCATCTCCCACTAGTTAGAGTGGAGCACATGAACTTAAGCAACCCAAGAAATTAAGAAAGGGCTGTCTTTGGTTTGCTTTGGTCAATGGTGTTTCTGTAACTTCTTTCTGCTCAGGCCTTTCTGCCGTAGAGGACAGAGTTCCCCCGTGTGAGCCAGGGGACAAGTCCACAGGTTTTCTTTCAGGCACTGTTTGAAGTGCTAGAGATAGAGGATATAAAAAGCAATTAGAGCTGCCACCCTTATGGAGCTTTCATGTGAGCCAGGAAGGTGTACATTGAATGAGCACAGAAATATAAAATATAATACCCTTGGAACTTCATTATGCTACTAGGGAACCATGTAGAGATGATTTCCAAGGCAACATTATTATATTGCCTTATGGGAGACACAGGGGTCCTTTTAGTGAAGTTAAATTGCTGTCAAAAAATATTTGATCTCCTGCTTTATTGGAAAAAAAGATGCTAAAATGTGTTTCCTGACCACTGTTATATCTTGCTTGCAGGTGAAGACGCTGGCAACCTGTTTTCCTAATTTTTAAATTAATTTTGGTAAAGCATACCTAGAATGCTTGCTAAATATTAGCTTTAATTATTTGTTCATTGCCATCATATGCAAGGCAATGTGAACCAAATACTAATAGATTTAAGGATTGAAAGCTTGAAGTATTTCTGACATTTGGGAAGAATCAACAAAAGTTGATAAGTGATTAGGAGGAATAAAGACATTGATTTCAAAAGCTACAGGTCTATGTTATTCAAAAGATAATGACATTGGTAATAGGAAAAGTATGAAAACAATGAATTCAGATTTTAACTTGTGAACTTCCATAATTTAAAAATCTAATATGTAAATAATTTAAATTATCATAGATAGAGATGTAAAATTGGGAGAACTATTAGTGAGGGTTGGGAGTTATTAAAAACAGATGCTAGGTGAAGCCATGTAAGTGGGTGAGTTTGCTCAAAAAATGTACATAAAACTGAAAAATAGGGTCCTGTATTAAGATTGAGCCCACAGATGGGAAAAACAAAATTAGCAAGATAATTTCATTCATTTACAAGTAATTATTTAACTGCTTGCCAGATAAGGGTGAAAGTGCTAAAATTAAAATAGGCTAAGTTATTAATAAATCAATGTCTTTTTTCTTAAAAGAGCTCATCAGCAAAAAGAACATATATAACATATATATTTTCTCCTTCTCCCTTACAAAAGGTATTTCTAGACTTTTCATGATCTTACTGAGGTAGGTGTCAAGGAAATGCTGTTATTTTTTTCTAGAAGGTTATGCTCATCAGATATTTAAATGGAATTGTTCAAAAAAGGAGAGGTCCTGGATACTGGTACACTGAATTGAAATGGGTGAGTATCCCAAATCCACTGGGATCTAAATAATAGAGGGGCTGGGATTTTGACATTTTTTTCAAGTGGTAGGAGCCTGGAAGTCACTCACAAATATGATGAAATGATATGGAAAGGCTTCTCAGAGGAAGACTTTGGGAACTGATAGTGCATCAGACTTGCTAACCTGTGGCTCACACTGAGGAACCACCATCCTCTATAACAGAAGGAGCCTGAGCAGAAAGAAGCTATAAAACACCACTGACCAAATCAGCCAAGGATTGGCACTTCCCTAATTTTCTTGAGTTGCTTAAATCCATGTGTTATGCTCCAACTAATGGGAGATGGCATGAGGGTAACCCAACATTTGGTCGGTGATGGGTTTCCTCCAGGTTGGCTGAAGAAGGTTGGCAGAGATTCAATTCAGTTCATGAAAAAATTTTGGTGTAAATTTTTCTTGAATTTATATCAGCTATACAAACAGGAATTAAGATACAGTCTTTGCTTTTCAGACAAGTATGGTGTGTAGGCAAATATGAATGTGATAAATGCTATGTACAGGTACAAAAGGAGAAGAATGTCATTGTTAAGAAAAATACAATGAAAAACATCAAACCACCAAAAATGATGATGTTAACATTTTGATATATTTGATTTTTAAAGAGGAGTCTGCTTTTTTTTCGGCCTACTCACCCTGTAGCTTCTTGTCCACAATAATAATGAGCCGAAGAGAACAAAATTTTATTGCAACTGTACTTGCTTTATGTAATTTGGAAATCTGTGGTAACTCAGAGCACAGACAGAAAGAGAGAACTCACCTGTTCTGAATTGTGCCATGTTATTTAAGGGCAAAAAAAGTTCACTTCTTTAAATAAGATTCTGAAGTTCTACCAGCATGCTCTTTGTATCTTGTACACTGGAGAACCAATCCCTAAAGTAAGGGACAAAAATAAAAGGAAAAGACTGGAAAGAAAACTCATGAAAGACCCTTGTGTAATGCCATACAAAAAAAAAAATACGCAAATTGTATCTTTGCATTGAAAAATTTCATAAGTTTCATAGAGTACATATTGACTTCTTTATAGTCTAACAGGGATTAAATTGCAGACTCCCATAGCTAAAGGAGATTAGAATGAAGCTAATAGAGGGAGACTTAAGAGAGGAAAGTATAAGAAGGAGTGAATTCTTAGGACTACAGAATTGATTTATCTCTTTTGTGTCCTAGAATATGAATACTTTTACCTTATCAAGGGTCAGGTCTGGGATCCTAGGGAAAGAGCAAAGACTTCAGGGAATATTTAGGAGAGAGTAATTAATTCCCATTGCTATCAGGTTTATTTAATACCCATTTTTATATAAATGTGCAATGATTAACATTAAAAAATCATGACACACATGATGAGCTTTAAGCCATCAGATCTGAAAGACAATTTTCCAATGCCACTGGCTGTTTTCCTTTCATTGATTTGTTGACTATTTCATCTTTATACATAACAGCATAATTACATAGTCAATAGTCCTAAGAGATAGCAGTTATCGAAACTGTAAGCTCCTCCTCATGCTGTTCTCATTGTTAGAAGATAGAATAAAAAATTGAGCTTAAGTCAGAGTAAAAGATCTAAAACGTTGAGGGAATGCTTATATGACATATATATTCTATATGTAAATATATGTGATTTAAGTTAGGCACCTGGTTTGGCTGAGTAGAATCTTCAGTTTTATTCCTGCAAGAAGTAAGTTAATAACTAAACAACATGGATAATTGTTATGGGGTAGTCTTTGGCTGTATCAGAGTCATTTTTGAAGTAAGTATTTTCGTAACCAGTAGACAAACAAAAGACTGGTTGTCTTGGTTACAGATGATACATATCAGAATTGGCCTATTTTCCTTATGTGGCTTTTCACATTCTGAATCATGATTTTTCATAATTATGTTAAATACCAGTAATCATAAATGGCAGGTACAAATCATTAGTGGTGTGACTGTGATTCATTTTCACATGTACCTTGCATAAGCAAGAATCTTTAAAGAAACTTTAGAGTCAGAACATCTCTCTGAATTTATCACTAACTTGACTTATTTTGAACTTTATGATAAAACTTGGGAGTTAGACAGGTCTGCTTATTTATTTGATGTACAACATAAATATAAAATATTTGGTCTCTCAAGTAGATAAATACCTCATATGCTACAGCATTACACAAGGAAAAGTTATAATCTCAAGGAAAACTGTTTCATATGTACACGAAATGGTTGTACAAGTATAGTCATTTATGTATTTTTTATTAAATGAATGTTACTTTTTTTAAATGAAAAGAATGATTAACATTATACATTTCCTTATTGAGAAAAAGAATAATTAGGAAGAAATCTTTAAGTATAGCTACAAAATAAAGTAACACAATTTCCTATAATTGTATAAATTTCAGTATTGAGAGTAGTGGATGCAATTTAGACTTCTTGGTAATAGAAGTCCAACAAACCTTCATTTTACAGGGTAGTTGAAAAGAACTAGGCCTCTCTCCAATAAATATCAATAATTTTGGTAATGTATCAATGCAAACTGAGACCTTTCTGAAAAAATTTTTTGAATAACTTTTAAACTTACCCTACAGTAAAAGTGTGAGGAATGTCTAGTAAAAAATGGACATCTATACAACTCATCTGAGGCACTAAGTCCAGAATTATACCATGAAAATTCAAGTATATATTTAATTTAAGAGGAAATTGGAAAAGAATAAATCTCATTTGTTTCCACTGTACCTAACCAAAGCTTCCTTTAATATCTCATTAAAGGCAATCGTGGTTATTTGATAAAAATACATTTGAATGAGAATGGGACAGAAATTAAAAGACTAGTGAAGGACCGGTCCTTTGTCTGTCATGGGCTGTGGACATCTTTTCTTGGATATGAAATGCTATGAGTCAATATTACTATTTATATAGAAAATCAATAGCATCATCTCATAAGAGCCTGTCATACCCACCTGTGCTACCCACCTTACATTTGTGAAATAGCTACCATTGGCTCATTTTTATTATAATATTCTAAGTGCTTTTTATAATAGCAATTATGAGTTTTCTCATCAGTAAAATAAAGGTATCATTTTATAATATTAACCATAGGTTGTTTGTTTGTTTGTTTGTTTGTTTGTTTCTTTCTTTCTTTCTTTCTTTTTTTCTTTTTTTTTTCTTTTTTTTGCTGTTATACAATGTCTACAAAGTGCTTTATGCGGTGCCTGGAAGTTAGTAAGTTAACTGTATGGTCGTTGGTTGCTACTGTGAAAATGAATACAGGAAACCTTGTTCAAAATGGATTCATGAAGCCCTAAAGTGGGAGCTTTTGCACACTACCACCTACCACACCTTGCAGACTCCAACAGGAAGAAGCTTACTTTACTACTCTAGCAGAAAAAAGAAAGATTTTCTCCTTGCTTGACAACAGACCCATCCAATGAGAAGCCATGACTCAGTCAATGAGAAGCTACTACACTTCAAAATTCCCTTTTCCTCTAATGGAAGTTTTGTTTCTAACAGCTTCTCCCAACTTCCCCTTTTATGAATAAAAGGTTGCTTTTCTCCTTTGTTTTCTAGGCCTGCCTATGGTTTTGCTATAGCTTGCTTGTCCGGAATTACAATTCTCTGCTGTTCCTGAATAAACTCATTTTGCTGGTAAACAACTGGCTATTTCATTTTTTAAAGATGACTATTAATTTCTTGGCTTCTTTGCAGAAGACAGATGACTTGAAATTGTTTGAGTACCTCCAAAAGACTGCTTAAAAAGTGACTGCAAAGAAGCCAATTTGGAAGAGTTAAATAATCTTTTTAGAGTCTTGTCCTCCCCGGTGCTGGCTGACACTATCTATTACAATTCATTATGCATTTGTATTGTTCATGATTGCATCAGAGCTGTCTGTTTCTACATGCAGCTCTTTCAAGTGCCCAGAGTTTCTCTGGGAGCGGAGTTCTCTGAGTGCAGCCAAAATTTTTCAGCACAGGGCTGACCAAAGAGGACAGGTCTGAGTTCTTTAATAGAGGCAAAATTAGTTAAACTTAAATGGAAATATCTTAAATAAAATTTTCCATTTTTCCCCCCAGGTTTTCAAGTATAATAAGGCAGTGATATCCATGAAATAAGACTTTTGTGAAAATAGGTTTGTTTTTTTTTCCCTAAGACTTTTCCCCCGAGGAATTGTAAATGTATAATTTGGGTCAGAAACTAATATATGCAGGCTACTGCCTATCTTAGTCTCAAGTTTATTTCAATTTCAAAAGAGAAAATCTTTGCAGAGTTTGCATGACTAGTTTTTAATATCCTATGGTAGAGCAAATGTAAGTTTGTACCTTTTGAGGGTCATCTTACTGAGTAGTTTGATTAGGTTGCAGTCAGTGGTGATCCAGAGGTGGGAGGTAAAATGGATGTTCAAACTGGAAGAGACATTGAGATTGAGGAAAGACCCAGAGAGTGTGAAAGTCAAAAACATTACAGAACACATCAATTTCTATTTTAAGGCACTGTAAATAGAGTGCTTTTTTTTTTTCCATTTTAACAAAGGCATACATAGCAATGAAAATTCATTAGAAATGACATAATTCTGAACTTGTCTCAAATAACACATGCAAAAAGGACGGCATTATTTTACTTTCTCACAAAAAGCCTACTTTGGGAAGCTAGCAATTTCCCTTTGCCCTCTCTTGTGTATATGTGAAATTCTCAAGGTTGTCTCCTGAATATTTGTTCTATTACATATTTTTTCTCGCTTGTGAAATGCCCTTAGCCTTTTATATGATACATATATTTCACTCTTGAATTCAAAGTTCTCCCTCAGTTTTGACAGCATTTCATTCTTCAGTTTTCTAACAAGTGTCCAGTCTCTTTAGACTGGGTACATGATGTCACCCAGATTGAGAACTCATTTCTTATTTTCATTCACTACTCAGTAGGCTAAGCTTTCCACAGCCGGCTTGCTTTGCATTTGCACTTCATCTATCCAAATTTACATCTACTGAGGCCTGTATCCTTAAAGCCTTCCACAGATTTCTTCTAACTCGGAACTTTTGGAACACTTGCTCTCTGAACCACCTGTTACGCTTAAGGATATCTTTGTGTGTTGCTGTGGTTTCATGATGTCTCATCAAGCTCAGGAAAAGAACCAAGCTGCTAGAAGGCAGGAACCTTGTTGTATTATTTTATTTATTTTTTTCACTTTGTCTATTCAATAAAAGTATAATGGACAGTATGCATACTAAATTCTGTGCTAAGCACTGGAAACGTTGATATCCTTAAGAAGTTCTCTCTACAGTCAGGAATTTCATAATCATTTGAAATGTCCCCAATTTCTGTATCAGTAGCTACAAATAAGGGACAATAAAATACATATGCATATGTATTATATATGTATATATATGTATATATATATGTGTATTTTATTATGGCTTAACTCTGAGGCTCTCATGTTTTGAGATGTACTTTACATTTAGGCTGAAGGGGCAGAGTGAGAGAGGATAGGAAGACTAGGAATCAATATTTTTAAAATGAACACCAAGTGATTCTGTTGCTCATCCAGTTACGAACTCTTCTGCCATTGATAAAGACTAAATTCTAGAAATGTCACAGAATTTTTAAGTTCCTTAACTGTGGCCTTATCCATATACTTCTTTTAACTTCTGCTTTAAGCAAGATTTTATGAAAATAATTATTGGCCTATCATATGTTAAATATTTTGATTTATATTTAAATATTTGCTCTGCTCCTCTGTTTAGGCATGGTATCTTTCTTACCTGAGAGTCAAAAATGGGAATTGGAATAGTCATCCTTCAGGATTTTTGTCAGCATCATATTTGAATCTTGACATATTTATTGGTGTAAATCATTATAGCAGGCATTTATCAAGTACCAAGTAGTGTATTTTGTTTAGGTCTGGATATTAATTTTTGTTAATAGAGTTCTATCAAATACCTAACAGTAAATGTAAATAATAACAATAAATACATATTAAATGTATAACACTAAATAGTAAATATGTAATATGATTATAATACTAAAATGTATAAGTACAACTATATGTATAAATACATTGAAATGTTAAATCAAACAAAATGTATAATGCCAATAACATAAAAACAGTTACCAGACTCTGTAAATAGTCCCATTCACCACCCAGCTGTTATTTTAAGAACTTCTCAATCTATCTACATTTAGTAACTCCTTGCCCCCAAAGTACTAGGTATTTAATATCACCTTCCATGAGCTTTTACACAATAAAGATAGCTTTAGTCAACTTGAGTTACAATAAGTATAAAAAAATATTGTGCATCTAAATGTGCCATTTACTTATGAAGACAATATGACAAAACTGAACGGCATTTTGATGCATTATTTAAAAAAATGATTTATCCATTCATCCTTTCTTAAAAGATTTGAAAATATATGTAGCTGATTAGAAATTTATTTTAAGAATTAACAGACTTTATATGCATATTTCACTTTTCTTATAAAATAGTATTTTGGTTAATGCTATCCTGGCATAACTGATTATTTTAATGAGAGAAATTTGATGAATATTTTAATCCATTTTTACTCTATTTTAGTAAGTGATTATTATGATAAACTTAATCCAATATTAAAATAACTGAAAATTATGTTATGTTCCTTAAGTAATTTAAAAGTAGTTCTTGTCATTATGGTAAGCTAATGTCTGTGTTCTTTACTAAAAATGTGGAGACTTCAGCACTACTTTTCCACAAATTTGTGTGTCCTTGGGGGTAATCCTATAATAAATTTGAGCTGCATTTTATTCATCTTTAAAATAAGAATAATTATGCCTTCTCTTTGCTTTATGTATTACAAGAATTAATTACATATTTAAAATATATAGAACTCTTTACCACCTTACAAGTAACAAATATCAAACATATTATTACTATAACATTAGGAAGAGATTTTCTCTTTCTTTATGGCTTGCCAGAAGGCATCATGTATTATAGTTTGTATTTCTTAATAAAATCTCTTTTATAGAATTTTAGGATCTTTTATTTTCTAATTTCATATTTCTAAGGAATACTTTTATAAAAGAAAGTTACAATTTGGAGTTAGCTACAACTATTACTCTTGCCAAATAACCCAGTTCTCAAAAACAAAGGTTCTTAGATTTGAAGGGTATCTAAAACATTGGTCCAATTTCCCACTCAGAACAGGTATCATCTCTATAACCTGCTTGATAAATTGACTTCTAATCTCAATTTGACCTTTCCCAGGGACCACTTCACAGAGCAACGCACTGCATTTTAAAAATTTGGAAATAAATATGCAGTAGTTATCAACAAAGCCAAAAGTTGGATTATTAAAAGGATCTTGTAAAATTGACATACCTCTGACAAGATTTAGAAGAATAAAAGAGAGAAGACATAAATAAATGTATTTGGAATGAAAAATGCCATGAAATTTTAGCTTTCTTAGAGACTAAAAAATAGATCATTATTATCAATTTTATGTCAATAATTTTGAAAGCTTCTATAAAATGATTAAATTAGAAATTTATATATAAAAAAAGATAAATTTACTCAAGGAGAAATGGAGAAACCTAAGAGCTTTGGTGATCTCAGCAATGAAGGCCAACTCAGGAACCCCTGCATCAGTTTTTAGAAAACCCTATAAGTGATAGCCCTGTCTCTCTGCCACTGAGACTGGTTATTATACTAACACTTCAGTGCTAAAATCTTGGATTTATTTAAGTTCCACACAAAAAATGAATAAAAACAGCTGTGGTAATAAAAATATAAAATAAGTATGACAATCTATAACATCCAGTTTAGATCAGAATAGAGCTATTAGATGATTCTAAAGGAGTCTAATTCTTATTTTTTTTCTTAGCTAAGATTTTACTACACTTATAAATGACTTTAATTATCGACTAAAACTATTCAGAAAACATGCCTTGAGGAATTGCTGCTATTCAGTTCTGGCTAACAGTGATGACCAATTGAGCTACCCGTGTTTTGGCAAAAAACAACAAAAAAAATTTTTTTAAATATGAGCACTTTTCAAATTCTGAGAGACTAGAAGTAATTCAGTGCTCGGTAACTATGGTCAATAGATTCAAAGGTTTCCATTTTACATGATAGAATGTTTTCAGGTTTTTATGACATAATGATTATGAAATATGGCTATTTTGCTTTTCTAAAACATGCTACTATAGAACTTAATTTCTTGTAGGCATTATCTGTAAACTCCTTAATTGTTCAGATTATATTCCTGCATTGGCATATAGTAAGCTGCATGTCTTTTGAAAAGAATTATGATACGTTCATGGGTAGGATTTTCATATAAAACACAGAATGCTCAGTTAAATTTGAATTTCAGATAGACAACAACAATTATTTAGTATAATTAAATATTGCATGGCACTTGTGTCAAAAAATCATTCATTATTTAACTGAATTTAAAATTTAAGTGGACATTCTGTGTTTTTATTTACTAAATCTGACAATCCTATTTATACTTATCGATTTTCCAATAAACGTAATGGCCGGTTTGAGCATACAACCTCTAAAGTCTTTCTCAGAGTTAACATTGTATGACGTGTATCTGTTACATTTAGTCATAATTTGAAACTTGCAACATAGAGTGTTATACTAATTTATCAGCATCTTATTGATGAAGAAACTAAAAATTACAAGATTATTTCAAATTTTTCTTCAAACATGGGAGTATGATTTTTCACAAATAAAACTATGAAAATTGTAAAATGGTTAGCTTCACTGAATTGAATTTACTTTAAAATTAAAAGACATTTTACTGCTGAAATAACTAGGCGATTTATTGTGTTTTTGTGCTAAACTTCTATAGCCAACTTCAACTGAAACGCAGAATTCCCAAATGGAAGAACTGAATTCTCAACCTACCATCAGCATCTTCCACTTCTTAAATTCTGCAACTTCCTCCAACATTGTTTAAAAAAAAGAAAAAAAAAAGGCGAGATCTTTCAGAAAGAATTGGAAGAAAACTCTTGGGTGTTGAAATAGTGTTACCAATAGTAATAGCTCTTTTTCTATAGAATTGACAGATTGCAAAATTTATAACCTGCATAAGAATTATGCCTGGAGCTATGAGGCAATACTTAATCCAGATTAAAATATATGAAAATAAAAGTAGTCTTATATTTACCAGATATAAAACTATGTTTTTGTAACCTTCCAAATAAAAGGTAACTAACTGTCATAAATAGTTCCTATGCAGTCAGGAATTCAGAGGTTAAAATCGTTATGTTTATGTAGTGGTGCATCCTTATTCATGGGGATACTTTTGAAGACCCCAGCGAATGCCTGAAACTGCAGATAGAATGGAATTCTATATATGCTATTTTTTTTTTCCTATATGTACTTATCTTTTCACTTAAAGGAAGCACTTTACGACTTCTCTTTGGCACATCTAAATTGTCAGCAACACTACTCTTGTGCTTTGGGGCCATTATTAAGCAAAATATTGGTTATTTGAACACAAGCACTGCCATACAGTGACAATCTGATAACTCTAGATGGCAATTATGTGATTAACAGGCGGGAGCATGTATAGCATGTATACGCTGGACAAAGAGATAATTCATGTTAGGGGTGGGATTTCATCACATTACTCATAATGGTGCTTAATTTAAAACTTATGAATTATTTCTAGAATTTTCCATTTAATATTTTCTGACTGCTGCTGACCATAGGTAACTGCAGAAAGCAAAACCACAGATAAGGCCGGGACTACTATACCTAAGGTAGGCTAAGTAATTAGTGAGTAACAAGCCACTTCAATATTTCGGCGTCTCAACCCAACACAAGTTTGTTTCTTGGCTTATGTAGATTCTGTTGTAGGCCCTGGAGCTCTCCAGTGCAGCTGCGCTCAGCTTTACAGGATCCTTCAGTCCTATGCTACCTTCATCTTAATACACAATTCCATAATTGCAGCAATGAGGGAAGAGAGCACAGAGTCAAGTACTGGCCTTTAAGTGATTTCACCAGAAAATGAAACATTTCACATCTGCTCACATTTACCTACCCAAACAAGTTACATCGCTATACCTAACTAACTTCAGTGGGGTGGAAAATGTAATCCTTTCCTATGCTCAAGACCAGAAGGAGGACAGGAAAAAATGGTGAGCACTGAAAATGCCTTTCAGTAGTATGAAATGTTATGAAAATGTATTAGGTTTCAGATTAGACTAATGGAGCCAATAATATTAGAAGTGTGTCATACGTTAAGGTTGAAACTAATTAAAGTTTAATCTTAGATCTGTGATTGAAATTACAGACATTAAGTAGTTTCACTGTTACTCAATGTTTGTATTATTGTCTTCCAGCAGCTAGTCATTTAGAAGCATAATTGAGTCATGAAATTGTTTAACCCAAGTTGTTTAAATACTAAAAGCCAGATATATTTAAATATTTGATTCATATTAGGTAAAATATTAAAACACAACTTTCTTCATATGGTTCCCATATTGTAATCTAAATAAGCCACTTGTTTTTCTTTTCATACGTAAAAATACACTAAAAGGAATATATTATGAAAAGAATCAATACTAATGACTCCCATCATAGGTAGTATATTGCTAGGTATTAGTATAATACTTATTTCCAGCATATTTTTGGTTGCTATAATAATAAATAACTAAAGAAACATTTAGTCAGGCACTGGTCCAAATATCAATTTAATTTTTACACCTACCAAATGTTATCCTATCATTGGAGTGAAGTGGTTAACAGATTTGTTACTTTCTGCTAATACGGTGGAGGCCCTTTTAGGATGCTCTTTCATCTAATCTCTCCATAATAGTTTGTTAAAATATTTTTAAAATTTTAAACTGCAGTTTAATTTCTTATTTAATTTCACGTTATTATTCTGAAAGTAAGATTTTGGACCCATCAAAATTGGCTTGTCTCTTACAACTAATTGGCACTTATGATAATATAAAGATATGCAAATATACCTGTTTGCCAGGTGTAAAGAATCATCATCTTAAGAGTATGCATGTAAGTGGGAACCAAAACTTACAAACAGGCACTCAGTTGTGTATGTGATTATTTCTAATTTCCAAGAGGTGAATAAAATCTATCATTTGATTCTTAATTTATAGATTGTCCTCGGACATAATATTGGCCAGTCCTCATGTCACTGCTGCTACAGGCGAAAAGGAATAAACAAACAAATAAATAAATAAGCCTCTAAAGACAGGGCAAGTTTAAACTTGCCACTGTTTAGAAAGATCAGTGTCACAGGTACGCTTTTAACAGAAGAGCAGTCGTAGAGGTCAGGTTGAAAATCAAAAAAATAAATAAATAAATAAAATAAAACCACCCTGATCGTGAAAGGTGCAGGCCCGGTTCTTCGAGTTTCTCTCTCGCATTTCCGCGGCCACCGAGATCCTCCCTCGGGTCCTTGCAGGGCAGGTACCCACCCTCCCATCGCCCCACCTGTCCCACTAGGGCGCGCCGGGTTTCCCGAACCGACGCCCTAGCGGTGGGAATGGGAACACGCCGCCTGGGAGTTTCTTTTCCGCTCGCTTCCCCACCTGGACCCCAAACACCCGAAGCCCTGGGGGAAGGAAATTCCAACTCGGTCTTGGTCCATCCCCGCCCCATTTTCTCTCCGGCTCGCTGCCGCTCTCGCTCGGATGCCGCCAAAGCTCCTCGCCACTTCTGGGTGACTGTCCAGAGGAGGTGGCAGCGAGCTCCCTGGCTCTGGGAAGGGAAATGGGGCAGGGTGAGTGAGCCGGTTTGGGGAGAGGCTCTGCAGAGCCCAGCGAGCTCCGGGCACCCCGCCCGCGGGGCAGGGGGAGGCGCCGCCTCGGCCCGGCCCGCGCTGGGCTGAGCCTCAGCGAGGCTGCCGCTTTCTCCTCCCTTCAAGTCCTGGCTCGAGAGCCGAACTGCTGGAGCCGGGTCGGGGGAGGGCAGAGTGGGGAAGGAAACCGCGGGAAAGAACAGGCGAGCCTCTGTCTCTTTCTGCAAAGAAAGTAGGAGCCTTGGGTGGGAAAAGTGAAACGAGCTCTCCCAACTTTCCTTAGCGAAAAGTTTTCCCAGGGCGTTCTGTTTGTACGCCCGGGGGTGCGCTGCAGGCGTGGCGGCCGTGCCTGTGCGCCTTGCCCCTTGCCCCGCTCCTCCTCCTCCCAACCTGGGCAACTCCTCTGCCTCCCCGAGAGGCGCCTAATGGCTACCTAGTCCACCCCACAGGGCGGGGGCTGCAGCACCGCCTCCTGCCGCCGCAGCGCCCGGCGCCCGCGGGCTGGGAACCCGGGCCCGCAGGTGGAAGCGCACTTGGGAGGCGGGCCGGGCCAGGTTTGGGTGGCTCGGGCGGTCCCTTGACGCGCGGCCAGCCCTGCTCCGGCCTCGGGAAGGCGCGCGTCCCGCCCTGACCGTCTGGCCTCTCCCACTTTAGCAGTGACGCGCCGCCTGGGAGCGGGAGCCCGCGCAGCGGTCCGCAGGGCGATGGACGGCCGAGCCCCGAACGCGCAGGACGCCCCGGCGGCGCCCACGCCGCCCACCGGCCCCGCCGGGTAAGCCCTGAGTGCCGTGCCGCGGCTCAGCAGCGAGGGCGAGGCCGGCGAGGCCTCGACGTTTACCTGCCTGGCGGCTCGCTGCCCTGCCAGCGGCCTGACTCTCCGGCCAAGCGACACGCGGCCGAGGAGGCTGCTACCACCGGCCTCCTCGGACACCGCACGGGGTGGGGGATCCCGGTAGTTTTTCATTACTTTCCTGCTGGCCTGCTCTGAGGCGCTAAAGAGTGGCTGAATGCCAGGGATTGGGCAAGTAGTCCGGGAGCAAAAATTGTAACAAAGGGCTCCTTGTTGGGGCTCTGGAGGAGCGGCGGGCGATACCTGTAAGTGAGCTTCTAGGAAGGGGTAAAAAGTTTCCTAGGTCGAGGGCTGAGACCCAGGCAGGTGAGCAATGTCAAGGTGACAAAGGAAGGGGCTTTCTGCGAGCGGGTGGAGGGCAACAGGAGAGTGTGCCAGCTGTCATCCGCATGACAGTTCCGGGACCGCACGGGGTGCGCGCCTCTGATTGGGGGTGTGTGTGCTTGTGACCAATTGTTGGTGCCAGAGCCTAGCGCGAAGTCAGACTGCAAACAACCATACTTTTCTTTGTAACCTCACGTGTTTGAGCAGAGATTGGAGGGGCTGTCACATGGTGAGTTAATATTAAATGAAGCATGTCTTCCTGCCAGATATGCTAATATCACTTTGCTAAGCTTTTGGGTAAACAGTAGTGAGAACAGGTAGTTCTGCAAGAGATGGAGAGAATGTGGAAATAACCTTGGTCTTGGTAAACAGTGAAAGCTTAACACGGGTGCTAATTGAACTTTTCAAGTGGGAAACCCCTATGATGTAGTATAATTTTTTCCTACACGTGTTCCCCCAGTTAAGTTTCTTTCCTGAAAATCTGAACGCAGAAGTGCCCTGAAGAAAATAGAAACATTTCAGAAAAGAAACGTTAAGGAAAAATCGACTTTGTAACTAATGAATGAGAGTTGTACAGTCTTCCTGATTTAAGAGTAGAGAAGTCATTTTTCCCTGGAACATGACAGGCGTTTCCTTAGAAGCAAGTCACAGCATGTTTATTCATCAGAGTCCATGCGAACATTGGCAGTTGTCTAGAGGAAACATGGAAAAGTCTCACAGCAACATGACTAATATAAAAGATATTTAATATAATGCTTAGGTAGAGGAAACTTTGTAGTGTATGAATTCTTTCACTTGTTACAAATAGTTATCTTCTCTCCTCTGCAAGTAGCTCTATTATTGTTGACTTATATTCCTATTCATTCCCCAGTATTTCATTGTTTATAAATTATCATATATTCTTCCATATACTTTCGAATTAGGATGTATGAGCAAAATACATTGGTAGAAAGGTATTAGTCATAAAAGCATGAGCCTCTAAATGGAGCTTGAGTTTTGTAAATTGAAGATGAGACAGCTTTAAGGACTACTAAAATGTTGTTAGATAGAATAAAATTGGTGCATTTGAAAATAGATTAGGTTAAAGTACTTAAAAAAAAACAGAATATGCACATACACAAAAAAACACAGGTGTTTAGAAATCAGTAATACTTTTGAGTAGATAGGTGAGATCAGATGGCTCTGAGATGAAGGAATGGTAAGTGCTTTCAATGATAAGCATGACTATTGTTAAGATATTGCAGATTTTACTTTTGAGAATTTAAAGGTTAAAATAGTAAGTTCCTCAAAAGAATGTTCAAAACTGCTTTATGTAAGTTCTCAAATATGAAGATAATACTTTAAAGGTATTTTGTTCTCCCCTCTCCAAATTTAAGGAGGGTCATCTGGAAAAATCCTTCAACATCTTATCTAAAAAATGTCATCTTACCTGACATTATTCTATTCAGATAAGTTATCACTATCTGAAAAGTATAAACAAAAAATTCTCTACTTATCTGTCTTCTTTCACTTGTATATCTTGTGACTTAGTGTATCCCAAGTGCCTATTACATAATATTTATTGGATATTCTGTACTGCTTTTTTTTCCCCTCTCAAAAATCCAAAACACTAAAAAACTTTTAACTTTGGAAAAAAATTATCCCAGATATGGGTATTTGGGAAGTGGCAGGAAACAATCTTCCTTAGTGTAAAACTACTTAAATCATGACTCATTACACTAATAACCTATGAGGCCTAGTTTAGTCCTTTGTATATTACTGTTCTAAAGAATCCCTCTGTAGTTTCCCAAGCCTTACATTGTTGTAACAGGTCATTTTAAAGAAATTTAGCGCAACTCTGTATTTTACAAATGATAATCTGAAGGCCAGAGACACTGACTTTGCTAAAGTCCCATAGCAAATTAGTGGCCAAACCTGAAGGACAACCTAGGACTAGTTACCGAATTCATTGCATTAATTGCTTTTAATCTTTTTCTAACCAAAATATGATACATTTAAATTTCAAATTTCAAAGAGTCATCTTGGGTACCTTGGCTTTAGAGCTACTAGTGCTTGTGTTTTTTACTTGCCCATACAGATAATGCTTAAAAAAAAAAAAAAAAACACCAAAAAAACAGAACTCTGAAATTTAAATATCAACAGTGTAGTTGACCTTGCTTTGAGGAACTTTAAATGTTTTAATTCTGAAACAAATTTTCAGGATAGTCAGGAGAAAAACGCCTACTACTTTATAATTTTGCAGTTTTGGAGCTATGGCATTATTTGAAGATGTAGTAAACATTAATGAATGATTTAGCAGCTGCTTTCTTAAACTTTCATTTGGATGCTTTATTGGTTCTAAAGTTCACTGATTGTATAAGCCGAGTTCTTGGTAGCCAACATTTATTGACTACTGAGAAGTTGAATGCCTGAGCTGAGGTTTCAACACAAGAATTACCTGGGAATCTTTAATACTAATACCCATGCTTTGGCAACCCTACCTATTCTGATTTTACCTGACCTGGGACGAGGGCATGGAGCGTTTTAAAATGCTGCTCAGGTGATTCTAATGGGCAACCATATCTGAGAACCTTTGATTACGTAGATATCAACAGGCGACATGGAGATGAACCTAGATAGAATGAAAGGAGGCTGATATTAATCATATTTAGGGAATTCACGATCTAAACTTTCAGCTTTACTTTGACTTTTTAAAGATTCATTTAGGTGCTTTACAGTGATGTTATTAAAAATAATTGCTACTCCTTTTTGAGGAAGTATAGTAACTGTTACAGTTGTGGAAACTGAGGCTCAACGATCTTAATTAACAGCTCAAGGCTACACAACTCTAAGGGATGAAAGAGCAATACAATAGAAACAATGACTGATCCCCAACTGCCCTTTATCACTAGGCCTGTTGTCATTCAGTCTGTTTGCCACCATGGATTACACTGAATGGTTAAAGAATATTTTTATTTAAAGTGGCTTTGTAAATGCCTCATCTTGATTTTTTAAAAAAATCATGTTTGTATTTTTTATATATATTTTAAAAAACTACAGATTCTAATGCATATGAAGAAATCCATGCCTAGCATTTAGAAGGAACTTACGTATTTGGTTTATTTCTTCCAAATCATATTGAACATTTTTATGTGTTAGAGATAATTTAACTTAACCCATCATAAATGCATAGCTTTTTGTCATATGATAATCTATATTCGTTTTTCCTATTGGGCAGCTATTAAAGTTATAGCGTAATTTCAAAAATAGGATTTTTGATTACCAAAGTAAGAAAAATGAAATTGTTAAGATGATGCTAGACTTTTCATTCACATTCTAATTTTCTTTGAATGTGTTAGAGTGATTGAATAACATATGACCTTTATTGCTGAAATGCCAATATTTATATAATAGGCCTTAAATAAAGATTTATTTATGTAATAATCAATGCCAAGATTCATGTTATTGAGATAACTGCTTTCATTTAATTATTTGTCAAAATTTGTGAGCTTTTGTTTTATGTAAAATGTGTTTTCCTAGGTACTGGGATTGGTTTTTGATCTTAAGAGCTTTACTACTTGTCTATAACTATGCAGGGAAAAAAAAAAACTAAGGAATATGATGTTAGTGTAGAAATGGTATTTGGTGCTAACTTTAAAACATTATGTTTATGCTTAGAACTTAAAATGTAATAGTTGAACTTTCTGGTAAGCAAACTATGGCCCAGAAAACCGTGTCCAAAAGGTAAAAATGGGCCTTCTACTTTTTTTCTTTCCTCCAATTTTTTTTTATGGTGGTAAAATACACACAACATCAAATTTACCATCTTAACCATTTTTAAGTGTAGAGTGGTATTAAGTACATTCATATTATTATGCAACCATTATCACTATCCATCTTCAGAACTTTTTTCATCTTGCAAAACCAAAACTCTATGCCCATTAAACATAACTCCTCTTCTCTTCTCCTCCCAATCCCTGGAAATCACCATTCTATTTTTTGTCTCCATGATTTTGACCACCCTAGGCACCTCATATTAATGGAATCAAACAATCTTTGTCTTTTTGTGACTGGCTTATTTTATTTAGTATAATGTCTTCAAAGTTCGTCCATGTTGTATCATATATCAACATTTCCTTAAGGCTGAACAATAATATTTTATCATATGTATATATCACATTTTGCTTATCTATTCATCTGTTAATGGACACAGGTTGCTTCTATATTTTGACCATTGTGAATAATGCTGCTAGGAACAGGGGTATACAAATCTCTTTGGGTATATATTTCAATTATTTTGAGTGTATAATCAGAAGTGGAATTGCTGGATGATATATGGTCATTTCATTTTTAATTTTTTTTTTGAGAAGTGCTATACAATTTTTCATAGTAGCTGTACTGTTTTACAGTCCCAAGATAGGTTACAATTTTTCTACATCTTCACCAGTGCTTGTTATTTTCTGTCTTTTTGTAGTACCACCCTAATGAGTGTGAGATGAATCTCATTGTAGCTTTTATTTGCATTTCCTTAATGATTAGTGATGTTGAGCAGCTTCACGTGCTATTGTCTATCATATCTCTTCTATTGAGAAATGTCTATTCAAGTATTTTGACTATTTTTCAGTTGGGTCGTTTGCTTCTTTTGGTTGTTGAGTTTCAGGAGTTCTTTATATATTCTGGATATGAATCTCTTATCCTCTACTGTTTTTATAAAGTGTTTTATTGACATAAATGCATAACTACTCATTTGTATATTGTTTATGGCTACTTTCACATTATAACTGAGTAGTCTAGATAGAGAATGTATGGCCTGAAAAACTAAAATTATTTGTTTTCTGCCCACATATAGGAAAAGTTTGCTGACCCTCTGGCATAACCAATGAAATTGTCAAATGAAGTAGTGGATATTTAACTCAAAATTATTTCCTGGAGAGACCTCTAAGTATTGAACTTAAAAATACATGAGTACAAAATTATTTATATTTTGTTTGCATAAAGCAATGTATATCTTATAGGAAGAAATTTTGCAGAATGGTGATTAGTAATTGAAATATTTTTTTTTGTCAAGTGAACACTTAGGCTTAGCCCCTTGGTAAGCACTGTGGAATTTTAACATTTCTAAGACATAAGAATATATTTTAAAGAGAAGTTCTAAACTGTGCTGGAGGAACTTTTACAAAAAATGACTGATCATATATGGTTAAGATGTTTAGAAACAGATGTGCCTAGGAGTTGGACCCAAGATAGAAGGAATTTCTGTCTAGTTTTTTGAGTCCATACCTATTTCATGAGTTTAAGTCAAACTGTCTTTATAATTTCCAGAAAGCATTTTTCTTGTTGTTAAAGATAGTACATATCTTTAAGCTTTTAGTGTTCTAATGTTAGTATGATAGTTGTTGTAAGACTTTTTTTTTTATGACTTTGCTACATTTTTTTCCCATCTGTTACAGTAAAAACAAACTCAAAGTATGGGAGAAAGAAGTTTCCCATGACTATTTATAAAGGGCCAAATGCCTTCAGTTTTGCCTACAAACTTCATAGCTGAGGAATGAGTCCCTTGGAAAAGGCTCTTAAAGACTTACTAGTTTTTAGAAAAATGCTAGAGTGAACTTAAAAAAAAAAAAAAATATATATATATATTTCAGTTCACAATGCTATTTGTAAATTTCAATAAGTTAAAACTATTTATTGACTTTAAACATGAAAAGTTCAAAATTGAATTATAGAGTAATTTGACAAGAGAATTGTTTTAATTGGGATTCTCAGTATCAAACAGCAAAGGATGCAAAGGCAAGAAAAATAGTTTAAGTTTAACTCAGAAATCTGAAAACTTCCTGCTATTTGTAATCTTTAACCACATTTTAAATAGTTATAAACCTTTACGAAGATCAGAATTTTCAAGTTTCATAGGCAATAAATGAAGGTATTTTGAGTTTCCAATGTGTGTGGTGCCCTGTGATGGGTACAACTGTGTCTTACTGTGCTGTATGGCTCAGGGATATAACTCTGAGGCAGGCCTTCATGAATTTAGTGGGAAGAAATTGGGTCAATTTCTTAACTACCTACTCTCTAGGAAAAAAAATGTCACCCCCTTAAGGCTTTCAGGTTTGTGGTTGTAAAATATTGAGAATGGAGGTGTTAGGAGAATAGGAGAACAGGGAAAACAATTATCTCTGAATCCCTTATTTTAATTTTCTCTAGTTATTCTTGTTCCCTCCCTATTGGGACCCCCTCTCCCCCATTGAAATCAGAGCTTTGGAAATAGTATAAACAATTAATAATAAAAAGAAATGAAGTAGTAGTATGAGAAGTATGGGTCTATAGGACAGAGGTTTGCCTTTGTAATTGTTTCTGACTTGTAGAAAATTACTTTGGACATTAAAAGTGAAAATGCCAAAATTTGTGGGATTTGATTTTTAAAAATAAAGTGGTTCAAAGGCAAGCCTCTGAAATGGAGTTGTAAAAGAACCTGAGTTAACATAGTTTGGGCCCAAAATATGGTTGTGCCTATAAAATAATTCTGATTTTCTTGTGTGGTATATAGGTTGGCTTTTAAATAGGGTTGCATGCCAAAGGCATCAGAACATCTTTTTTAAATGATAGTATCATCATTGGAAAAAGTGCATTGTTTCTCAATTCAGTAACTAATTTGACGGATTAACACCAAGTAATATGTATGTATGCTGGTGTATTTGTTAAAATTAAATATACTATTTTACTTCATAGGCTAACATTACAGCTTCTGTATTTAGACCAAGATATTTTTGTAAAGAAGTAGAATTAAGATACTCAGACCTAGGTGGGGCACTTATCACCACTCTTTTGAGAATTTTCCCCTTTTTAACCTGAACACATGTTTTTTATTTCTGGAGAAGTGGAAGTGAGGAAGTATTAGTTGAGCCCAAAGGGAGTTTGTGACAGGAGCCAGAGTTTTAACAGCTGCTACAGTCATGTATCAGTTCAGATGCGCTGGAAAAACAGGAAATTGAATTGCTAAATCTGA
Source organism: Eonycteris spelaea (assembly GCA_003508835.1). Taxonomy (NCBI): domain Eukaryota; kingdom Metazoa; phylum Chordata; class Mammalia; order Chiroptera; family Pteropodidae; genus Eonycteris; species Eonycteris spelaea. Next base: position 2,878,190 of record PUFA01000024.1, on the reverse strand, counting down.
AAATGGCTACCACTCTGCCATTTGCAGGTCTGATGGAGGTGCCTTAGTTTCTCGACCAATTGAGTCCACAGTAGTCAAGATAATTATAATAGCCATTGAATTAATTTCTCCTTTGCGCAAAAGTGGATTAAGTTGTACAAAGTGGACATATCAGAGAGAGGAGCAACCCTTTGTTTTCTTTTATTCCTAATAATCAAGTATCACTGCTTTAATAGAACTAGGAAAGAGGTAGGGTCACTATGAAAAAAAAACACATCTGTATTTTGTGGTCTGAAACAGTTTCCATTATTCTAGGATTCAGTTATTAGTTGGCAGCAAAACTGCACAAAGTGGCAAAGGGTCATTTAATTTTCACAGAAATGTCATATCAAATTATGGGAGTGCTTTCTCCCCATCTTTTGTTCCTACATAATGTGCCAATTCACAGAGAACAAGTAGATGCTTTAACTTAAAGTAAAAATTATTTTTGCTATGCTTCAGAAGAGCAAAGCTGAAAGTGGACAAGAAGGTGAAAAGAAAATGAGTTTTTAAATTTTATGTTGTGATCCCACGCTACCAGCCTTCTCTCTTCATTTTTCTTTTTCGAGAAAAGGTGGCAAGTTTTATGGGCATAGCTTATTACCTATGAACATTTTTTCCCTTCTAGGAAATTCAGGTGAAAAAAATTTACAACAGTGATCCAAAAAGGGAAATATACTGATTATTTTCCCCCTGGCATTTTACTTGGGGCAAATTTTGTATCTAGAACCTATTACAACTTGTCAGAAAAGGAGCAATGTCCGAGAGTAATTCATACCATCACTTTGTGGTCCTATATGTATGTAGAAATACATAGGAAATTCACTCTTGATGCCATTAAGAGAATACAGTCCCAGAGTTTGAGCTGGTGTCCTTGTGAAGTCTAGGAACATGTGCCCAACTACCTTAGTTCCCTAGTTATAAGTGGTATATGCCTTGACTTTATTTAGAGGTGTTTTTAGAATTTTCTAGTCAAATTTAAGATTTCATGTACATATTTGAGGTTGTAACATTTGGGATTTTCATTTTTTTGTGATCATAGTTATTTAGGAGACCAACCAGATTATGCAAGCTTGAATTAGTGGCAATTCTAAAAGTTATCCAAAGGTATTGAGTGATTTTTTGGTATAATTTTTGGTAACCCAAATCTTTTTTTTTTTCTTTTTTTTGGTATTCTTCCAGCTATCAAACATATCAAAAGTTAAAGTTGGCAGTAATGAATATTTGAATATCATGGATTTGAGGCATTCACAGTTTCCTTATGTCATTACAAAACCTAGGCAAGGTAGACTAGATATCTACAGTTAACTGGAATGGTCGACCCTAAAGATACCTCAAATCCCATTGGATATTAAAGGGACAGCCTTGGAGCACCAAGAAATGATGTGCCATGCTGAAGGCATACATAGTTTAGGAGGAAAGGAATGATTATTTAATTTCATGGTCGACATCTTTTCCCACTTATTGGTCTTCACAGGATATTTCATAAGATTTCCTGTCAAGAAGCAATTTTTAAAATTCTGGTACTTAGCTATTTTGTTTTAATAGTTAAAGGCTATGGAGAATGCCTTGCTTTCTAGATCAAACCTAGTCAAAGCATCTGTTTATTGTGATGATCACGTGACTGACCAGTGAGGAACCTTTCTTAATAGGAATGAGTTGTCATGGATGGCTTTGCACACATTATTTCTGTGGCCCTAGGAATGTTTTCTCAGAATGATACTCACCAACGCAGCCCTATGTCAAACATTGTGGAGGTGGAAGGAGAGTGAGTGAGAGAAAGGGGGATGGGTAGGAGTTGACATGGAGGTTTTTAAATTGCTTAATCCTGGGGAATCAACCATTTTGAATTTCACGCTGATAATGAGAACCAGTTTTCACTGATGTATGCTTTTTAAAATCTAAAACTACGTCAACACTTTAAAAATCTTTTTAAAAAATAAAATAAAAATTGGGAGAAATAGTAATACCCTGTACCTATGCAATTTGATTTTTCATTTCATATTTAAATACAGTAAGTGTATCTCAGTTGTGTATATAATGCTCATTTATCTCTTTCATTGAGCCCTTTGTGATCTCCTATTGTTCATTGAAAAATTAATTTCATAGGTTGCAAAGGGGAACGTTTTCCTGGCCTTTTTCCTTCTTCGGTTATCTAAGTCAATGCATGGTGTGCTAAATGGAAATGTAGTGATAATTAAATTTTTATTTAGGGATATAGATGAAGAAAAGAACAAGAAAATGAGCAAAATATCATCGGTGAATGGAAAAACGAAAAAAATCTTTGATGGTGGAAGAAAAGGTGGCAGTTCTAAATGCTAGACTGTGCTGGCACCAAACTAGCAGTTTGAGATCTGAAGGCTTTAATCTCTTGTTCAATCGATAATTCTGGTATCCTTAGTTTGTGAAACACTTCTGTGATCGTAGGTTGTTAGAAAGCATTTTTTTGCCAAAGCTCATGTATAACCTCTTCAGAAGTACCACGGTTGCTTTTTGGGAGAGAGACTCCATCCAAAACTAAACGATAATTATGCTAATGGTAGTACTTCCTTACAGTGGTGTTTATAGGTCGCATCATTCATTATTTTAAAATAGGCAACATATTCAAATAGCACAAAAGTTGGAAGAGAAATTGACAAAACAGAGATCACCCTTCAGCCCCTTGGTTCTTGTCGCCCAGGTTTTCTCCGCAGAGGCCATCAGTGTTACCAATTCTCATAAATTCTGGTAGGATACTCTATACTCATGCTCTCCAATGGAAATATAATGCAAACCACAAATGAAATTTAAAATTTTCTAGGAGCTACATTAAAAAATTCGCTTTAAATGATATGTTACATAATGCAATGGTTTTGCATAAAACAAGAAAGTTGTCTTTAATAGAATATACACTGTTATATTTGAAATTTAAATGTATTACATAATATTTAAATTCTGAGTCACACTAGGCACATTCCCTGTGCCGAAGACACTTAGGTGGCTTTACGCTATCATACTGGACAGTGCATTTCCTCTTAAACTCAGGAACAAATGACTGTGTGTATGTGTGTTGTTTCTCCTTTTTATACACAAGTGCTGCTGTATACCTTGCTCTTTTAATTAACAATGTAACTTCCATTTTAATGCATAAAGGACTCTATTTTTTTCCCTAGCTGTGTATTATGTCTTTGTAGGAATGAGTCATGGTTTATATAACCAGTCTCCTATTGTTGGATACTTGCATTTATTTTTCTCTGCACCCCCCCCCCTTGCAATTATTAAGTGGTCGTTTTAAGATCCTTCATGCCATTTACAATTACTGTGCTAACCTTTCCCTGGTATGTTTGATTAAATTAAGTAGATTGTGAAACCCCCAAAAAGCAGAGGTTATATTCTTTACTTCTCTGTATACTGCTGAGTTTAATTTAATTTCCTGCACGTACCTAGACACATAATGATCAGTTATTGGGTAGGCATTATTTGAATTTGTGTGAACTTGAGCAAGAGATCAGTGTGGGGGATGGAGACCAGCAAATTACTTGTCCACTAAGTGGTAGAAGCTCAATTATGCAAAGTATTTAATGTTCACTTTTGCATTACCCTATGAATTGTTGTTAAGCCACCATCAAATACTACACCATTAAAAGGGTTGTAGTAACTCTCATTACTCTACTATACAATTCCATTCTTGATTAAGGTTCTCTTTTAGCATTATTCATTGCTGTGGTATTTATAAAAGAATATGCCCCTATTCTGTCCGATCTCAGAATCTAAGCAAGGTCAGGCCTAGTTAGTACTTGGATGGGAGACCACCTAGGAAGACCAAGTGCTGGAGACGTTAAAAAAAAATAAATAAAAAAAAAAAGGGATTGTAAACTGACAAGGTCCTTGCAGTCTGTGAGGTCAACCAAAGGTTGCCTCGCCTAAAAAAAAAAAGTTATATGCATTTTATTAGTAGTATAAGTGAAAATTCTGAGTAATGTAATTACCATCTGAAATTTAAAGAAAACAAAAAGTTTGCCCATCATTGGCAGGTTAACAGGACAACCCTGTGCTATATTATTACTTAGAACCTAAATATTCCTATTTGAATAATGATAGCAGAGTAACAGAATTTATAGACTAAGCTATACGTTTTGAGAATGAAGCAATTATTCATTAATTAGTACATAAGAATTCTATTCATTTGTGGCAACACTCCGAAATCTAAATTGTCAAGTCTTGCATTTTGATTTGGTTCTTCTCTTGGTAGAAGAAATTAGCCTTTTGTTGTGAACAATAATGGCTGAGGAAGAAGACCAAATAATTAAGGGTATTTTCTTCCAGCTCATGAAAAAAGGAGATTGAGAATTTAGAATTGTGAATTGTGAATGGAAGAAATTAAACTGTTGAATAGGCAACCTAGGAAAGAAAAACTAGTATGTGTGTTCCTTCTTACCAGTTTTTTTTTTTTTTTTAGTTATACTTTAAAATGGATACAAAACCACATATGTAATAGTCGAGAACAAGTTTGTTCTTTTTTTAAAGAATGTTTTTGGCAACAAGTTGGGATTTTACATTGTCTGCAAATAAAATGAAATTCAAAGCCAGAATTCATCAGGAAAAAAAAAAAACAACTTAATGATCATTTAATTTATGAGCAGGTGATACAGCATTCCAGAAAGCATGTTAAGTGAGCCAAATACTCTTCATTTAACTCTGCAGTCTACCTTACAGTTGTCGGATGCGGTGAACCAGTACACTTGGCTCTCAGGCCTTTAACAGCATTGGTTTTGGTTTCAAATAAAACTGGTCCAGCCAGAAGTCAGAATAGCACTCAACAAGTGCTGTTGCAGAATGAACTTGGAGACAGGAAATCGGGAATTGAATCTCTGCTCTCCCATTCGCTGGTTTAGGCACTTTCTTTCCCCTCATAGAGCCTCAGTTTTCTCTGTGGTGGAAGAAGATCATACAGAAAGAAAGTGTGGAAGTAACACCAACACATATCAGACATTCAGTTTATGTTTGTTAAATTTTAAATATTATCTGCTTTGTTAAAACACAGCCTTTTGTAATGCTGACACATACTAATTGGAAACCAAGGAGTGAGGGAACACACCCTGTTCTCATTTTTCTCTCCCAGGAAGTAGAAGATGGGGTTGGTTTTCTTCACAAGTCCACTGTGAAAGTTCCTGTGCCAGATGCAGGGAAGTTGTTCTTGGAATGCTGAATGCAAAATGGGTACTAATCTTAATGAAAATCACATTCCCTTTTAGGGGAGAAAAATGCCCCCTCTGAGACTAGGAATGTGCTACCAAGGTGATTGTAATTCTGATTGTTTCCTCACTTCACTATTGTGGGGATTAACTTATCTTTTAATATTTCACTTTTCCTTTATGTAGAAGAGAGTAACTCTAACTACATTTCTTTGATTTTGTTAGTCCTGATATTCATTGACCAGAAATTGTCAAATATAATGTCATACACAAGAACATCATTATTCAAAAGAGGGAGTAGAAATTTGAGACACTATTCTAATAATATATTGAAGAGAACTTTTTAAAATATGTAGATTACAATCAGATCTTCCACCTCTTGTAAACAAGAATTTGGTATCATAAATACTGTAGAATTAAGTGGCAATCTAGAAACATTTTAGTTACTAATAAGAGGAAGAGGAATCTCTAACTCCTCACTCCTCCTTCATCCTCTGCACTTGGGTATTTTTTTATCATTAAGGTGTTTTTGGTAAACTTACTTTTAAATATTGCATTTTATGAGATAATATATAAAAAATTTGGAGCCTTAATTGCTTCAGAGCTCGAATGAATATTAGTAAATTCATTCAAATTTTCACTAATAAAAAGGATCTGGGTCACAGTAATTTAAGAACAATGGGTGGTGGCTTGTATGACTGGTCATATAAGCAATGACCATTTATTGAACCCTGACTAGTCACCAGGTACTGTATGTGTGGCACATGCCACTGCATCCATCTATCTATCGATATCTATCTATCTATCTATCTTATCTATCTATCTATCTATCTATCTATGTCTGTGTATCTGTCTGTCTATCTATCTTTTATTTCTTTCTTTATAATGCGCATGCTACTGCATTTAATAGTCAACCACTGCTCTGTAAAGTAGATGTAGTTGTTATTCCGATTGTGCAGAAGAGGAAACTGAGGCTTAGAGTGTAATTTCTCCGGCGTCACGTGGCCAGGCAGAGACAGATCTGAGAGTGGAACCCAGATGTCATTTGAAATCCATTTACTTTGACTACTTTGCACCCTGCTCTCCTCCATTCTGCCAGAACTGCCAGGTGTGGCAAAGCCAATATCATAATAAATGTAAGAATGACATTAAATAGCACTAAAAAAGACCTTTGCTGTTTACTTTATTTTATTATTTTACAAAATTGATATACTTATCACAAAATGTTTGAAAGCAATAGGAATTGTAAAGGAAAATAATTGTCAAGGCTGCTTGGGGATAACCACTGTTAACATGATTTGCATTTTAGCATTTACTAAGGTGAGTTCTGAATATGATACAAATTAATATGTTTTCTGTGATAACCACTTCCACGGTCAAATAATTTTTGGGAAAGCCTGTATTAAACAAAATTAAACTGTTTTCTTTTAAGGTGTTCTCAGGGATTTTTATATGCTAATATGCAAAAGGGAAACATAGAAAGTAACATTTTCCAAATTTATTTATCAGAACACTGATTTATATCTAAAAATCAGTGTTCTTTCAGATATAGTTTAGGTAATGCTGTAGATAAAATGTATCCTTCTAGACTTTTAAATAAGCCTTTCATTTTGAACTACATATCCTTATACCCCTTGTATTACAGATTATATTATAGGTTATTTCAGTTATTTAAAATTTATTTTAAAATGTTTTTTGAAATATTCATATAACCATATGTGTATCTTTGTGTGTGTTTGCATTTTGTTTAAACCTTTCACTTGGTTGTTAAACATTTAGACTATTTTCAATGAAATCATTAAGCTTAATAGCCTGTGAGTTTGGGGTTTGCGTGAACATGATTTCAGAATTGAAAGACTGCAAAGTCTGCAGTAGTGAGGAAACCAGCCCCAGGGTTTGTTACAGCTAGAAACTGTGAAAGCCATTACAAGTTTCAGAGAAATTTGTGTGGGATGGCTCTGTGACTTGCCATCAGGGAGAGACGTGCCAAAGAAAAGGACATTCTTAGGGGGAATGGGAGTAGTCGGCTATTAAATGAACTAAGTTAGGTGCCTGTGTGTGTAATTACTCACCAAGTTTGGAAGTATATATTTTCTCAAATGAAGCCTGTATGGTCCCAGCCAGGGCTGATCTCCTCGAGAACTGGGGAAGCGGGACACGTGGAGAGTTCTGGTTGTTAATCCTTGCTCTGGTTAAGGAGAATAAGAGAGAGGGCTGGGAGTCTCAGTCTCAGGCTCTGTTGAGGAGTGAAGAAACTGGGCTTGTGAAGAGGTATGGATTTTGAGAAGGGGAAGTTATAAACTTGGATTAGTTGGGGAGGATTGGGTTTGAAGCTACTCAACAGATAATCCATTATAACAACACGAACAAGAAATCTTCCTGAAAGAATCAACAGTTCATTAATTTTTTTCATTCAACAGATACTTATTGAAAGCTAACTATGTGTCAAGTGCTGGGCTGGGCACTGGTAGCTAATTGTATTGAAAATGTTACTATACAGTACGTGGAAATTCTATTCATGGAATAAAATCACTTTGGCTGGAATGAAAACATGATTCAATCTTATTAAAAATACACATCTTTGAACAACCTCCAAGGCAGTGTAAACAATACTCTCTCTGTTTTAAAATAGGGACAATCCAAATCTCTGAAATGCCACTTACTAGGCAGTTTCAAATAATTTTTTTTGTGTGCGTCTTGGTTAACATTATGTCTGGTTCCTTGCATATCTCAATGAACCTTTTTTAGAATGTTTATGCAGATATAGGACTTGTAAATGTGTGTGTGAGCCCTTTCTCTACCCCCATCCAACTTTTCCCTGAGATTAGTTCTTCTCACTGGACAATGGGAAGTTGTTAGCATCAGCTTTTCTTAGAACTGAGTATCAAAACTGTCTCTCTCAGCCTGGTATTATTTATGGCAAGACTAGAGAATGTTGCCCTCACTGGGGCAGTGGATTGCAAGGTCTGGTGAAGTGCCAAAGGGAATATCCAACGTCCCAGGAGGCTTGAGGATCATTGCTATGGCAGCAAGATGTGGTTGGCCCTGGTCTGTTCTTTCTGTGCCTGGGGCTCCCAGGGCCCCCAGCTCAGCAGGCACAGAGTCAGAGCTGCCAGTTTGACACCAGTCAGCAGTGGAGATTATTCTTCATCTGACCAGACTCTGGTTGTTGCATTAAACTGTGACCAATGTATGTGAAGTGACAAGAAGCACTGGGAATAGTCTAAGGGACACAGGCTTTGCATTTCAGGGAGACCTGCTGTTGAATCCTGGTTCAGCCATTGAATAATTAGGAAATACCGAACATGTTATCTAACATCTTTGCATCTGTTTTTTGTCTTTTTTTTTTTTTTAATCTGAAAATGAAGATACTTGTCTCATGGGCTCATGCTTGGGATTAATTGATAGTCTTTATACGTAAAATCATGAAATATCGACAAAGTAATAACACTCACTATGATTTTAATTTCACAATTGTATGTCTCAAGCTAAATTATTAACGTTTTCGAACATCACCTATATGAAAGGTTCACAAGATTGGTTTAAGCTGCCCACTCTTGGTTTCGGTTTAGTTAATTAGTAGTTGATATTTGGTTAAGGATCATTGTTTTCCAAATATAAATAATGCTGTTTTGTAACTCAGTTCATAGAATGTGATTCTCTGAAGCAGATTTTCTGGCCCTTTACAATCATAAGAAAAGGCTCTACCTGGTTAGATGTGGAGATAGTAAGTACACAGTGTGTATATTGTCCACCTTTAATCCTTTTTCCTCTAAGAAAGACAATAATCAACTAGTATGTTGTTTCACTGGAATTTATTCTTGGCAGTGGTTCCTAATGAAAAGACCTTATCTTTGAGACTATAAGACAGCCCTCTCATGTATAAGAAGACCACATTTTTGTTTTGTACCTTTCCTATCCATGGCTTGGGTTCCATCTGTTTTTGGGAAATTACAGTAGCAGAATACAAACTGGAAAACGCTCACTACTTGACCTCATACTTCACACATCTGTAAACTGTAGATAGCTCATTTACATTAAAAATTATATGTAAGATGAGAACCACTTATAAACTTGTTGATAATATATGTCTTGAAGTGATTCTGTTGAATAGGTTATACATTTCCTTTCGAAATTCTTATGAGGTTAGTTCTCATGACAGCAAAAATCTCTTAGGTTTGGAACATGAGAATCAGTGAAAACCTGGCCTTTGGATTGTAAATAGTAAAACATATCAAGTTTCTGAATAATTGTTTTTTTCCTTAATATTCACTTTGTGTTGACATTTTGGCACATTGCTTGACATCATTGCTGAACTTCATTGCATTTTTCAATTTTCAGTTTGATTAAAAGAATCACTTTCTATATTGTAAAACCTTCAGGTTTCCAGTCAGTAGGGAAAATAATTATGATTATTTTGAATTCGTATTTCCTAGATCATTCATAATGTCTGAGAAACTTAAAATGTTTAGTTTTCATTTGATTTTTTCTTTTCACTTCATATCCTTTTTTAAATTTATTTTTTAAATGGGTTGTTGGTTTTTTTATTCTTAGTTTTATTTATTTATTTATATTTTAGGCAAGGCAGCCCTTGGTTGACTTCACAGACTGCAAGGACCTTATCAGTTTACATTCCTTTATTTTTTTTATTTTGTTTTTTTACGCCTACATACCTGGTCTTCCTAGGTGGTCTCCCATCCAAGTACTAACCAGGCCGACCCTGCTTAGCTTCTGAGATCAGACAGTTATTTTTCAATTACAGTCGACATACAATATATTAGTTTCAGGTGTATAACATAGCGATTCACTTCATACCCTTTATTTGTTTCTATATTCATTTTATGCTTGTTGATTTTGTGAAATACACTTAATATGTACTTTGCTCTTAATATGCAAAACCTTACTATGTAAAACCTATTGACTTTTTATGTCTTATGTTCTAAATATTTCTCCAGTTTTAATCATTTATCATGCAGCTTTATTTATGGAAACATTTTTTAGTGTTCTATTATTTTTTTAGAGATTATTCCATGTTTTCCTTTGTCTTGCTTAGAAATGCATATACATTTTAAGTCTTTAAAATATTCCCTTAAATTTATGATAAATTAAATATTTGACAGAAACTGAAGTTTGTTCTTTCAAGGTATGCTATAGGATGTAAATATTTTAAAAAATTAATTACTTCACATTATCTATTGAACAATTGATCTTTTCCCACTGATTTGAAATGCAGCCTTATTTTATATTAAATTTATTTTTATTTATGTTTATTAATTAGCTTTCCATTCAGCTTCATTGATTTTTCCACTTCTCTATCAATCCAAAATTTGTATTTGCAGGGTTTCTATAGTATTTTAATGATCTGGTTGGGTCATAATTTTTTTAAAAATGAATTCTCCTGGCTCTTCTCAGGACTTTGTTTTTTCACACTGAATTTAGAATTGGGGGTGAGAATTGATTGCACTATTTTTGCTTCCCTTGATGTCTCACCTCTCTATCACAGAACACCAGATTTTACTATTAGGAAGGTATGCCTTCATAGGTGCCCTCTGTCAAGAACAAAAAATCTTGAGCGCGACTAACTTACCAGATGTCTCCAATTAATAACTTCCTTTATCATTGTGGTATAGTGCAGTAGTTTTCAAAGCGTGGTCTCTGATCAGCAGTATCAGTATCAACTGGGAACTTGATAGAAATGCAGATTCTCAGACCCACTCCAGACCGAATTAATCAGAAGGTCTGAAGTTAGAGCCCAGCAGTCTTTTAAGAAGCCCTCCAGGTGATTCTGATGCATGGGAAATGCTGAGGACACTGATGTAGTGGATGAAGATAGCATTGGAGTCATACAGTATAAAATCCCACTTTAGCTCTTTATGCCAGTGTAATTTTGGGTTATTTATATATTTAAGTCTAGATACCCTCTTCTGTAATATGGGCTGTTATGAGAATTATCTGTATTATAAGCAAATGGCATAGATAGTGAGAAGCTTTGGTTATCAGATTGTGTTCTAATAGCCAAGGGCTGAAGCAGTGCACAATGTACTAGGTGGTAGTGGCAGTGTCTGGGGGAATGGAGGAAAAGGTGTAGAAAGTAAGGACCATTGCCGGTTTTGATGGGATCTGGATAGGGTGATGCAAGAAGGGCATAAAAATTCCTCATATGGGATGAGAAGGGTATAAACGTCTTCAGTGTTGTTCAGGTTGGCACCTTGTAAGTGTGCAGACACAACAGCCTGTTATTACTGAATCCCTGAATTCCATATGACAATATGTAGGATTAAATGATTACGGTTCCATTTTTATATTGAATGAAATTTAAAAAATTATATTTCTCTAGTTTTAAAAATCTATCATAGCAAATTTCTAAGAAATTGGAGAAGGATAACTAAAATATGCAAGTAAAATAAGGATTAATTACTGTCATTCAAATGGTAAAGATTGAGATGATGCAGAAGTAAGTAAATACATAAAACTTTATCAGTTGTTGGAAAACTGGAAAAATGTTAATTTGCTCAACACATTGATAATTACTTTGTGCAGCAGCTAGGCTAAGTAGTGGGCATAAAGTGATGAATGAGATGTAGATACAGCTCACGTGCAGTTTACAATTAGATAGTAGAAATAGCCAAGGGATGTAATCCTGTTGATAGCAAGGCTAGGAAAAGGCAGATGCCAGTAGCTGTGAGAGCCCCAGGGCTTCTTGGAAGAGAGAACTCTTGAGCTGATCTTGAAGGACAAGTATCCAACCCCAGGAGAGGTATGTAGAAAATGCTATAAACCTACTTAGTGATTAGTTTTGCTTGAAGGCATCAGGCATTTTACAGTGAAGGTGACTTGAAGGATGAATGGGAGTTGCCATGCCAGAAAAGAAAGGCAGATATTATAAATGAAGGTATAAACACACCAGAGTTCCTGAATATTGGAGAATGTGGAGGTCCAGTGAGTGTAGCATATGGACTGGGTAAGGGCGGGTGAGGCTATAGGTGAAGCTGGGCCCAATTGTAAATTCTGCTAAGGTTATTGTGGACTGAAAGACTTTTTAAAAAAAATACTTTGTCTTGTTTTAGATAAAATTTTTGATGTCATTGGTACAAGGATCTTTAGGTTTTTTTGGTGACCTAGGGCATTACACTCATATCAGATAAAGAATTTAGATTAGGAGATCAGAGAAACATTCATGTTATAAGTTCATGTTCATGTAACACCATTTTAGCTTGGGTCCTGTTCAGCCTTTCTCAGTATTAAAGGCTTTCAACCTGTGGGTTCGAAAGTTACTCTTGGACAAAGCCATGGGTGTGGCTTGGAATTCTTATTACCTAAAGTTCCCTTGTTAAGTGTGCTCTCAACATCCATATCCCCAGTTTTCCCCCACTGAGCCCATGTATTTATCTCCTGATTTATTGGAGTCCTGCCCTGAACTTCGGTAATTTGACAGGGCCCTGACTTCCTGGTTAGCTAATCTTTTACTGTTGGGGCCTGGATTTTTGTGGCCTCAGTAACCATCTCTGAGCCTGCTATGAATCAGAGAGACCCACTAGGAACGTTGACCACATCCCCAACTTGACTTCCACACATCAGAAGTGCTCTGAGACCTTGGCTATTGTATTTCATCTACCAGATAACCCTTGGTAAAGTATAGATACTCCTTGTAGCCAATATTGAATCTATGCTTAGCAATTTGGGGGTTATTTTGGTCACATATGCTGATCAGCCTTCTTGTCCCAATCCCACTTAGTCTGCTATTGCCTTTCACCTCGAAGGGAATATGTGTATATTATAATTATAAATTGTTAGATCATACGGGCTCTTACAATATATCTTTTTTTGAATGTCCATTTCTTTATGTTCTACTTTAGGCCTGTGATATTTTGATATTCTGGCCCCTAGGTTTCATTTTTTAAAGTCTAATATACTACAAGGATATTTCCAAACCATGAGTCAATTTGCCCAACTCATCATGCTGACTTGGGTCAATAAACAAATTCAGACTCTCCCAAGCCCCATGACCTTGTGTAGGATGGAATTTGCATTCATCCTTTTTTCCGTGTTCCTCTGGAAACTTAATCTAAAAAGATAGTTTACATAAAATATGTAATTAAGGCTGCTCATTTAAAACTGAGGACTCTCATATAAATTTGACATTAAGATCATTATTTATATATAAGTATAGACGCTCCCCTCTCTCCCCACAAAAAGCCTTGCTGTCTGTGCAGTAAAAGCCAGACTCTAGTGGCATTGGAAATGCATGGATGTCTGGTCCTAACTTTCTTTTCTGGCCTCATCTCCTGTCATCTCTTCTACCTACATTGTTTTTGCCTGGGAGACAGACTGCGCCATCTCCCAATACTGGAGAATTTTGACCACCCTACTTTTGCTTAGTGTTTCTTCAGTGTGAAATTCTACTAGCCTGACTCACTGCTCAGAAGAATCCACACATTTTTAAAGGCTAGTTCCAAATGCCACCTTCTCCTTGAACCTGTTATAAATCCTTGAGTCAGATATATTTATTCTTTTTTTTTTTTTTCATAGTACTTTGCCTCTAACTATGTCAGAGCATGTATTGTTGTCTATTTTTGTTTTGTGTTATACGCTTCTCTTACTAAGTTGTTAGTTTCTTAAGAATAATATTTATTCATCTTATTATCCATAGTAGCACTTGCTCACATATTTTGTCCACCTGGGTTTTCAATAATTGTTTTTCTATATTAGGATTTTGATGATCGAAGAAACTTTACCTTTTGCAAAGAGAGGCGTAGTGCAGGAATTTGTGTTTTTCAAATAGTTGCCTATTTCTAGCCTTTTCTTTTTCTTTTCTCCTTATACATGGCAGGGGCATCTGGGTGAATGCTTGTGAATGCTTGAGGCTGTGTGAAAAGGAATAGTTTAGGATTGGGAAAACTCTCCATGGATCTTTAACTAATTAGAGTAGTTAGTAATGCTTTGTTTGAAAATTGCTGAAAATAGATCATAATCTTTATCACGTCTTGATATTATTAATACCAAGTACTGTGACAGCACTTTTACATACACTGGCTTACCTAATCCTCCCAACAACCCCATGAGCTTCACGTTTTACTGCTTTTTATACAGGAGGAAAAACTGAGGCTCGTACAGTTTTGTTTTGTTTTTTAAACTGAGATTAAGTAAGGGATAGAACCAGGTTTTTATGTCGGGTGTGTCTGATTCCAAAGCCCACATTCTTCATCCTGTGCTCTCCTGCTTTATCTGAGCATTTGGAAAGTATGCATTTCTGATCCCTCCTTCTCACTATAGAGATGAAATCAAGTTTAGTTTCGAAATCAGCTGGAAAGTAGAGAAAGTGATATCAGTGTGTGCCCTTCTTCAAACTAGTGCTTATCAGGTTGTAAATATTTAAGATGTCAACAAGGTGAATTAACCTTTTGAATTAAATTATAAATAAGAGAAAGAGTTAAAAATGAAAATATTTGGTTTAAAGGACATTCATATCATGTATAGTCAGTCAATGGACGGACAAAAAGAATTAATCGATTTTGGCTCTTTGTTGTATGATTAGAGGACTGGTAATTAAGAAGAACCTGTTTGGAGGGTGTTAGAAGATTTCAGAAGACAAGGAAATTTATAGTTTTTTAGAGTTGGGGTGATTTATTTTCAAATGAAGAAAAAACTGTGAACTGAGATAATTTTTGCATGCATGTATGCCTGGTTTTTCTTTACGTGATATTTGGGTTTTTTTCTCTTTCTTTTTTAACCAGGTAGGACTTCCTGTCAAGGATCTTTTGTGCTCAGCAAACTTTTGAATCAAGTCATCATTGTGGGAAAAACAAAAATCAGCAAAAAGGACACCTTATTATTTTTCTGTCCATCAGTATTTATACATCGAGATAAAAGTGAATGGAAAATTATTAGATGTCACTTATTCAATGAGCATTTGTTGTGCACTTACTATATTCCAGACTCTCTGTTAGGACAAGTATAAAGAGAGACTTCCTCAGAGACATCTCAGTTGATGACCCAGAAAAGAGTAAAGACCTTTTAATTTTACATATGATAAGAGTAATAACTCAAACATTTACCAACGTTTATTAAGACCCTATTAGATACTAGGTCTTATGCTAAGTGTTAGACATTTCAGAGCATTTTGTCTTTATAACAACCTTGTGTGAGAATTACTATTTTTCCTTACTTAGATGGGAAAAAACAAAACAAAACACTGAAAGCCTAAGATAGAAATGAAGTAACTTCTCCAAGATCATATTTAACACCTTGCTACTGTGACCCATCCATTCAAAATATATATGATTTAATATGTACTATGTAAAATACTTTCTTTAGAAATTAGTTTTCTAAAACTACTTGAAAAATATCCATCTGCCTATAGGGATTTTGCCACATAGACTTGGGTCTGAATCAAAGATGTGCCCATTTTTTATTGTGTAACCTTGAGCAAGTTACTTAACCTCTCAGCCTCTGTTTCCTTGTCCATAAAATGGGGATTAGGACACATTTTGCATGTGTATATAAAGCACACCGTAGTAGGACCCTAAACTCTTAGGACCCATTTTTTTCTCTTTTATTTTTCCATAAAATGACTCAAAATAATCATGTGATCATATAAAAAAGGTAGTACTGAATTTTTCAGGTAGACCACTAGCAATTTTCTTGGAAACAACTTGAGTGCCGGCAGTCTGATGAGTTCACCTGTGATATTGGCGAGTAAACATTGGACTTGGAAGTTCTGTGTTTAATTTACTGCTTTGTTGTCTATCTCTTACGTGAAGAGGGATAGAAATGCTTTCATTTAATAATTAGCTGATTTTTACAACTCGTTGATGATGCTTGAGAGGACTACGAGCTCCGCGGTCAGGCAGAGACCGGTGTTCCATTTGGGTGATGGCAGTCAGTCGCGTAATGGGAAGAATGCTGTTCTCTTTAGCTACACTAAACAAGCATGACTCTAGATAAAATCTTTCCTCACTGATAATCTTCTTGAGTGCCCAGTTTGACTTTATAATTCATAATCTTTGGTGATCCCCATGAGGCATGAGGTCTTTTGAAGGTACATGGTTGTTTATCCAGTGGTTAAAGTAAATGCATGACTACCAACCAAGTCTTTATCGTTGATTAAACAATGTCAGTGACAGTGTGGATTTTTTTTTTTTTCCGGATATTGCTCTATTTAGCTGTGCTGAAAAACTAGATTTTTTTAAAGTAGCAACTGACTATAGTGCATATGTGTAATACCGTATTAAATTAACATTTCCATGTACATCAGTCCATTTCATCAGATATACCTATTGAATCATACTTAGAAGCATGTGTTACTTTCTAAAATATAATTCTGGAAAATTTGTTTAAAAATCAGTTTTTTAAAATTTGGAAATTTAATTTTGCATCTTCAATGTATTGAAAAAAGTTGCTATTTAAAGGAATCAATGGTGAAACTTTCGGTGAGGTGAATAACCAAGGCCTAATTTATTTGAGTTTGTATAAATGAACTTGATTTGGTTATGCCATCCATATTTATGGGGAAAATACATAAAAACTGATTCTATCTTGTCATACAACAGGTTGCAAGTGCACAATAATAAACAGTGACTTTCTTTTTATAATGACCATTCTATATTAGAATAAATCAGAGCCATACTTCTTAACATAAAAAGCAACAAACAAGTGTCAGGTGCTTCCTATCAGCCAGCCACTGCATCAAGAGCTTAACCAACTCAGAGATGGGTGGAAAGGTGCTTGTTTCACAGCTGGAGAAATTCAGGCAAAGGGATTTGGAAGGTGGTGGGAGGAGCAGTGTAAACCTGTTCACATTTATTTAACCACGAATCCGTCATTGCTTCTATAGTATAAAATGTTCACTTTTTCATGAAGATCTTTTTCTGTTTAAATGAGATTTATCTTTAATATTTAATTCTAGAATATAAATAGACAATTAAAAGACAATTAAGTAGATTATAAAACTTTAGGAAGATGAGGATTATGTATGCCTTACTTCTCTGAGCAGGTGACACATGCCCAGCACACAGTAGCTCAGTGAATTCATTTTTTAAAATGAAATAGTTTAAAATATGTTTTGATAGAATAGTGATTTGAAAAAAGTCATATGTATAATGATTTAAGTTTTGTCTGTAAAACAGACATTCATGATTGAGGCATTCAGGTGTCCTGGACTTACTAATCTAGTTTCTTGTATAATACAATGAATGTCAGAAACTGAAATGGTTTTCTTCTATTTGTGGTGGTGGATGTTGATGAAAATAAGCCTCAAAATACCTCTCACTCTTTGTGATGTCTGACAAAAATGCTACCAGAGAAAATTATGAATTTAGATTAATAGTTGTGAGTAGATGCATTTGTAGTTTAACTTGGAGAATATAAATGAAAAAAAAAAAGTTTTTTTATTTATGCCCCCCAAACTTTAGCGCAGGTTCTTCATCTTAACTTGATGACAGAAACCTAGATAAACTTTTTAGGTGTGCCATTTTAAAAACGTATCTCCTAATTCCACCCTCAGTGTTTTTCAGATAGGGTTTTTTTTTTTTTTTGTAACTTTGAGTCTTTTTCTGAAAGTCAGACTACTTTTGTAAAATCAGTAGACATAGAACCAAGAAAATAGAGAAACTGATATACTTATTTGCATTTGGGTATGAAAATCTAACCCAATATAGAACACTGGTCACACATGATATGTTTTGGCCTTCTACTAAAGTTAGTCTTTAGATATATGGTATTTCATTGCATCTAAGATGCATTAAACTTTAGATTCACTATTACTTTATGTACCATTAAAAGAAAAAAAAAAACTCTGCCAGTGATACTGGTACATTGTTCTTAACATTTTTTTGTTGTTAAGGCATACTAACACTTGGTTTTTATGTTGCCTTTAATAAAATTGAAAGGGATTTTAATTTGACACCTTTTCATTGTATCATTCCTGTGCAATCAAAAAAGGAACATATAAATAAAATAAAAATATTTTTTACCCTTCATATTCAGAGTTTTACTCTTCTTCTGAATTCAGAGTTGTCAGTGACTGTTGTTTCACTCAGTCTTATGCTCTGCAGTCAAGAGCCTGGAAGATGATACAGCACTTCTGGAAATATGCTCTACTATTCCTCCTGGGATTTTCTTTAAATTCATTATGTTTGTTACACAACTTTGGGTTGCCATTTTCTTATTTGGCTAACTTTACGTATTGTTTTTTCCTCAATTGAGTAACATGTCACTGGAAATTAAGCAGCTTCTGTTCTAAGTCAAAGTTAGTAGATACTTTCTGACAAATTGATGCTTGAAGCCTTAATGTTAGTTTTGCTGAATGCATGAAGCCATTCGTCTCATCAGCTGTTTGTTGCTTTCAAATATCTTCATCTCCTCCAAGAGATTTGGCCGTTTCTTGCCTCCTGTTGTTTTGCTTGTTTGGCAGTACCAAACTGTTTAGCAGCAATGAAGCACATGATTCTTGGGGTTCATGACAACATGGACATCTGGGACCACAAGAAGTCATACCTGCATCACAACTATCACCTGGCCAAAAGCAGTTGTAAGATCCCATTGAGTGTTAGATACAACTAGATCTCTCACTTTATAAAAAGTGAAAAAAGTGTGTGTTAAGAATTGGTAAAATATGGTATTATGTCCACCGCTGCATATCCTCATGCACGAGTAGATTGAAGTACAGGGATTTGTTTGGGGTCATTGAGCTCTTTGGGAACAAAGCTGAGGCCAGACGCTGGGTTTTTGTCTGCAAGTTTGAAGTTCTTTTTACAGTACCTTGGGAGAGATGTTTTGATATAACAGGAGGTTGGTGTGGTAGCAAAAGTATTGGCCTGGTGCTCAGACAGATGTGAATTCTGGTTCTGTACATACAAACCTGTGACTCTGAAAGTTATTTATATTCCCTGCATCTCATTTTTCTCACTTGAAAAATGGGATGATAATGATACTTCAGAGGATCATGACAATGATCTTATTGAACTGTTATACAGCAAATGCTTTATTGTATAATTACTATTAGATTATTTTCTAATAACTTGAATTTTTAGAAATTAACCTTTAAAAAAATTTTTCTGATAAATATTTGCTCTGGGAATATGACATATAAACAGACTTCTATTTTTTGCCCCCCCCATCTAATTTTCTACTGTTTTAGAAAAGAATGGGAATAATTGAGCTCCTTGATGTACTAATTTTTTTTTGAGGATAATATAATCTGGTGATTAAGGAATTACAAGTGTGGTCTAGTGCAGTTCTCTAACGAACATTGAGACTGTTTAGTAGATATTGTAGAAAGTACCACATTGTTTAGATATAAAAAGAAACATTGTTCTTTAAAAAAAAAAACATTGTTCTTACTTTTTAAGACTGGGGATGGAAACCAACTATTCCTGGTAGAAACAGTTTCACTTTACTTGGTGATAGTCTCAAATGCAGTCATATAGAAAATACTATACTTTAGTATATGGTGGACTTTTTTGTGCTCTATACTTAACACAGAATTTCTAACTTTAAAAAAGTTAGCGTAGTATTTTTATGTTTAATGTACTTAACTACTTTCAAAATCTTTTAAAATAAAGTACTATAGTATTTTACTAATCTGTACTAGTTAATTTATACCGTACCTTAGAAAACTGAACTGAGAATAAGGAAGTAAATAAGGTTGGAGTAGCTAAAGCAGATGTCACAAGGTTCAAGCATTTTTCATGAAGGGTGGGTACAGATTCCTTACTCAAACCTTATCAGATTTCATTTAACATTTAATCCTAACAGATATGACTATTTGATTTCAAGGCTAAAGTTAGGTGCTAGAAGCAGTGATTAAGAAAAGTAGAGATGAGCTACTACAAATGTGATACACTAACAGCAAGTAGGGGTGGCTGAAAGAAAGAGAGGAGAAAAAAAAAACTATTAAATCTAGGCTCAAGAACTCCATGTGAGGGCCCATATATATTGGTAAACTCCCAAGGTGTTATATAATCCAATAAGGACATAGCTTTAAAATATTTACCAAGTTAAGAGCCCATAGACATCAAACTGAGATTAAATGTGCTAGTGTATTTAAGAAGATTGTAAAACTATTTATAGTCTGGGCCAAAGGGAAAACCTAATTTATTTACACAAGTATGAACTGTACAGGGACATTCTTTGACCCAAAGATATTATTTATAATAAAGTTCAAACAAAAACCACACAACCACATGGAAATAATATATTCTCCTAAATGTTAGGGTAACAAAGAAAGAATCAAAATAACAATGTTAGAATATTAAGAAAACAATGCTAATATAATAATAAGCTATACTCAAGCAAATACACAGTTTATATACGGTATTTTTCTTATTTAAATTGGAAAATGAGAGAACATGAAATAAGAAATTCAATTTATGGTGCTAAAACAAAACAAATGAATGGAGGAGGAAGTAACCAATACATATACCAGCAGGAATTAATTATTTAACAAATATAGAATTGAAAAACAATGGTTTTTTTTTTTTTTGAGAAGGAAGGACAACACAGATTTCTTGCAAATTTAATGAAAAAAAGTTATAATGTATTCTGAAGTTTTTATGTTACAAGAATAACTTAGGGCAGTGGGTTAGAAATTCCAGATAAAATTGATGACTATCTAGAAAATATATAAATTAAAATTTTGAATCAATCATAGAAAAAATATGAAAAAAGTTATCAGATGACTATCCTCCAGAAGGCTCTGGAATTAGTCATGGAGGCAATCTGATTCGGTTTCCTAAGGAATAGATAACACATTCTTTATAGCTTTACAGAGCATAGAAAAAGCTAGGAAGTTTCTGAGTTTATTTTACCTAGTGAGCACATCTTTGTTATCTTTTATAAAGAAATTGCACAAAATGAAAGAAACCATCCTCTCATAAGTAGAGCTGTAAAAATGCATCAGCATATTACTCTGTCATTGAATAGATTATTGCAGGAATTAAAAAATGGCTTGCTAGTAGAAAACTATTCAAAAACCACTTAATAAATCAAAGGAAAAGTCAAGCTCAAGGTTACATAATCATGTGTCAGAAGTAGGTGTCAAACTCTGTTTTTGTGATGTACACGTTAGCTAGTCACAATCCATGCCTGGGAAGTCACTCATTTCTCCTTAAAAATTAAGATATTTATCCTAGATTTCTTTGAGGCCACCTATCCTGTCTTAGCTTCCAGTTTTAACAAATGCCCATCTCATTCATGCTGAAAAAATCGAAAGCATGGGGGTCACAACCTTCTGAGCCAGTCTAGGCACATGACTTTCTGGTTGTCTCTTCGTCCTGTGAATGTTTACTGAGTGCCTAGTCAGGACCTGCCACCGTGCTAGTGTCCTGGGAGACAAAGATTGACATGAGGTGGTTCCTGCCTGGAAAAACTCCTGTTCTATCAGCACATTTCAATTCTGTAATAAACTGTTTTTGAGTATAAAGTTTTTCCCCTTTAAATTGTCATTTTTATTCAACTCTATTAGAAAACAAAATTTATTGGTTTGATATTGCTTAAAGCAAAAAGAAGTTAAGTTGATTAAAATATATAAATAACACGTGTATAGTGTACGAACACAGGAGACTGAAAGGAAACAGATTTTAGGAAAGATCATATAGTATAATAGGAGAACTCAGACAGTGAGAACACTATTCTTTATGTAACTTGGTGTGTGTCCTTATAACTTCTGTTCTACGGTTATATAAAGTTAGATACATATATATGATTCTATCCTCTAAAGAGAGAAACATTTAGTGGTCCTTCTTCGGCCTTTGAACAGCTTTCTCAAAAGATGGATAGCTCTTCTTAAAAGATGATGGAAAATTAAAAACTTAGGAATGGAGAGATATTGATTAAATATTTGATTAAACTATATGTTAATATAGTTAATGATGAATGTTAGCAGTTTTAGCATTGAAATCAGAAATGAGTTTGTTACCTTGTTTAGCCTTATGTCGTTGTTACCTTTCAGCATATCGTAGTTTATGTGTGCCTGATAAGTATTTTACATGTCATATTATTTACAAACTAATCTTAATCATGGACAGTTATGCATATCTGCCAAGAAATCACACACTGAACATGATAAAAATACAAACACAGTGAACTACAAAGAAATAGCAAAGTTGACAGTTATGATCTTAGTAAAATAAAAGCTTTTTGTTAGCCATGTTATAAAAAAGTCAAATTTGATAAGAATCAGTGCTTAGAAGACAGCTATTAGATTACCTGAAATATTTACATTCATTTTTACTAATAATGTAACTTTAATAAATAAAACATAAAATGTTTCATATTATCATACTTTTCAATTTTACTCTTTTCAATTATGGTTGACAGTATTATTTTGTATTAGTTTCAGGTGTACAGCATAGTGGTTAGACATTTATATAATGTAGTGACACCCCTCCCCCCCCCCCACACACATATAAGTCTAGTACCTACCTGGTACTCTAGTTATTACAATATTATTGACTATATTCCCCATGCTATACTTTACATTCTCATGACTATTTTGTAACTGCTAAACCCCCTCTCATTTGGCAACCATCAGTTTGTTCTTCATATCTATGAGTTTGTTTCTGTTTTATTTATTTTGTTCTTTAGATTCCACATATAAGTGAAATCAATGGTACTTGTCTTCTGACTTATTTCACATGGCTTAATACTCTCTTGGTTCATTCATATTGTCACAAATGTTGAGTTTTTTTTTTTTATGGCTGAGTAATATTCAATTGTATTTATGTACCACATTTTCTTTATTGAATCATCTATTGATAGGCACTTAGGTTGCTTCCGTATCTTGACTATTGTAAATAGCACCACAGTGAACATAGGAGAGCATGTATCTTTTTGAATTAGTGTTTTGGATTTCTTTGGATACAAATCCAGAAGTGGAATTGCTGGGTCATAAGGTATTTTTATTTTTAATGTTTTGAGGAGCCTTCAAACTGTTTCCATAGGCTGCATCAATTTGCAATTCCACCAACAGCACATGAGGGTTCTCTTTTTCTCTACATGACAACTGTGAAGTGATAGCTCATTGTGGTTTTAATTTGCATATCTCTGATGGTTAGTGATCTTGAGCATCTTTTCACATGCCTATTGGCCGTCTGTATGTCCTCTTGGAGAAATGTCTATACAGGTCCTCTGCTGCCCATTTTTTAATTGCATTGTATTTTTGTTGTTGTTGCTATTGTTTTGTTGTTTAGTTATATGAATTTTTTTTAAAATAAATTTTGGATATTCATCCCTTATCAGATGTATCATTGGCCAATACTTCTACCATTTAGTAGGTTATCTTTTTTTTTTTGATGGTTCCATTTGTGGGCAAAAACTTTTTAGTTTGGTGTAATTTCACTTCTTTTGTTTCTCTTCCCAGAGGAGATATATCATAAAAATATATTACTGAGAGGATTGTCAGAGAGTTTATTTACCTATGTGTTCTTCTAGGAGTCTTATGGTTTCAGATCTTACACTTTAATTTATTTTGAGTTTATCCTTGTATATAGTTTAAAAAAGGTGGTCCAGTTTCAATTTTTTTGCATGTATTTGTCCAGTTTTCCCAATGCTATTTATTGAAAAGACTGTCTTTACCCCACTGTATATTCTTGCCTCTTTTGTCTTAGATTAATTGACCATATAGTCATGGGTTTATTTCTGGGCTTTCTATTCCATTCCATTGATCTATGTGTCTGTTTTTAGTCCAACCATGCTGTTTTTTAACTATAGCCTTGTCGTTTAGTTTATCAGGTAGTGTGATACCTCCAACTTTGTTCTTCTTTCTCAAGATTGCTGTGGCTATTCAGAATCTTTTGTGGTTCCACATAAATTTTAGAAAACTTTTATTCTAGTTTTGTGAAGAATGCCATTGGTATTTTGATAGGGATTGCAATGAATCTATAGATTGCTTTGGGTCCTGTGGACATTTTAACAACGTTAATTCTTCCTATCATGAACACTGTATATGCTTCCATTTACTTGTATCTTTTTCAATTACTTTCTTACCATCTGTAATGTCTTATAATTTTCTGAGTGCAGATCTTTTACTTTCTTGGTTAAATTTATTCCTAGTTTTTTGTTTGTTTGTTTTGTTTTTGTTTTTTATGCAACTGTAAAGGAAATTGTTTTCTTAGTTTCTCTCTGTAATAGTTTGTTATTGATGTATAAAAATGCAACCAATTTCTGAACATTTATTTTTGTATCCTGCTTTTTACTAAATTCATTGATTAGCTCTAATTGTGTGTGTGTGCATGCACATGCACAATCTTTAGGGTTCTTTATATATAGTATTATGTCATTTGCAAATGACAGTTTTCCGTCTACCAATTTATATGCCTTTTATTTCTTCTTCCTCTTCTTTTTTTTTTTTTTTTTTTTTGGTCTGATTGCTGTGGCTAGGACTTCCTCAATTTCACTTTTAGAAAGTATCTGTGAATACATGTCACTTATAATTATGAGTTGCTGAGTCAGCTTTTTCCTTTCACTGACAGAGTTGTGTAATCAAATAAGCTTGGAGATTGCTGTTCTGGTTTGCTCCACCTGGCTTTTCTGCTTCTGACCTAGCTTTCCTCCAGTTGATTCTTCCTGTCAGCCAGAAAAAGCACTCTTAAATGCAACTCTGATTCTGTCACTCTCTTGCTTAAACACTTCCTTTCCTCCTTTTCTTTTTCTTTTTCTTTTTTTTATGCTAATGACCAAGCTTAGTTCTATAAAGTGTGCTGGAAAGGGTCCTGCCTTCCTTCCAGGCTTATCTCCTCTCATCTCTGTCCCTAAAAGATTTTTCTTTGACCTCTGCCTAGATGACCTTCATCTCTTCCTTTGCAAGGCAGTGTCTTTCTCATTATTTAGGTATGTTCTGTCGTTCTTTCTCCCAAAAGACCTTTTCTACCCCTAACGTAGGTGAGGTGTGCCCTATGCACCCCATTGCCTAGTCAGTTGGCTTAGACTTTTGCTGTTTCTTGTCTCCATTGTGGAAAACTTCTGCAAGTATCTCTAGGACTGTTCACCATGACTATTCTAGTGTGTATAATACAAAGTTATAATTAGATAAATTGATTAAAACCATGTTGTAGAAGGAAAATAATACAGGAAAAGGACCCTATAAAATGTTGGCTGATAAGTTATAATCTTGTTTATTCCTAAATATATTAGATAAAGGATTATAAATAGTACTGGTTTTGTTTGCCAGACTTTGTTCTTAACTCCTTTATGATTGCTTTATCACTTTTTAGAGTCATCACATATTGTTATTAATAATATATTTATTGAAAGGCAAGCAAGTGTTCAATAATTATTATTTAGTGTAAAATAGTTACAACAAATGTTATTTCTAATTTCCTTCAAAAGTTTTAGCCCTTATTCTATGACCAGGTTTACAACCTATGATAAGATCACTAAGGCTTTAGATACTGTGAAAAATATACATATTTTGTATTTAAGGAAATATTTACGTCATAAAAATTGAACTAAAACTTCATATTGTAACCTTTAATCCTTGGTCAAAGTGGAAATTTCTGTTCTTCAGAAAGAAACATTTAGGGCTATTATGTCTCCTGATCATTTGATTGATAACTTTTAGTCCTATCTTCCCATAATTATTCATTTCTGTTTGCCTCCCTCTCTGCTTTCCTCCCCTTCCTTCCTTCTTCACACCCTTATTTAAAGTATGAGTGTGATTTTAAAATGTTATTCCTGACTTGTTAGTAGTAAACCTAATTGGATGTTTCTCAGAGAATTGCTTGGCTTTGAAAAAGTTATGTATCAAATTACTGTTGCTTCAAAGAATAAAACCAGTTAGAATTAACACAAACTATCTCAGAATTCTACTTTAATTTGTTGCAAATTTTCTATATAGCCTGCATCCCTGGACATAATTTATGCTCTAACTTCCTCCATCACATCATTAGTGGACCTTCCTTGGAAAGTAAGGCAACCCTGGTGAATGATGCAATGGAAGCTGGCACACAACCTTCTCTTGACTTCACTAACCCCCATCCCTTTTTTTCCTGCTGAACCAGGCCAAACAAACTCAGTTTTTCCACATTTAGATCATCCACTGCCACAAAATTCACTGCTGACAGGTGCATGCACATGTTTGCATGTGTAAATTGTTAAGCTTAGCCTTTAGTACAGGTGTACACATTTGATCGATGAGTCTTATGCTCGATATTCTTGTTTACTGTTATTAGATGATACCTTATAGAATTAGGATGAGTGCTCCCCATGTGCCAGGTCTATGCTGAATGCTGTAAGGTCTACAAAAATATGTCTTCCGCTTTTTATTTTCAGATTCTTAATTCTGATTTCCCACAAATATACTTTTTGTTACTAGCATTTAGTTGTGAATGTTAACCTGAAACGTATTATTCAAATGACGAGCTGTGTTTATAGGAGTTTGCATTATAAGCGAATCTCCTTTTAGTCTCCAGAGCCCATCATTCTGCTAGAAATATGCAGTATGTCCACATAATGAAAATAAGTGTGATATTTACTTGTGCAGTTGCCTTCTCCTATCATGGTTATTTTTACTTTAAAATAGACTGGAGGCAGAAACAAACAAAATTATATGGCAGCCTGGGTATCAGTAAAGGCCATTCTATTAAACTTTTGATTACCATAAGTAAAATTAACATTTATAGGGTGTACAATTCTAGGAATTGTGACTCATGCAAAGATTCATGAAAACTCCATTATATGATCAGGACACAAAACAGTTCTCTTCCTTCAAAAAAATTCCCTCTTGCTATTTCTTTATAGTTTAGACTTTCCCCTATGACTAACACCTGGCTACCACTGATCTCTGTCACTATAGTTTGGCTTTTTAATAACGTCATAAAAATGGAATCATAATCTCTTGAGACCACCTTCCTTCACTTAGCATTATGCCATTGAGATACATCCAACTTTCATGTGTATCAGTTCCCAGTTATTGCTTAGTGTAGTGTTCCATAGTATGGATGGACTACAGTTTGTTTATCCATTCATTCGTTGAATGCTATTTGGGTTTGTTTCCAGTTTTGAGTTATTATGACTAAAACATTCATATACAGGTTTTTGTGTAAACACTAAGTTTTTCATTTCTTTGTGTATAGGAAAATGATTGCTGAGTCATATGGTAGTAAGCGTATGCTTAACTTAATAAGAAATTTCCAAATAATTTCCGTAGTGTCTGTACTATTTTGCATCCCATCAACAATACATGAGAGTTTTATTTGCTCTGCATTCTTACCAGTACTTGGTATTGTTCATATTTATTTTAGCTATTCTAATAGGTGTGTAGTGATATTTCATTTTGTTTTGAATCTACATTTCCCTAATGGTACTAGATGGTAAAGAGCTTTTCATGTGCTTATTTGCCATCTTTAGATCCTCTTGAGTACTCTAAGTCCTTTCCTGATTTTTAAATTGGATTGTTTGTTTTCTTCTTGAGTATTAAGGGTTATGTATTCTGGGTGTAAGTTCTTTGTCTAATATGATTTGCAAATATTTCCTCTCAGACTTTGGCTTATCCTTTCATTCTCTTCATGGTGTATTCTACAGAGTAAAAGTTCTAATTTCAATAAGCTTCAATTAAAAAAAAATTTCTTTTATGGATTGTTCTTTGTTGTCTTATCTAAGAACTCATTACCTAAACCCAGATCATAAAGCTATTCTCCTACAGGTTTTAAACAAGTTTTACAGCTTTTCATGTGTAGTTAGATCTTGTTAATTTTGAGTTAATTTTTGTTAAAGGTATAAAGTTTAGGTCTAGCTTTTTTCTTTTTCTTTTTTCTCTTTTTTGCTATTCAGATATTCAATCATTCTAGCATCATTTGTTGAAAAGACTACCCTTTGTTAATTTTAACCTCATATCTGTGTGTCTCTATTTCTGGACTCTCTATTGATCTGTGTATCTATTTGTCAACACCACAGTCTTGATTACTGTAGCTTTATAGTAAGTCTTGAAACGAAGTAGTGTGGGTTCTCCAGCTTTTTCTTCTTGTTTAAAATTATTTTCTGTTCTCATTCCTTTGCCTTGCTATATATTTTAGGATCGGCTTGTCTATATGTACCAAATTCTGCTGGGGTTTTGACTAGAATTTTATTAAATGTATAGATCAGTTTGGGAAGAATTGACCTCTGCCGTGTTGCATCCTGTGTTCATAAACATTGTATGCCTCTCTATCTAGTTAAAGCTTCTTTGATTTCTTTCACCAGTGTCATGTAAGTTTCAGAATACAAATTCTGTATACATTTTGATGGAGTAATACTCAACTAGTTCATTTTTGTGTTATTTCAAAAATTGTTCATTGCTGTATATACAGAGAAATGCTTTCGGCTTTTCTAAAGGAAAAAAACGAAACATTTTTCTTTCTGTGGATAAAGAGACTCCTTCCTGCCCCTTGACGCAGAACTGCGGGGTTTCCCCTTGCACTCACTCTTTGCATTCATTGTGTGCTTCTGCATTTTGGGCTGCCTTGAGTTTTGGCTATGTAGTAGAGAGAAAAATGCTTAACTCACTGTTAATTCAGTGACTTTGATCTTCTTCAATCCACCTGCTCTAGTTTAATTTCAGAGTCCTCAAACTGTTGCTTCATACATTCTGTCTGAGTTTTTTAGCTGTATTCTATTGGAGAGATAGGGTAGAGTGTGTTTACCTCATCTTTTCTAAAACTAGAACTAAGACAATCTTTTTTGCAGTGACGGAAATTAAATCTTTTAAATCACACCTCAGATTTTCTTTGCTGTTAGCAGGCTATCTACCCATGTGATGAGATATGTAATATTTCTCCTTTGTCTGGAAGGAAAGTTACACTATATTTCTTTTCCCAGTTCTGAGTACCCAGCTCCTACTTTGACTCTTAAAGTGTTTATTAGGGGAAAATGTAACATTTTTGGCTTGAGTAATTGTAATTGAATGTGTGATGTCAGAGTATCATATTTGTGACAGTTTTCCTTAAAGAAAAGTTATGGTTGTTTCTGAAATATTATGTTTGAGTTATTTAAGACTGCTTTTGCTGGCAGCCTTGACAAACTTTAGAGGGGATTGAAGGATTCATATTTTAAGAACAAATTTGTCTGTGTAGAAAAATTGTGTGAAATTTGATGTTACACATAAATTTTTTTATATAGATGATGAGAAATGGAGGCAGATATTTTTAAAAAGGAATGAACCTTTTTAATTGAGATAAGAGTCTCTGATTTTATATTTTTATTCATTACTTTAAAAACTGCTGATTTATCTAGCCAGAAATTCTGCAGTGAGAGCATTGACTATTTTTGTGTTGAAATTAGGGCAAATACATTTTTAAAAAAATTTGTTAGTCACTTTTGTGTTTGTTTTAGGTATGCCAAGCACAAACCAGTAAAACCATGGATTTCTGATCTCATCTCCAGTAATAATTGATCCTGTCAGTATAAATTTTAATACTTCTGTAGTCCAGTATAATAATTTAGGGGTAGAGCTAATTGTTTTGTTTTAATCTAGTTCCCCCTGAAACTGAAACTGTTAGTAGCATTTGTATCTGCTATAATATGATCTTGCATAAGGAAAAGAAAGAAAGAAAAAAAAGGTTAATTCTGGGGTAAGAGAAAAAAGTACTCAGCTGCTTTTTTTCAAAGTAGGTAAAGCGTGTTCTATATTCCCCTTTGCTTTTCTTGGAGGAAAAATGTACTGTAGTCCAAAAAGGTATAATCAGAACTTCTTGAAAAGACTAGCTGGTGAAACCCTTCAGTTATGCCTCATCTTGAGGAAGGATAGGTGTTTGAAGAGGAGAATGGATGCAAGACCATGATAAAGTGAAAGAGCACAGACTGTGGGTCAGAAAGACCTGGGTTTCAATCTAAGTTCTGTCACTAAAATGGTGGATGTGTTGCTAATAACTGAGTTTCTTCTCTTAGGTACAAGTGATTTACCTACTTAATTTGTAGATTCATTTGATGAATTCCAAGAATATTTGTAAAGGAACCCAAAACTATGCCTGCCATATTGGTATACTCATTAGGAAATAGTGCCTTTATTGTATAATTACTAGGGCAAAAGAGTAAGTCATTTAGTAGTTCTCAGCTCTCTGAAAGATGACTTGCTAATGTTCAACCTTGATGAATAACAAGGAAAATGATTAGCTTATTTTATAGGGTACCTACTTTCTGGCCAGAGCACTCAGGTTTGCTTACATTCCTTAAGGTTTAGGTACAGAGTAGTGATGGGTTTAGAGTAAGGTTTGGGCAAGGTAGTAGCTTTGCATCTGTGGGTTAGCAGACTCTTTACTTTTTATCCGTTAATTTTTTTCTTTTGTATCATCTGTATCACATGTTGGTGTGATTAAAGATCCACAGAGGATTAATTTGGACATTTAAGTCTTTAAGTGAGTTGTGAAGTATTAGACTGATAAGAGAGGTGGCAGAATAAAAGGTAATAGGGCAAATGGTGATTATATGAATTTCTCATTTGCATGTGCCTGAGAAAACTGATCATATTGTTTAATATCTCTAGCTGTATACACGGTCCAATAAGGACATAGAAACCACACAATAGGTTAAATGGGAACTATAATATCAGGAATTATTAACTATGATAAAGAGTAACTATAATATATAAGGAAACACTACATGGTCCCCTAGGGCTGAGGGAGACTCACCAAGGAAGAACAATTCTCTAAGGGTTTAGACCTTGTTGGAGACGGTCTTGTTCAGTCCCGGAGAGCAGAGAAGCTTGCTGATTTCAACTGGCTGGAGCTGGTCTGGAGTTGTTGGGCAAATAGTCCATCCTCTGCAGTGCAGGCAGGAAGCAGGCATGGATGTACAGTGGGAGGTCGAGCACCGTAAGGGAGCAGTTCTTCCCAATGACCGGGATGGCAGGGATGGGAAGAGTGGCAGTGGTGAAAGGTTAGGGGGTTGTAGAAGCAGCTCTGCTTGTAGTGTGACCTTCTGGGCCACAGGTGTACAGGCCTGGAGGGGCCCTGCAGCGAGAGTACAGACACCACCAGCACAGGCAAGAGGCCTTCAGAACATTCAGTCTGTGCAGAAGCTCCGGTTTCTATGTCAAGAGGGCTTTGGAAATGTTTCCAGGAGGGGCTGCAAATCACAGGGGGATGGTGTTTTATGCCCGTATTTGGGGCTGGCGCTATGAGATATCTTCCCCTCATATCCCCAGCCTCCCAGCCCAGGCCAGACATTCCAGGAAGCCCCTTCCATTGCAGTGTCCCTTCAGTGCCCTCTGTAAAGCTTCACATCATGTCTACTTGAAAGAGAGATGCTTAAAGGAATTCCACTGTTTATCACAGGGCCCGCATTAAAGGGTTCATTTGGAACTGAGAGGCAGTAAGTGGATAACTCACACGGCATCTTTCCTTTTGAAAAAGGGAGGTGTTATGTCAGTATATTGAATCTATAAAGTATGCTGAATGTGAACTCGATACTCATTTTGCCTTGCATACAGCTTCCTATCTTCTGAAGGAGTGATTTCTAAAACTAATAAGAGCTTAAATCATACCAATGATACGTGAAAGACTTGCTGAACTTTCGTTGTAACATCCTTTAAATCTGCGGAAGCTGTTTAGGTTTGCAGCAGATGGTCTCAGATTATTAATGGTCATCTTGGTGGCAGAGGGTGTTTTGGGTTGCAGTTTGAGGGGAAAAGCTGCAGGTCCTTCCCCCTCTTTTTATCCCTTGTTACCCCCATCTCCCTCTTTGGCAGATTTCAGCCAGCAGGGACCCAACAGCCTAGCCTTGGTAATGCCTACACATGAAAGGACATTCTATTACATTGACATTTTACCTGTAACTGATGAATCAACAAGATTCCTAGAAGTAATGCCTTTGTGAATAGCATTGATTTTTAGAAGCTTTACATAAAATAATTTCAATTAATTTTTTTTTCGTCTATTTTGTTACTATATCCCTTCCCCCACCCTTCTTTTGGAAGTCCAGCAACTCCATCCGTCATCATGCACCATAAAATTTTATAAGAGGTTGGTCACTTGAACAGAAACCCAACCTCTTTTGAATGTTTTTATTAATATAACAAATTTACAGTAATATTATTTTATTATGAACAATATATACCTACTGTAAAAAGTTGAAAGATTAATAAGTAAAAGTAAGATAAAATAACATTCTCTTATTTACAGATTATCCTATTTACACTTCATTGTAGAATTCTAGAGTCATTTATTTCCATGTATGTTTGTTTTTACCAAAATGAAATGCTATTTTGGTCATACTGGTTTATCAACCACTTTTTCTGTTAATGCTCTTCATCTTTCTTTATCAATGTATTTTTATTTTATGTAATACCCCGTTCATTGTCACATTGGCTCAGTTGCCTCTAAAACATTTATAGACATTGTCCTAATTCGGTTCTAATCTGGGACTTTGCATCTGGTTATATGCTGTGCATTTCTTCCTCAATTAATTACAATGACTTTTTGAAGCGACAAAGCCAGTTGCCTATCAAATATTACACTTCCTTAATTTTTCTTTTGCTTCTTTTTGGTGGTGTGAGCCTGTCCTTAAATCCCTGTGTGTGGAAAAGTAAGCTCCAGGCAGCGTGGTTTGGAGTTAAATGGTTGTTGACAAGGGTGTGTGGTAGCAGTGTCATACGTTTCATAGCACGTGTTTCATAGCACGTCGTGTCAGGAAGCACAGTATCCAGAGGGACCGCCATTCATGTGGCACACTCTTTAGAGCACAAGGTCAGTGCTTCTTTCTAAGCCTGTTAAGCTTCCTTTTCTTGTATTTGGTATTACTACATATTGAAAGTCACTTTTCAGTTTGATAAATACCTTATACATTTCTTTGAAAAGTTTTTTTAGTGTCTCTTGAGTGAAACTTGGAAATAATTTTTAAAGAAAATGTATATTTTAAGGTTGTCAATATACTACATATTTGCTTATCAGCTTTCTCAAAGATTAAACATGTATTATATTAGACTTCTTAATGTAGAGATCTTTGATCTCAGAAAAATACTTAAAGTATTTTAGATATTTTAGTTTATATTCTATGTGATTTTTTTTTTTTTTAAGACATAATATGGCAATGTGATGAAGATGTTGCATATAATCCTGGAGAAAGTTAATTTAACTGAGGTGATTACTGGTCGGTCAGTCTGTCTACTTCAGGGCCAGGAAAGGTTTAGAAGACATTTGCAATGCTAAGTTTAATGAAACATAATGGTTGAGTGGAAATGATTAGTAGTAATGTCATGAAAATAAATTTAAGTGCTGTTTAATTAATTTTCTAAACCTTGAGTAAGTTGCACGTTTTTATCAAAAGTAAAAGATATCATTTTTCCCTTGCAATTTCTTTTCTATGTCTCTGTCTCTGACTCTGTGTGTGTGTGTGCACACGCACACACACACACACACACACACACACACCCCACCTCCACCCCCACCCCAATAATATTCCTCTCCTGTTGGAGAATTTTCAGTTTATATCTTTTTAGCCTTGTGTTTCAAAATACTGTTGATTTTTTTTTTTAATATCTGCTTTTAGAATGTTCTTATACAGGAGTAATTTTAAAAGAAACATCTAGGTTAGTTTCCCTTTCAAAATAAACATATTTGATTACTTGATATGTGGAAGCAACTTTTCCCTAGAGATGAAGATGAGAAGAGTCCTAGAAGGAAGTGGGGTTAGTGAAGACTGGCAACTGTGATAAGTATTTCTCACAATTCACTTCTGTTTGTGTTGGCTCTTGCTGTTGGCATTGATTTAGAAGGCTTAACAACTCGTATTCTTTGCTTTTCTTAACAATACTGGTCTTAAACACTAGTAGTTGTTTGGTGAGGAAAGGACTTGTGAGTTTAACAATGTCTTTTACATGTAAACGGTGTTGATTTAATAAGAGAACACTAGATCAATCAAGGGTAGGGATTGGGGTTTGGAGTGGGTATATATGTCTGCACCATTAGTCTTTGGGTAGGGGAATGAAAGTGCCTGTGATTCCTAGGGAATTCAAGTCCTTGTATTATACACGTACAGAGCCCCAGTTAGTTAGTTCTGTTCTTTCTCCTTCCATCTGTTCTCATTGCATTGTTTTCAGAAGCGTGCACCTGACTGGACAGTGGAATTTGCCAAATGGTATGAAATTTGCTGGCCCATCACTGTGCCTAATAAAGAGCTAGAAAGGTCAGAATTTTAAATATGGCATTGTGTAATTCTTCAGGGTGTGTTGGCACTTTCCCTCACCTGATTTTATCTTTCCTACCCACCTCACCCCACCCCTTGCCCAAATCACCTGAAATGAACTTTCATTTTCAGGACCTCTCCCAGGTATAAGATACCTCTCAAACTCAAGAACATTCTTTTTACCCTTTATTCATAGCATTTAGACCAGTTCAGTTTTCTTTGATCTTACCTCTATGGAATGATTTACGGTATGCATAATTTAAGCCTTACAATAACCCTGTAAGAATAGTCACTGCTATCACCAGGATACAGAGGAGAAGGCTGTGGCTCAGCTTCCACCTTTCAGTTTTGAGATTTGGATTTTTCTTTTGAAAGAGATTGGCACATTTAAAAAGGCAGACAGTTATTTTCCTTAACACAGAGAGCTCTGCTGTTATTTCCCTCAAGTTCACTTTTCCTCTTCTAAGTATGTATGACCTTGTACTTGTAAATAGAAAACCAAA
This sequence comes from Eonycteris spelaea, assembly GCA_003508835.1. Classification (NCBI taxonomy): domain Eukaryota; kingdom Metazoa; phylum Chordata; class Mammalia; order Chiroptera; family Pteropodidae; genus Eonycteris; species Eonycteris spelaea. The sequence continues at coordinate 2,843,404 of PUFA01000024.1, read as the reverse complement.
TCATTAGGGTGAAGGATTGTAATTATAATTAAATAATTAAATAACATGTAGAAGCTATTTTAATTATGTGGCAAAGCCTCATAATGTGAATTTTAAGTCACACACAGACAGAAACACACATCTCTAATCTGTAATTGAAAATTGCTTTTCTAATAAATGACCTTAATGATTTTCATACTTCATAACAAAGAAAAATACTGATGGTCTTATTAGTTTTCCAGATAAGCAAAATGATACTAATTTCAGCCTGCTGTAAAATAGGCACTTATACTTAGTTTTGAATTGTTTAATGGTTCCTCATATAAATGTCTTTCTTATTCTATGACATACTAAGATTTTTTTTTTCATTCTATTTCTTGTCACATGTAAGTCCATTAATATTGGAGGGGAATTTCATGTAGAATTTATTATGGAAACTATAAAAACCAAAGTCTCTCAAAGTATATGTTCCAGGACACCAGTGATTTCAGTCATAAGGATCTATCCGGGTACATAGATGCCTTAGGGCAAAACATTATAGTAATATCTCATTTCTCTTTTCTCTAGTATTTTCCAGCGAAAAAAATATGTCAAAATTACATGTAAAATACTTGAAATTAAGTTGTGTTCACTAAAATATATCACATTTATAAAAAGGTTGGTTGCATTATTGGTGGGACTCTAAGATGGCAAATCCCTCTTATTTATTTATTTTTTTAAAGAAAATATTAAAACCATTTTTAAAAGGTTTTACAAATCACTGTCATATACCAGAGTCTCGTCCAGCTTAAAAAAAAAAAGTTCCATTTATTTCTGCAATTTAAATAGTGTGGAAGTTACCCCAGAAGGAATAAATTATTTGTTTCAGAGGTCTGAATCATATTCTACTGGCCCATAAGTGTAAATTTAAGAGTTTCAACCTTTTGGTGGAGGGCTCTAGGGGCTTATTATCTCCGGACTGCTTTCTGGTTCTCTTTTTCCCAGTCTGGGTAGTGATCCCTGATTGGAAATTTAGTCGAGTTTTATGGTAAGAATGTTTATGGGTGGGAACTGTAGGGTGTGTTCTCCAATGGAATGTCTACTCAAGGAGAGATTTCTGGATATAGTAGGACAAAGGGAATTAACCCTGGGGTGGAGCAGCAGAGGTCACTTAATATACCTCAATATTGATTTTAGGGCAGCAGTTTTTGAAGGGCAAGATCTCCATGAAGAAAGTGTATGTGCTCAAAAGTGTTCTCTCTATAAATCACTAGTAAAGAATTGATGTTTCAAAAACATAAATATTTCTAGAAGTCTTAATGAGCCAAAAGCTTTCAAGTGAGTTGAAAGGGGATTTTATTCCTCCTCATGACAGCTAATGCTTATTAAAGCACTATATATATATATCTATAAAATTTTAATAGAAACACTATGTAATTGGTACTACTCAATTTGAAAGTTGATGAAATTGAAGCTTACGAGGTTAAATAATTTTCCCAAGGTCACATAGTGAGTAATAGAGTTTGAATTTGGCCCTAGGTCTTTTGACTTGGGTTAATTTTTTTTTTTAATTGTGACCCTATTATGAAAAGCTAACCATTTCCAACTATGAGATAACTGAGACCCTAACTCTCTTCTTTCAGGAGTCAATGGGAATTGGTTTGGGAGGTATACTTACTCCTCAGTTAAAATATCTTGTGTTTATGAAAGGAATATTTGGATTAAAAAGTAATAATAATTGAGCACTTGCCTGAACCTTTTTCATATCTTAATCCAAATATATATTATCAGTTTTGGGGAAATGAGCTGTTTTAAGTAGAAAATTTAATACAGAGAAAGATACGTATAGAAACATTGGCAGTGTGGAGCGTTAGGCCATGCGAGGCCTTCAGGTGCACAGGCACCGCTTTGTGGTGTACCAGACGCTCTGCGGCCTCTTGATCCGGGACTCTCGAAGACGACACTGCTAATGGGGTGGCTCGGATGCCACCCTGTGAATGCTGGATTCGTCCCTGCAAAAAGCAGTGTCCTATGCTTTGCTTTTTTACACTCATGAAATTAGAGACTCAACATTGGAGTGTTGCTGCGACAAAACCCAGTATCTTTATGACCCTGCTTAGCTCACCTTTTCCTTCCGAATCATTTGCCTGTTTATCTAATTAGCAGACCCCTAGTTGAAAGGGAGTCTGAAAAAAAAGCATTTAGGGTTTTGATCTCTGTCATACAGGAAGGCACACAAGAAGGAAGTTGGTATGGATTGAATGCCAGTCCACTACGTCTACCATACTTTTAAAAAATTACAGCCGTTGATACAACTTTACTTTTCATGGACACATTTCCTGACCTTTCTTACCTCCAGGCCTCATAAAAACGCTACCTTTGGCCTTTCTGCTCATGTGTTCTGTGGAAGATTTTTTTGATATTTCCTTTCCAGTGTTTTGAGCCAGTAGCTATATAGGTAACAAGATTTTTTTAAAACTATGCCATTAGAAGTTTTCTCAGTGAATAAATACTTTAAAAATAATATTTGGGTAACGTGCAGTTATATACATTTTTTTTTAATTTTGAGAAATTGACTATTATAACAAGTAGGACAAGGATGCTAGAGCTAGAGCTCTAGTTCTTAATCCCAAAATACCAGGAAAAAAGTAGTTAACAGAAATAACTCTTGGAGAGTCCTAAATCTGTTATATCTCCGAGTGAGTATTCCGCAGGTTACTTTTTCAAAGGTAAGCTTCAGGGAATCAAGTGTGTGTATACAACATATAAACTTATACATATATGTTTGTATATGTTTTTTTTTTCTGAATGGAAAGTAATTAAGATATGGATTTTCCTGGAGATTTCTGATGGGAGTTATCCTTTGTAGAGCATGTTTATAAGGCAGTAGTTCAAGTTATTCAGAAGTGTGGAAAGGTAGTTATTTTTAAGCTAGAGTTGTGTCTTTTGGCATTGTTTTTAGGCAGGTGCCTAAAATTGTCAAAAGTTTAATTAATTTCTAGAGAGATATAGATGTCCTCCAAAGCACTTTTGCTTATTGATTGATTGATGTTATATTCTGTGAACCATGTTTTCTTTACTGGAGTTTATCTTCTTAAAAGCTTTTATATTTAGTTAGCAAATATAAGATACGATTTATATGTTAAAGAAAAAAATTGAATGAGATGTCTCTTTGTTCATTGTAGCTTAATTACAGAGTATTTCTGTTTCATATTTTTAATCTCGATATTTATATTTTTATCTCCATCTGTTTTCTCTCAGTGCAATTAAGTATAAAGGGGGAAAAAACAACTGATAGGCCTTGTAAAAAAACCAGCTTGCTGTTTTGGAAGTCTTCAGAGTTATATAATTGGCCCAATATGTGTAAAACATCCATCAACTTAAGGGCAGGAAAGTAAGTAGTAATCTTAGCTGAGAATTATCCAGTTGCACTCCATTATTACTTATTTTTGAAAATGTCCTATAAAAGGAGTAATTGCAGAGAGAATGTCTGCAATTATAATCTAGATTTTGATATGAGAAATAGGCTTGCTGATTATAGGTTTTCAGGTAGATATTTAAGTAGTAATTAAATTAATCTTATATTCTCACCTATTCTGAAATCTGAATAGAAATAATACAGTGCTAAAAATAAAGACTTCTGAGAATTAATGGATTAGCTACATGTTCAGCAGCACTCTCTGAACCTCTTTAACAAACACAAGTTCAACTTCACATGTCCCTCTGGTTCCCCGTTATTCTATTCTTCAAGAACATTGCATTTCCTTTGGAAGATATTCATTCTTCGATCACAGAGATAATATTAATATTGGCTGTTCTCTATGCTCCATTTTTGCTTCATGTTATTCTGTAATCTTGAAAGACAGAATATAAACAATCAAGAATTTTCACTGCCTTGGAGATGGATGCCATCTGACCAAACACTCTCTATCTACCACCTTTATACCTGCCCATTCCTACCAGATTTTTCTCAGTTCCTTCTAACCTGTCATCATAATCTCCATTAAGATGGGTATTTGACTCATCCAGTATCCTATCTTAATGTGTTTTGTTTATTTTTATAAAGAATCATGTGTGCATGTGCACGTGCACACACACACACACACACACACACACACCCCTCCATTGTATTCCTGCAAACCATCTTCCTTGTTACTAACTGGAATTAGCATATCTCTGAAATGATACATTCAGAAGTTCCACTCACTCTACAAAGTTTTATCCTCCTCCTTTTCCTACTAAATCCAATCTACTGCCCTTTACATCTTTTGAACATTCGAAAACGTTTTCTAGTAATCTGGCTTTTTATGCTCTTCTTTCTCTTTATATCTAAATTCAGGGTCAGTCATTTTTACTTCTTTTAATAGCTTGTTCAATTTCAAGCCTTCTCTTCTCCCCAGAAAAATTTTTGCTCAACATGTCACCAACTATAAAACTGAATCAGCCTAAATTATAGTATCTCCCATTTCAGTTCTCCAGTTTATGGGTGCTTCTTGAGGGAGAAAGTGGGCCTAGATTACCTGGCGGCAAATTCTTTGCATGTATGCATCTCACGTAATTGTCATAACCTCCATGGAAACTGTTGTTATCTTTTTCTAGATTTAAAAGAAAAAAGTGTAAAGTTGGGTTTGAACCCAGGCTTTCTGATACATGATAGCACAATGGATGCAGCGGTTTCAAATGTCACATCTGGCCCATTAACCTTTCTTAGAGAAGAAAGTCTCCCTCCCTGATTGTCTTTTAAAAGAGACTCCCTCAGGGTTTCACTCTGGACCAGCTCTAAGCCAGTCTCCATTGCAATACCTAGGGCCCGAGTTATAATGCCAGCTTCTAACTGGTTTGGGCTTGAGGTTTGGCAATCACAGGATAAGGTTGTGAGATTTTGCCACTTGTTTTAGGCCAATTCAGGGTCCACACATGTAGTTAGCTTACAGAATCTATCCCATCTAGTCGCCAGGACTGCTAAAATGTGCAAGAAGTGGAAAACGGATGCTGGGGAAGCAGTTGACAAGAGTCGGTTATAGTGGCTGATATTTTTATTCAGTATAAAGGTTTTCTCACATTTTCAAAGTCTAATAGTTTATTTCAGATTTGGTTCCAGCAATTTGGAAAAGTGAATCATAGAGAAGACAGTCTGAAATCAACAATGGAACATTTTCGCAGTGTTTACTTTCTTTAGAAGCTCGTATGGGAGTAGGGAAGGTATTATTATAGTAATTCCAAGGTAAGGTTTTATGAGCCATATAAGCTGGAAGATCAAAATGCAAAGTAATTGAGACTATATGTGGAACTGTAGCTCAGGTGATTGGCCAAGTAGTCTGGCTGATGGCAAGGAAACGAGGCCAGGAAATTATTTGAGGGGTCAAATTCATAGTTCTAAGGATGCAGGAGTGCAAAAGTTACAAGGAGTTATAATCAGAGGGTGGGTGTTAAAGTTTGATCTTCCTGATGTGGCAATGTTTCAAGCAATGACAAGGTCCTGTGGTAATTGAGTACAGATGTAAAGAGACCATGAGCTAGATAGGATGTTTAATGGACCATCAACATGAACACTGAAATTACAGCAATAATGGAGAATAAGTTTACTCTGAGCCAGATGTCAAATTCATCAATATAGAAAGTGACTTTGGAGTTAAGTGATTAACATGGATCCAAGTACCTAGATGGCAAGACTGTTGGAGAAAGAGGAGTGGTTGTTAATGAACTAGAGTAATATATTAGTGTGGAAGGTGGAGAAAGGATTCAGGAAAATGCTGACTCTACTTCCTTTCCTATGCAGAGGTAAGGGGAGAAGGCACAGAATCCATCTGAGTTTATGATAGAGATGACATAATCGAGGAAAAGCTAGGGTATAGGTTAGCAGGTCCAGAAGTGTGACAGAAAGGGTATGGGTAGGGGTGGTGAGAGTGTGTGGGAGAGTGATACTAAAGCCACTTGATTATGGATTGTGGACTTGAGAGGGATAGAGTTATAAAATAGACAGATAGACTTTTCATTCAGGTTCTCTCTGGTGTGATTAGAGACTATTTTTGTTTTTCTTTTTTTTCCTTTTTTTTTTTTTTTTTTAGTGTTATCACTGGATATTTCTTGAGCCATTCCTCCTCAACCACCTCATAAATTAAGCTGCTTGCTATTTCCATCACCTATTTATGCCTGCCTCTGCTCATGTGTATCTAGTACATAATCCACTTTTCCAGAAATGTCTCTTTTAATCTATCCCTAACATCTAATTTCCATGTCCAATAAGACGTGTCAACCCTCACCTCCTTCAGGATGTTTTCCTTCATACATTTGTCCAGATATGTACTCTCTGTTTTACTTGGCGTGACTTTTAAGATGCTATTTTATTTTGTGTGTATTTATGGTAGGAGTGCATATTTCCTGTACTATCTAGCATAGTGTTTTGCCCTTTGTCTAAAATATCTTGTTGAATTATGGCATTCAAAGTGACTCCAAATGTAATGTAGGAAGAAACCACTAGACTCCAGGAGTTTTAATACGTGTGTTGAAATATTCCTGATTCAGTTCTTCAGGCAGCAGGATCAACTTTATAATAATTATTTTTATTCTTAGTAAAACTGTAAATTGAACTTAAGACATTCTATTCATCTGAAAAGTTGGATTTATTACCCCTTTTTAAATGTCACTGGTTAATTTCAGTCTCTGTCACCTTTAGCTGCCTATATTATACTGTCTGGTATAAAATCACCCCCTCCCTCCCTTTTTTTTTCTTTTTTTAGAAGGGGCAAGGATTTCCTCTAGCTATTTTTTAAATCAAAGAAGCCCTCAGCTATAGCCCAAGTATCAGCTTCTTATTTTCTTCTTGGAGAGTAAGCATCTTTCCTTTCTTGGACTCAAACACTATTGAAACTACCCAGCAAATAAAAAGCATAGTTAAATGATGACTGGAATATCCATATAAGGTTTATATTTGCTACCATAGCAACTATCAGCAGTTGCATTGCCTCTCACTTTTGAAGCTTGTAGCCCACATGAAAATGTTTGGTGTAACTTTCTGTATGGAAAGTTGTGGCTCTTTCCCTGTTCCATCATGAATAGTTTTGTCTGTTGTTATTTTTGCTTAAAAACAAACAAAACAAACAAACAAGAAACCCCAACTTTAAATCTTTGACTATTTCATTTCATTTTTGGGACTCTTTAGAAGTATTCTCATGAGTGTCCGAATACTCTTTCTTTTATATCTATTTACTCTTTGTCATTGTTTTAAAAATAATTTGTTGACTCGTTTAGTACCAATGAAATTGAAAAATGAAAATGAGACATTCCTTGCCCTACAAGAACCCACAATATAGGAAGGTAAATAGACAAATGCATAATAAGTATCATATAGAGCTGTGAATGGTCTCCTCTAAGTGCTTAATGAGCACAGGACAGGGGACTAGAATGTTTCAGTGGGAGGAAGGGGGAGAGATTTGGCATTGTCTTCTTAGAGGAATTAACATTAGACTGGCCTTTTAGAGGACCAGTGCTTTAGATGATGCACATGCACACATCTCCAAGGAATTCACCGAAGCAGCCATGCAAAATAGTTATATATGTGGATTGACAACCTTCTATATACATCAGCAGCATATGAGGAACTTGTGGGACCAAAGACATATCTATGAACTTTTCTTTAAAGGAAGAAACTTAAAAGTTAGAAACAAAATGCAGTCACAATAAAAGAACAAGCCGACAATCCAGGATTATAAGCATAGCAGGTGTTTATCCAGTGACTTCTGCATGCCGTGCCTGTGGTGACAACACTCCCTTCTTTGAGAATCTTGAAGTCTATTTAAGAATATAGAACATGCATAAATTAAAACTTAGTATTTTAGTCAGTTCATAAATTAATATGAATAAAGTTAGAGATAAGTGCCGTGAACACTATGAAATGAGAAAAATCATTATGGGTTGAGAGAAAGGAAGTATGAGAAGGTGATAGTGGTCTGCTTGGACCTGCTGCTGCTTCTGTCTGGACCCTGATCTTGCTGCCTATTCCTCATGGCTTGGCATCTGCAGAAAAAGTAAGGCAAAGCTCAGTCCCATCAGGAGGGCTCAGTGGTTTCAACTTCATTCTTATTTCTTGCTTATCATATTAAAATGTCTGGTATCATCATCTCTAAATCTCGTGTGTGTTCAAAAAGTCTAGGATGAAGGAGATTTTTAGTATCTGGTTCTGGCCAGCCCACCTAGTTCCTGACACTGCTGATTGACTGGATGGCCTTTATCAGAGCCTCAGCCCACAACCCATAAAACGTGCTTCCTGCCTTTCTGAAAGTCCTTTGGGATTTTGGCATTTATTGTAAGATTATTGCTGTGGAAGTCCAAAAATACATAGTCATCATAGCCACATACTAAAGGTTTAATCTTCCCTTTATCTAATAGAAGAAAAAAAATGTTGGAAAACTAGACAGTCTACTGAACTATTGATAACATTTTAAACAGAAATCATTTTAAGTATATCTTTCCTTGGGAAAGTTATTATTATTTTTTAGGTGATAAAACTTTACTTGCAATGGACTTTTTAAATATTTCAAAGATGAATACTTTAAACTTTGTTAAACATTATTTAATAATTGATATATTCATAGGTATATTACATTTATAATCTAATTGCTATTATGAAATATAAAACTTTAATCAGAAATCCATTTGTTATAGTAATAGCAGTATTAAAATATCTGTTTTTTAAAAAATTATAGTAAAATAAACATAATTTAAAATTTACCCTTTTAACCGTTTGAATGTATATAATGCAATAACATTTAATACATGTACAGTGTGTGCAACCATCACCACTATTCAGTTACAGAACATTTTCATCATCCCAAAAGAAAACCTATACCTACTAAGATAGTCATTTCACACCCCCTCTCTTACACCCCTGGCAACCACCAATCTGCTTTCTGTTTGGTTTTTGATGTCATAGTTTGCAAAATAATGGAAATACGCTGGTCTGATTTTTTTGCTCAGATTATATAGTGTATAATAATACTTTTTCTACTGCTTGTTAGACTAATTTTCTGATCAGTTGAGTATTTAAAAAAAATATTGACCAACATAGAGAGTTTGTTTTGGGATGTGCAGCTCTACTTTAGACATTTTTATTTAATATTAAGACATTAGAATTTTATTGATGGAGTAAACAAAATTCACAAAATTAAAAATAAGTAATAATAGTATCATAAAGGTCAGGCATTTTCTTAAGATTTCATAATACTGAGAATTAACTGCTTTAATCACACTAGCCATCAAGAGTAGTTGCAGTTTTGTAATCTGTGGGAATCTCAAATTGTAAAACAAAAGTAAAAGGCAATGTAAAATAACAGGAATTAAAAGTATTGTCTAAATAAAAGTGTCCTAAATACAGGGATAAAAGTTCCCTTTTCTACTGGATAGTGTTATCTGAGGCTAAAGAAAAAACACCATTAAAAATAATGCATTGCTTTGTTCAGTTTTAAAATTATATACATTGATAATAATGTCATCCATTACTTAGAAAAGCATTTTTATATTTTCTCTAAAAAACAGTAGTGAGGTTTGAATATCCTGTTATGCTCTTGATATCTGTTGAAAATAGATCTATTTTATTGGTTTTCTCTGTGCATATAGTTTCCTTTTTTTTTTTTTTTTTTAATGCTTTGAGTACAGAGTACATATAGATAAGCTCTTTCACAGATAAAGACTCTTGAAACAAAATCATGTTGATAGAGCCAGAGGAGGGGAAGAGCAATTAGGGGGATTGCTTTATAAACTATATAAATATCTAACCAATGTATGTATACTTGAAACTAATAATAACGTAAAATTAAAAAAAGATATTTCTGAGATGTTTTAATGAACTGATTAGATATAATAATAGCATGTTTCAATATATTACTGTAGGATAAAGCACTCACCATTTTTTATTAAAACACACATAACACTATATGAGATATCACTATTTGCCCACCGAAATGTATAATTTTAAAAACTGACAATACCAAAATTTGAAGGGATGTGGAGCAACTACAGATCTTGATGGGAATGTAAAATAATATAAGCACTTTTGGATACAAATATCGATAGAAACTTTATTCATAGAGCCAAAAACAAGAAAACCTAACTGCCCCATCAGTAAATGAAAAATTTATGCAAAAAATTTTTCTGATACAAATATTAACATGGATAAATCTCAAAAGCATTATACTGAGTGAAAGAAGCCAGACACAAAATATAACATACACTATGGCCCCAATTACATAAAATTCTAGAACAGCAAAACTAATCCATAGTAATGAAAGGTCAGTCAATATTGTGTCTGGGATGGGGACTGATTGCGAAGAGGCATGAGGGAAGGTTTTGGGAATAATATGAATGTTAATCTTGATTGTGATGGTAGTTACATTATGTTAAAACCTATCAAACCACATAGTTTATGATATGTAAATTGTATCTCAAGAAAGTTGATTAAAATAAATTTTAGATTTCTAAAAAAATAACTCAGGCTGATGATTTAATTTGGAGCATATTTAGAATTAAATATAACTTTAAGTTTAGTGGATAAGCCTGCTGGTCTGACATAAGACAGCGTGGGTTCAAATCCTGCCACCCAGGTATACTATGTCATTGATGAGCTTCCAGGTAGTTATTATCCTTCAGTATCTTGCAAATAGGCAAAATACCAGTTTGCAGGGCTGTGACAAAGAATGAAACAGTCCCTGAGAAGCACTTTACAAAGAGCCTGGTGTGCAATAAGCACACAGTGAACCTAAGCTGCTGCTTAGAACCCTGATGATACCAAAGCGCTCTTTATCTAAAAGTTAAAATGTTAGCCCAACATTCTACAACTTGATAGTAGCAATTTTATTTTTAGTGATCTTTTACAAAATCCATCTTCTCTCCATAAGTATTCATGTACCTTTTTCCCCCCTCTGGACATAGGCCATTACTGCTGTTTTTCATATGGATATGAAGCGCCTAGAAAATAAAAGTCTTTTTGATAAAAATTGTCTAATAAATCAATGCAAGAAGATAAATATATGTTTCCCCTACATAATATTCATTGTGATCTATGTACATGCTTTAGAATCTCATTTTTGTGCTTTTGATGTGTAAAGTGGTAAAAATTAAATAATTAAAATGCAGCATTATGAAATTTAGAGTATTACAGAGGGAAACATGTTACTCACTGCCAGTGAAATTCTGAAAGGGTATGTGTGTATTTAAAATTCTCTCAGGATGAAGGAAACGCCCAGGGGAAATTATGGCAAGGTATTCTTAAAGGGTGCCTGTTCTAGAGTTGACCAAATGGAAGAGCAAATTATTGACTAAGAATTACATTTACTCCTTGCCCAGAGGCCTCACAAAGTGACAGCATGTTTTCATGAAAAGACAGCATCTCTACTGTGTCTGTTATTTACTCTGCCTTTTGGATTTCCACCTTGCCCATCAGAGACACTGGCAGCACCACCCAGGACAAACATCATTTCTAAATAAGGCACAAAGTTAAAAACGCACCAAAGTGGCATGGCAGGTACAGATACTGGAGTCTTGTTTCCAGTCCGTACTTTGTGGTGATAATGTCTATGTCTTTATAAAGCTCATAACCCAATATCATGGGAGCCAAGGAAAATAATAGTTAGTGCTTCTATTAATGTTTAATTATTCATTATTTTCCAAAAGGAAGCCACACTAAAAAAGTTGGTGTAGAAAAAGCACTGGTGAAAGATCTCAAAACTTTTCCATTTGACTCACTCAGAATCCTTTAAAAAATGTGTATCTTTAAGTTTAAATAATAATAATTTTAAATTTTTAAATGATTATACATACACATATATATATTTTTAAGGAGAAATTGCATAGAATTAATTTCACTTTCAAAAATATTTACTACATAGGCCTACTTATGTTTCCTTTTGGGGCATTAGAACATTCCATAATTGTTAGCTATTTCTATGCCACAGGCCCTGTGCTGAGGACTTTTTTATATTAACTTTTTAATTTTCACAGTAAACCTCTGAGTGTGCATTATTGCTATCCCATTTTACAGACAAGGATCTGAGATAGAGTGAAGATAAGGACCCTGCCATAGTTGTACAGCCAGTTAATAGCTAAGCTGGGAATCAGTCCATAGTCGGCCCTGTCTTGCCAGATCACCTCATATTTAGGCAAAAGTAGTGCTTTGCTTGACTTGTAGGATAGACGAGTGATGCTGTAATTGTGTATCTAAGCTACAAAAGGAATCAGGGTAATCATATCATATTTTACCTTTTAAAAACTAAAAATACGCATGAGGCAAATTTTGTTCTCACGAGGCCTCATTTAGGGCCTATGTACAACATGAGAATGTTCCCACAGATGGAAGCCTAACCTATATTTCCTACTTGCATATCTCTTATCTGCTTTTCATTTTGCATCTGCCCTAGGGGAGCTCTACCATCTTAACTCTTCCTCTCCTCCTACACTGAATTACTGAGACAGTTGCTGGTGAAGGATCCCTGGTCTTTGTGTCTCTGTTGCAGGAGATGAAGACCTGTTGGTAGAGGAGCTCGCAGTGGACCCTCCCTGCTCTAAGGAGACAGTCCTGCCAGGGCCTGAGTGTCTGTGGGAGGCTGGGAGAGATCCTGCAGTGAAAAGGCTGACAAGTTATCTCTTCTCAGAATTTAGATTCTGAGGAAGGGCATGGTTTTGGGAGGACAGCCAGAAATAATTAAAAGAAAAATAATACTGCTAAATGCTTTGAAGAGAATTAAAATAGGGTAATTTGTTAGCAACTGGTTTGCTCCTTTAGACAAGATCCCTGTAAGTCTTTAGGAAAAGGTAACATTGAACTAAAATCAAAGAATTCTAGGTCTAGGGACAAGCAAAGGCAAATCCCCTGACTGGGAGGGCTTATAGATGACAGACCTACAAGAAAATCAGTGTCGTTAGAGCACAGTGGGTCAATGAAAAGGGTGTGGGAGACAGATAGGGCCAAGCTGATTGGGTTTTGTTCACCAAGGTGAGGCTTTTGGAATTCATTCTTAGAGCCATAGGAGGCCTTTGGAAGATTTAAAACAGGGAATGAATTGACAGAGTTTATATTTTAGAATGGTCACCACCAAGGTTTTGGAGGAGATTGGGTTGCAGCATGAGAGCAAAGGTGGGGTGACTGTCACGATAGGGTAGGTGGGAGCGCTTGGTAGGTTGACCTGAGATGGTTGTAGTGGAGATTAAGTGTATGGATTTAACTGTTTTGGACTGAATGAGGGCAATGAGTGAAAGAGAATCAAAGTTAATTCTTAGGTTTTTGGCTTATGTGGGGCTGGTCTTTTCTGAGATGGGGAGACTAAAGGATGAGAAGTCACTTTTGGTACGGTCAAGTTTGACATGCCTAATAGACAGCCAAGAAGAGCGCTAAAGAAAATGGGCAGTGATATACCCTAGGTAGGGTGACCATGCAATTGATTATGCAACCTGGAACAACTTTGAGAGTAAAAAGGGAATGTGGTAGAATTTGGGTTTTAAATATTAAAGCAAGGACGACAGAGGCAAATTGGGACTTTCTTGGCAAACTGAAAGGTACTACATGTAGGAGTCTGGTTCCAAGCAAAGATTTCAGGATTGGCATTATCAGCTGTTTAGAGTCCTGTTAAGAAGTCAAGAGATAAAAACAGAGAAGAGGTCTGTTTTTCAATATCCAGAGCAACATGAGGGTCATTGATGCTAATAAAAATACAGGACAGCCTCAGTGGGGTTAGGGTATGGTAGCCAGATGGGAGTGGACTTGTGAGCAGATATGAGGTAAGGAAGTAGGTTTGGAAACTGCAGACACCCTTTTAAAGAGGTTTTGTTGCGGAGGGGGATGTAAGTGAAAGATAGCTAGAGTTCTATAAAAGACCACTGAGTCTTGTGAAGACTGGAAGTCCCAGTGGAAGTTCTTGTTTTATTTTCGGCCATACCTGCATTGGAGTCAATATTCTATTATTGAAAATAAAGATTATGTAATTTTGGACCAAAATTTCTATTGCTGTTACTTGAATATTCTATATTTGATTTTGAATTATATTTTGATTTTGAAAAAATCTGAATTGTTACAGGGATGAGCATTGATTTATAAAAAGACTGACTATAAAATCTAGGCTTTCCAATTCCACTTCATTCATTTCAGGGCCATATTCATCTTGATTAGTAGGGGTGAAGCCATGCAACTCAATATCAGCTTCCGTTGGCTATACTGAGGTTTTGATTGTGGAAAATGATGTTTGCCTTGAACCAACAGGGAAGAGTCTGGGACGTCTGCAGGGATTCACCTGTTTTCTTTTTCTTTTTACAAAATTAAGTGCCTGATCTTTTTTCTGAATTTTATTTTCATATACCCAGCTTTCTTCAAATTATCATCCTACAAATAATTTTAAGGTTTTTCTTTTTCTTTAATATTATTCAGATGTGTTTCTTAACACTAACATCTACTGATTAACTAAATTATATAGTGAGGTGTTGCTTAAAAATTTCTTTAAAATTTTGTATATGTTAAGAATCTGTAAGCATTGTTAACTTTATAAAGAAGACAAAAACATTGAATTCTTTAAGTTTTAAAATTTCTTGATAAGGAGCTACTTTTTTTTAAAAAACTGCTGTGTGAAATACATCCTCTTTGGAAAAAGGACCTGTGAAAATGTTACGTGACCGTTCCTGGAATGATTTTGTAAGACTGGTGAATTCCTTCTTTTACATGTTTCCCAGTGGTAAGAAGTGCCTGGCACTAACACACACAATACGCAGTAGAGTTAGTAACAGAACAGGACAGTTGATTTATCATTCTCCAAGAGTAAATAGCTAATGGAATGCTACCATTTTAGAGAGGCTCTTTGAAAGAATTGTAAGTATATATGATTTATAAACTTAAAGTAATTTAACATTTTCTAATCATCAGCTTTTAAAATGCTCTAAATTTTTTGAACTGTTATTACTGAAACATTTTAATATGTTTGAAGACTATGTTAGTCAAAATTTGTATAGGAAATCCTGAACTCTTGATTTTGTCAATTGATATTTTGGCGAGTAAATTATGTAATTTATTTTCCTCGACACATTAAATGTCTGTGCAATAATGCAATTTATGCTTGTTAGAGAAGAAAACAAATAAATATATTTTATTAAGCTCTGTGTGTATATAAAATGACCTATTGCAGTTTTTATTCTTGTTTGATATACTTTCAAGCTTTAAGATGTGGTGAATCATGAACATTTCAATAAACAGTATGATGATTACTCTAATCTAGGGCTTTCACTTTTACCAAGTACCAATCACTATCTTTTTAATACAAGAACCCTGTAAAACAGACTTTGGATATTTTCTTCATTCAATATCATAAATAAGTAAATTGAGATTCAGAGGTATTAAGTTACTTAATGAAGAAATTGAAACTAGAATTAAGCATTTTTATCCTGAAATTGGTACTCTTTCTCCTATACTATCGTGGCATAGGATCTTCTTTGTATTGACACTCCTTTAGGTAGTGAGTAAAAATAGCATTTAGTGAAATTTACCTGAATTAAAACAACAACAGTGACAACAACAACAACAACAGCAACAACAACAACAACATCAACAAAAGGAACCTTTGACAGAGTGTAATATTAACTCTGTCAGCATGACAATGGATAGAGGTTGGTAGTGGAAATTAGAGGTTGGTAGTGGAAATTCGAGCTTGGCTGGTCCTTGATTACATATGACTTTGCTTAACTAACCAAAGAACACAAGCTGACTCATAACTTTGCTTACAATACTGTACTTCTTTTGTAAAAATGTGTGTGCTAAAACTTTGTTCTCTTTTTAAAGAAAATGCTAATGTCATCCCTTAAATAGATGCCTGACATTAAGTAATTTTAGATGAAATGTGAAAATGAGTCTTTGTAGGTATGTTAAAATTTTGGGTAGAATGTCTATGGATAATCAAAATGCTCCCTTAATTGAAATTTTAGTTGGTTTCTATTGAAGGTTTGATGACTTGAAAGAAATAATGAGATAAAAATGTGAGCTAACGTCGTCTTACAGCAGAAAGTGCTTTTGTTTTCCAGCTTTATTGAGATATAATTGACATATAACATTGTGTCAGTATAAGGTATACAACATGTTGATTTGATACACTTATATATTGCAAAATGATTAGCACCATAGCTTTAGCTAACATCTGCATCACATCACATAATTACCATTCTTTTTTTATGGTGAAAACATTTAAGATCTACTTTCTTAGCACCTTTGAAGTATATAATACAGTGTTATTAACTATAATCACCATACTGTACATTAGATTCCCCAGAACTTGCATTTTATAACTGGAGGTTGGTACTCTTTGACCAGCATCTCCCCATTTCCCCCACTTTTGAGCCTCTGGCAAACACCATTCTACTCTGTTTCTATGAGTTCAGCTCTTTTAGGTTTCATATATAAGTGATATCATACAGTATTTGTATTCCCTGACTTATTTCACTTAGTATAATGCCCTCAAGGTCCATCCATGTTGTCACAAATGGCAGGATATCCCTGTTGCTCATGGCCAAATAGTGTATGTGTATATTCTGTATATTTTCCATAGTCTTATGTATACTACTATAATTTGAATATTAATATAATACTAATAGGAATATAATTCATGTATAGAACATATTGTTATTTATTCATTTGTTGTGGAACTCTTAGATTGTTTCCATATCTTGGCTACTGTGAATGATGCTATAATAAACATGGTAATGTTCATTGCTTTGATAGCTTCTATTTATTTCTTTTGGATATATACCTAGAACTGGGACTGCCAGATCATATGGTAATTCTATTTTAATTTTTGAGGATCTTCCATGTTATTTTTCATAGTGGCTATATCAATTTACCTTCCTACAGACAGTGCATGAAAGTGTTTCTTGTAACATAGATGTCTAATATTTAAAGAAGTGATAAGATTACAAAAACCTTAGAGAGTGGAGGAGAAATAACAATTGTTTATACCTAGGAAAGATTCTTCATGCTGAAATTATAAATCGAGTTGCTATTAAAATATATCTAAAACCTGGAAAATAATTAGTTCAATAGAAACATATTTTTAAAAGAAGGCCTATGTTTATAAATACCTTATAGAAATCTGACTTGAGTAATTTAAATTTAGTTTTCCTGCAGAAATAAATACATGAGATATTTTTCGAAATTTACTCACAAAGAAAACCTTATGACATTTAAGGCTCATATAAATTATAACAACAGAAATTGCAATTTCACCAAATTTTAATGATCACAAAGATATATTAAGTTATCTGTCTCTGGTTAGTTGCTACTAAGCACACACTGAGGATAAAAACTAAACAAATCCATTTATCCATGTAGAGCATGAGGTCAGATAGTCGAGCTATACATAGGCAGATTTAATGATGTCATTAATAAGAGGAGAATGTACCTCTGAGGTATCTTGCTTAGTCTCACTAAGCATATATTCTTTAGAAAGCAAATTGCTGAACCAGATAAAATAAAAAAACTGAGTAACAGAATTAACACAAACTCATTATACATTGAACATTAAGAGTATAATTATATTCCAATTTCATGTTTGGAATGATTATGCATTAATCTTTAGAATTAAATATGGATGAGTGCTTTCTACAGAATCTTGGAATTATATACCTATAACTTTAAACAAAATGTTTGGAAACCTTTCTGTCACTCTTTAATCTTGTCAAAAGAAAGTAAATAGCTATTCATACAAAAACAAATGTGATGGTTAGTTCTTAAACCATATATATAGGGAGATGTACAACTGGAAACTCACTCTTTCTAAACCCCATTGTTTTAAACTTTCCACAGTGCTGTGCCTGATACTGACCGCACCCACCCATCTTTTACGTTGTTAAAGTTCAGCCTATTGTCAATTATGCCATACAACACTTAAATCATATGGATAGCCCACTGGTAATTCTAATCAGTGATTGTGGGGGTAACTTGTTTGTTAAAGAATTTCACTTGTAAAATGTATGTAAGTTCATTTTTTAAAAAAGAGAACCTCTAGAAAACAATGTAAAACTTGTTTAAACAGCAATAAAAAATTGGATGCAGTATTAAATTAATGACGTTACATTTTGGGTTTTATTTGTTTTTGAGAATTGCTCTTATGGAATCACATAAAGATGATTTTTCAATTTTCATAGTGAGTTGGAAAAAGGTTAGATTGTTGGTCAAAGTTAGCTGTCATTTCTTGAAATGCACATGTATTATTTTTCATTAACTTCATGAAAATAAGCAATAATCCATTAAAAAGAAATGGTTAAAATAAATGATTAGTTTTACTTTTGAGATACAATATGTAGAACATTTTTTATTTGTTCTAGTTTTTGTCTTTTACTTTTTAAATTTTCCTTAAGAAAAGTAGAAGGAGATTATGAAAATAGAATGAGAATAACGTAAGTGGTGTTTTTAGAATTGTGAGGACAAAAAGTAGAGGAAAATGATCTTTTTGTGAGAATATTGCAATAAATATATCTGATTGGTTTTTATTTTCAAATCAAAAAGGCAATGTGTCAGTTATTATTTTAACTCTTTTTTTCTTGGTATTCATAATAAGAGGACCACACCTATTATACCAGAATTCTTGTACTAAAAATGTTGTTCTAATGGCTTTGATATTCTAAGCTATTTTTGAACAAAATCTTTGTTAAGACTTTGTGCTGTATTAACCACCAGTACTTGGCATGTTATGTATGCCTTTGTTTCTTAGGTCCACCTATTTCCTCAGGGAAAGTTTGCATAAATGAGACTACTGTATATTTCTTTGTCATTTCCTTCTGTTGTTTCTTGGGAGGAAGAATTCCAATGATTTTACAGTATTTCTATACTAAATTAGCTGCCTTTCTGAGGAACTGAAATAAATGGTGGTAGCAGGGGGGGGAGGCGGGAGGGAAGGAATAATATTGTGGGTTGCCTAAACCAAACAGATGACACAATTTACTTTTCAGAATGTGTGTGATTTTCTTTGAAAAGACTAATTATAGTTTTATAGATCACGAAAGCATGGTTCTGATGAATTAGTCTTTAGCATACATGTCTCATGGCTTTTTTTCTAGTGACTCAGTCCTTCTTTTAGCTATTATTTCAGGGAAAATAATTTTCTTTGTTGAATAGGTTCACACAATGTTTTGTTTGTCTGTTTGTTTGTTTGTTTTGGTATATATTTTTCTTCAATCTGTCACTCCCAAGTAGAATTTTAAGATCTCAAATTGTTGTTTCATCAGTGCTGGAAACTCAGTAACAGCATGGCATGGGGGAAAGGAAATGAGCTTGGGTTTAAAACCTAGATCTGCAGTTTACTGTGACTGAGGACGAATTAATTACCCCTTTGGGAATTTATTCTTCATGCTATGAAATACAGATACCAGCAACTCACAAGGTTGTAAGAATTAACTGTACGGTATACATAATTTCTCACCCATTGTAGCTTTTAGTAAATTGCACTATTGATGTCGTTATGGGTGCTCCACCGGTGCTAATTGATCAAACTGAACAGAAAATGAGAACAAGGTAACATTTAAGGCTTTGTATGTGTAGTTGAGTAAAATTATATGTAACAAACTATGAATTTTTTGAGGACAGAAACTGTTGTATTTATTTCTCTACACAAAGCCAGTGTAGGTGCTCTGTTTTTGTGGGAGTGTGTCTGAGAGAACTGTTTCTTCACCTCCTGGTTCTTTCCTATATTATCATTACCTTTTACTCTGCCCAATTACTCTATTAAGTGAACTCATTTTAGTTAATCTATAATTTGACTTTTTTCATAAAAAGAATATAAAATATGTTCTTATTTGCTGATTGGGAAAGAATATATATAAAATAATTTCTTTGGGAGAGTTGTCAAACTAATAATGTAAGAAAATATAAGTAACAAATAAATGACTACAGTAGATTGAGGAGGAAAAGGAAACACTTTTAATGAGATATAGATGTTAGAAATCTTAATGGTTACTTGGTTATTTTTATCCATTGATGGAAGACAACCAGATTTTTATTTGATTGAATATAATTTAGTTCTTCCTCAAGTTCTTGTTTCCTGAGAATCAGAGTCAAATACTAAAATTACACTGTTATTTCACACCAAATACATCAAATGCCCTATCCCAGAGTGCATTTAAGAAATTAGTATTTTTTTTTAATTGAGAAGACATTTGAGCACGTGACTGTGTGTGTGTACCTGAGAGAGAAAATTCATTTGTTTGACAATATTTTATCTTTTTTGTGTCAAGAAATATTCTATATCCTTCAGGATATAGTACTAAACCAAAGAGTTAAAGTGCTTACACTCAGCGAGCTTCCATTCACTAATACGAGTTCACTAATCAGTAATAATCACTAGTCAGAATTGTGAACATTTACAATAAGCCATTTGAATGTTATTGTCACTGAATAAAAAGTATATTGTGTGTAAACAGGAATTTCTTTGCTTAGTATGCTATCATGTGCTTGCAATTAATAAATACCTATAAATTAAGGAAATGGGAAAACCAACTCTTTTCACAATATCCTTTGGCAATAAATATTATTTGGTTTTTAATTTCATTGTGACTTTCAATTCTAAGGGCACAAATAAGATTTTCGAACAAATTTGTTTTACTTTTATTAAATTATTTTATGTTCTTTAGGAACAACAATAGTCATGAAAGCATTTAATTAATAGAAATGGGACAGTTCCAGATAATTTCTTCCCTAGATAAAAGTGATTATTTCTACAGAAAGATAAAAATGATGGTTTCTGGTTAGTTCTATGAATGTATTTATACCTTAATACTGCTTAGATTACTATTCTCTTGAGAGAATTATTAATATCATTTCTACACGTGTGATCTGATCCATGGTGTTTTCGTTTTTTGCTACCTTCCTTATAGAATTAAGAGGTAAATTAAGAGGTACCTGGTGGGTTTTCTCTTGGTCTGCATGCATTTAGATGAACTAAAAAAATCAAGTTTGGGGCCACGATTTCTTAAAGATTTATTCTTCAGTGTATGGATCCAAGTCCTCTAGCAATCTAATGTCTAGTAATACTGTGGAAGCTCTTAAACTTCTATCCGCTAACTTACTGGATCAAATAATATTTCCAGTTTCTTAGTAAAACATGCTGAATGGCTATCCTTGGTAAATGAACCTCCAAAGCCACTTTCTGGATTGCCTGCTTCTGCCTCCTCTTATAATTTACCAACAATTTGTTTCGACTATTTCCTAATCTATTAAGGCCTGTTTTTAAATTACTTATTGTAATAGTTTAACTATTATAAATATATGATTTGAATTCAATGAGAGTTTTCTATAAAAACAGTTAAATACTTCAGAAAGAATATTTGGTGAGCTACCTCCCCCGAAAAAATGTACTGTTGAATTATATGTGAATGAGATTACTAAATGAATGAAATAATGTTATAAAAATCAAGTTGCTTTCAGGTGTCTTGAGGTCCTTGGCTCACTGAAAAAATCGAAAGTAACCCAATCAGTAGGTATATTTGCAAATATAAAGATCAATGAATGAGTTTACATCTGTGTATTTTAAGTTAAAATATTTAAGGTTTACATGAACTTATGATTTCTTTAAATGACTTTTTAAATAACCTGCTGGTCAGAAATATTAAGGTTTTTGTAAATTTTTTTCCTTTTTGATAATTTTCTTAAATTATTATTCTCAAACTGTTCTATAAGATAATGTTAATATTTATTCTATTTATGTATTTAAGAAGTCTATTTTTTCCCCAAATGAATTTATTTAAATATGTAAATACAATCCTAAAAACGCTGATGCAGTTTTATATGTGAGTTTAAAAGTAGAATTTTGAACTTTGCATTGTTGCATAAGTAATACTTACAGCAGAATACCATCTCTTCTGGGTTTAGGTAGTGAAAATAGTACATGAGTTAAATGTAGTTCTGTTGCGTTTTCATTACACCGGTTACCGCTTTCTTTGTTCTGTGTGTTGTTTATTCAATAATTTCTATTTTGTATCTTAAACAAATGTTTAATTAAATTTCTTATATATTTAATACATATACTCACCTATTGGTTTGTAGTTGAAAGAACAATGGTTTAATGGAAAAGCACTCTTACGTTTTTTAAGCTATTTTAATAATACTCAAATGTTTCTTGGATAATCAATTTGTTGTATCTGAGGCTATTTCTGTATAGGTTGTATGACTTATAGTTCTTGAATATACATCGGTCTTTCATGAATATGTTGTAATTTTAAATGCCAGTAACTTCAAAAAAGGTTGGGGAATTATGGCTTTAAACTATTTTCATGTGTCTGGAGGGAAGAGGGAGGAATTACACTGAGTAGTAGGAACACATATTAGTTTTGTTGTGAAGTCTTAATTACACTGAGTAGTAGGAACACATATTAGTTTTGTTGTGAAGTCTTAATGTCGTACCAAAAATGGGTGTTTGTGAAGACTTTCATATAAATGTTCATTGCAGCATTATTCACAATAGCCAAGAAATGGAAACAACATGAGTGTCCGTCAGCTGGTGAATGGATAAATAAAAGGTGGTGTAGTCATACAATGGAATGCTATTGAGTAATAAGTAGTAGCAAAGTACAGACATGCAACATGCATGTTTCGTACATGCAACAACATGGATGAAACTCAAAAACACTTTTGTCAGTGAAAGAAGCCAGACACAAAAGGACACATATTGTATGAATCCAATTATATGAAATATCCAAAAAGGGAAATATATAGACAGAAAATAGATTGCCTGTAGCTTGAGATGAGTTAGGGTCACTGCAAAGATATTAGAGAGAAAAATGATGATCTTTGCTTATTTAAAGCACTTACTATTTTATTTCTGTTTGAACTGTATTTTAAGCATTATAAATGCTTGATTCTTTCCTTAAATTTTCAGAGTACTAAGTGGTGCCCTAGCAGCCTTAAATGGTGACTGTTTATTATTATTATCAAGAACTCATGGATTTTTATGTTTTATGTGTTTCAGTGTAGTCATTCTTTTAATGTACAAATTGTTTCATATTAGGCCGGTGAGAGCCCTTTCTAATTGCCTCCTGAGTCCTGTGACAAGTCTGTGATAGCTTCTCTGATCCTAGAACATCTTGTTTGCCGGAAAGATCTTTTATACTTCCTGGCCTACACTTAGAGTCAACCATTTTTTTAAGGAACCCTGTTTACTTTAGCGAAAAATGTATTTACAGACAGTAAATACATATTCATTGCTATGGATGCTTACTTTTCAATGAACAACTAAATAGTGTATATTTTTGAAAGAAGACAGTCATGTTCATACTAATGTTCTCAATTCAATGTAAATATACTTATTTGCTTTCTCCTATAATGTATCCATAATAGTTTCAAAATAACGGTAATATCACTATTAATGGTAAGACCACTTGGTACAGTTTTAGAATTCTTTGTATCTCTTTTTGTCTTATCTCATTAGGGATGTACAAAAAAAAAGAGAAAAACAATTTAAAAAACCCATTTACATGGTTTAAAGACAAAACTATATTTTTATTACATGGTACACAGAAAGCTCACTTCTCATTCTTTTTCATGACTGTGTAATTCCATTTATGTAGTAGAAGTACCACGATTTGACATAGTCTACAGTTCATTGATATTTGCTTTATTTTTTGTCTTTTGCTATTAAAAATAATGCTGCAAAGAATAACCTTACAAATAACTTATTTAATAGTTTTAGCTGGTATGTCTTTGGGATAGCTTTCTAGTGGTCGTATTACTAGGACACAGTGTAAAGACATGTTTGATTTTGCCAGATATTGGCCAATTTTTCTACTTAGGAAAAATTCCTTCTTTTTAATCTTCCACCAGCAATGGATTAGAGTGCTTGTTTTCCCTTTCTCACTAATAGAGTGTATTGTCAAACTTTGTTTGTTTTTTTTTTTCAAATCTAATAGTTGAGAAGTGCCTCTTTATATTGCTAAGCATTTTTAAATTGTGTAATTATTTTGTCACCAGAGATGTAACCCTGAATGGCAGTAATCAGCTAGCCTTTCCGGTAAAGGGCCAGATAATAAATATTTTAGATTTTGTGTGCCCTACAATTTTTATTATAGCTATTCAGTCCTGCTGCTGCTGTATGAAAGCAGCCATAGATATTAAACAAGTGAGCATGTCAGTATTTTAATAAAACTTTATTTGAAAACTGAGTGATGGGCTGAATTTTGCCTGCAGGCCATAGATAGCTCACCCCTGCTTTATGCCATGTCCATAAACGCAGACAGTTTGAAATGACCAGATACTTTTACCAAGCTATCTAGTTTGTTCTCCTATAATCAACGATACATTTAGCATGTTAATTAAATGAGACCTATGGGACTTGGGATGTGTTGGATTGATACAAGAACGAAAAAGTCTATTATCTAATAATCTAATACTCTTTCTCTAGTTCCCCACTTCCCTTCCTGGTTTTCTTAGGACACTGTGTATTGGATTATGTTTCATCCATGGCAAAGAGATGGCATTACTAGACAAACTTATATGGAAAGTGCATTTTAAGTTTTCCTAGACTTGTCCTTGTTCAAACACGCATGCTCATTTGGCTTTTATTTTGCCCAGTGATGGTCATTTTTTGCCAGCTTGGTGGTTGGCATTGTCACCTGTAGTCAGGAAGTATGGTCAGATTAAATAGCCCTTTAGGGAAGGATTAAGCCTGTGATCAAGGATTCTTTTGAAGCTATATTAAACGGCTGAACTACTTGAGCATAATCAGAAAATGACTGCAATTTTTCATCCAAAAGAATTTGTTTTTCCACAGTGCAGAGAGAAAGTGAGTTAGCATTAGCATTTAAGAGCTTGTAGCAATTGTTTAAGTTCACTGTCAGCAGCCTTTCAGAAATGGTGGTCTAAGACTTGACTTATTTTCTGTTGTTTTGCTACATCTCTTCTAATACGATGGGTGGGAGATAGTGGGAAATTGTGACTCATTCCTCTGGGAGAAAAGGTGAAAGAGACCTACTAGCTGTTTGACAAGACACCCAATGTAAATATGTAAACCATGGTCTGGGGTTTAAAACGTGCCGTTTTACCCATTCCTGTAAATAGTCTCTTAGGTAGGAGTAATCAAGGGAAGTCTTGGCAAACTTCTTGGGTTTTAACCCTTACTATGTTGTTTATGGAGTAATATCTAGGTTAATCTTTTAATATTTTTTTTTCTAACAAAAGAAACTTTAAATCAAATGCCGTGTGTATGTGTGTGTGATTTGCCAACCAATTCTTTTATGTAGAAGCACAATGAAGACCTTTAATAGACAATTTAAAAATGTGACCCTTTTTTCTCATTGAGGATATATTTTCCCTACAAGCCCTTGTCTTAATAACATAGGTGTTTTTCTTATATCCGCATTTTCACTATGTACTGACATATTAGGTTTGTGTTATGAATAACTATTTGAATTTTTAAAATAAATTAATAATTGATTTTATTTGCATGTCTTTACTCCTATAAATGAGAGGCCTTTTGGCTCAGTTTTATAGTCTGCAAATGAGATTTTGTGTAGGTAGGACTTCTTTAGTGATTAGCCATTATATTGAACACTATGTATTAATAGAAATCATCATTTTTCTTTCTAATACCTTTGCCTTTATTTTAGTCCAGTGGTTGGAAAACCACTGCAATGTGCTAAATCACCAGTATATAGCATCTGGACCTCATATGCAGATCTATTAAATAGGTACAATGTAGAGCTCCTCCAGGCAAATCTATACTAGACACAAGTCCTATAGGTGATACTAATGCCCATTGACTTTAAGAATCACTACCTTAGATATATTTTATTGTAATTTTTTATTTCTAGATAGTTTGACTTGGAAGAGTTGCAAAAAATACAGAGAGGTTCTCTGTGCCCTTCCCCCAAGCCTTCCCCAATAAAAATGTCTCATATAACCATAGTACATAGTTAAAACCAATGAACTGACATTGATATAATACTATAAAGTCAGGTACAGACCTTTTCAGATTTTATCAGGCTTTACATGCATTCTTTATTATTGTTATTATTTGTTTATTTAGATTTATAATTCTATGAAAGTTTACTACATGTATATTTGGATAACAGCACCATAATCAGAATGCAAAACTATTCATCACCACAAAGGAACTTCCTTGTATTAAACCTTTAGTAGTCAGACCCTGCCTCCAACCCTGGCAGCCAGTGATCTGTTTTCTATGACTGTAATTTTTTCACTCTGGGACTCATATTAATAGAACCATACACTATGTAACCCTTTGAAATAGGCTTTTTTCCTTACTCAGCATAATGCCCTTGAGCTCATCCAAGATGTTAAGTGTATCAAGATTTAATTGCTTTTTATTGCTGAGTAATACTCCGTTGTGTGGACGCTCCACAGTTTGTTTATTCATTCTTTCACCAGAAAACATTTGGGTTATATCCATTTTGGGGTCATTATGAGGAGTGTATTCATGTGCAGGTTTTATGTGAACATTAGTTTTGATTTCTGTCTTGTAAATACCCAGGAATAGATTGCTAGGTCATATGGTAGGTGAATGTTTAGCTTTGTAGTACTCTGCCAAACTATTTCCCAAAGTGGCTGTATAATCTTGCATTCTTATTATACAAAACACACATGAGAGATCCAGTTTCTCCACATTCTCATCAGAACTTGATATTATCAGTATTTTAATTTAGGTGTATAGTGGTATTTCATCAGAGCTTTAATTTACATTTCCCTAATGGATAATGATGTTGAACATTTTTTAACATGTGCCTGTTTGCCATTCTCATATCCTGTTTGGTAAAGGTTCAGACCCTTTGCCCATTTTTAATTGGATGCTTTGTTTGCTTACTGTTTAGAGGGCTCTCTGAATATTCTGGATATAAGTCTTTGTTGGATATGTGATTTGAAAATATTTTCTCCCAGTCTCCCAGTCTTTGTCTTTTTATTCTCTTAACAGGGTTTTTCACAGAGCAAAATTTCAATTTTTGATGAAGTCCAGTTTTTTTATATTTTAAAAAATCTTTTATGGGTTATGTCTTTGGTGTCATGTCTAGAAATCTTTTGCTACGTTTTGGTCCAAAATATTTTCTCCTATTTTTTGATCTAAACATTTTATAAGTTTTGTTTTATATTTAGATCAACTTTAGGTTTAAGTATTTCTAAACTGGAGGCACTACTTCTAAGTAGTTCTTCTAACCCAATATTTGACAAAATCTGTAGCTAGAAAATTCATTTGGAAAATTAATTTCAAGGACTTTTTTTTTTATCAGTACTCAGTGAAATGTTCTGTTTGAATATGATTTACTCCAACATACACCACTCTCTAACATAGATTTAAACTTTAACGGAGATTAATACTAAATGCTGTTTCATATTTACCAAAATACATATTTGAGAGTAGATTATTGAGATCTTGACTTGAAAGCAGCTTTTGCTTTCATCTTATGGTTGGTTAATATACCAGTGTGCTTCTTTGGCTAGCATATACACACTCACTATTTAATATGAAAATGTACTTATATTTTATTATAATATCCACATTTAATG
The DNA here is from genome assembly GCA_003508835.1 of Eonycteris spelaea. NCBI lineage: Eukaryota > Metazoa > Chordata > Mammalia > Chiroptera > Pteropodidae > Eonycteris > Eonycteris spelaea. Next base: position 2,815,926 of record PUFA01000024.1, on the reverse strand, counting down.
ATTTTTAGTTTCTAACCTAGTATGCTTTAGAAAATTAGAAAACCATGCAACTGAGAACATTTTTGTAAAGACTTAATTTTTTAGAACAATTTTATGTTTAGCAAAATAAAACAGAAGGTACAGAGATTCTCCATATGTACCCTGCCCCCAGACATGTAGAGCCTCCACTATTAATTATTAATATTCTCCACCAGAATGGTACATTTGTCACAATTGATAAACCTACATTGACACATCATAGTTACCCAAAGTCCATAGTTTACAGTAGGGATCACTCTTGATGTGGTACATTCTATGGGTTTGGACAAATGTATAAGGACATATGTTAAATCATTATAGTACATAGAGTATTTTCACAGCTCTAAAAATTCACTGTGCTCCACATATTCATCCCTCTCCCCACCACCTCATCTCTTGGTAATCACTGATCTTTTGATTGTTTCCTAAGTTTTCCCTTTTCCAGAATATAGTTGGAATAATGTAGTATAATATGTAGCCTGTTCAGATTGACTTCTTGCACTTCGTAATATGCATTTAAATTTCCTCCATGTTTTTTCATGGCTTGATAGCTCATCTCTTTTTAGCTCTGAAAAGTTTTCTGGAAGTACAATAGTTTATTTATTCATTCATCCACTGAAGAACATTTTGGTTGCAACTAAGAACTTTTAAAGTTACTGTTAGGGGTAAAAATTTCTTTTCTTTATATTCATTATTTGTTTCAGAGAACATAATAAAACAATCCATGGATAGTTTTTGTCTTAAATTTAATCAGTAACTTTGACTTTGAATTTTTATAAGTATTTACCTCTTGAAAAAGCAGAAATATAACTTTATAACTTAAGGCTTATACTACTTTTATATGAAAAAGGAAAAAGAGCCCTGAGAAGCTTTGTATAGTTCTCTCCCCATGTTTCTGTTAATCATTTTTGAATTTTAAATTGTAGTGTCAATCAAATTTTTATTACCTTTTTTTGGACTAATTTTCATAAACTGCCTTGACCCTTCCATATACATTGCCTGCAAGGTGACAAATACAAAGTGAAAAGGAAGCTTTCAGAATGATACTGAGCCAGCGGCCTCTGACATGGATTAATAACTGGACAGAAGGCTGTGCACAGAGTAAATGGAGCAGCAACTGAGCACTGGGACATGGTTTTGGAGTTTCAGTTTGTTTTTGAGAGAAAATATTTGGTACTTCTATTAATGTATGAATTTATGGAAAGTATTCCAAAAAAAATAATAGTATTTGTTAGGCGATTACCTGTGTAAAACACTTGCACACTTTGACAGCTAGATAAACGTTCAGTTAATTTGTTTTTTTGGTAGGGTCTATTTAGGGTATCTGTGAAATCGTGTTTGGATTCATCTCATTTTCAAGTTACAGTTATCTGAGAACCTCATAAGTTTCTTTCTGTAGCACTGAGCACACAGTGGATGCCCTATAAATGTTGTTGACTGTCTTGTGACTCATTGTTTATGTTGTTTTCAAGCCTGTTTTTTCAACTTTGCCATTTGTTTTGATAAATTTGTTATCTCCTCCTTTGATATGCCCATTTTTACTGGAAGCTTTATCTTTCTTCTTGTTGATGCTTGACTTTCTTAACTATGCATAAAATAAATATCTCATATAAGATATTTAGGAAAACCTAGAGACAAACTGAAATTGCAATGATATTTATTGGACAGATAGGAGAAATTTAATATTTAATTTTAAATTCATAGATACAGTTTCTTACTTTATTTCTTATTTGGTGTTTTTGTGTGGGTGTGTGTGTGTGTGTGTGTGTGTGTGTGTGTGTGTGTGTAAAAATATACATTTTTCTGTATATAAAATATACCACAGTGAAAAATATCAAGGGAAATTTTATTTCCTTTCTTTCATAAGGAATTTCCTTCTTTGATAAAAGGAAGTCAAAATATATACTGGGTTTTGAAGTTTAAAAAGTTTTTATGAAACTTTTGGACTACTTTTAGTATTTGCTATATTCAGTGATTCTGAGACCTTCTTGAATTTACATGAACTTGATTGACCTAGGTAGGAACCTCCAGGAAGTGTTTCAGAGTTTACAAATTTCTTATGAAGGTATATCATTAACTCAATTTTAATACCTACTGCGTGTCAGGCATTATGCTAGACCAGTGATTTTCAAACTTGTCTGGCCTTTACAATCACTTGGTGAGATTTATAAAATCCCCACCAGTCAGTTAAATCAGAATTTTGGGGAGTGGGACCTAGGCCTCAGAATTTCCTAAAACTCCTCAGTGAGTTTACTGTGTAGCCAACTTTGAAGAACCACTGGGCTAGACAATAAATATATATTACCAATCTTACCTTCTCAGTAACCCTGTGAGGCAGGATATTTATCCCGTTTTGCAAATGAAGAAAGCTTTCCAGACAGATTTAAATGACCTAATGAATAAGAGCAGACCCAAGTTCAAACTAAGATCTATTGACTTATTCCAAATGTTAAATTATATCAGTAACTTTGGTGATTGATATGTAGATTTTTCCCTTTTTAATTGTAAATGTATACCTTTTTTTCTGTCACCTTATGCCTTTCTGCAATGTCTTAATGTTGCCACTGAAAGATAATACTGTATATATCTACTGAGCTAGGTATTTTTGTTTTCCCTCTGATAACCATCCCCCCTATACACCCTCACAAGAAAAAAGTGAAAGCCAAATTATTCATTTATATTTAAAAACGCGCATGTGTGTGTGTGGGTGTGTGGTGTGTGTTGTGTTTGGCTTAGAAATGTTCAGGTGTAAACTTAGTCTATCAACATTCATAAAATGAGATATTGCGTTTATTTCTTCTATTGGAGTAGATAGGAGGAGGGAGCATCTTATGTGTTTCTGGGTTATGACAATTAAATTACAACAAAAACTATTTACTTATCCTAATTTATACTGGAAGACCTAGTGTTTCAAAAATTTCTATTGTGTCCCTGGGCCTTACTCTACATAATTGCTAAGTTCCTAAAAGTAGTAAAAAGGAAAGGTTTGAGAGGGGATACAATATAACAAAAAATGAATAAATCTAAAGGAAACTGTAGTTAAATAGTTCATTCTTTAAGAAAAAATTGATATACTCTGTAAAAGGCAATGGATTAAAAATACAAAAAATCATATTCAAAAAACTTTTCTGGTAGATAAGGTGATATACATTGAAAACTGTGTGGTAAGACACAAGGGAGCCTATTTCCTACCTTGTATTTGTTATTTGGCACTTCTTTATTCTTTCTACCATACTGTAAGTGCCAGAGGGGACGGCCTGTGTCTTCTTTGGATTTACCCTACTTCATCAACACTGTGTATTGAGTGTGATACATCTTCATAGTTATTTATTGAACACTTGTATCTTTCTATACGTGTCCCACTGTAAATATAAAGAAGATACTGAAAGATTTTAAAGTAGGACTTCTGTGCACAAAACAAGAAAGGTTCTTGAAAGACAAAGCATCCAAAGAAAGGATTTCACTGGTAGATTCCAAAGAGTATGTCCTCTGAGTGCAGGTAATGGCATGAATAGAGGGTGCTTTACAATGTATTGAGAATGTGAAATCACCTGAAGCTGAAATTGAAGCTTCGAGTTTATATGGAATACTACTTCTCTAGCTTGCTAGTCAAGGAGGTGAGGCTACAGTCAAGATGTCAGCTAGGCTCAAGTCTCAGCTTGGCGGGATCTGCTTCCAAGCTTATCCCTATGGCTGTTGACTGGAGAGGGCAGCTCATAGCATGGCAACTGGCTTCCCTTATACCAAGTAAGAGAAATTGCCCCAAACCGATGCCACAGCCTAATGTCTGAAGTGACATCCTATTACCTTTGTTGCATTTTGTTCACTGAAAGGTAGTTACTAAATTCAGCCCACACTCTAATGGAGGGGATTGCACAAGAAGGCAAGCTCACTGGGGATCATCTTGAGGTGCCTACCACAGGAATATATCACTTAACCTAGTACATAAAAAATATTATGTAATCAGTGCATAAAAATTACTAATACATATTTAATATTTTTGTACTAAGTCTACAAAATATGGTGTGTATTTTACACTTACAGCACATCTCAATTCCAGTGCTGTATTTTTATTAGAAATAATACTTGGTGGTATTTAGATGCCATAAAAATTCATGGTTAAAATTAGAGCCATTTACCCAGGTTTTCCAAGCATGTGTATCTACATGCCATTGAGTCATTTCTGACTTCTGGTGACCCTGTGAATGAGTCATGTCACAGTGTCTTGTCTTCAACAACACTGCTCAGCTCCTATAGACATGCCTATGGCTTCTTTTATGGAAGCCAAATTCCAAATATCCTTAAATGTTTTCCAGTATCAAGCATCAGTTTAAAAATATAAAGTAACATTAAGCAAACTAAAAATAGTGTTTCAGGCACATTACTATCGTTTCAAGTGCTCAATAGCTACATGGCTACCATATTGGACAGTGGAGATCTCTGAGTTAGTCTGCAAAAGGAAGGAGTGAAATAAAACAGTTCTTGGAAGGGGCAGGGAAGTGGAAATTAAGATAATGGAAATTCTGCATTTTGAGTGTGTGTGCATGTCCTGGAGAAGGAAAGAAATCTAAGATGATAGAAACATAAAGTATAATTAATGTGGCTGTGGATTATTCATCAGATTTGAGTGGAGGTGTGATCAACAAAAAAAAACTGAAGCATGGATGACTTGTGATAGAAACCTTTAATTCCGGGTGTTCAAATGAAACAAATTGATGTGGAAGAAAGAAGCCAGAAACTTTTAATTTTTCTTTTGAGTTGTCACTGTGTTCATCATTTTTTTTCCTAGTGCGTATGTATGCCAAGAAAGAGAAAGGTACTTGGAGCTAGAACCACTTCCTGTAAGCCTCGGAGGAGACCCTTGCCTGACCAGAAGTGTTCTCAGCGTAGGACCAGCTCCCTGGAGGGAAAGTCCTATTCGTGTCATTCTTTCAACCAAATGTTATTTGTAAATTAGCTCAGCCCCCATGTCTTACCCCCAGTCCTAAAATATCTGAGGCAATCTTTGCATCTTAGAAGTGGCAAGGACCTGGGATCATCTAGTCAATACCTATATTTTGTGAGTAGGGAATGGAGAACCAGAGAAACGAAGTGATTAAGGTAACATGAGTGGCCATTGTAGGACACTGCCACAGTTTTTGGTTCCCAATACATTGTTCCACAGCTCCACCTGGGGAAATAGCAGCCTATGTTGGTGTGAACGGGGTATTTGCACATCTGGCACCTGCATTCCTATTTTAATACTATTATGGATTATTTAGATGGCTCTTGTTATGGTCTTGGAAGGGTTTCGCATATTCTGTGTGCTTTGGGGCAAATTTTTTAATAAATTTCTTTGTAATGCCCAGTTAAATGGCAATGACAACTGCTTTGTGAAATTAAATGTAGGAAAAAAAGCGCATGCACAGTGCTTAGCAGTAGATGTTGAGTAACTGCTCATTTTTTTCTCTACCAATTGGCTTTTGCTCATTCATTTTTTGCTACTATATGAATGTTTCGGCTCCCAAGGGGATGATAGAGTGTGGTAAGGAGGCTTTAGAACGACAGTTTGGATTTAAATCTTCACTCCATCGCTTATAGCTAAATTCCTTAACATCTCTGCGTACCAGTGTCCTCATCTGGAAATGTAAATGGTGGCACTTACCTCATTCAGTGATGCGAGGATGAGATGGTACATGTCAAATACTTGGAATAATTTTCAGCACTCAAGGGGTTGGCTGTTGTTGGTAATACGATAGTAAAATAGGATAAAAGCTATTTTTTGGTATGTGTCCTTATCACATACCACACACTGCATTTAATAAATGCTTAGTTCGATGTGAAGAATACCTGCTGCCTCTTTGGTAAATTATGCCAAATATACTTGAAAGATGAGTTCTAGTCTTAAAACTGAAAGGTAACACAGAATTAGGTTATTCTTTCCTCATATTAATCATGATCCTCATTGCTCAAGAAGCTACAGCCAGGGCATCTGACTTTTATACCACAGATTGGTTACATGGCCTCAGGGAAGTTACTGAACATCTGAGCAAAATGAAAGTTTCTTCCACTCTAGAATTCAGTCTGTCTGTTTAATCTTTAGTCCTGCCTCCACCACCCGTCCCCCCCCGCCCCCCCCCCCACCAAACTGCCCAAATAGGCTGAAGATTAGAATCTTTTCAGGATTCAATACTTTTACCCATCTGGGTATCTTCGGACTTCATATACCTCTGACTGGTCACAAAATGGTTTGTGTTAAAATAGTTTGACATGCAGCAACCCACCAAGCTCTTACTGTCCTATGAATTCTTGAAACTGATATAGCCTCCATCTCTTCCTCCCTCAATTAAATCAACAAACACTTATAGAGCACCCTACCTTGTACCAGTTAAAGTTTTAGGTGCTAGCAGAGAATGAGATAGGACAGGTCCTAATACTACAAGAAATTTTCATTCTAGAGGCTAGACAAATAAATACAAGTAAATAAGGAAACAGGATGGTATTAGATAGATTAAATGTGATAAAGACAAATAGGGTTATGTGAAGACTGTGCTGAGATGGGTGGCACTTCTTTTGAGTGCTTAGGGACTATTTCTCTGAGAAAATATTTGATCTGAAGTCTGAATGAGCTCGAAGAGCAGCCAATTTAAAGATCTGTGGTTAAAAGCATTTTGGGCAGAGGAACGGCTGTCCAAATCTCAGATGTGAAGGGACTGGGTCTATTTGAAGAAGGGAAAGATGCCAGTGTGAATTACACAGGAAAAAGCAAGGAGGGGAGGCTCAGAGTTTGGCAGAGACTAGCTCAATGGTTTCTTAGACTTGAGCATGCACTGGAATCACTTTGGAGAGTTGTCACATGTGGATTGCAGGGCTCTACCCCAGTATTTTTAATGATGTAGGTTTGGGTTAGAATCAGAGAATTTGCCTATCTAACAAGTTGCAAGGTGGTGATCCTGCTGCTGCTTTGAAATCACACTTTGAGAATGACCAGACTAGCTCATCTGGGGCCTCATAAGCCAAAAAAGGAATTTGGGTTTTATTCTCAATGCATTGGGAGGCCTGTGAAGGATCAGAGATGTGATGTAATCTGATTTTCATATTTAAAAGGTCACTCTGACTATTACAGGGAAGAATGGATTTTAAGGGAGAAGATGAGAAATAGGAGAGACCAGACTGGAGGCTGTTGGAGCAGTCCAAGCTACAGATGTTGTCTTAACTGCCATGGTGGTATCAGAGAGCTGCTGAAAAGTGCACTGATTCAGGATATGTTTTTAGAGTTAAGAGCTCACAGGACATGATGATGTATTGGAACTAAGACATAGGCGTCAAAATATGCCTAAGATTTTCGCCTGGATTAACAGGTGGTTACTGTAGTGTCATTTGCAGAGATGGGGAAAGTTGGTAGGGGAGGTTTAGATGAGAAAGGGAATTGGAGGTGAAAAGAAAAATCAAGAGCTTTGGTTATGGGATACTTATGGGACATCCAAATGGAGATGACCCTGAGATTATTGGGCATATAAATCAGAGCTCAACAAATAGGTCAGGGTTGAAGTGTGAATTGGAGAGTCATTGACTTGTAGATGGTATTTAAAGCCATGGAGTATGATGTAAGCGCTTAGGGGTGAAGGTTGTGAAAAGAGGAAAGGACACAAAGGAGCCCTGGGGTGTTCCGGCATTTAGAAATTAAGCAAGGAGATGAGAGCATTAGAGAATGGGGAGTGGCAGTGAAGAAGGAATAAAATATGTTGTCATGAAAAGAAGCCAAAGGGAGAGAATCCCAAGCAGAGGACTTGAGCACCTGTGAAATGTGTCCTAATTGGAACTTAAGAACTTACTCAAATGTGACCAAGATTAGACAGGTAATTGTCTATTAGATTTGGACACACACAGGTGATTGGTGACCTTGACAAGAGAAATGTCTGTCAAGAGTCATAATGCCTCCTCGGGTCTCTCCTCGTTGCCTTTCATTATCACCTTTAACAGCCATTTTGATATATTTACTATGATTTGATATTAGGATCGTTAAGAAAAAGAACATTTGTTGTTCTTAATTGCATTCCCTCAAGCACAGAGCACAGGCTCACCACTAGAAAAAATTTTTGCTTAATAAAATCTCCTCTTATTTTATTAAACCCAGAGAGAGATACTAAAAAATTGTTCTGAGGAACAGGCCTGCACTTTATAGTTGAAATGCATAGGTTAGGGGCCATCAAAACATCGTCAGTTATTCTGAAGAACTGCCTCATCACACTTATCACAAGACATTTTCTATTTGATCATCCTCTATATTGGGAGAAGGTGGCTGTTAAATTTCTTTTTGATCATTAAAATGTAATACTTTAAAAGTATATCGTTTTTAAGACTTATAATTCTATTCTTGTATTTTATCTTTAATATTGAGGCTGTATTTTTATATAGTCTTTTCTGAGTGAATCGTTAATACAGCAAACGCATGAGATCACATTGGACTTTAGTAGCTTATTAAGGATGTAAGTATATCTCACATACAATTTAAAGCTGTTATTTCCCTCAAACCAAGAAGAGGTATTTGAATAGGTTTCTGTTATTTTTATTTCCTCTTTTTGTTTATTTTAAGATGTTACTATTGACAGGGATGGAGTAATGATTATCATTACTTCAAATGATTTTGAAGTGCTTTGTAAAGCAAATGATAGAAAGACCAATCAGTGGAATGTCAATTGAATTATGTGTTAAAATAAGTTGATATTTTCTAAATATATTATTACATAATATGAAATTGTACCTTAATTTTCATTTTGAAAATTGAAGGTTAATATTGAGATGTAAATGACTAAAGTGATGATTTTCTTAAGGAAAAATTTACTGTGGCTCGTTATTGTTAAGGCTTGATTAATCGACTTTTGCCTTGACCTAGAGAAGTTTTCTGTCTCAAATGTCTTTTCATTATAACCTCCTCTCCACCTACCCTTGTGTGAAATTTGTTATTTTTCACTGTTAAGGGTGAGGGCCTCTGAGGAGGAGAAACTGGTAGTCAAACTAGGCCACAGTGAAGAAGCCTTTATGTGAAAATCCCAGAAAACTAGCTCAAACATTCCTGTTTCAAAGAGTGTGGGGGCTTCAGTGGCAGTTACTGAGATTTTAAAATATTAATGAAAATTAGTGTTCTTAAGTAGTAAATGTAGTTGTTATTGGTTGTTGATTACTTTTTTTTTTGGCATTACTAGAATTTCTTACAGTTAGATTAGTTTATAACCCTTAATTATTTTCACTATATCTTTGAGTTTGGGTGACATTTAATTAATTTTGTCATTGCTTCGCAGCATCTCAACCAAAAGATAACACTGGGAGAGATGTGACTAGGTCAAATGTATGTTAAAAATTTTGCTGGTGAATAAAAAGTCAAGTACATTTAAAATCTTAAAGCTACGTAGGATTCAGGCCAAATTCAGGCCTCTATCTGGTATTCTTTTCATTAGACTATATTATGTAGTCAGAAATCTGAATAGGTAGACACATTCTTAGGTTGAATGTAAAGGGATCACATTTGGGAGGTAATATATAATTGCTCCTACAGGCTCTGCCTGTCTAAATTCTTTTAAGAACTGAGTCACATTTCTTCTCTTTGAAGTGTACCTTGATACCTGCCTCACTCCCCCACAGAGCTAGTTTCACCTTGCTCTCATTGCTCTGAGTTTTGATGATTACCCATTTGTTTTATGATAGTACTTCTTTGCTTTGTATTTGTTATTTAATTACCTGAACATTGAATCTTCCCTATGGGGTTTCTAGTTTACTGTGGAAGGATCTTGGTCTGTTTTAGATATGCTTTTCAGGACCAAAGGTGACAAATGCTTTATTATCTGAAGTAATACTAGGGACAGTTAAGAGTTTTTAATAGAAGTTTTGTAAATAATATTCAACTAGTGCTTTTTGTTCTGTTTTTCTTCTTTTCTTTCTTTCTTTCTTTCTTCTTTCTTTCTTTTTTTTAAGCATGCTAATCTTTAGTACATAAAGATGGGTTTTCATCACAGACTCAAAGAACCTTAGGAAATAGACAGTCGCACATACACAATATGTAAAACTGCGAATCAGAGGAGTTCATTGCAATATGCAGTAGACAGGGAAAACATCCCAAGAAATTGTGACTCAGTCTGGACCTTGAAGGGTAGATTATATGTGTCAAGGCAGAGAGGATGAGGAGGGCATTCAAAGAGACCAGGATGAGCAACACTTAGAGATGGGAAGATGCCTGGGATGATGAAAGCAGGGGATGGGAAGATCATTGTGGCAGCAGGAGGTACCTGTCAGACTTTCATTCACTGCCACTCCTCTTGAAAATCAAGTCCACTGTGGACAAAGTTGTTCCTGCTAGTTTGCTCCCTTGGCTGTGGCAGTTGGGCTTCTCTTCTGGCCTTCTTTATAAAGCTCTCGTAAAGCCCTAACGTTCCCAATTATGCCTTGCTAATAAATCCAGTATGTTTTTCAATACTCATTTTTTAAAAAATAAAATGTAACCAATTAATTAAAAAAAAAATCCAACATAGGTAATCCTGATATAAAAAATTATTATTTTTCCATGACACTTTTTTTCCTTTTCATTATATGCATAGGTACCTCACCTTTGTGGGAAGTAGTCATTGAATTTATTTATTCAGTAAATATGAGTGGCTATTATGTGGCAGGTATTGTTCCAGAGATTCTATACATTTGCAAATGTGTGACACCTGGCAGTGGAGACAAGTGCTTATTCTCATGGAATTATTTACTCTTTAATGGAAAGAGATATGGTAAACAAGGATGTTAGTTGCTGATAAGCCCTAAGGCAAAAAGTAAAGCAGATAAATAGAAACATTTATCTTAAGGTCAGGCAGAGACCCTTTAAAGAAGGGTCAGGAACATTCTAGGTGTGTTCAAGAATAAGACAGGAGTTACAGGATTGGAGTGCAGTGAGCCTAGGGAGAAAGTTGGAGAGACAAGACTGGAAAGGCTAGAGGTAAGGGAGGAGAGATTAAAGGACTCTAAATGTTATTTTGGGTGAGGTCAGAAGCCATTCCGGGGTGTGAGAGGAAGCACAGTGATCCGACTTATGTTTTAAAAAGATCACTCCAGCTGTTAGGCTGGGACATTGAGAATAGAATGCAAAGATCACTCCAGCTGTTAGGCTGGGACATTGAGAATAGAATGCAAAGTGACAATGTCGGGAAGGGGGAGACCAGTTAGAAGCTTGAACAGAGGTGTTTGGTGAACAAGGCTGTCGGTGGATTCTGGGTCTAATTATAATACAGTATAGAGCTGGCAGAATTTGTTGATAGATTGTATTGTGAATATGTGTGTGAGGGGATTTTTGGTGCAAGCAACTGAAAGAATTGTGATTTACTAAGGTGGGAAGACTGGGAGAAGAAAAGATTTGGTTTGGAGTAGCTGGGGAGAGGAATTCCAAGTTCAATTAAGCTGGATAGTCATCTGAGTCCAGACATTGAGTAGGTGTTGGTTTTACAAATCTGGAATTGAAGGAAGAGAGCCACGCTGAATATTTGGCATTTAAGATTTTCTTCACGTAGATTTTGTAAAATTCTTGTTATATTTATAGTAAGAATATTAAAATGTTATTTTTATTGTGATTAGAAATTTTTTCCTTTTATTATATTTTCTGACCAGTGTTTGCTTACGTTTACATGGGCTATTGACTTCAGCATGTTAACTTTGTACCAAGCTACCTTACTGAATTCTCTTATTTATGAAAGTTTTCAGTTGATTAACTGATTTCTCCTCTCCTTTGACCTCTCTGTAGAATTTTACTAAATTGTTCAATTCTAAACAGTACTATTTTCTTTCATGGCTCCAATTTGCTTTCCTCTGTCTGAAATATCAATTATTTCTTGTCTTTCCCTGTGAGTTTCTATTCATTTCCTCAAGCCCAACTCATATTATCCATCTGTAAAACATTTGTGGATTCCTAGGAAGGTTTCTCTTCCTATGACTTCGGCTCCACCACCTGCATATCTATATTAGAGCAATCATCAAACTTTATTGTAGGTTTTGTATATATCTGTCAGTTTTGGGTGGTATGGTCTGGGTCATATCTTTACATCCCCAGTGTTTAGCTAAATCTGCCACATGCTGTCTGTTACAGGATGAATGTTTATTGAATACATAATGGTCAATTTCTGTAAACTAAGAGTGTTTTGAAATTGGAATAAGTTTTTCTTCATATAAATTTTATAAACTTATTTTTTTTTAACACTTTTAAAAATTTGTTTTTGTTGCTATTAAGGAAATCTTTTCTAAAGTGCCATCTATCTTTGCCATTACACTCTTAAATATTAAAGGCCCATTGTTTTAGAAAATTAATATGCAATGTAGGAAACTTGCTTCTGATTTTTTGTTATGCTGAGTGCATAAAGGTGCTCGGATTTGAGACCTTAAATTTAACAACTACTGAGTGGCCAGATGATACTTACTTACTGACAAAGAGGACCTTTTACTTGTTTGTTTTTTTATTTTCCCAGGAAATGGAGGGAGGGTGGAATTAAAGTTCATAGTTTTCTGAATGGAAAGCAGTAGTATTCGTTCTTCCAAAAGCAATCAGCCTTTCATAAAGGTAACATTTTCAAAAGCTCTAATTTGTAGTACTTTAAAAAACCTATATAATTATTTGTAGTTAAATATAAACTATTTATTTTATGTTTAATTTTTTTCAACCTATCAAATCATTGAATTGGTCCTTGTGAATTTTTTCAGTATGTCTACTACCTATTTCTGTTATAAATTAAGGGGTTGTCCCAGCAAGTGACACTGAAATATATTTACGAGAATGATTATTTGTGACATTTTTTCATTGAAACAGAAATATAATTTATCAATAACCAGTCACAGTTCATTGTTCATTGCTAAGTGCAGTGGGAAATACAACATGCTTCTCTCTTGTAAGGGGTTGTATATGTAGGCAAAGAGATGAAACTTGCCCCCCCCCAACAACAACAACAAAAACAACCTATATTTATGGAACCTATTTTTTTGTGCTTTACAGAGGGAGACACTGTGTAAGAGGTAGGTGGTGGGGGAGAGGTTGGTTTCAGTTAGCTTTGAATGATAGGTAAGTTTATCCGATAGAGAGGCAGAAAACACTGGAATGGAAACAAATAGAATGAAAGGCACAACAGTAAAGCTATTATGAGGTGTGGGAATAAGATACTGATCATCTTGAAACATTAAGGATTTTTGTAATTTGTCTCATTAAAGAAAATGTTATACTTTGGCTTTGCTATAGTGAACACATTAATTGAACTTAATGGAGGCAAATATCAGATCTCTTTGTTATTATGTTTCTTTTTATTACCATGTAATATAGGCATGTTGTTGAAAATAAACAAAAAAATGCTGATAAAAAAGGCAAAAAATAAATCCTGTAATTCCATCATTCTTAATAAACTAACATTTAACATTTTGGTACATTTTTTCTAGATGTGAAGAACATATATTTTTTTGTTTTCTTGTTTTTATTAAAGTAGATAATATTAGAAAGTTACTTTTAAGATACATGTATTTTATTTTGTGTCTTTTTTTTTTCAATTTTAGGAGAAAAGCAAAAGAATAGAGGCCACCACTTCCTCCAGCTGAGACCAAATACCTTGCTGCCTCTTCAGTTAATGATTCTGTGGAATCCTCTGCTTTCATCACAGAACAGAAAGAGAGCATGATAGATAAAGACATTGAACTCTCAGTGATTCTACCTGGGGATATTATCAAATCTACTACTGTTCATGGCAGGTATGATGGAGCGAATAAAATACCAGAACTTCCCTTTCTTCTCCTGTCATTGAAACCCTGTGTTGTATACTTCTTTTTTCTTTGACAAAATATTTCATCACTCAGTTTAGTTATTTGTTTTAAAAAATGCTAAAAGGTATTAGAATTTTTCTAATAATGCTTTAACATCAATACTGCGAACTCCACAACCCCAGGTCCCATGACTCTTGAAATTCAGAACTATTTTATATTTCGTTAATCATTTAAAATTTTTTTAAAAATAGCCTTTCCCAGAGGAACAGTCATCAGTTATATTAATTTTGTAAGTCAGACTTACAAAAGCAAGCCAATGACTCATAAGAAAACCCATTCCTTTCCTCTCGAAGTTACATTTTTTAAAACTGTTTTTTTGAATTTGATTTTCCAGAAGTTACTAATTACTCTTAAAAATGTTATTCTATTTTATTTATCAGAACAGATAAATCTATTTATATAATTAGCAGAATCTTTTACATCATTGAATGATTTAATTAATTTGCTAAAAATGTAGATAAGTTAATAGAAATGTAAAATTAAACTTTAACTCAGCAAGAAGTGAAGATGTGATTTAGGAGACTGATATTTTTAATACTTACATAAAAATTGGAAAACATGAATAAAGCCAAGTGTAATTTTCCAGTTTGAAGTGGAAAGTTACATGAGTTGTACACTTGGTCTTGTTCCACCTTTCACCTCCAACCACCTGTTTGTTATCAGGAATCCTGTTTTAGAAATTTAAGCTGTTTTGACGTTAGTACAGAGAGAGAGAGAGAGTGTGTGTGTGTGTGTGTGTAGACCAAAAGAATAAGCAACATATGGGTATTGTATTCTTACATTGTCATTTTATCTAGAAGAAACTCATTCAGTATAACCTAAATGTTAAAATTTATCAACAAGATTATGTGTAACTTTACAAATGATTGAAAGTATATGAAAATAGAAAAGTTCATCATTAGCAAACAATGCACAGTTATGTATTAAATTCTGATTAAATTTAAGTAAGTGGCATTTTTCCATTTATTTTGTATTGAAAATATTTGTGGAGATCACACATTGAACTGTATTTAGGAGCTTGAGACACCTGTGACTGTACTGGGTGGGTTTCTGCAGGTAATCAGATGCAGGTAATCACTTGGGTTTTACCTCTTCTGGATGAGGAAGGCATCTTGTAAGTTAGAGACAGTGGTCATCATTTTCAATCCTTGAAATAATACCATTGCCCTGTTTTAAAAATAATAACGATGAATGTGGCTTGGGGTACTAAAGGCAATTCCTTTAATTTTTCCTAAATTCAAAGCAAGTTTTAAAAAAAAAGTAAACATTTTTCTTAGTTCTTCATCTATACTGACAGGTAAAAATTGTTTCACTATCATTTCTTCTTTGATGTACCAGTTGTCTGTTTATATTGCTGTCTTCTCTGCTATCAGCCTTCTGGGTTCTTCAGTTTTTTTGAACCTCAGTATTAGACTTCAGTATTAGAATCTTGATTTTCCTCTCAATCCTGTCTATCATCTTAATTGCTCAAGACTTTTCCACATGTTATCCTAAGCTAAATTTCCCCTGTTTCATTAACTCTGGGAACCTACATCCATAGTGTACTTCATCTGTCCACCAGGTTGGTGGTATCTCATCAGTGAAAGCTGTCTCATTACTAAGATATTAGGGTTCCCTCTTTGAATACAACCTTTTTGACATCTAGCTTATCCCCTTTCTCTTTCTTAATTGGATTTGTTTTTCATCTCCTTGTTAAGTCTAATTTATGACTGCTTTTCAGGTTGCTACATTTTTCTTCATGTTTAACTTAGATTTGCATCAGTCATTTCTACTACATTTGTACCTAACAAGAACCCTAGATTTTCCTTACCCTTTTGACCTTTCAGCATGTTTGCCTTCCAGGACCCTGAACCTAAGTAATTTTCCATTAATCAACTTTTTGTTTCTGGGCTGCCAACTCTTGTTGCACTGTCGCAGTTTTTTTATCTATAAAAATGTTTTATAACTGAACCATTCATAGGATTAAATGAAATAGTATCAGTGCCTGGCACTGATTGGCTTCTCTTTCCTACTGAAAACTTCTTTCCTTAACCCTCAGCTCTCTCCATTTACCCTCTACCCTCAGATTAACCTAAAATACCCCTCTGTTTCTGGTACCATCTTTGATTTAAAAAAAAAAGAAAAGAAAAGAGAGAAAAAAACTTCAGGGACAACGATTCAGTACTAAATTAAGGAAGTTCAAATTACCATGCCTGGAGAGTGAGACACCTTTGTTCTCTTCCAACATTCAGTAGGCTTTTCCTTTACTACTCTTCTTTGTGTATCTTAAACTTCAGCCTCATTCTCTTGTCCTACAGATACTCTACTTTTTTCCACTTCCAAACTTTTATGAAAGTTTTTCCATGTGGAGTACCCTACCACGCACATTCTCTCCAGTTAGTTTACATAGCTCATGATGTTTTTTTTTTTATATAAAGGCTTCCTGATTGCCCCCAAATGAATCATTAACTATGACTTCCAAACTCTTCTGACACTTTATACTGTTGATTTTTATCATAGATTGTCCTTTACTAGAATTTATATGTATGTCTTATCTTCAATAAAACATAAGCTTCATGTAGGCATTATTGCTTTTCTTCATTGTGCTTAATACAGTTTTGTGCAATGTAATAGGCATTTAATAAATTTATTAAAATGATTATTGTCTCCCTAAACACTTGTCTGTAGACAGAGGTAGCAACTTAAATGATGTGCTTTGAAGAGACATCCGAATGGACCCTAGTTACTTTCCTAGGATCTTTTATACAAAGATATTTTCTCCAGGTAGAGAGCAAGGCAAGAATACCCAGAATGGGAATGCCCTAAATTCTGATTGCTTTTTAAATTGTGTTTATGGCTGGGAATTTTTTTCTGAAAGAATTTGTTTCATATAAGTGTTTTTACTAGGGAATTTGATTTAGGGGCTTTGTCCTAATAATCATGCAGGAATGACTCACGTTGCAGATGCTGTGACTAATGTTTTTATATTGTTTATGATTCAAAGTGGTTGTGTGATTCCAAATATCTTAGGAGTTTGATTCTGGATATCTTAGGAGTGAGTCTAGATATCTTAGAGTACAATTCAAGATATCTAAAGAGTGCAATTTGAGATAACTTGAATGTTGTAGCTGCTGCTGGCCCATTGTTAAAAAAAGAAAACAATGTTTTAATGACAACAAAAATGTTCAAATAGAAAAATATATTCTTTTTTCAAAAATGTTAGCTATTTAATGTGAAGACCCATGACAAAGATTATAACTTAAATTTCTTCATGGCTTTGTTATATAAATGGAACAGGAAAAGTTTTAACAAAATTATACAGGAAATTGGTGGGGGACTAGAGAAGAGTAATTTTAAATAAGTTTAAGTGCATACGGTTTTCTTTAGATAAATCAGTTTCATATGTCACTATGAAAGGTCTCTAATATAATTTTTGAGATCATCTTATCAAAATATTCCTTGTATGTTATATTTATTTTGCAGTATTATTTCTATGCATTTCCTTTGAAGAATAAGATCAATATTAGACTGAAATAAATATTTAGAAAACTTGCATGGTTCATTTAACTATTTAGATTTTTTTTTTTTTCAAAGTGTATTCTTGGGGAAAATATTTAGAAAGCTCCACTGTATCATCTTATATAACCCATGCAGAGGTATGCTCAGAATGTTCCATTTGCAAGAATGTGAATGCACAGCATTATCTTCAGAAGAATGCACTTATTTGTACATTGATTTTTACCAAAGAGCTTATTCAGATTAGGGAACACAATAAGTTTGGAGGTGGTAATAGACTTTATGCTCAGGGGAAAACTAAACACTTGTTATCCTGAATTAGGTTGGCAGCCTTCTTCTGGCTTAATGGTCTGTTGGTACCAGAGCTTAGTAATACTGCCTCTTTAGTGACCAAAAGTCACCTTGTATCTGCCATCTTGCCTTTGCAATCTTTTGCTTACATTAAGGGTAGCTGCAGTGTCAGCCTGAAAACTCTTGTGTATTTCTGTGTATCTCTTGACATCGTGGATGGTTAGATTGAAAGAAAGAGGAATGAAAATATTTTATTTATACATATAGTATACTGTAGTATAGGTATATATGTGTCTATGTATATGTGTGTATGCATATATGCATATAAATACATCTGTATATGTGTGTTATGTGGTGCTGGTTGAGTAAAGGACCTTTTTCACCAGACAGAGCAGCTCTGTGCTTTACTAAGTGTGAACATTAAAGGATACTGCTCTTAGAGACAAGCTGCCCAGGGGCTATCCTCCTTAGAAGATACTATACTGTACAACAGCATATGTAATGGTGTCTAACAGTACTTTGGAAAAGTTAATTTTTAATGAAAATGTGCTTATAGGCTAAACTGTTAAGGACACTACAGAGAATAAGGAAATATGTAGGTATGTTTGTACACCACCCTAGGTCCTTACCTTATATTATAGTCAAGTATTTGCCCAGTATGTGATTATTCCTCAATGAATAAGTATTTGTTCCTTTTTCTCTTTTTCTCTTTCTTTGGAGGCAATTTTAAATAAGTTTCAATTTAAGAAACTTGATAAAAGATTGATACTAGTCTTCTTTATTAGCCTGTGGGAGAATATCTGATGGCCATACTAGTACATTCTCTCTCCTAGAAGAGGGAGGAGTGGAATCAATGCCATGTACAACAGGAGAAGAGATCTCTCTCTTTTATGTCCCTACAATTGATAGGAATTTGTTTTGATTTGAACAAATCTGAGAATTTCGTGAATGAAAATACAAATAAAGAAAGCATAGAACTCGAAGTTAGAAATCCAGGCCCTATAGTTGACGCCATAGCTTGCTCTGTGACCTCAAGCAGATTAACTTTAACTCTCTGGCCTTTGACTGTAAAATGACCCAGAGACATGTCACACACGATTTGTGGCCTGATTTACCTGTCTGGTAGCACCAATTTACAGCAGACTTAAGACTAATGATCTCAAGGTTTTCACTGGCACTGGGTTGGTCAGATAATGAGATCAGGAGAATTTTACATGGAGTATAGTGCCACCTATTGGGAAAAAGGGCTATGAAAAATGCCAAGATAATATTAGATCAAAATGAGTCATGTTTGGCCTTTTGAGCCATGCTGCTCTTGCTCACGCCCACTTCTACATCTGGAAGTGTACTTTCCCTTCTAATAAAGTTTTTCTTTTCTGCCATAAAAAAAAGTAATAAAACAAAGAATGAGTCATTTTTGTTACGCATACTCCTGAACCCATTACTGGATTAGGTGAGTTAACATAAGATGGTTAAGTAACAACAGGGATGTTCTAAAAATCACCATAACATCATTGGTAAGTCTAAAGGCATTGTTAGTGTGCATTCGTAACTGACAGCTAGCACCAATTCACCTCAACTGTTTTGAGAATTTATTGAAAATGTGCAAAATATTTTGTTAGATATTAGGGCAGATTTAAAATAATAAGAAATCATCTTATTCATACAGTTCAATTCTTATCAGATGATTGAAGTCCATCTATTCATAATAAGTACTGATTATCATGCATCCTCATCTTCCTGTGACAGTCCCTGTTTGTATCTGTTCTCTCAGAGTAATTTACTAATAGCGCCCTTTAACTCTCAGATGCCCCAGATTGGATGTTAAATTACATAGCCACCCTTTTGGTAAGTGACTTTGTTTAAACACCTCCAGAGTTTGGAAATTCACTGAGGCAGATGTTGTACATCTTGCTGATCTGAAAGCTCTTTGGTGAACCATGACCTGCATTTTTAATACCCAGTGGGATCTTTACAACACAAAAATGGAAGTCTTGCCTTTCCTAGCAGGAGCAAAACTAGGACAAGGTTATCCCAATATATGTCATAAATGCCTAAAGTGTTACCAGCAGATTTGGGAATGATTTGATGATGTCATCAATCTAAGAAGAACTGTAGCAGATTGCAGATAGCCTGTTACAAACCATCCACCCCATCCTTGAGTTGTGGTACCATACTGCTAAAATGTAGCTGAAGGAGTATAGTTTTAGAAGTCAGGACATTCTAATACTGATTGCTCCCTAATTCTGTATATGATCTACATCTAGTCTTGTAACTTCTATAATCTCATTTTTTTTTTAATTCATAATGTGGGAGTAGCTTTTGTGATTGTTGTGAAGTTAAAGGAGTTTAGTAGGTATGCAATTAATATGATGAATTATTATTTATTTCTGAAAGGAAGTAGGAAATCTCATAGGGATTTTCCATTTCAAAGAACAGTTTTTAGAGCAGTAAACAATGATCTCCCCTCCAGGAAATGATTATTTTATAAGAGAAAAGAATATATAAACAATATTAATGCAAAGCAGACTCAATTAAATACTGTAATAAGCCAAAAATTAAAGTGATGTGTTATAGAGGAAGAAGAAACTTTCTTATCTGATTGAGAAACTGATGATCAAGTTCAGCCAATCCTTTTCAACTTTTAATATTTTGGCTCGAGTTTCAGGTGGATTGCTAGCATGTGCTCACACCTTAGCAAACAGGAGAAAAGAATCCTTCCTGTGGTGATCCCATGGTTGAACCTGTTAGCCAACGCAGTTAGCTGCATCAGCTTCGGATAATTATCCTCAACCAAAATTGTTTTTATAGAAGTAATTTGGCACTGGGTATATAATTCTAAATGACTATACTCAAGAGATCATTTCATTTGCTGTGGGTACACTTTGTGAGTAGTTAATCCCTAAAGCAGCCCTGATGCAGAGTCAGTTTAAATGTTAAATGTCCTACTTTTATAGTATTACGGCTCCTTTATGGTAGAGCTATGCAGTCAGTAATTCTCACTCGCAAAATCTTCTAGGGCAGGGTCATCTCTACTGTGCTTTTAGTGCCAAAGGCTTAAGTTTCAATTAAATGCTTTAAACATTTGAACTGGTTGAGGCTGTTTTGGAAAAGGTCTTAGCCCAACCTAATGCTTATAGCCCACCTCTGTGTAAAGGTGTCATGGCTTTAGACACAACAAGCTACTAGTCAAATTTGTGAATTTTAAAAGAATGGCTTTTACAACCATATGTTTTTTTAAAAAGCTTTTGACCCTTCTTTTAACAATTTTGCCTTTTTGCGTGTCAGATACTGTACAGAGATCTCATTGTACATTGTAGGCTGTGCATTTGAGTTCATGGATACTTTAAGCAGAATTACCTAGAGATAAATAATCACTGGTTCCCATGAACTCCTCATTCAGTGACATTGACTTCACTATGTATTAGATACTGAGAATAAAGATTGCTAAAAGGTGGTCCTTCTAGAAAGGAGTTCACATCCAGGTATAAATGAAGCATCTTCAAGATGTTATCTTGAAGTCACTCTGCTCCTTAAGGCCTAGATAAAATTGGCCTGAAGCCCTATTCGCTTCTTGTGGAAAGTTCAGTTCCTTTTATAATATTCTTGTAAATTCCCAAAGGTTCATGCTCTTGGAGCCACAGGTGGATTGTCATTTTTGGATTCTTATTTTTTAGTCTGACTTGTAAAATTTTCTTTCTTTAATCTCTCCCAAATCTACCAGGACCTTGTTGATGGTTTGTGGGTCAACAGGAAGAGGTTGGTAAACATATCACATAGCAAATAATTAAAATGAACATCTAAGTCCTTCCGTTGGGTCCTTTCAGTAACGCTACCCTTTGTAGTGTCCTTGTGGTGTGACTGTCCATCATGACCTGACAACTTCATAATGTATGATCAGATCACCCTGTAAGGTTGCTTTCAGTCACTGAGCTTGTCAGATTTATTTCATTGCTCCATTTTCATTCACAATGGCCACATTTTGTGAAAGGCCACTGTATTGGATAGCACAGATATAGAAAATTTCTATCTTTGCAGAAAGTTCTATTGAAGAGCGATGCTCCAAAACATAAACAACATGAAGATGGGTTTCCTTTCTGTTTTTCTCCCTTCATATTTATATACTAGTCCACTTGGAGCTTGCTTTAGTGCGAAAGATAAGGTAGATATATAACTTCTAATTTTCAGCAGATAGCTAGTCAATTTTCCAAATATTGGTTGTTGAAAATTTAATTATTTCCCCAGAAATTTGAAATATCATTATTATATGAAGTAGTAAATTCCCATCAGTATTGTGTCTGTTATAAAACTTTCTGATTTGTTGCATGTATCTATATGGGAATAGGAATATTTTCAAACAAAATTGACTTCTGGAATTATTGAATAGGGAATCAAACAGAATTATTGAATGAGAGAATAAAGTCATAAGGAAGTACTATGATTTTTAGTTGCCTTTTGAAGAGGTATTTTTATTACAAAACATTTAGGCAGTGTTGAGTTCAAAGGTCATGATACAGCTCTAGTCAGCATGAAATTTTTTTTTGCATGAAATCTGGTATAGTGTGCAAAGATTTATTGATGGAAGAAACATCCAAATCTGTGGAGAATTTTTGTAAGAGTTTCTTAGAGCCCAAACTGATGACAGTTGCTGGGAAACAGGATCTCAAATGCTTCTGAGAACTGACAATTTTGCAGTTTCTCTTATGCATTTGAAATTAAGGAGGGAACATAGGAAGATTACATGAAGAGGGGAGAAAGCAAGACTGGAATTGGATTATAGGACAATTAATACTATGTGCTCTCTTGAGGGTGGTTATGATTATTTCAAAGATGTGTTAACCTAGATGCATAAAAACAATAGACAGGGCTTGCTTACAGCAAAGATAAGCTTTTTACTAAAAAGTTGTATGCCCGGGGTGTGACTACCCTCCATGACCTGCCTACTTAGGAATATATGATCGGATCACACTGTGAAGTTACTTTCTGTAGAACCCCTTTCCTCCACAGATTATAGATGACCAAATTGACTGAGGGAATAGGCCGTTATTATAATATTCTTGGCTCTGTATTCACCCCATTTATTAAATTAGAAAAATGGATATATAACAGATAGAAATGCAAAGATTCTTTAAGGCATGTCTCAAGGGTTAAATTAGAAGTGCACTTAGAGTGTTAAATTTTTCTTACTTATTAAAAATGAAAAATATCTTTGTGAATGTTTATATGTTTTTACATAAAGGGATATAAAATGGTGGCACAAAGATAGAGATTAACAATAGAAACAAAACAAAACTACACTAATAATTACTTTTTAAAACTTTCCTATACATTTCTAAGAAACTGAACATTTCAGTTTTTTAAATTCTAAAGGACTATACATTTTAAGAAGTAAAAAATGTTTGAGGTGTAAGCTTTAGTGTTTGTACACATATTACTTGGCACATTTACACAGAGAGAAAAAGAAATATCTGAATATGTCACCATTTACTCAGACAATAATGGACAGTGCTCCATTTGGTTGGCAGTGAAAATTTTTTCCAGCTTAACCCTATTTATAATTATATTGTATTTACATAGACCTTGTCTAATCCTTCTTAACCTCTTTATTATCAGAAAAAGGAAAGTACCGTTTTCAAGGCTAGAATTGATATGTAACATCAAATTGCTCTCATAGAGTACTATGGTACCAAAAGATAAACTTCCATAATACCATTATGTAGTTTACTTCTAGATGAAATTTAGTATTTACTATCCAAAGCCAACATTTGGATAATTATGGACAAATTTATTTATGAGCATAATAGGTCAAGAGAAGGACATAAAACTTCTAAATATTATTGTTCAAGCATCTGATAAAGATATAGGAACATAATTTGAGTAATGGAAACATATTCCAGAGAACATTTTTTACTGAGGGGCTTAGGTTCTTTTATTCGTTTTTCTTGATATATGTAAAATAGGATGCTACTAGTATGCAGGGGAGGAAAAGGGAGGTGAGGATACTATTATGAAGCACACCTCTATCCTACAGAGATTGGAATGGCCTAATAATAAGCAATGACCACAACAGGTAAGGTTGAAGTTGGAAGCTAAACACTGGGGATAGTTTGAAAATCTATATGAACTGTTGTTTGACCTCAACACCACACAATGTCAGACAGCTAACACTTCCTCAGCAGGAGACTGCCTCTGGAAAAACTGAACCAAAGAAGCTACAGATCTGGGAACTCCACTTAAGCAGGTGGGGATGAGGTGCATATGAAATAGATGTATTAAATTAAAAATGGCACACTGAATGGTGATATTCGTAGCCTCATTTCCCTGTTAAGTTCCTGAATGCCAGTAGCCAGGTTCATGTCTCTAGTTGAGAGATTGGAGAATTGTTTACTGACATTTATATTTCCTAGTGGGAAAAAAATAGCTGGCCAGCTGATAACCCTCAGGTAAAGCTCATCAACCTGTACCTCAGTCCATGAAAAAAGGACTTTTGCACAGTGTTTCAGTGCCTCAGTCTTAAATTAGTACTAATATTTTCAGATTGCCAGACACTTCAGGAAAGCACATAATACACAAGATTTCTCAGTGACTTTCCGTAAGGGCTATTACAAAAGACTAAGAAACCACATTATTCTGTTGATGGTGTGAATGAAAAAACACAAGTTCGTGCCAAAAATTAGAATCTATGGAAAAGGAAACAAAAAGGTGGGAAGTGTCTCTGGATCTCAAGTTGAGTGTGCAATTTCCTACAGAAATAGATTCTGTATTACCATTAGTATTTAAAATTTAATCACTGTTTGAAATTATCTCATGTATTTACTTGGTTGCTTTTTTTTTTTTATTTTTAGCACAAAAGCTCATAAACTTTTTCTGTCAGGAAATATAAGTAGGCTTTGTGGGCCATATAGTCTCAGTCTCATCTTTCTCAAATCTGTCATTGTAACACAAAAGCAGCCCTAGATATTATGTGAACAAATGAGAATGACTGTGTTCCAGTAAAACTTTATTTACAAAAACAGGCTTTGGGCCCACTTTGACTTGCAGATTACAGTTTGCTGATACTTGCTTGGTCTAATGCATCAAGTAGAGTATTAGACCTATGAGAGCAAGTATGCCATAACACTTGTACTGTGTCTTCAATAGCTAGAAAATAATAAATACTGTTTGAATGATTTAAGAAATCAGTACTACACTCTCCTTTAGGATTTTATATGCTTCCTCATGTAAATACTTACTGTGCTTTCTAAAGCTCAAAGAGTGGTAGGTAGTTCTTAATACTTTATTCTTATGAGAACTTTGAAATATAACCAATTTGTAAGCTGAAGACTACTAGCTTTCTGTATAAAATTGTGAAGGAGTTTCTGCTCAACTAACTGACTGACTGCTTTTGGGTAAGGAAAGAACTTTTCCTTCTCCTGAAATTTGTAATATGAATACAATTTGGGAGTTAAAATATAGGTAATTTTTAAACCAACACTGGGACCCAAGCTTTGTTGAATACTTACTACTTAGCACTTTTTAAGTGCTATAATTTTGTCTGTTTAAATATCTTATAGTTCGATTTTTAAGCTTCTTTCATAAATATTATTTCATAGCCTTGTTTTATCTACCGAAGTCAAGAGGTCCTAAGAAAATGCTTGAAACAGTAACTTTAAGAGTTACTTAAATTGTTTTATGATTAACATTACTCTTGTTTTACAGTAAACCTATGATGGACTTGTTGATATTCCTCTGTGCACAGTATCACTTAAATCCATCAAGTTATACAATTGATCTGCTGTCAGCTGAAAAGAACCCTATTAAATTTAAGCCAAACACACCAATAGGAATGTTGGAGGTGGAGGAAGTAATTTTAAAGCCAAAAATTTTGGAAAAGAAGAAACCTACACCCATAATACCAGAAGTAAGAATTTCACTGTAGATTTTGATATCATATGACTACAATGCTAAGTTGATTTTTCAGTTATTATTTGCAGCTCATTATAAATGAAATAAAAATTGTCTTTCTTGATCAAATTTGATGTGAACATGGCTATTATGTTTTCCTAGACCACTTTGTTCAGGATTCAGTTGATCATTGATCCTTGGATTAAGTAGAATTTGGGGAATATTTTGGATTTTATATGCTCTAAAGTGATCTATAGAACAGTGTCAGAATCTGACAATTATGATGATTGTATTTTAAGCTACTTTTAAAAAATATTTTATATTTCAAAGAAGGTTTTAGAACCTTTTAATGAAATTCATTTAAGAATTTATTAAAATAAAAATTTGACTTTCTTGGTAAGCAGTGGTTGTAACTTATTAACTTCTACATTATTGTTAATTTGAGCTATACTGTGGTTCAGTTTTCTGTAATATATGAATTTTAAGTAAAAATGTTTGACCATAATGATTCTAATATCATAGATTCTTTATAAAATTGTTCTTTTTCTATAAGCAGTAGAGATAGTTTTGGGGTTTCAAATACTCTTTCATTAGGAACAATATCAACTATTTTTAACTTAAGAAAATATATAAAGGTTTTTTATTAAATAATTCATTTACAAATGATTTGAGTACATTTATTCTCATATTTTCTTCATGTTCTTATGAAGCTTTTAACAAAAACAGTTGATTTTTTTACCACACTAAAATATATTTGCTTTCTACAAATGTGATTGAATATTAAATATTAATTAGGATATTGGGCTATCTCAATATGTGTGCTATTTACCCAGATGGAAGTAGTAGAATTTATGTTATAGCATGGGGTCATATAAGGTGTTTTAGTTTAATGAATACATGTTAAACTTTGAAGACCTGCAATCTGTACATTTCACTTAGCACAGTCACATGTTTCTAAGTTCTATTTCTGTACAGGATTTAATTAAATTATACTAAAGTGATCAGATTTAATAATTTCAAATTAGTAATATTAAATATGTAAATAAGGAATATTTTGATGTTTTTACTAATATATTAAAATTAGCCAAAATAGGAATAATAGTAACAACAATAGTCACAATAATGTTTATTTATTGATAATTTACAATATGCCAGGCACTATGCTTATCTCTTTATATGATTATCTTATTTAACTTATTTCAAATAGAAGCTAAAAAATTTTAGTGTTTTAACCAAGATACTCCTTTTTCATTGAGAAGACTGACAAACTTAGAGAAATAAATATTCCTCAACTAAAGGGTAGAACAAAACATGGATAATTCTGTATTATTATGTATGTTTGCTAATTTTAAAGTAAATACTTTAAGGAACAAAGCCAAAATATCCATTATACTAGATAGGAGGCTTTTATGTTTCTTCTTGTACTTAAATCTACCTAATGCTTTATTATACACCAGTTATGAATTTAATCTAGATTATTTAATAAGCAAACTGTTTCTAAGAGTCTACTTTGGATTTAGGAAGTAACAATTAAAAAAAGAATTTTACACTAAAATAGAAAAATGTTGTTTATTGTGTGAATATATAATTGTAGATTTCTCATTATTCTAGACATCATTGAGAAAATTTATTTGAGTAAATTGTGGTATAACTGTGGCTTCAATATGTTACAGAAAACTGTGAGAGTTGTGATCAATTTTAAGAAAACGCAGAAGACGATAGTGAGAGTTAACCCACATGCAGCACTTCAAGAACTTATGCCCATTATATGCAGTAAATGTGAGTTCAATCCATTACACACGCTCTTGTTGAAGGATTATCAATCTCAGGAGCCCCTCGACTTGATGAAATCTCTTAACGAGCTGGGATTAAGAGATTTATATGCCATGGATATCAGCAGAGGTAAGACTTTATTTTGTTCATTTGACAGGATGTGCATGTATGTATATGTGTATGTATTGTGTTTATGTATAGATGTTCTCAAGTTTAATGGATCCTGTAGACAGAAGTCAATACATTCCATTGGAAATAAGAGAAAACTAAATGTAATAAAATTTAACTTGATTTCAGTTATTGAAATAGGAATAAAAACTTGTCTTATCTATCATCACATTTTACACTTTTCCATCTACCTATGAATATTTTTGATACAATTTAACTTAATTCTTTGTGGGTTTGAGATTTAAACAGAAAATGAAAATTACATTTAAATTCATTATTCTAGTCAAACATGAATTACTGTAGATTCACCATGATTTTGTCTGAGTCTTAATTATCATCCAAGTTAGGAAGTTTCTTGCCAAATTTTTGTCTAAAGGTCAGCACCCAAAATCAACTGGCTTATTAATCAGTTTAATTCCCAAAATTTTCTAAATAGAAATAGCTTGCAGTATTAATATCTAGAAATAATTTAATGTATTAAAATTTGGAGATCTTAGATAATGTTGGTTTGCATGATGTCTAATAGATAAATGCAATCTTATTTATTCAACATGAATCTGTTTTATTAGGAGAAATAAAAGTTTAGTGTAGGAAACAATCACTTATACCCTCTGTGCATAGAGAATTTCAAACTTTATCCTGAGAGTTGTGGCTTTATGTAAATCCACAGAGACAACTATTTCAGCCAGTGGTATTGTGTCCTTGGATAAACATCTTAAAGTCAATTTACCCTCTTTTACCCCCTCCTCTGTAGCCACTTCTGTTACTGCCTTCAATAAGTCAACTTTACAAGGTAAGACATATGAATCAGTAGAAACAAATTATAACATGAAATCTCGATTTCTATTGGGTAAATTGAAAATAAGCTTCTAATTTTACCTGTTTTCTTAACATTACTAATATGTACATTGTGCAAGAGATTTTAACTTAGATAAAATCTTTGTTTAATTTCCTGAAAAATAATTTATAAGCCCCTCCTTGATTTCTGAAGTTAATACAATAATTACATTTCAATAATTGTTTTAAAATTAATATTATCCTAAGAAAGTGAAGAATATATTCTTTACTCAGACGAGAAAGAATGATTTGCTAAGATCTTACTGGGTACAAATGCTGATAATTTAGTTGTACCATAAAAAGATCTTAGATTACTTTTGTTTAACAATTATTCATAATAATCAGGGCACATTCATCACAAAAAAGTTTTGTAGCCATTAAACTGTGAATATTTTGTAATAACTTGGAAAAATGGCTTATACTAAAATTAGCTTTTAAAGCATTTAAATATGTTTAATACAATTGTAAAAAAGGTTACATGAAACTTTGAAAGGAAATACATAAAAATTTTTTATACTGGTTACTTTTGGGTGGTAGGACTATGGGTGACTTTTCATTCTTTATTACAGAATTTTATAATGGGAATGTATTACTTTTATAGTGAAAATTTTATTAAAAATAGCCAATAATAATAAAATCTGGATGTCTTTGGCCCATTAAAAAAGGATAGGCTTAGATAATTTATTACTGTAATAATTACCATCTTACAAAAAAACCCCTACAATAAACTGTATACATTTTGTGTTATTGAAATCTTTTTTCTTTTTCACTTCCAATTTTCCCATAGCACAATGAGCCTCTCAATTCCAAGAATTAAGCCCACATAAGTAATAGTATTAGTACCTTGCATTACTACCAGCCTAATCAAAGAAGTTGAAATTTCTTATGATCCTAAAGTATATATTGGTTAATAATCAGAAGGCAGGCATTTTAATTGATACTACATTAGCTGTCAATCTCATTTGACAAGCGGATAGGACAAATAGCTTTATCTGTATAGATCTAACCTTTACTTCTATGATAATAAAGATATGAGAAAAAGTTGTCTTAGTGATCCTTTCCAGCATCAACATTCTGTTACTTATACTTGGCTTTTGCTCTTAATTTTTCCATTCTCTACATATACAACCCAAAGCGAGTTCCATAATCTTGTTGGCCTCATTTTTAAGATGTTGAATGATTAGATTTCTAATACCCCTTTCAGCCCCTCAAATATATGGTTTATTTAGTGTATTAAATGTTATGATCATAACCTTAAGACAATGGAATAGGAACATTTAAGAAAGCTCCTTTTACAGTATCAGAAGACTAATCACTGAAAACACCATTTCCCTGCCTCTTAAATTTGTCTGATGTTATCAAAATGCTTAAAACTTTGCAGGCCATTACTTACAGCCTCTGTTCTGGAAACAGGAAACTACAGCATTTGAGTTGCTAAGTAAGCTAAAGCCCTTATTTGTCTTAGAGTTTAACTCTTGACTTGCAATGATCCCTGACATAGAGCATTAAGACTTGGAGGTGTAGAGGATGACTGTGTGCCTGAAAATTACTTTACCAAAAATAACTATATCAAATACTCAGGTTATATTTATTGCATTGCGCCAGCATGTGAATTTTTCATCTAATGTTCCACCTAAATTTAATTATATATCTATATTCAATTAGTGGAGGATGCTATCTTAAAATAAAATAGTAGCATTTCTTTAAAAAATATCAGAGATATTATAAACCACCTTTAAGTGGATACCAGTTTCAGTTCTCCCATTTAATGACTATGTGTCTTGGTGTAAGTTATTCAAACTCTAGTCACCTAGGTCCTCAGATATGTAATGAGGTGATACCACCCACTTCCATTTCTTTACAACCCCAAACTTAGAAAAAGGGCTCAGACTGATAACTTACGATATCTACCAAACAGAGGTTATCCGAGAAATAAATTAGGCATGTAAAAAAATCTTTAACCATAATGTGCTGTCCACATGTTCATTATTAGTTGTTACCACTATCAGTAAACTTGTACCAAATGCATACTGCTTATTTAAGATTTGAAGCATCAGATTTATGAAGTTTTATTTTGTGAAATATAGTTTTTCTTTAAAATATTATTAAAGCATATTGCATTAATATAGTTATTGGCTTTGACTATCTTTGCTTTCCTGGACTGGCCTTGACTTTGTCATAGTTTAATTTTTTAAACATTTATTTTGAGTAAAAGTACATTTATCCCTTTGTGCTATCTTAGCTATGTCTCACGGTTTCAATATACAGTAGTACTTTGTTTCCTATATCACTGATTATGATTTACCATAAACCAGTGTGTTTCTTAGTAGAGATGTTTCTAAAATTTACAGATCCTTACTTATCTTTTTAACTTAAAATTTTTTTTCAATTCATTTTTTTATAAACCAAGTTATTTGTCTAATGGAATTTCCCACATTCAGAATGTTGCTAACTGCATCCTGTGATGCCACTTAACATGTTTCTTTATTTTATTTCTTATAAATTGATCGTTAAATCTAGAATCTTGATCAGATTTGGGTGACATATTTTTGGCAAGACTACTTCAAAGGTGGTATTATGTACTTTCATGAGCAGATATACAAAAACAAGTTATCTTTTTTGATGTTAGCCATAAATAATTATTGCCTATATCTTAGTTAAATAGGAGTTGAAAAATGGTCATCTGTTGCAAACATTCATTTAATTATTAGTTGAGATATTTCTAAAACAGCTAATTTTTCTATATTAGCTATTTGTCTATCTGGGTAGGATTCATTCAGAAAAGGCAGGATAAAAGTGATTTGTTTCCACCTTCGACAGTTTTTTAAAATAATGGCTCCTTAGAATTACACAAAGATAAAAGATAAGGATCAGTTAGTTTTTAGTATCACCATGAATGCATGGAATTAAGTATATGCAATATGTTTCAGGTTTATTGAGTTTTTCACATGATATCAAAATTGTCTGGATACTTGCCAGTAGAAACCATATGAGATTGGTCTTTGAATTCTTTTAAAATGACCCCAGGAAATTTTGATTGTTTTCTCTCTGATATGCCTAGATATTCTAGCCTTATCTTGTACATTCCTCGATATCAATAAAGAATTAACCATTCTTAAGTGATCATAGTTCTTTTTAGTGGGAAATGGTAAAGACAATGTGGGCCAGTGTGACCCAGCACTAGTGGATGTGCCATTTTTGTAGGCCCGTTCAGTCGACATTAGAAAATACTTTTTGGAAAATGAAGTATTATATATGAAACCTTGAAGTTTGACATTTGCCATTCTGATTAAAGTGCCATTTCTCAATTTTGGCACTACTGACATTTGGGGTCAGATAATTCTTTGTTGTTGGGGGGCTGCCTGGGACATTGTAGTATGTTTAGCAGCATCACTAGCCTCTACCCAGTAGATACCAGTAACACATTTGTGACAACCAAAACTGTCACCAACATTGTCAAACGTGCTCGGATGGGGGTGGAGGAGGGCAAATTCAGCTCCAGTTGAAAACCACTGGATTAAAGAAATAAAATTTCTGAAATATTTAACAAAGTACTAAATAACTATAATGAATCATGTTTTGGAAAATAAACTATATCATGATAATTTAGCTCTGAGACAAAGTTATGATTCAAAATAAACAAAGGGACAAACTATATATAGCAATTTCATATCTCATTTAATTCGAGTGCCTGTTTTACTTCAAAATGTTAGTAATAGTTTATAGAAGACAGACTCAGTCACAAAGAATTGATTTTAAGTCATAGATGTGTCATTTCCTGATTATTGGCTTTGGGTATCTTAGTTTCTCTAAGCTTCAGTTTTCTCTGCTGTGAAATAGGAACAATAATGCTAAATTGACCTATTGCTTTGAGAATTAAATAAGCTATAAGGTGCATAGCAGAGTTTATGGTTTGTAGTAGATCGTAATTAGTAGCTTTCATGATTAGATACATTTTCAAAGGAAAATAATTGAAAGACCCCTTGTAGGTGAACATACAACTCTGTGTACAAAAAGTAAGGTGCCTTTTTTCTATTTTAGAGTCCTGCCAAATATCACAAAACTTAGACATTATGACGGAGAAAGAAAATAAAGGGTTTTTCAGCTTTTTTCAACGCAGTAAGAAAAGGCGGGATCAAGTAAGTATTTTCCTATGTTTCTAATCTGTTTTTAATTGTGGGTGCTTTTTATCTTGAATTCACATAAAGATTTTGCCTTTTCATTTTTTTTAGACTGCGAGCGCCCCTGCAACCCCTCTAGTGAGTAATAATCGCCCAACTTTTGCGAGGTCCAATACCATTTCCAAAACATATGTTTCAAATACCCTGCCATCGGATGCACCCAAGAAGAGGCGGGCTCCGTTGCCTCCGATGCAAGCATCGCAGAGCGTCCCTCAGAACCTTGCTCACATCCAGGAGAGGCCAACTTCTTGTGTAATGAAATCCATGAGTGTGGATGAAACAGATAAGGTGCGTGTTTTTGTTTTGTTTTAGGAGTGAGGAGGGGACCATCTGTTTTTCCTCTTACTTAACTTGTCTTTTTCCACATAGGGAACTAAGAATGTTAGTAACAGTTACTAATATATAATAAGGTGAATAAATAGTTACTAACAAGATTGTCAGTGCAAAGAGATTCTCTATATATGTACAGTTATGTGATGCCATTAAGAATAAATATGTCAATTTTTAAGTAGCTTTTATGTTCAAGCAAGTAAATTTTCCATAAACATTAAAATTCTGGTCTACTAAGGTCCACTTTTTTAAACAATATATATATATTTTTAACAGCAACACAATCTTTGTGTCACTTTAATGGTTTTCTCACTAGAGATATCTTTTTGACCAGACTCAAGAGGGATATTCGGATGTCTTCCTGGTGCGTGTATACTCTATAGTTTGTTTTGTTTTTTTAAAGGAGACCTTTTATATAGGGTGCATTGCAATTACTTTTATATATTTTATGTTCAAAGCATTGTTCTAGATTTACCTTTTCCCCAAACTTTCTTACTATTGCTTCTCTTTAATACCAGTTTCCTGGAGTATGATATTTTGTGGAAATCCATTTGTAAACTATTTTCATGCCCATAAAAATCTATACTTACTTTTTTATTCATGCGGATTATAAAAGCCATTTTAAGTAAATGTGATTGAACATGAGTCCATATATTTTGTTGCTTGTAATCAAACTATTTAAGTAACTCTGAGAGCAGATTTTATTTTGAGATATTTGAGATAACTGAGAAGATTTCTTCTATTTAGTTAAATGGTTTGATTCCCCCTTGGAAGCTTAGTAAATTCAATGCTCAAGTAATTTCACTCTTTCCAACAAACTAATAAACATTTCTGTGTTTTCTTAACTTAAAAAATTATAACTATAGTTTTTAATTATAATCTATACACTATCATAAGTGCCTTTAGAAAGTAAATAGCAACTCAAATAAATAAAAATGAACAAAAAATGCCCGAAGTCAGTAGTTACTTGGAAAATCATCTATTAGGTTGTCTTTTTATTTCAATTAAGATTCTCTTGTCAAATGGTTTTGTTATAAAATCTCATCTTACAAATCAGGAGGATGAATATTCTTTCACATGATAGAATCATTTGCTAATAAAGTTTTCTCAGGTAACTGCATAGTAGTTGGGGGAAGTGTCACAGAAGACGTGTTTCTTGGGTTCAGTCTTAAAATATGTGTGGGAGTGCATTAGTCAGGCAAGAGGAACCCTATTCAAAGATGCAGAATGTGAAGACTGTGGCATCCCTGGGTGTGAGCAAGAAACAGAGATTGAAACTGAGTGAGGTACGCAGAGGCCAAGTCAGACTCCCCAAAGACTTCATTTTGTGGCTGTAACCCCTTTATATTTCTTCATAGTAAGTCATTTAAGAGATAGCCTTTTCAGGATTGTTTTCTATTTTAAATTACCATGAAACTACATTATAAGAGTATAAGTTATTATTCTCTGTCTTTTTCTTTATATAGAAATAAATCTTAGCTGCTACTCATAAACCTTTATCCCAGCTGTCCTCATCCATTCTAGTCCAGTAATCTTCCTTTGTGCTTGGTTCCCAAAAAGATCTATGTTGTCTTACTTATAGTCTGCTTCTTCGAATTCTAGACCATGCAGCCAGTGACCTCATCAAAACCTGTTTTTATTCTTACCTTCTGATCTATGACCAGGTGATGCCCCTATGTTAAGTAATCTTTTTTTTAGTATGTTGCCTTTGGCAAACTGGACATCTTTATATAATTTCCTAATTATTGTTTTTCTTTTGATCTGGACATCTGGATAGTCCTTTGATGTATTATTGTTCAGCAGGACTTAGGATTATTTGTCTTTCCCTAGAGAAGCTGAAAACCCATTTTTTAAAATTTATTCATTACAAAAATTCTTAGCAGTTAAGCTGTGGTTCTGTTTTTGAGTGTGTGTATACACACAAGGGCACACGCATATGTTCATGTGAATGCATGCCTTCCTAGGCATTCATCTCAGCACTTATTTCTTTACCTCCTTGGCTATATTTGATATAATAGATCACCCCATGGTCTTTATTTTTCCCTCTTCTTTGGTTCTGATTCTCTTTTGATATCTCAGTTCTCTTTTATTTATATTTTTCTTTGATACTACTTCCTTTACCTATTTTCTAAATTTGAAGATACTTGAATCCATGACCTTAGCCTATATTTACTATACTCTTTCAGAGAAAACATCTATTCTTTGTTGAGTTATCAATGGTGACAGTTTGAATAGTGTCTCCCCAAAAGCTACATCCCAGCCCTAACTCCCAGTATCCTGTGAATGGGATCTTTTTTAGAAATAGAGTTTTTGCAAATCTGATCAAGTTAAGGATCTATGGATGAGATCATCCTGGAATTAGGTTGGGCTCAAATCCCATGACTAGTGTCCTGATAAGAATTGGAGACACAGGCACAGAGACACAAGGGGAAGACCTTGTGATAATGGAGGCAGAAATTGGAGGAGTTATGCTGCCACAAACCAGGGACTTCAAGAAGTCACCAGAACCTGGAAGAGGCAAAGGATTCTCCTCTAGTGATCCGAATGATCTATTTTGGATATCCTTATGAGTACATAAAGAGCTTCTCCTTTTTAAAGGCATATAATATTTCATTGATAATATAACATGATATAAGTATCCCATCCTCTAAAGATAAGTGTTAGGGTTATATATTGTTTAAAGCTTTTAACTTCATTAATTTTTCCCCTTTTCTTCTCCCTGACCAAAAGGCAGGAATTTTGTTCTCCAGCAAAATTCTGTAACATAGCATGTGTTCAAGAGAATTGATAAATACATTTTAACCATAGTATTCACACAGACAGGTATAGTATATATGAGAATATCTGTCACACTAAAATATCACTAAATTTTAGTATTTCATGTATATATGATAAATTTTCAGAAGTACTTGGGTAACTCAAAAAATTTACTTTTTACATTTGCTTTATAGTAATTGGCCAAGGTAGTTCTCAGTAATATATTTCTTAAGCTTTTACAGAAAAGCCAGAATTTTGGCAGGTTGTATTGAAAAGTTAAGGACCAACAACTAAAATGTAGTATACATAATTATATAATGCATATAAGTAAAATTGTCCCCTGAATTGAAATTGTTTATGTAGCCAGTGCAAATATTCAGGTAATTTAGCAGAACTATAAATTTGTGGGCGAATTTTACTTATTTTACTGTTGCTTGCTTGAAATCTAAAATCAAAGATAGTCATTATCACAATAGACATTTTATATCTATTTTAACAATTTAGTTTTCAATTTTGAATTTTAAAAAAGGCATTATTTTTAATGATTGAAAGTAATAGTAGTCTGGAAAAAAAATGACAAAATCATTTCCAAATCCATGAGATATATTGGATACATTCTTATCCTGTAAGGTAAAATAAACCACAAGGGTGCGCTGTTTAACAGAACTACAGCATTCTCATTTTTTCTAATATTTTTTTTCCCCAAAGCATCCTTTAAAAAAAGTAGAAATATTGGAAATAGTCGTATTACGTTAGAAATAGAAAATGCTTATCTCTTGTGAGTGAAGTGCCAAAAAGTGGAACTAGAGAGATAAATAACAGTAATGTGTAACAAAGTGATTTGTAATTAGCACAATTGTATTCATTTTGAGCTTTTATTTCATTTTAGTGCTTTTTAAGTAGTCATTGGTTTTATGTTTGCCTTAGACAGGCTTTCGGATAAGTCAGTCTATCTGTAGCTTGGAAAAAAATCTGTCAACACATCTATTTTATATTTTTTGGCTGTCCATATATAATAATTTGCCTCGTTCTTCTAAGGCACTTTTCAATACTAGCAAATTATGGTATTTGGATAGTGATTTTGGAGCTTAAGCTGAAAATAAATAAACTGAAAATATTAACATAAGAGGCTGTTGATTTTCTGAGCTAAATTTGGCAACCGATTGTGCAGTTTCCAAAGAGGATTCAGTGCAGATCCTTTAGTAAAATAATTTATCCTCACCTTTTTTGAAACATTTCTACATGGAAAATTATTTTACCCACCTAAAGAATATATTTTAAAGACTACATGATTTACATTGCTAGTGTCCTTTTCATGTCCCTAAACTTTTCTGTACTCTCACATGATTTCAAGCCTTGTGTTATTTTCTTAGGTGAATATACTATTTTCTATAGAAATGTTCATTTGGAAAAGAAAAGTACCCAATCAGAAAATTTCTGGCCTTTATATTAGTGATGATAGAATTTTCAAGGTACTTTCAAATATGTTATCATTATTATCCTTTCAATACCTGACTGTATTAAGTATGTGTTAGTTTTATTTGTTTTTTTTTTATTATTTTTAATTTTTTTCACTTATTTATTTGTTTGTTTGTTTGTTTTTTAGATGAGGCAATCTTTGGTTGACCTCACAGATTGCAAGGACCTTGTCAGCTCACATTCTTTATTTTTTTATTTTTTACACCTACAGCACCTGGTCTTCCTAAGTGGTTTCCCATCCAAGTACTAAACAGGCCCGACCTTGCTTAGCTTCCAAGATCAGATGGGATAGGGCTTGTTCACGGTAGCATGGCTGTAGACTTACCTTGGTACTTTTTGAGCATTTTTTGAATGCGATTCCGCCTAACGATTTGAAATGCCATTTATGTCACAACATTTGTCATAGCTGGATCATGTTGTTATTTACATGAGTCGTAGTGCATGCATTATTAAGACATGTGTATAGTTATTTACAGTAGGATTATATGTATATAGTTATTTTCATAAGATTGTCATTTATTTCACACATGACAAGTGAGAAATGTAATGACACTGAGTTAAATTGAAAATGCCAGAATTCCAGGATTGAAACTAAGTTCAGAAATCCAGTTTCTAGAAGCACCATATCTGCTAACTAAGTGTTTGTGAAGAGTACATTTAATAAAATGAGTGGCCAAAGGATATCTTGGTATTATTAACAAACAAACCTTTCAAGCCTGTTTTACACTTGAAAAGAGAGTTAGAAATTGTGGGTAATCTTGACCCACAGAATTCATAGACCCTTGGGGTGAATTCTTCATTTTTGCACATTTGGTGTGTGGCTTTGCTGCTTAATGTTCTGTGTATACATAATAGCAACAGCTCCTCTCAGGCAGCTAGCATGGGACCTCCTTTTCTTTAGAATATTTGCTTTTGGCTGGAAACACAGTAGGGGAGTATCTTGATTGGGTTTTTTTGGTTTCATTTTGCATTCTGCTACAGACCAACACTCAAATATTGAGAAATTGAAATACTTTGCCATCCAGTATTATGCAAGTGTAATTTAATACTTAGAGTATTACTTTTTTGACCACTGATTGGTTTTAAAAAATGTTTGATGTTCATCTTTTACCCAATTTTATCTTTTAATATTTATCATGGTTTATAAGCAGATGATAAATTGTCATGTTTATGAAATATACACTATATATTTGGTCTTAGTTTCACTTAATGAATTTTAATTCTAGTTTTATGCAGTCATTAAGGTTGTTGTAATAGAGCATGTATTTGTAATCTTT
This sequence comes from Eonycteris spelaea, assembly GCA_003508835.1. NCBI lineage: Eukaryota > Metazoa > Chordata > Mammalia > Chiroptera > Pteropodidae > Eonycteris > Eonycteris spelaea. The sequence continues at coordinate 2,777,633 of PUFA01000024.1, read as the reverse complement.
AGGAAATATCACTTTTTAGTTTTTACTCCAGGTTATCACATAACATTTGATTCCACCTCCACTCTCCACTTATATTTATTATATGGAAAGTGGATCACACATAATTTTACAATTGCCTAGGAACAGTGGTTGCTATGGCATCTTCAGTTTGATATAAGAGATACTGCTGTCTATACTTCCAAAAATATGACTTGTTTCATTCAGGAGAGAAATGTACCAGCACAGTCTAATATTTAATCTGCCTTCTCTTTTAAGGCTTTCGCAGATATAAGATAAACTTTGTCATTGTAGTTTTCATCCGATTTTCAAAGGGTCATAATCACAATAGCAAAAGGAATGACTAATACTTATACAGCACTTGCCAATGTTCCAGACAAGCTTCTAAGCAAAGTGCTCACAAAAATCCTCTGAGCGTTCCTTTTTAGGTTTCTGTCAGCTTTACCTCTGACCTAAATGTAAAGAACTGTGTTCATTCTTAAGTTGTTAAACTTTAAAGAACACTACTATTCAGAGAACAATAGTTATTTATGGAATTAATATGGGTTTCTCTTCCTTATACCATACAAAAGTTATACCTCTTTAAAGTGCATACTGAATTAATTTTAATATAAGGTCATTGGAAATAATCAGTGTTAGGAGTCTTTTTGAAAACGTTCTAGAAGTTCATTTAGTCTTTCTACCGCTAGTGTTTGGAATCTCATGGGAGAGACGTGTCTTTCTCTGGTGAGCAGCGTGCATTAACAGAGGCCAGGACAGAGAGAAGCAGTTCCTGGAGCCACAGTGATAACAGGATAATGCCTGTCATACAGCCCTAACTCTCTGGGACGACCAGTTTGTTCCCTTGCTTGCTGCTTTACTCTGGTAGAGGCGCTAAACTCAGTTAACCTGATGTTTTTTTTACTCTGCCCCTAGACAGCTTTTTGTCTCCATCACGATGACCACAGAGAACCTTGGTTACCACCATCTTCTGTCCTTTTGACTTAATCCTGAGCTCTACTCAGGTTCATCTTGTCTTTTTGTTTTATCCAAGATGTACCACTGAATTTGGCCTTCATATTTGAGCATTAAAAAAAAAAATGTTGTAAGTAAGGGATTACCACACTAATAAGACTTGGTTATATGCTATCTCAAAGTATTATAGGATCGATAAAATGAAAGCACAGATTGCCTCAAGAAGAGAAATGTAAAAACCTTGGAAGGGTATAATACATGTTCTAAAATTTGTGTACTATTTTTTTGTGTGTGACATGAATGGAGACTGCCTGACAGAAAACAGGTGTAACAGAAGCAGCCCTAGCCTGACTTGAGAGATAGTCTTGGATTCTACTAACAGATCTATTAAACTCTTTGTCGTCATTTTTCTCATTGTGTTCTTCATTTTCTACCTGGAACCAGCCATTGCACTTTTTTATGGCTTGGGTTTCTTCTCTAGAATAGGGTTTTGTAATTAAATGTCGTAAAGTCTCTTTCAACTCTAGTATGATAAAATTATTTTATTCTTTTATTATCTTTTAAAATCAACCTTTAACAGACGAAAGTGCTTCGTTGCATACACCTTTGGTTTGGTCGGCGTTGAACAGATAGTCCTGGTAACTACTCTTCTGAGAATTTTTAAACCCTAAAGTACAATAGCAAATTAAAACATTGACAGTCTTCTCTCTCAGCTCCGGGCTGTAACACAAAAACCAACACGAGTGCCTTGGGCAACACTAAAAAGAGGTAAAAGATAAAAAAGTTTGAGAAAGGTATGTTAGGTGCATGAGTTCTTTAAGCAGAGGATACAGATGTTATCCCTGACTAATACTGACTTTAAAATTAGATGATTTTGCAAAAAAATCTAGTGGCAAGCTTGGTCACTCAGAATACTCTGAAGGAATTTAATTTTAGTTAGTAGCTCCAAAAGGCATAAGTTACAAGTGGTGGTGGTATTTAGAAACCTATAAGTAAATTTCATTGCAGCCTCTCTCAGAATTTATTTTGGCAGATTGTTGGGAATACCCTTAAAATTAGCATAATAAGTGCTTGTTTGTATAATGAGGATTTAAGAGCTCTAGGCCCATTTCTCCTTTCCAGAATTGTAGTCATCTGGTACCTGCAATGTCACCCCTATTTCTTACACCCCTTCTCTTTGATGTGATATGATTTTTCTTAATCTAAGTTGACCAGCACAGGCTAAGATTTTCAGTGCTATCAATGAAGGATCTTAAAACAAACTAATATAGAGAAAAGGAAATAGACTACATAAATCCTAGTTTTGGGGGGGAGCTAGAAGGAAGTATTAGCCAGTATAAAAGGGAAAAGGGTATAAAACAAGGAGATTCAGGGCAGCAAAATTAATTGTTCTGGCCCCATCAAAAGATAGCATTTTATTTAAAAAACAATCACAAAGGAAGAAAGAAACTGGTACATATACTTTCATCCAGTATAAGCCAAATATGCATGCATGTATGCATGTGTATATATAAACAGGTATAAAATATATGTAAAAGGTTAGACACCAAAATGTCTATAAAGTAATCTGTATTTGGGGGGATTTACAGTATTTTTTCTTTTTGTCCTCATCAACATATGCATTTTTTTTTTTGCATTTCATATGAGATTCTGCTAATTTTATGATCAAGTTAATAATAAAACTGATTTTATCGTGACCAAAAAAAAAAGCTTGCCTTCATAGCTGTGCCTATTTTGCAAATTTAACACGATACCTCATACCTCTATATTATATTTATTATAATCATGTTTTGAAATTTTAAAAAATTGATTTGTTGTCTAAGTTGTAAAAGTATTTTAGAAACAATTCTTCCATCCAGAATTAAAAGAGTTTAGAGCTTGACCTTCAGTTATATGGAAGTTCAGTCACTGAGATATACTTCGTAGTAAATTAGGGTAAAGCTAATGTCGGTTATAAGATATTTAATAATATATCATAACATTTATTGCAAATGTCCAGATTAGAGAAGAATAATGTGAGCCTGTCCCTAAGACGAAAAAAATATAAGTTATAAGACAATTTTAAGAGACTTCTTTCCTTTAACCCTCCCCCCTTCCCACATGTGGAAGTCTTATCAATTCAACTATGATTAATAAGTGCTCTAATAACTAGTACAAAGCTGGTACTCAGTAAATCTATTGAATGTCATTCAATTCTATTTTCTTTAGCTAAATTTAGTTCCATTTTGAACCAGTGAATTCTGATCTGAGTGATAATTCTCAGGGATTTACTATCTGGCATGGTTTCAACTTGACCTTGCCACTTTCACTCGTGTATTCTTTTGCTCTGTGCAGTGTTTTCCTTTTCACAGACCATAAAATTCAGTGATATGCATTCCTGTTAGAGGTGCAGTTTTTGCTAATGGCAAACAGACTTAGTGACTCTAACCAAAGTAAATAATTGGATATCTCTAATTATTAACCAAAGTGTTTTTCCCCTAGTAAGTAGAAAGCTCTCTATTTTCTTGTTTTGTAAACCCTTTGGACTTAAAAATAATCTCAACCCTTTTTAAAAAATTTCAGTCATAAATTGACCAAAGGAATGTATCTTGGTGTTAAAAGCTAAAGACAGTTCTAACTAGTTCTTTTATTTTTGTTCACATTAAATTATGAAATATTTCAAATTTATATACTATAATACACATCCATGTACCTATCACTAAGATTTAAGAAGCTGCTGTTAAATATTTAGGTTTTATTAAAATTTTTTAAAGGTATGATAAAGCTGCCTGAGACGACTTAAAGGTGGAGTTTTTACACACGATGCTTACACAGTGGACTAAGTCCAGGTTCCTTGAATGTTGGGTGCTTGTTGGGTTTTAAGGTTGATTATAACTGAGACTGACTCTAATAGGACTCTCACTACCACTATCACTGAAGAAAAAGTACAGTTTTAGAATAAATACCTCTTTTTGTTCATACTCTTTAACCTACGTTAAAGCTATCATTTGCTTACTTTGTTTACAGATCACTTTCACATAATTTAAAATAGACAAATTACATGCATAATATTAGCTAATATTTACAGAGCATGGACTGTATGCTAGACACTATGCTAAGTTTATATACCTCATTTCACTTAAATATTCCAGCCCCTTTTGGGGTAGGTACTTTTACTTTTCCCACTTTATAGATGAGAAGGCTGGAGATTGCAAAGACAATAAATGCTGTTCTCCTTGGTTTTAAGCCCTGGCATTGTCTCCAAAGCTCATATGTTTAGTAACTATCACACTGGATTGTCTTCCAACGTGTAAACCCTGTGGAAGCTCTCTTCAGTTAGACAAGTTCACACTCAAAAATATGGGGGGCAACTCAACCCTGACTAATAATGCAAGTGTAGAACTATTTGGAGGCCATTGGGAGGATACCCCTGTAGTACACAGAAAAAAAAGTTTAAAGAATGGTACTGGTTAGGCATTGGTGGCCTTCCTTTCCTTTTCTCTTTTTTTTTAAACATGTTATGTGGGAACTCATGATGTATTTACCAAAATAACTGTGGTCGTTTATTAAGTCTACTTTCTAGCAGTAGTTTTTCTTGGGTTAGGAGCCTGTTCAATATTGTATGCTAGATAAGTGTATACTACTCATATCCCTCAGTACACACAAGTTTTCTTGGCTACAGTCTATTTAGAAACATCAAGATCTTCTGACTTAAATGCTTTCTTTTTTTTTTTTTCCCCTCCTTTTTCTTGCAGGCTTTTACCTAAAAGAGAGATGTTTTTAGCAGATATAGAACATCTCTTCCTCAAGCCCCAGGGGTTCCTTCATTTTCGTCTTAATAGTGATGCTTTCAGTTAACATAAAATAACTCCAAGTTTGATTTTTATTACCTTAATTTTCCTTGGCTGCTGCTTAGCCGATTGAAATTCTTTATAACAGTTTCTTTAAACAAACAAACAAAAAAGTGCTTGCATCTCCTTCTCAAGGGACAAGAAATATGTATTATTTCCTTGAAAACTAACACTAATATCACTCCTATCTGAGAACCAAACTGATATTTCCTGTCATTAATTAATCTGTTGCTGATTATCTAAAGTCACTGTTCTTATTTCTTGAGAACTCTTGCCTTTGGCCTATCTTACATCAGTTATTAAATTTATATTTTTGTCATGAGCTTAATAAGTTTTAAACATTAATTACAAAATGGAATCTACTTGTGACAGGTCACATAGTCTACCTGGCATCATCAGTGACAATTCTGTTCTCTTCCCTAATGTCATTGTTCTTAGTCTCCTTGAATCATTTGCAGTTCTACAAATATATATGTCCATTTACTTTCATAATGTGCCCATACAACTTGATAAGGGGGGAAATCTTACATAATAAAGTTAGAATGTGCTTTGCCAAAATGTTCATGCCTTTTCCCTTCTAACATGCATTATTTTGTCAACTGTCTTCATAAATGTTATTGAAATTTTTAAAGCATTTGTAAAACAAATCTGTTTTTTGACAAAATAAAAATTTTTATCCATAGAAATATAAATATCCTATTTAAAAAAAAAGATTATTTTAAGACCTCTAGGGTGATAAATGAAATATGTGATTCTATTTTTATTCTTTGAGTTATGGATAGGTTCATATAAATTTGTGAGTCTTTGTATACAAATGTCTCCCTTGTTTTATTATCCATGCCGTCTGCTTTATGATAACCAAAATTTAAGAGCTCTAATTCCTAAACTGTTGTCTGAAAAATTCGTGTTATGACTGCTTTTATCAGGTAATCATACAGACGATAAATTACAGTGATTGGTATTCAGACCTAATGGGGAAAACAGGTTTTAATCATAGACCTCATGAAAGCAATCAGTTAAAACATGGAGCAAGTTTTTAGCATGGAACTCAGAGGAAAATCAAATGCTGCCATTATTTCATGCACTCAGCAATTACTTATTGATCACTTCTGTGTTCTTAAAACTAGTTCTATGATAGGTATAAGGTATGCTTCAGTAGGGTTTTACAAAGTAAACTCATCAAGAAAGAAAGTTATATCTACTACTTTTGATGTTTAGATTGATATTTTTAAAAGTGAAGTGCCACATTGTTTTAGGAGAATTTTTTGTCTCTCTAATGATGACTAAATTTGTTACTTTTATAAATAGCAAGTGAAAGTTTGGAACACAGAGACATATCTGTAAGATTTTATTTCAACTTTATATTCTACTCAATTATATTGAAATACCCTCTGCCCATCTCTACATTTCTTTCTCAGCTAATTTATCACCAAAGATTCCTTTTCTAATTAATTGAAAAGTGCAAATAGCGGTTGAGGATCTATTTGATGCTCCTGGGAAGGGTGACCCTCAGATTTAATAAGAATTGGCTTTAGTGATTCTGAATCAAAATCTGGGTTTGGGTGGCAGGCTGTAATTCTTTTCTTGCTGGATTATGGAGACATCTGAAGAGTTCTAGGGAGAAACCAGACTAAAAGGAGAGGAGATTAGTGGTTGCACCTATTTTCCAACTGGTGTGGAAGAAGTTTAATGGTTTGATTACCAGTAGGGTCAGCTTGCAGCCACCCTGTCCCACCTCGTTATTAAGAGGAATGAACCTTATTGAGAGGTGTAGCCCATCAAGTGCGTGCCACTGTGGACCTGACTGTGCTGCTTCTCCTGTGTGATGACCTGCCTTCTTCTTAGTACCTAACACAGTTGGCAATGATGACAACTAACTCAACATTTTTCTCTTTGGGAGCTGGCTTCTTTTTTCCTCTGGAAGAAATATTACAAAATTACAAAATAGTAAAATTTGCTGCACTTTTCTCAGTGTATAGCAAGGTGTAAAAACCAAAAAACAACTTATGAACTAGTTCACTTCTCTTAGGTATACTTGCATTGTCTTGTAAATATTGGAATGACCCAAGCATTATGGACTGTCTGAATTTATTGTCTTTTTTTTTTTTTTGCAAATGAAGAAGGAAGGCAGTATTTCATTCATTCAACAAATATTTATTGAAAAACTTCTATGAGCCAGACATTGTTCTAGAAATAGAGCAGTGAGCAAAATAGAACAGGATGATCTTTGAAATTTTGAAGTAGGGGTTATCAGGATCTCAGTTTTAAACCTGCCCAATTTGAAATGGCCTTAGACATTAAGTGGAGATCAGATAGAGGCCCAGCGTGGAGTCATAAGTTTGGAATTCATCAACATGTAAATGACACATAAAACCAAAGGAACAGAGGAGGTTACCAAGAGAGTGAGAGTAGATACTAAAAAGAATATGCATGTCCAAGGACTGAGATGAAAAGCAACCAACAAAACAAGAGTTCAGATATGTGCAGAGTGAAAAATGTAGTATCCTAGGAGTAAGAAAAAGAAGGTTCTAAGAGAGTGGTCAACTCAGTTGAATGCTGCTAATATGTCAAATAAAGGATTTCTGTGAGGTAACCACTGATTTATTTCTGGTGGAGGTTATTGGTGACTTTGATATATATAGTTCTAATGCATCAAAGATTGGGATACATCTGATTAGAAGGGCTCAAGTGGGAGATGGGAAATTAGAGACAAAAATTGTGAATATTCTTTTAAACAAGTTTGTTGTAAAGGGAAAGAGCAATGTGATATGGCTATGGGCCAAGAGAAAATGGCCAACCTGATGAGGCAGGAAAGGTCTGCTGGCAGTCACATACGAGCGTGAGCATTATCTGTGTATAGAGTTGGTGACCTCAAATGACCTTTAGGGAAGATAACAGATTTTTGACTTGTTTGTCATTGATAGATTAATGCTAAAAAATGAGACATTAATCAAGCCAGGCCTCTTAATGTAGAAATAGTTTTCCCTTTTTAATCTCTTACTTTACATCCAATATTTTCTCCAGATTTTTCTTTGGAAGTTTTTTAACTGTACTGTTTAAGATTCCTGTAAATTATAATTATTTGTTTGCATGTCAATCTCCCATCCTAGCCTAAGTTTCTTAAGAAGGACTATATTTTATTTTTCTTTATATATCCATCTCATATATCAGCTTCTGACACATGGCAGATGCTCTATAAATGTTTTGTGAATGAATGACTCTTATGTTCCATATTGCAATATGATGTGTTTGGCATAAAGGTCAGTGTCTTTCTAAAGGTTGCTATTAATTTCTAAAAAGAGATTGGGTTCGGGCGTTTTTTTTCCAGAGTTCCTGTGGAGCAGACGTAGTGAGGACAGGCTCCCTGAAGCTCAGTAGCACATCCGTTGGAAATTCGTCTTTGAAAAGGACAAAGCGAAAGGCACCTTCTCCACCCTCTAAACACCCCAGCATCAAAGTGACGAAAATAATCACGTGACCGGTAATGTTACTTTTGCCATTAACATTACATTTGTATTTTAATATAGATAGTAGAAATTATATACATTATAAATCATGTTTTTTTGTTAATGATACTTAAGCTTTTAATTAATTTTAATACTTAGTCCCTGATTATTCTCTTAACACTTTTGAAATCCGCAACATGACAAAATAAAATGAAAAATTGTACAGTTCCATTATCCTAATATGAGCATCTACTTAGTCCCTGATTATTCTCACTTAACCACTTTTAAAATCTGCAACATGACAAAATAAAATGAAAAAATCGTACAGTTCCATTTTTCTAGTGTGAGCATGTGACAATTTGTGAATATTTTCAGAAAGATCTTGGCATTCCAGGATTGTAGTATATTTAGGAATGCGGCTGTAAGTAGATTTTAGTTATATCAGCTGGACAGTAAAGTGGCTTCTAACAAGGTTAGGGTTATCTCTTGCTGAAATATATAAAAAATAATTAGCTAAGCTACTAAGGGACTGTTTCATTTGTTAATGTGACTTGTTTATAAGTTATGTTGCTTCTTTCTTCTAGCTCTGCAGTCTGTACATGCAGTTAATACAGACAGTGTTTCAGAAGCAAAGCTGCCGGAGGCGCTATCCAACCCAGGTACGATGCCTTTATCCACAACATGTAATTACCGAAAAAAGACCGTGTATGACAGCTGAGGAATGAATCTAGTTATAATGCTCTGTATATGAAAGAGATGCTGGATGCCTTGATTATATTTTCCAAATTTTATATTATGAAACGAAAAAATTACCCAGTTGGTTTGGAGTCTGAAACTGGCAGAACTCAAACCTTTAATTCTGATACCTTGAGTACTTTCTCTACTAGGTCTCCTTTTTTTTTTTTTTACACAATGTCAGGTTACCAGTTATTAATCTCCTTCCCAAGAGTAATGGCACATTTTGTATATTCAGAAGAAAACTTACATGAAGTCATAAAGCACCATTCTTTGTACAACTGTCATAAGTATGAATGTAACAAACCTAGTGTTCTAATCTAATGGTAAAAATTTGTTATGAAATATTTTCTATTATATGGTTTCATTTTGCATTCTCTCCCAATAAATGAAATTCCAGTAATAATAAGATAAATCAATTTAATACTGTTTCCTAATATTTTTTAATAATAGCTATTTAGTAGCTATTATAAGAAAAAATATAAAATTTCTTAATCTTTAGATTTGATTTAAAGTTAGATATAAATGGATATGTCTGATCAAAAATAGAACATTACTATGCCAGTTCTTTAGCATGGGGATAATTTGATAAGTGTGAAATTGCTTAATATAATCTTACCTAATTTTTATAATTTTATCCAGAAATACACAAAAAACTCAGAAGCACCAAAATGCTTCTGAGTCTTTAACCTTTAAGTGATACTTAGAAATTTGGGATTTTTAACACATCTTATTGATAAGAATTCTCCTTTCTTCTGTAATTAAAAGCGTTACCATTAGATACCACTAGCAATGACTTTTCTTAACTCTTACCCAAAATTATACCAATGATACTGTTTGTTCCAAAAAGGAAATATTTTTAAAATTATACCAAATATATGAGTGAAATGAGAAGATTCTGAAGTATTAGAAAAAAAGTGTGACTACTATTCAAACTTTGCTTAATACCTGCTTCTCATTTTCTCTTTTACGTCTTCCTGTTTAATGCATGAATAATTGTGAGTTAACAAATTTGATTTCTTCTGAAATGCTTCTTGGTCTCTGCTGGCTTTAACTCTGTTGTCTGAGTGCCATTTCTACAGATTTTACTTCTTTGGCAGAAGCCTCCCTTGGCCCTGAGCTCCCCAGTCATGAACAGTGCACTGTGCCCAAACTGGCAGATGAAGCCTCTCTCTTGGAGTGCCCTGGAATGCCCAAGGCAGCCGTAGCATCTCTGACATGTAGGTGACCGGGCGTTTCTTGAGATGTAAGATGAATAAAATCAGTGGCTCTGAAGGATTTCAGCTTCTCTTCTCTTTGGCTTTTTGATTTTTTTGGCAAACGGTTTGAACTTTATTATTTCTAATGTATAACTATATAAATATAAAAGAATATACATTTTTTTCTTTCTTGAACTACTTTTTTTGTTTTCTAGGTTTGGCTTATTTTCTATAGTATTGCTTTTGATTTTTATTTTAAAATTATTGGAATTATTTTGTTACCAGCTGACAAAACTTTATAGTTAGGTAGTACTTGAATTTTATCATAAATATTTGATTCAGTTTTCAGTGACTCAGAAAGAGTCCTTATCACTTCAAACCAGTTATTTAAAATGGGTCTACTATCACACACTACTTATAGGAATACAAAATTGTGCAGCCAGTTTGGAAAATAGTTTAGCAAGGTTTTTCTTCCTCCTCCTCCTCGCCTCCTCCTCCTATTAAGCATTTGTTTTCTATATGACCCAGCAATCTCACTCCTAGGTATTTTCTTCCTGAAAAAGAAAACCTATGTGTACACACAAACTTCCATGTGAGTTATTATTGAATTTTTATTTGTAATTGTCAAAAATGGGAAACATCCCGATATCCTAAACTGAGGAATGGATAAACAAACTGGTTGGTCCAGACATTAAAATACTACCACCTACCCATAAAAAGGAATGAATAACTAAGACATGCAACAATATGGCTAAATCTCAAGTGTATTATATTAAATGAAGGCAGTCTGACTTAAATGGCTAGATGCCATGTAATTTCATTGATACACATTCTTGCAAAGGCAAAACTATAGGATAATGGTTACCTGGAGCTGGGGCTATGGGGAAGGGTCAATCACCAAGGAGCATGGGGGTTTCTGGGGTTCAGGGAATTGTTCTATATCTTGATTGTGGTGGCAGTCACACAGCTATTTACCTCTCTCAAAACTGGACATTCCAAAATGTATTATGAAAGTGATGAATTTTACTGAATATAAATTATAGTTAAATTTTTAAAAATGAAAAAGAAGCAACTACAATAATGTCTGACAAAGGGAACATGTTTTGAATGAATGAATAAAAAAAAGTAGCTCACCAGACTAGATTTAATTTGATACAATTCTGCTTTCTCAAAGAGACTTTTGCCATTTTGATCATCTCCATGAAAAATAAACAGGTATCCTAAAAGTCTCTGAAATTTTAAGTTTTAAGAGCTTACAAGTAAAATGCTACAAACTTACAAAAGTGTCTTCTGAAAGTTTAATATTCAAATTTTATTTACATGTATTACATTTTGTGAATTTTAAAGAATTTTTTAATTTTATTTTTTGTTTTAACTTTGCCATCTTTAGAGAAACTTAAAGTTTTATATTTCTAAAACACTTGTGATGGGAAAGAAAGAAATAATTTGCTAAATGTTACCTAGTTAATTTAATATCCAAAAGAGCTTAACATATACCAACGAGCCATTTATAAACATATTTGGATCTAAACCAAATGGCCATTCATTTTCTCAATGCACGGTTCAAATTATGTAATTGTTCTTACTCTACAATAGAAGTGATATGCTATTGTAAACACAATATTGTACATTGGCATCATAATTATTATTTTACATGTTATACTAAAAAGATCTTCCTATATATATATTTTAAAATTCACTTAAACTTGAGTTTTTAAAATATATTTTCTTTGAATTGTTTTGTTTTTTATTTGCAAAAAAATTGTCATTTAAATCTCCATACTTTTTATCAAAGAGTACAAATACCACACTTTTCTGTCTATATGCCTAAAGACAAAATTAAAGAAATACATTTTAAGCACTCTAAATATTCTTCTAATATGTTAAAGTTTTTATTAAATTTTATGAATGTGCTGATCACTGTAATCCAATACTACACCACCCTTTTCCTCCTCAACTGTGGTAAAAATTAAACGTTGTTCAGCTGCTATTGTGTAAGTGGAAGTTTGAATTCTAATAAGCAAAGATCCAGAATGCATTCTTTGGTTTAAATTAACTTTACAGTGAGTATGGACACTGCTTAGTATGTCTCCTGTTTTACTCTGTTGGCCATTTATTGTTCGTGCTAAAGAATAATGATAAACACAGTTTAATGCAATGATAAACATACTTTAATCACCACGCTATTGAAAAGAAATATGCACACATACATACACACATGCACGCAACATATTGATATGGGACAATCTTTATGATATAGTAAGTAGAGCAAGAAAAGTTAGGTGAAAGACACCAGGATAGTATGCTTCCATTTATATTAAATAAACCAACAGAAAAGAGAATGAAACATGGGTATGCATATCTGCTTATATATTCTCATTAGACTTTCTGTTAATATATAGAGAAAAAAATATTAAAGTAGCCTCTGAGACTCAAACTGGGTGCAAATAAAAATTAATTTACATCACATAATACTTATTCTATGTGTGCTTTAAAAAATTATATTAAACATTTCATCAGTGGCTTTTAACCCTTGTTGCTTTTTAGAATCATCTGAGGAGCCTTAAAAATTCTTGGCCCCTCCTTTGAAAGATTCTGCTCTAACAGGCATGGAGTAAGATAATGAGCATGAATATTTTTAAAGGTATTCACATGGTCTCAACTGTAGTTATGCTGAAACTACTGAGGCATTTTACAATTACAGACAATATAAATACATAATTTTTGTCATTTACATTTAGAGCTATTATATGAATAAAAAGTTATTTAAGTTGAAAGGTATATTATTAAATGAAATATATAACTTGAAGTTTGAGTTTATATAATATCTTCTTTTCTACCATGAATAAAACCTAGAGTGATATTATATTATTTTTAGAATTGTATATCTGAGATAATCTGATTATATGTTAACATGATTATTTGCCATTAGAAAAGTATTTCCCTTTTTGTCTTGAACCAGAATTTAAGAGTCAGCTAATTATTATTTTAAAAATTCCTTCTTTGTCAAGTTGCGTATTATGAATGAAGCAAATTAATATTTAGGATTATGTCTTCATTTCTTTGTAGCTGGAATAAGCTCTGATTATAGTCTTGAAGAGATAGATGAGAAGGAAGAACTGAGCCAGGTGCCTAAAGATGAGGCTGAAAATATTTCTGGGAAGTCACAAGATATACCTTTTGGATCTACTGATATAAGAAATGCATTGAAGAATGATGACTCAGCCTTGGTAATGATACTGGAGAGTCCTCACAAAACTCCAAAGAAGAAGAACAGGAAACTAGAGACAATGATGGACAGTAAGTAGTCTATGTGCCAGAAATGTTGATAGCAGTTGGTTTAATTAATACTAGTCTTCTGAAATATGGATCTGATATTTTAAACACAAATATATAGTTACTCCTTTAATTTGGACTCTATCCCTTTTACCATCATTATAAAAAATGTTTATTAATAAGTATCTATTTGCAAGTAATTATTTTTAAATAAAGCCAAATTCAACAGTTCTGGTATCCCCGTGTCAGATAAACCATAACATGTAGTTAATTCTATGACTCAAATATAAAAGTTTTTCTTTTTTATTGTATATATTTTGCCTATTACCTATTTGCCCAAAATCAGACATTTAATTTTCAATTCACCAAATGCTCTCAAGGATTTTCACTTATATATAAAAAATTATCACATTAGAGTATGATGTTCAATTACTAATGTTATTTTCACGTCAATTTTATGAAACAGATAATGCACTTTTCACTTGATCCTAGGAACTGGAAACTATAGTACAGTATATGTATGTTATTATAAATGCCACACCATGAATAATAATGAAATCGACTAGGTAAAATAAACCATCTTTGTCAAAGTTTTGCTATAATTTTGATGAGTTTTTCTCCAAATTAAACTCTTTTATCACCAATAAAACCAGTGAGGTCAGTCTACATCCTGCCTTGCCAGAAGTTTACCCTGTCAGATGCAAGACTAAAAGGTTTCATTTATTTTTTTATTTAAAATGACAAATAATAATAGAAAAGGACACTGTTTTGGGGATTGTGTCCATTTTGCCAAGCTTTTTACATTTTCCTTTGTAATAGGACCTCCACACGAAAGCTAATGTTTAATAGCAGCAATTCCTCTCAGTTGTATTTTTTCTTTTCTACTAAATTTTCATATTGGTAGAAGATGATTATTTCAGTCCATCTGTCTTTGGAAATTATTGCCTGTTTTCTCATTATGTGTATGTTTGTTTGAATACTGTTAATATATAACATACAATACCATATTTTGCAGAGGACCAAACATGATGGTATGTAATACAAGCAATCAAGAGAAGGTAGTTGACAGTGTAAGAAACTTGAAGTCATTGGGCCCAAACCAAGAGAATGGTGAGTTCTATAAACACAATAGACAACACTTTCATGGTACTAATGTGTCAGGGACCATTCTTAACCCTTTATATATGGTAACTCATTTAATCTTGTATATTAACTCATTTATGGGTATTATTATCTTTAGTCCTATTTTACAGATGCTTGAGCCACAAAGATATTATACAATCACCTAAGGTATCACAATTAATAAGTGGTGGAATTCAGATTTGAACTGAGGCAATATCATTCCAAAGTGTGCTTTTAACTACAATTGTACCACTTTTGTTGTTAAATGTTAGAAGTTGTCTAACAGATCTTAGATCTTAAAGATGTTCACTGTATGCATCTACCAATGAGCTGTTTCTCTTCTTTCCTTCTACTGACTCTGTAGTTGAAGGTGATTTTACTTCATACTCAAGTTGCTATACCTTGGGTGAAACTTGTCTGATTTTCAAGGCCTAAACCATCTAATTATGTAACACTATTTATCAGTATTTCCACCAAGTCTTTTTCTTCTCTTATGATATATTTCACTCAATTCTGTCATTAATCCCATGCTCATTTTTGTCTTTGCATGGGAAATAATTTCTACTTATCTTCACCCATTCAGCAACTATCCAAATCCTGCTACTTCACTCATTTTGTTACTTAATTACTAGAAGCCATGCAGTTCTCTGGTCTTCTTTCCTCAACAAGATTGGACAGTCTTGGATCAGAGAAAATATATTTGATACTTCATTCGAATTCCTCATAGAACCTAGCAGAATACTGAGATACTGTTAAAATATAGTTCAGGTTAAATGTTTTTTAAAAATGACACTATACAAAAAGATCAAGGAAACCATAATTTTAAGGAGATATGAAGAAAGTGGCTTATGAATTCTCATAGTCCATTCTATTATGTTAACATATAGAATTAGGTTAAGAGTCTTAGAAAACATAGGGATATAAATATAATTTTTTTTTTTTTTAGATAAAATATGGGTTATCCCAATGCACAAATTGATAGATACAAAAGTATGTCATTTTATATATGTTCTATGTTTTGGTCAATTTGAATATGCATGTCTCTAATTCATTTTCCCCATGGTCTATACTATTTCTGAGATACAATACTAAGAATGCCTGAAAGTATTTATTTCCCTCATTCTTTTCCTCTTGACTCATTTTTTTTTACAATGTATACTATGATGGCAATAGCATTATGAAATAAATAATTTCTGTTATCCTTGGAGTAGTTTTATTCTCTTTTCCTTCTTTTTATCTACTCTGCATACCTATCTAAATCATCCTTTTGTCAGGTTGTAGACGTTGGTGTCAGTTTTGAGTAGGGGAAGGACTGGATAGTACAAAATATACCTTCTCCCTCTCCTGGCTATTCTTGAAAAATGACCTACCCATTCGTTGACATTTGCTTAGCATCATTATCAAGTATGTTTGAGGATGGATTAGCTAAGAAATTCAGTAGTGATTCTAGGTGTCCAGGGCTGAGAATCATTGGTAATTATGAAAATTTGATGAGAAATTTAGAGTTAGATAATGGTAAAGTAGGTATGACCCACCAAAAAAAAAAAAATGTGAAAAACAGAAATTTGAAGATCTAAGCCAATAAATTAAAGTTCATTATAGGGGATTTCATTTAAAATATAATTTTACATTAATGTGCTTTCTTTTGGAAAATGTTTCTATTTGTGTAACTACAATATACCTATATTCAGTAGAAAATGAGAAATAAGAAAAATACATTTAGGCTCATTTCCTAGTGCCAGAGACTTTTTTTTTTTTTTTTTAATATTCTTTGTGCTCATAGCATGCTGAAAGTAGTACTTTTTATGTAGACATTAAAAATACTTATGAACCAAGTAAATAGGAACATAGGCAGGAATATGCCTCTTCCATGTTTTCTAATCATGTGTCCTTAATTTTATACATCACAAAAGTTAATAATGATTTGTCATTGAGAAAAGTGACTCATAGACAATAAATTTTCTGATAATCAGTTGTATTTTATTTGGGAAGAATAAAAGTGATTCTATTTTAAAATTACATATTTAATATAGGAACCTTGCAACATATGGTGACCAAATAATTGTACAATTAGGCAGGCTTTAAACATATGAAGACATGTTTAAAAACTTTTTGTAAACAAACTTACGAGACAACATAACTTTTTTGGTATATTTTAGTAAAAATATTGTGCATATTTTTCTTTTTTTTTAAACAGAGGAACTATTTAAAATATCTCATGACATTTTAGGCAGTAAAATTGCTCTCTGTCTTATAGGTGAAAGTGAGTGATGGCATCCTTTCACAATTTAACTCCCAAGGCCCACATTTCACTTGTATTGTACAAACTACCTTATTTGAAAGAGGAAACCATAAGATTTTGAAGATTAGGCCTTGTTGGGTACCCAGGAACATAGAAATAAATCACTTTGCTCAGTACTAGATATGTGATGCACACTCATAAACCTGTGTTTCCTTCCTGATGCTTCATTCCAGTTCTTTGCCATTATGTTATTGGCTGACACTGTTGCTTTGTTAACCTAGATACTTGTAAATGATTTTCATTATTAGGAGGTCTGAATTAGAATTAAGAGGAAAAGTAGCACAGGGAAGAGGGAGGGTTTTTCTTCTACGTGAACTCTGACATGAGAATAGAGTATCTTTTTCCAAAGAGAGAAATTAAAAACCACACGATTGTTTCTACACTTGTTTCTTCATAGTTGAAATCACCCATATTATGACTAAAAACAAAGTCCTCTAAAAGTCTTTAGTGAGGATAATTAACAAGACTGTTTAGATTCTGTTTTTACTTCAATTCTTAAAGGTGATGTTTCCGTTGTTTGCTTTCATTAAAACTGATAACTTTGCTGAGATTGTTTCCCGATTAATGTTATGTATAAAATATAAATACACTAGAAGCTACAGAAGAGACAGGAGAATCAAAATTGAAAAAAATTGAAGAATAAAAAATATATTTTTTGAATTTGTCGATTTCTTTTGTCATTCTTAAGAATGACAAGTATGAAATCTTTATTCATAAGAAGAAATATAGCTATTCTATAAATATTTATTCTGGGCAATATTCTATCCTAATAAGCATGTTATATAAATGACATATAAAATTTATAGTCAACCCTTCAACAACATGGATTTAAACTCCACAGATCCACTTATATACAGATTTTTTTCCAATAAATATTATAAAAGCATTTTTCTTAATAACATTTTCTTTAGCATACTTTATTGTAAGAATACAGTATATACTACATAAAACATACAAAAAATGTGTGAATCGACTGTTTACGGTATTTGGTAAGGCTTCTGGTCAACAGTAGGCTATTAGGAATTAAGTTTTTGGGAAGTCAAAAGTTATATACGGATTTTCAGTTGTGCAGAGGGGTCGGCATCCCTACTCCCCTTATCTTTCAAGGGTCAACTATAATACATATTTTCACCTTTTTACATCTGAGCAAACAAGCCCAGAGGGTTAAGTAAGAAGTTGTGGCCACATAGATTGTAATAAGTCAAGCTGGGTTTCACACTCAAGTTTCATGATATTGAAGCCCACATTGTTTTCTCTAAATGCCATTACTTTCTTTTATGTAATTAGTGAAGTGAAAAAGTTCCTATACATTCAAACCAATCTATTTCACTTTGGGGGAGAAAAGCACTGAAAACTAAGGTTTTTCTACTTTTTTTCATATACTTAACACTGATTTTTTTTTTTCTCTCAGTAGATCAAAATGAAATAATTGCCATTTCAATGAACACAGAAGATAACATGAAAAATGGAGTAAGGAGAACAGAAATCAATGTAGGAGGTGTTGCCAAAAATAACAATGTAGACATGGAAGTTGACAGACTATCAAGCTATAAGGCACGTAAAACTGAAACTACTACAAGTTACAAGGAAAATCATCTAGCTTGCTTCATCAGTACCAGACCAAAAACTGAATCAACCCAGTGCAGAAAAGACAAAAATGCAAGATGCAGCAATTCAGACAACTTCTTTCTGTAACAGTTTTGATGGGAATCACCCACATCATCATTTGTCGACTTCCAAGCTGATGAAAATGTGCAAAGTGCAAATAACGACAAATCGACTCAACATTCATCTTTACGTCCACAAAATTCTCTAGATACCTCAAGAGAATTTAGGAGACAGGGCTCCCTAACTGTACATTCAGAAGATCAGCTCACCATAAAAGGTCCAATTTCTGCACATGGTAATGATGACCTTTTGCCTCCTATAGATGAATTAATAACAGTTCAACTGCTTCTTATATAAAGAATTGTCCACTTTACAGACAAGACTACAATCCCAAACCAAAACCTTCAAATGAAATTACAAGAGAATATATACCCAAAATTGGGATGACTACTTATAAAATAGTGCCTCCCAAGTTCCTGGAAATAGTGAAAGATTGGGAATCAGAAACTAAATGTTATCAAGATGATCAGGAGATACATACTTAGGAAAAAAGGACATTCATGAGACTGTAAAAGAAACTGCAATCCAAACAGAAGATCATGTTATTTCTGAAAGCCCAAAGGAGCCACAGATAGACCTTAAACCCAAGCCTACCCTGAGAACCGGGCATCAGGTGCAGAATGTGGAGAGCGTACCACATAGCACAACAGCAGATTCTCTAAAACCTACTGCTAGGGTGGTAAGAGACCCTGGCACAGCTCCTTTTGTGCCGAATTTGGAAGATATAAATAATATTTTGGAGTCAAAATTTAAATCTCGGATTTCGAATCCCCAGTCCAAACCAAGTTCCTTTTTCTTGCAGATGCAAAAAAGAGTTTCAGGTCACTATGTGACATCTGCAGCTGCCAAAAGTGTCCACACTGCCCCTAACCCTATCCCAAAAGAACTAATAAAGAAAGAGGTGGAAATGGATCCAATACCTCCTCCAGAGCAAACTCTTTCTCCCTTAAGTAAAACAACTCACTCCCCTGCGCAGCCCCACTTTAAAAACACAGATGATGGCATCTGCGGTCAGAAGCCTACTGAAACCTCCCCTCCTCCTGTGGCTCCAAAACCTGCTCCTCCTCTGCAAGTCAGTTAGCAGCACTAAATCTGAAGACTCTAAAGACGTTCGGTCCCCCACGACCTTACTCGAGCTCTGCTCCTTCGCCGTTTGCCCTTGCTGTAGTGAAACGGTCACAGTCTTTCAGCAAAGTGCATACAGAGTCCCGCAGAGCCAGTACATGCGCCCAGCCTCCGACTGACACAGAGGAAGAGAAGAGTCCTTCTGTACATAAATTTATGGACATCCCACAGCTAGGTGCGAGTGATAAGGTAAATGTTATCTTTTTAAAAATAAGGGTTCTTATGATTTAAATAGGGGTTAACAAGCATGTTGTTATGTTTATGTATTATTAACTCTGAATTCATAGTAATCTAATATCAAGCTACCTATTGTAGAAAAAAGTATACTGCATAAAATCTGATATTTACTCAGAATTATTGTAATTCATATAACATGATTGAGAATTACCATAAGGGCATCATTATATAATTGTATAATTAGGAAATATTTTAATTTAAAGTTTCTTTGCTCATACGTTAGTATAGTATACTAGTTTATAATTCTAACTATGTTTTCCTGTATTTTGCTTATCTCAATTTGTTTATAACTTTCCTGGATGTTCTTGTTTGCTTTTTTCTCCAGTGGTACATGATTGCAAAATAAATGGTTTTAATTATATACAAACATAAGCACTATCAAAGACTAAATAAAATAACCAAATGTTTCTCAGCAATGCATTTTCTGTGATACACTCAACCTCAGCTTATCAAATATTTTTTACATACAAATAAATTAAATTGAAACTGGAGTTTAAATATGTAATTCTCTTAATTTACCTATTTGTTAATTTAGTGTCAACTTTTCCAGTTATATATATGTTGACCAAAATATCATTGAACTACTATCTAACCTCAATAATTTGCAAAAAAAACAGAGGATTTGTTGACTTAGTGTTTGCTCAACTGTTATAATTTGCTAGATTCAATTAGTCAAAGGAGAGGATGAAATTCACAGTATTATGATAATCCCACTGCAATTAAAAAAAATACTTTATGTACTTATACTCCGGTAAGTGTTTAAAGGATACTGCATATTTGTGTGACATTTCCAGAGTATTTTCTACTACCTTTCAAATATTCTTCAGTAGCAGAACAATAACCGTATTGCCAAGTAAAGATTTTCCACAATTTTAAAGCAACATGTATCTTGAAGACTATTTCTGCATATATTTCACATTTATGTTTATTACTTTGAAACAATGTCAGGAAGAAATGTATGACATAGAGATTAATTTTGGGAACAAAGCCTGTGTTTTTTCTTAGAATGGAATATCATTCCTAAACAACAGAAGCTTGCTTTAGATAATACAAGTTTTTGAGTCACTGCCTGAGCTCTGTTAAGCTCATGATTTGTAAATATATTTTTTTGGCAGTTTGAAAAAAGACATTTTTAAGATTATTTGATAACAGTTGCCAGTTAAATTAGTTACCAAATTTTCCTTCCTAAAAAGTTTAATTAAATTTTTGATTCTTAAATTTAGAAAGTCTTAATATTTATTTTTAATTTTATGGAAAAAATGAAAACATGGCCATCACTTTAGTGCCTGTGACTTCCAAAAACACAAAATAAGCTGTACCTGTAGCATAGTCATTAATATACCATTATTAGACGATATCTTAGGTTCAACTAATATGAAATTGCCAATACTTGTCCATTTTGTACCATTAGAAATAATGATTCTGAACCTAATATGTTGGAGCTGTGAAAACAGGTTATTTTTTAGTCTGTGGAATATTTTTATTATTCATTTGACTCTTTTATCTAACTCCATTGGAAAAATAATCATTTTTGGCTCAAAGATAGTAAAATTACCCCTGTTCATGAAACAAAGAGAGGCATACTTTTCTCAGCCCCCTTTTCAAGAGAAGGGAAATTAATGCTCTCATTTCTCAGCTGAGCTCTGGCAACAGAAATAATTTAATGAGTGAGGAAATACAGCTATGTCTAGAATACCAGAGAGGCAAATGGTGACTCTTAAAGAACTACTGGTAAAGAAAATTTATTGGAAAATGGCCCATTCTTCACTTGGTATTCATGTAACTGAATGCTTGCATTTATTTATTTACTTATTTATTCATTCATTCATTCATTCATTCATTCATCTATCTATCTATCTATCTATCTATTTATTTATTTATTTTAGGAAAATAGCTCTGCACATAATGAACAGAATTTCCAAATATCAACTGACTGCCCACCGTTTGCCCTTAAGAGACAAAGTTCTTTAACATTCCAAAGCTCTGACCCAGAAGAGATCCGACAGAGTTTGCTGACTGCAATCCGTTCTGGAGAGGCTGCTGCCAAATTGAAAAGGGTAAGTTTTTTTATCAGATGGGTGACGTGGATTGATTTTCAGCATGTCAAACTAATACTTAGAGGAAATTGTTTTCTAGCATTTAAACCTGAATAGGGAAGATGCCAGAAGTTACTTTTTTACGTCAGGAGTCATTTTTGAAGTATAAGCTGAGAGAGTCCAGAGTCTTACACATACTTAAAAATATGTCAGGTCTGTTTTCTAGAACATGGGCCAGGTTCAGAGCATGGCTTTTGCTCATTATTATATAAGGATATATAGAAAGTACCTGGACTCTAATTTTATGAAATCATGTTAGCCCAGTGATAAAAATTCCTTTGGAAAGAAAATCATGCCATATTCTAGAACTGGAATAGGAACCTGCAAGTTTTCAGTCATGGCTCCTAAGATGATCAAATTACTACCATACATGGTATTGGGTGGGAGGAGAGAGAGTTTTATCGGTTAACCAAAAAATGTAGGGAAAATCTGGAGAATAAAGATAAGACCTAATGCAGAAGTTCAAGTCTTAATAATGCACTGCCAGAGTGGTTTAGCTCTTCCTTACTGAGGGGTAGGAGAGCTTCAGTAGAAGAGGCGTGATTCTCATGGCAGACACCAACCAAATAGGTGTCATAGAAAATTATTTGTACGTCAGTGTCCCCTTCTGTAGCCTTCGTCCACTGAAGGAGCACGTGGTGAAGCCTGAAGCCTGGCATCATCAATTGGACTTACTAGAGGCTGTAGTCTCCTTAAATATCTTTCTTGTTCTCCTCTTAGCCATCTTGGTTGCAAGTTCCTCAATACCCAAAACAAGAAAAGTATTCATTATTCCACTGACTCCCTAGATATTTTATTGTGTGAATTCCTTCTCTCATCATTTTAGAAGCTATTTAGAGAAGAGTAAGAGATTTGTTGAGCAAAACACGGAGCTCCACAGAAATGAAATCTGTGAAGGAACAGGAATGCTGCAAGGATAGAGAGAAAGGAGGAGGTATTCTAGGTACATCAGTCTTGCCTGTGCTGGTCAGTTTCCTCCATGTGTTTCAGTGGCGCTGTGAGTGACAGCCATTCTTATAGAAGGCTTGGCGCTCCCAACTGAGCACAAATGGAGACAAAGCAAAATGTTGCGTGCTGTCAGGAGTGAAGAAACATCAATAATTCAGATGATTAAGGTTGGATTTTGTAGATTATTTGTAGTATGAATTTAGGTGCCAGGCAGCAAAAAGTTCAGCATAGCTTTGCATATTAAAATCGGTACTTTACGGGTGGTAACATTTGTATTTTTCTGGGGAAATATGCCCATATTTAATCATACATTCTTATTTATGCATTTCTAATCTTGTAAATTAAACACAGGTTTCAAATAAGTAATTTCCAGTCTAAAACTTTCTTTAATAAATTTGACAAGCATTTTTAAGCATATAAGTACCAAACATTGTACTAGATACTAGGGAGACAAAGATGAGTAAAATGAAGCCTGTTCCTCTGTGTATTCACTGCCTGGGACTGAGAAATAGTGATATATCAGGCCCACTGAAGAATCAAGTAACTCATTGGAAAATAATTGTAGTGTCTTTGTATTAAGTCAGGGGATATATTAATCAATTTCAATGAACTAAGTGTAGAAAACAGTGCCTTAAGTTGGAAATGCCTTTTAAGCCAACAGAATTGTACAGGCAAGCAGCTGTATGCTTGGTGTGTTATGGGCCCTGATTTGGCAGTCTCTTCACATATAAAACTCTCATTGCTTCCAGAATGAGCTGGATACGAATCAACACAGAAAGTGGGCCCTAAATGATGATCCTATAATTGTATCCTGTTTATAACTCATTACGTTAGGTTCCATTGAGTCTAAATGTTATCTCTTTCTGTAGGAGGTTTTTGATAGTTCTGAGTCTATATAGTGCCAACTCCTAAGTTTTGTTTAATAAAAATTCCTTACATAATCCATTTTATTCTACAAAAAATGGACACAGAGTCTAGAAAAGTCCACATTATCTACAGTTCATGATCAGCTTTCACTCTGTGATCACTTCTAGTTATAGATGCTAAAAATGTGTGTGTTTGTGTACCAGGACTCACATATGAGAATATTCATGGAATATTGTTTGTAAAAACTTCAAAGAAATATGACCTTAATATCAAAACATAGTAAAATCGTAGTATATTTAAAGAATGGACTATTACATAGCAATAAATTGGACAAAATGCTGCTAAATGCAACAGTGTAGAGACATATAAAAATATACATGTGTAAAGTTTGACAGCATGCAAACCAAATTCTATTCTTTAGTGATACATGTGTAGGTGGCAATTATTTTTAAAAGCAAGGATATGATTATAAAAATCCTAATAGTGGTTACTTTCAGAGAAGAAGAAAAGGGATTTTAGGGACTTATTAGAACAGGACAGGCACTCAAAACACTAAGTAATCAATATATATATCTTAATGCTTTATTTTTTAAATGTCTGGATTAAAGCAAAATCCATGATGAATAAAATGTCAAAGTGTTAGGTAGAGATAAGGTCAGTAGGGACGTAGAGATGATCTCTTCTTCACCTGGATGGTTATACACATGTTTGTGTCTGTTTTTATTTTTTTTTAATTTTTATTTATTTAAGTTCAGTGCGCTTTTCTGTAAAAATATTGTATTTCAAAAACTTGCAAAAGCTGGTAAAAATGGACACAAGAAGGCTCTCTTTCTTGTGATTTTTGCTTAAGTCCCACATTTCTGTCTTGTACTGAACATTTCTCCTGGTTTGTTTTAAATTCTAACATTTTTTTAATAGAACAACAGTTATAGTGCCAAATAAAATCTCCAGTGATTTTGACAGTAGGTTTAGATTGTTCATCAGAAAGTTGGCTCAGTATTTGCCCATATTTTGGCACCCAAATGTTGAATTTAACTCCAGGTACCAACCTGCCTTATGGCTCTGTTTCATACCCAAGCAATTAACCTTTATTATAATAGTTGGTTCACATTAGAACAATTATCTAATTGATTGCTCTAGTGTAAGTGTAGTCATGAATATGCTATATATTATCGTGTCTCTTAAGGTCTTTTCTATACCTTACTCCCACTCGAACCCATGCAGTCACAGAAATTTGTCTTCATATGAAGCATCAATAAATTTAGTTCAGCATTTTATAAAACATGTTTGATGTTAAGATTTTTATATGAATCAGTGAATTGTTTTCAGAGAATAAGGCAGATTAAGTAATTCGGTATTGTTGACTTGTGTTGATGCAAGAACTTCTTTGTCTGCTTTCAGTTCCTGATAGTGCTTGAATTACTAAAGGTTATTGCACTATTACAAGTAGAATATAGTTTTGTAAATATCAAGCCTGAAAATAAACTGACAAATGATATTAAGTGACACTTGATATTAAGTGTTTCCTCAGAATGTAAAACATATCTTTGGCTAGATAGAAATCTGAAGTGAAGGAAAAAAACTGGATAAGTCCCCCAGTACTGTTCTGGCTTGTTTTGTTTGTTTAATTGGTCTGTTTTTTATTCATATTTCCTTAGTTTGAATCTGAATAATTCAGGGGTTTCAGATTGGCAGCTCTTTCCATATATTTTTAACTAAAAATAAATGATAGTTCCATAGTTAACGCTTCTTACAAGAATAAGAAAGCAATGTGGATATTCCTGAAAATTTTTTAAACTTCAATGATAGAATAATCAACATGCTCACATCAGTAAATTCTTAAATGTTACTTTTTAAACATTTCTTTACTATAAGTGTCTATGTTCATTGCTCAAAAAATCAAGCGATACTTTTTTATTTTATAAATGTTTATAAATAATTACTATATTCCATTCAAGAAATATTCATTGTTCTATGCTGGGCCAGGCATTAAAACAAACATGAGTATAAAGTGAGTATAAAGTGGCATTAAAATCAACATGATCGCTGACCTCACAGAATTTACAGAATAGTAATCTAATGGTGTCTTCTCATGTTTGACAGTTTAGTAAACAAATTTTTAAATATCAAACAAAATACTGCTTTTCTCTCCAAAGTAACTGCTCTCAATAGATTGTAGTATAATCTTCGAGGCCACTTCTGTAGTATGTAAATATATTTAATTTTTTAAATAAAAATAGAATCCTTCATAAAACATTCTTAACATATATCTCTCTGAAGCTCGCTATCTTATTACATACATTCTTTTAAGCCTACATAGTATTTATGATATGAATGCACATTAGCTTATTTGCTCCTTATTGGTGGACATTTAACTGGATTCTAGTTTTCACTATAAATGGGTCAACAATGGATGTCTTTTACTTGTAGACATTTGGAGTCATCAGTATGTTTTTTAAATGCTTAAAACAAATTTTCTTTCTTGACAAAGAATATGAGAACTGCAATTTTGGCAAAAATTACAAAAATGACTTCTATATACAGAGGCTTTTTGGACCGAGGTTACATAATGAGAAATCATTACCTGTCTATTATTTGCTGGCTATGCTCGCAAAGAAATCCCACATGAATGCTAAGCAGCATACAGATGAGTTTTCTTCCCCTGGTGGCAACTTTTTTTCATAGCTTTTTTATTTCAGGTTGATATTGTAAACCACTTCACTCCATTACTGGATTTATAAGACAGTCAAGAAAATTAACTACGTTAGATGACCAATCTTAACTTAATGAAAGGCAAGAAATGAAGCATTAGGAAAACAAATCCAAACTAAATTTGCCAACTTTGTTTTCCTTTTCACTAACTTACTCTGTTGCTAGGCCGAATCTGTACTTCGGTTCCAGCGAGATGATAACGTTTGGTTATGAATCTAAACTAGACAAATTATAATCTAGAGAGACACTTTTAAAAAAATATTGTCATATTTTATGTATTTCAACATATTATACCTATTCACTAAACCCAGATGATTTTTCTTTTTACATTTTTCTAAGTAATGTTGGGATTTCAAGCTATTTAGGAAATTCTCGTTAAGTGTGATTAACGAGGTAAGTGATTATCTCGATAACGTGATAAGTGATTCTTATTCACTTACACTTTATATATAGGAGACTTTGCCATGAAATTTGGAACTTAGGGTTAATTACTAGAAAATAATGATAAAAAACAAAATTTAACAGTCATAGATTTGACATATTCAGCCCTTCATATGGAAGCCCTTCATTTTAAAAACCAAAGCTGTTTCTGCCCCCCCCTCCTTATAAACAAGGGGTACCTGTGAGGGGAACTTCAAGTTAACATACACCATCACTACAAAAATCATTAAATTCACTGCTTTGTGAAATTCACTTTATTTTTCTACATTCTCCAAGGCACTTTCAAGAAGCCAGAATTAATCTAGTTAAAAATGCTCTTTAACAGCTTGGCCTACAGTCTGTTTGTGCTCTTGTCCTTTGAGTTGATTTGGCAATTTTGTAAAGACTAAGATGTGTTAATAGATTATTTAACTTATTTGTTGTGGAAATAACAACTTTCTCATTTTAATTTCATGGTACAGTGAACATTTATTCTTGATTATTTATAATTTATTGCATAATAAATACTAAATGTCAGCATTTACAATTAAGCAGACGTTAAAATGTGGTAATTGTTGAAAATTGAAAATTAGACAGCTGTCCCATTTAAAATTGATGGGTGCAAAGTGTGTTTCTTTCTCTTAGGTTACTGTTCCATCAAATACAATAGCTGTGAATGGAAGGTCAAGACTCAGCCATTCCATGTCCCTTGATGCCCAGGACAGCCATTAAATATTGCCCTGCCATACTGCACTTCGCCTCGTCCACTTCACAGAACAACTTCATGTTACTGGAGAATGTTGGCAAATGTATATTCAGATGTACCCTAATATATTATCTATTAAAGTCTAAGAATTTGTGCTGTGGCTTATAATGTCAAAAGAAGAATTACCAGAATTTATAATTTATAACATTTTTGACCTTTCTTGCCTTAAGAGCTAAATATGCTGCTTTAGAACTTTAAGCCAACGTGTTAATGATTTTCATTTTTTTCAAATGAGAAATAGTCACATTTTGTTGATTCCACTTATTAACACATTCTCTGCAATGGTGACTTAGACAAAAGGTTAAATTAAGAGTCATAGACTTATATTTGTACAGTACCTGAATAACTAGGGCAAGCTTAGATCTGACATTGGCTGCCTCAATGTCACAGTTTAATTGCAAATATTTATGTTATATTAAAACCAGCTTTGTGCTGAAAGTATGGTTTAGAAAACTAAGGATGTCAAATAAGTATATTCAGTTCAACTGTTAATTTCAATGATGAATCATTTAGTGTACAAGTCTTATCTTGTGTGTTCTTTGTGTAATTACAAAATCAGTGTCAAATTTACGGCAAGCACATGGTATTTTAATATTTTATTGTGGAACACTTGTTTTTTTAATCTTTAGAATTTAAATTGCACAGAATTCTAAATATTTTCTGTACATAATTGTGACATTACTGCTGCATAGATATTATGCAATTTATGTGCCAGAGCCTTAAAAATCTCCCTGTGAAAATGTTGATATATTGTGACAATTATTTCACTTTTGATATGTAGAGAGGAATAGAGGTTAGTTTATGTCCATATTGGAAAGCTTTAAAGACTACTTGGAAATTCCAGAAATCCTGGTTTTAATTAAAGTAAAATGATAAGGTCACTATGTAGTTCAGATGCCAATAGTCTAAATAATAATATATATTTACATTAAAGCTAAAAATGTTAAGCAAAACAATGCCTTATTTGTTGGCTTATAACTGTTCTGGGGTCTGGAGCTTGTTGATGTTCTATTCCTACTTTAAGAATTTAATTACTCACTTATTCTAAAAGCTTTGTCAAACATGCTGATGTTAAGTTGGTTTTCACTAAACCTACTGAGAAATCTGCCTCTGGAAAATGTGTTGATTTTTCCTCCCATTTAATAAAAGCAAGTTATGTATTTGGGATTTTTTTTAATGCAGTTTGTGTACACAAAGCAGCCAGCTTATGTGTGTACTTCACCTGATGAACACCTCTCTATTAGCCAGTAAATAAACTAGTAATAGTAATACCTACCACTTATCAAGGTTCTCTAGTGAACATGTAAACCCCAAAATGCATGATCTCATCATGTAAAATGCTTAGCAAAGTTCCTGACACATGGCAAGTACATGTTAAGTGTTAAATGTTGCTGCTATTTCTTTGAATCAGACTTGGAGAGACCCTTAAATATGGAAACCTAAGTTGTGTCATTATAAACTAGTAGGGAAAGGAGTGACTTCTTGAAAAATTGTGTTTATGTAATTGATTTTCCACTTAGAAAATAATAAATTTGGATTACTACCTCAAACCATAAACAAATATATTTGAGTTGGATTAAAGACAACTTTTAAAAATAATATTTAAAAACTTAGATGAATATATTCAACATTTTTAGACCTCAGCATAAAAAAATTACTTAGATAAAACACAAGGACACTGTCATAAAAGATGTGATAAATTTAAATATATGAAAATTTAAAATGTATATGTACATTAATTACTATCAAAGTGAAAAAATAACCCCCAAGACATTTTAATGTACATAAGGGATAATATATAAAAAATGTAGAAATTCCTAAAACTTGTGAAAAGATTACCCAGTAGAAATATGCATACACTGAAAAAGTAAAAGTGTTTCATGCAAGAGATAATCTGAAAGACCAACAAACTTATAGAAATAATACTCTTCACTGATAAGGAAAACAAGTTAAAAACACAAGTGTACCATGTCACACCCATCAAAGTAGCAAAAATGTGAGTTTCAAAGCAACAAGTGCTGTTAACGACAACAAAGCAGTGGGAACTTGTTGGTGGGAAGCACACTGGCACAGCTATCAAATTTGTAGTATCTAGTAAAATAAAGATCTCTTACCATATTACCTTAAGGAAGTACTTATGCATATGCATAAGGAGACATATACAAAACTGTTCTTGGCAGTCTTGTGTATAATAGCAGAAAGGAGACCTAACCAGCACTCAACATTGGTAGTACATTCATGTGATAAAATTCTGTACAATGGTTAAATGAATGAATGAGTTATGAGTGCCAACATCATGGATACATCTCAAGAATAAAAAAGCAAGTTGCTGAAAAATACGTTTTAGGATAACAGTTATATAAAGTAAAAATTACATAAAATGATACCATATATTATGGCTGTACATATAGAAAAAAAAAAATACACAGATTTGCTGGTGGGAACCAAGAAATGAAGATTGGTTTCAGGAGATTTATAGGACACATCAACTGTGTTTGTAGTATTATATTTTATAAACTGCTGTTTGAAAACAAATATTTGTTTTACTCCAGATTTTAGCGTATTTAAAATAGTTCATAATTAAATTATTTTTAAAAGATTACAAGGGACTTAGGGAGATATGTACATGAGCTATTAATACTCATACATTCTGAAAAAGTTGCCTTATTCACGCTGTTTCAAGAGAAAAACGCAAACAGAAAGACTACTTTTTAAAATAATATTTTAAAACTTAGATGAATATATCAACATTTTTAGACCTCAGCATGAAAAAAAATTACTTAGATAAAACACAAGGACACTGTCATAAAAGATGTGATAAATTTAAATATATGAAAATTTCTACTCAAGCAGAAAGAAAATTTGAGAAAAGTGGTTTTCACCCACCATATCCTCAAGTAAAAGCAAAAGTAAGATACAAGAATGATCTAAAACCAACTTTAATTTTCATATTTAATTTTTGATGTCTAGGCAGTTTGCTTTTCCTCCTTCCCCCTGTCAGTTTATTTTTTTTTAATTATCCAGATTCTTTATAAATTATAGGGCATAAAATGAAATACCCTCTTTTCTGTCTCCAATATCTCACTCTCCTCTCCAGAGGTAACTTACCAATGTTAATATTTGTATTTATATGTAATACATATTTATAGATTTGTTTGGGCTTTTGTGGTTTTTTTGCAGAGCTTTGTTGTTACTGTTGTTTTTAGTATTAAAGTCACACGAATACTATTCAGCAAGTTGCCTTTTATACCAGCATGTTCTAGAAAAGACTTTTTTTTTTTTTTGCACACACAGATCCACCCTATCATATTTCAGTTTCCCATTCTATTGTTTCTTGTTGTGGTATACAGTTCAGGCTAGAGTCAAGACACCTGGGTTCAAATCATAGCTCTGCTACTCACAGATCATTGAATCTTGAGCAAACTACTTATTTTCTTTGCGCCTCATTTCACCTCTGAAAAATTGAATTAATAATACATCTACCTTATGGGGGTGGTTGCAAGGAGTAAATGCATTTTAAGAGTTTGGCATACAATTCATTTTTAAAAGCTATCTATTTTTAATACTATTAGTGAAGAAGTATTATTTATCTAATATACTCTCCATCATTATGAAGAGTGACCCTCCCCCTCATTTTAAAGCCAGATTTGGCCTCAGCCACCAGGGATGACAACAGAATCCACACTCTGCCACCGGATCTGAGCCCTTGATGAGACTGGTCTTTTTCCTGAGACCTAAAGTTGCTGGTACGGTCGACCTTTGAACAGCACAGGGTCGGGGGTACTGGTCCCCAGCACAGTCAAAAAACTGCCTGTATCTTTTGACTCTCCTCAAACTTAACTACTGTTGACCAGAAGCCTTATTGATTACATAAACAGTCGATTAACACATGGTTTGCATGTTATATGAATTATATTACTATAGTCTTTAAAAAGTAAGAGAAAAGAATGTTGTGAAAACCATGGAGAGGAGAAAATACATTTGTAGTGCTGTTTGTATGTATTGAAAAAAAATCGGTATAGGTGGACTCATGCAGTTCAAATTCACAGGTCAACTGTATTTAAAACTGTATTTGAAACCGAAAGTCCCAATTGATATAATTTTTTGTCTAATGTCAGTTCATTTTCTGTCCACTACCAGTAGAGACATGCAAAAAAGGCTAAGAATCAAACTCATCATTTTTACACTTTATTGCCTTTGATAAATGACTTAAAAGAAAAGACGACTTGCAATGAGAGGTCACACTGAAGATTCCATGGACAGCGAGTTCTTTTTCCCTCTGGGATTACTTTTGATGTACCGATAACATATTTATTGGGTGCTTTAGAGTTTACACAGAATTTTTGTTATTTGATCCACATATAGAACAAAAAAATACACAAAGAGGTTGCTGCTTTACAAGGGTCACACAATCAGATAACTGGCAGAAGCCCAAAAGTGATTTCCAGTCTGCTCTTTCCAATGGCCAAATTTTGCAAATGATGAAGAAAATGGTGCTAGATTACAAGGGACACCAAAATAGTAATCTACTTATTCTGGATCTTCAGTTGGTCTTCCTTTCCTTTTAAATGTTACAACTTTCCTTCAAGTTTTCACCCTTAACACTCAGACGCTTCATATGGATAGATATATTTTGTTTATGGCAAGAAAAAATGCCACCATGTGCTTCCTCAAAAGAACTTTCCTGACAGGTATTTTGAGAGGAATTGTGAAACATTCTTGTAATTTGTGTAGAACTGTTGGCATTTCTGCTTCACAAACTGGAGAAATTCATTTGGAAGTATTGCAAATTACTCATCTCGGAAAAGAAAAAGTGCTACAATTCCAAACAAATTTAGTTTTCAAAACAAGCAACTTCTTTAGTTCCCAATCAATTCTTTTATTCATGCGCACTCCTTGTGCTAGATTATAGTGACAGCCCCAATTCTTTATTTCACCTGCATTCATACCTCTGGCCATGTGAATTTGCTCATCTTTCACTAAAGAGACAGAGCCCATTCTCCACCTGCAGAAGCAGGTTTTGTGACTAATAGAATGAGGTAAAAATGATTCTGTGCCAGTTCTTAGACTAGGCCTCAAATATTTGCATGTTTGCTCGCTCTCCCTGTGCCTGAAATGTTGCTGTGAGAAAAATATCTCTGGGCTAGCCGAATAAATGGTCCTTAGAAGAAGATTAGAGATGCACAGAGCAGAGCTCCCAACTGAGGCCAGCCTAGAGCATTCGACAGACCCTCAGACTTGAGCAAGTCCAGCCACGATAAGGGGGCCTACATAGCCACCTCTAGCTGACACCAATGTGTGACCAATAAATACTGCCTCTAGCTATGCCATCAAGGTCTCGTGGTTGGTTGTTATACAGTGTTGATGTGGCAATAGATGTGATACAACTCTTATTCACACGTGACTCCACCCTAATAACAAATTCGTTCAATCTGGACTTACATACCCTATTTCCCCCAGAGTCCCACGGACTATTTGTTAAATCCAACACAAGTACACCGCAGACACTCTGTCTAGCTTCCAACCAGCTTAAAACAATTCTAACTTAATTCCTTAATATTTGTGGTGTAGGAATAGTTTCTCTCACTTTATCTTCTCTCATATTGTCTCCAGACCTGGGAGCATGAGAGCTCAGATATCAAAGAGTTCTATGGCCCCCTCAGAAGCTTTTTGGACTTGTCCATTTTATAGCGTTGCCAGATAAAATGCAGGATGCCCACTTAAATTTGAATTTTAGATAAACAGTAAATTAGTTTTGAGTATACATATGTCCCATGCAATATTTGAGCATATTTATACTAAAAAATTAATCATTTATCTGAAATTCAAATTCAACTGAACATTTTGTGTGTGTGTGTGTTTTCCCCCCCTAAATCTGGCAACTCTACTATTTCATTGAAAATCTGGAAGGAGTAAATGGAAGCAAGAAGAAGTATTCACCATGTGTGGAAGAAAAGAGAGCAAGCACAGGCCCAGCTAAGAAACTGAGACACTTCATTACAGAAAAGAAAGCTTGAGCTTTGGTCTCTGATAGTCCCTCATCAGAAAAACCCTCATGTGATGAATGGGGAAAGGTTCATTGAATAATTCACAGTGAAGAACCATTTGGATGACTTCTGTTGGTGGGTTTTAGTTATCTACAAGTCATTCGGAAATAATATACTTATGAAATCATGCTAACGGCCCAATTAACCTCAGCAATTGTTAAATTTAATAAGAAGTATGTGGGTTATAATTACACATAGTTTTTAACTTTTCTATATGTTCAAAATTATTCATAATAAAGTTAGGAATAAATTATTGAAAGACTCCTGTTATAGCAACCAGCTGCACTATACACATGTAGACAGGGAGAGACTTAATTTGTGGTTATTTGTTTCCCTTCCACCAATTACGAATTTTAGGAAAGTCAGGAGAAATGATGTGATACAAGTATCAACCTACAAAAGAAACTTGCTATTAGCAAAGTTTATTGAACGGTTTTATGATGCAATCTTAACTAAAAATAATATACTCCAAGACCTGATTGAACACAGCAATATTTGTAAGATGGAAAAATAAGGAAAATTAAATTTGTTAAGTACAACCTATGCACCATCTCCTCTGCTAGGTAACCTTTGGGTAGGTTTTATCATCCCATTTTACAGATGAGGCTCAGAGCAGTTAAGGAACCACCAGTGATGGTGCTGAGGTTGAAGAAGGATATTTAATTTCATGGCCTTCATTTTTCCCACTATACTCTGCTGCCATTTTCCAGTCTTAAATCTGTACTTCAACAATCAACCTTCAAAAAGTTTTTGCTTTTTTTTTTGTTTGTCTGTTTTTGGTTCTTTGGGTTTTGTTTCTTTGTTTCTTTGTTTGTCTTGCATTGAGTATCTCTTCTTATAGGGCAAATCCCTAGACTTTGTAACCTGATCTCAATTGCTAGATCTTGGGAAAAATCAAAATGAGTGACCAAGATTTCTGACACCAGTTATCCTGCCATTTTGAAACATGAAGGATAGATGTTAATTTCTACAAGGCGTTGTGACACATTGCTAGTAAATATTAATTGGGCATCTCACAGAACTGTGCTAGGTGCTTTAGAAGAGTATGGCCCCTGCTCTCGAGGAGTTTACAATATAAGCCATGCCTTTCCCCAGTGACTTCACATATCATCGCTACCATTTTTGAAGTTTCTTAAATTAATAAGTCAATTTGAGGTCTCTTATTTTTTTGTTCCATCAGTTAAGATGTGTATTTTTTACCAATATCATACTGTCTTCATTACTAACTTTATAATAAGCATTTATATATTGAAGCAAAGTCATTCCTTTTTTTCTTTTTCAGACATGTCTTGGCTATTCTGGGCTCTATAGTCTTTCTCTATAAATTTTAGGATAAACGTTAAGTTCCCAACACATGAATGGGAATTTTACAGGCAAGTTAATATTTCTAGCTAATAAACATGAAGAATAGCTCAGCTTCATTGGTAATCAAGGGAATGCAAGTCAAGACCACAAGGAGATATACCATTTGAATCTACTGAAAAAATTCAGACATTTAATAATACTAGGTTTGGAAAGAATATGGATCAACAGAATCTCTTATACACTACTGTATAGTAGAAATTGGAAAACAATGAAATTATATAATATTTAACATTTGCATGTAAACTTTTTCCTCTCTAGATCCAGTCTCCAACCTTCTCTACCCTCCTCTGAGTTCTTGGAAGCTTACCTTTATAGACTTAATGGTCTCCCTGGTATGTTAGTTCTGGTTGCTGAACTTAGTTCTGGTTGGGTTCAGCCAATGAGAGACCCTGGAAAAACATTGGCGAGAACAGTTGATGGAGGTCAGGGTTTTTAGCGAGGTTAGCTTCCTCTCTTGTCATGCTGTTGATTGAGTTCTCCTGAATCAACTCTGTTGGGTAATGCCCTCCTATAGCTGCACTGCCCCATCAGGTTCCAGTAATTGCACCCTTCTCTTCAGGGATAGGGATGGTTATGGCTCCCTGCCCTTGCTAGTCTTAGCATGCTTCACTGTCCCGTAATTGCTCCTTTATTAAACTTTCCTCAGTTACACAATTTGATCTTGTTCCTGCCAGGACCCTTACTGGAACAACCTAAAACTCAACAATTTCACTCTTAGGCACATACCCAAGAGAAACCAAATCAGGAATGCTTTCCACGAGGCATGTTCAAGAATGTTTGCAATACACTTTGCACACTTTAGTAATAGGGAGGAAAAAAAAAAAAAAAGGAACAACCCCAAACCCAATTCTGATATATTTGTCCAACATAATATCATACAAAACTGAAAATTAATTATAACTACATGCAACAATATAGATGAATTTTAGTAATCGAATCTTAAGGGAAAAAAAATTGATACAAGTCAAGGAAGACAAAATATAGCATAATAACCTTTTTATAAAATTAGCTATTATTTATATACACATTTATATCCAAAACTTTTAAAAAGTGAAGCATGATGAACACCAAA
The DNA here is from genome assembly GCA_003508835.1 of Eonycteris spelaea. Classification (NCBI taxonomy): domain Eukaryota; kingdom Metazoa; phylum Chordata; class Mammalia; order Chiroptera; family Pteropodidae; genus Eonycteris; species Eonycteris spelaea. The sequence continues at coordinate 2,741,449 of PUFA01000024.1, read as the reverse complement.
TTTAGGAAAGTGGTGACCTCTGAGAATGAGGAAGAAACATTGGATTAGGGTAGGTAAGGAGCACATGAGAAAATTAGTAGTAATATTTTATTATTCTATGTTATGAATTAGATGGTGGATTCAGGGGTTAAAATTAACTAATAAATTGGTCAAATAAAAATAAATGTATAATTGATTGCTGCTAAAAATAAAAAGCGAGTTTAGAAGGTCTGAAATTCCAGGTTAAGAATTTAAATTCTAAGTAATCTGAACCTTTTGAGCAGAAAGGTGACATAAATGTAAATAAATTAATCTTTTCCACCAGAAGTGGAAAAGGCAGAAAATCCCTTGCCAAATCCAAATGTAAGCTGATGGAGTTCTGGTCTTAGAGTCTAAGTGGCCCTGGAAGAGACTTGGAAGGAAAGGGAAACAGGGCTAAGAACTGATAGTATTCTTGGTGGAAATACAAAATGCAAAAATAAGAGAGAACTGAAATATGAAGCTAAAGTTAATAATCCAAGAGACTTTCCATAACAACTTTGGAAACTATCATTTTAAATAGTTTTTTAAGGTGATATGAAGAATTTTATGCTAAATAATATTAAATGTCTCCATTTTGGGGCTCTTCCCAGTCCATGTTGTTTACTGGGAATTGAATACAAGAGTAAAACTGTGACAATGCAAATCACAGTTGGATTTTTAGCTACTTCTTCTAGATCAGTTATATCTATGTAGCTGAGAAGAATTATCCGTTTGAGTTGGTTCTTTTTATACTTTTGTTTGTTTTTTTATAGCAGGAGCAGTACCATTAAAAGATATAAAGAGACCTTTCAGCTAAAGAGGTTAAAGAAGCCCAATTCCAAATTATAGTATAAATAGTCACTGCCTGATGTCAATTAATCTTAAATTTAGAATATACTTCTATAACCAACATTTCTCTGAAATATTTAAATGGTACCCTGTTTTCTGCATTTGATAAAAATAAAAAATTTTATTAGTGAATTTAATTCTGTGGGTTGAGTTGTTAGCCCCAATACTCTATTTATATAATTATTTTTCAAGTTTATTTTCTATTTTTATCTTGTCCTTCAACTGCAGTGGAGTTCAGGGCTGCCTATTTTTAGTGCACTCAAGTACCACACAGTGGAAATGCTTTAACACTTCACTATATAACTATGGCAGTCCTGGGCTGCATCTTCCCTTGTAACAGGCAGTTTGTACTTATGTTATGTGTCTTCCAATATAAAGGGTGAGTCCAACGTTTCCTATTCACTTATTATAAAGAATATCTATGTTACTGCAAGAAGAAAGAAAAGCAATTAAATATTTTGATTACCCCTGGATTTTAGAAGAGACCTCAAATATTTCATCTAAAAATAAGACATTTAATACAAGCTCCAGAGATAAAGTAAATAATTTTCAGTAACCCTGGGACTTTTGGTTGACTCTTTGTCCAGTCTTGATTTTGAGAATCCTAATGTGAAAATCATTTTATTTTTTTAAGGAAAAAAAGAGAATAAACTTGACTAGTTGAAGATTCTTTGACAGCTTTCTTTTCTTTTTTAAATTCTCGTTTAGAGGAACTGTTTGTAGAACAAGCTGACATTCATTTAAATATGAATTTAAAATCTGCCTCAAACATCTTTGATATCAGAATGGGGGCCAAAATGACAAGTGTGTTTACGGATATCCAGTTGATATTTTTGCAGATTATCCAATTCCACTAACTTCTAGAAGGCTGAGAAGTGAGATCAGAGAAAAGAAATGAATATGTAATTATGACGTGATGCTGTGAAGTAAGATAACAGTGACTGTGTAAATGGAAATGTATGTTTCCTCCTCCTTAGCCATCAGGCTGTCAATGCCATCTGTCGCATAATGTGAGGAACAACTGAGTTCCTCTTCAACAAACATTGGCAGTTGGTCTTTTCATTTCTTCCCATAATACTTGTCTTTATCAGTATACAGGTCTCTGGAGCATCACAGAGATTTCTGCTTTAAGGAATGCAGCAAAACAAAATTAGGATTGCTTTCTTGAAAACTTAAGTGGTCATAAAGAAATAAGAAAAATGAAAAATAAAGTATTCCAAGGCCGTCTTCCCAGCACAATGTTTCTGACATGAAATTCCACTTGCTACTCGCTTGGAAGGGTATGATTTACCCTAGAAATACCAATGATTTTGATACTCAGTCACCAGGGTGTGGAAAAGCAAAGTGAAGCATGGTTTCACTTGGTTGCAACAGAAGAAAATGACACATGAACATTTAGAGACATATTACATCCAGGCTATAGTATTCACACTATACCTTCCTTAGCACTTAACGTATTGTAGTTTAAAAGTTATTTATCCAATTATGTATTTAATGACTGACTATTCCCCCTCTAATAACCTTTATATTCTCTATGAGGACAGAACCATATCTATCTTGTTTATTCTCCATCGGTAGTCCATAATACATAATAATAGCAGCTAACATTAATTTGCCCTTACCATATGATCTTCTAAATGCCTCATTGGTAAGTCACTGAATCTATAACAATAGGTATTATTACCTCCATCTTACAAATGAGGAAACTGAGGCACAAATTACCCAAGATCACATATCTAGTAAATGTAAATATTTAGTAACTAGTAAGTAGAAAGCCAGGATATAAACCCAGGTACTCTGACTTCAGAGTCTTCATTCTTCTATATTGCCTGTTGTATTAGGCATGCAATATAAGTATCTGATAAAAGAACGAATGAGCAATTTAATAAATTACTTTTTTTTTTAGCTTGGCTAAGTGAGAAATCGATCATTTGACTTTTTCTTCTACTCTCTCATGAGGGATATTGATCTACTTCCCTACAAATGTTGTAAGATAGTAGAGGCAGTCAATAGTATTGATAGCATAATAATATGACAATGGCCAAGCTTCAGTTTTGATAAAATTATTGCAGAATTCCCTCACTTTCTAAAGAGACATCAAGGAAACTTTTGTCATTCACATTAAATTTGCTCAAAGTTATCTTCACTTCTGTGTAAACATAATCTGCCATAGATACATATAAATATATTAGAAAGCATAGAATTCTTTCATAGTACTTCTAAAAGTGGCTTACACATTTAGAAATTCCTATAAATGAATTCATTTATTGGTTTTAAAAAATTAAGCACCCACCTTGTAAAATGCTATGGCTTCTAATCAATTTCCTACCTCTCTCCAAGGCCTTTCATTATTCCTTCTATAAAGGAGAATAATTCTGAATGGTCACTTTCTCAGTATTCGTATGTATTGTGTATTTTAAGCTTGACTTCATTATTACTTGTCTACCTTTTAATAGATTGCCACAAAGAAACACAATTTTTACTGTATTATAAATAATAAGATTCTCTAATCATTAGAAACAATAGATATGTATACCAACAAATGCTTTTGCTCGTTCCCAAATTCTATCTCATGATTAAATTACAGTAATATTTAAGTGAGGAGAGATTTTATTGCTTTTGCTACAACCAGTTTCATTCGAGTGCATAGGGTCTGAATTGAGGCAGTGTGGTTTGCAGAGAGCTGGGTTCTAGTGCTGGTGAGGCCACCAATTTACCAGGAGACCTTCTCTAAATCACCTAATTTCTCAGAGCCTCAATTTCTTCATTAGCAATACAAAGCTTATATTAAATGACCCTTGTCTCTCCAAAATACATGTATTTTAATTAATCATCACACCAGTACTGTGAATTTAATATTAACACGGTTTCAAGTAGCCATTTTTAAGGGAGAGGGGGAACCATCCTTTCTGGAAATCTAGATTCCATCTAAGTGATACTGTTTGTCTATGAAGAAATAGAATGAGCTATGGCAAAGTGACTTGTGTAAATGAACTCATTCGGGAGGCACTGAGGGGAAAGAGACTTGTCATTGCCAAGTAAGTCACATTTAAATTCCCTCAAGCCTTGAGAAATAATGTGAGGGAAAGTGCAAAAATAGCACAGTCATTCCTTTGGACCAAGTTGACTCCTGGGCCTCCTGAGAGTGCCACAGCTGTGTATTCATCTATATGCAAAGAGAAATAATAAGAATCATCTATTTTTGGCACATGGCACTTTTCTATATACCAGTGTGCTCATCTATCAATATATTTTACTCTTAGCCTTTCGATAAACAAAGATTGACCACACACACTGCCTTGTACACCTGCTGAAGATCCGTTCCTCCTCTGCAATAGGAAAATTGCAAGAGTGCACAGCCTCACTAAACCAACCAGAATGAAACTAGAGGCAGCTGTATCTGATTGAAACCATGGAGAGAATTGAGATTGACAGAGTTGCAGGGCTAGGAGGTTAATGAGTCCATAGTCCTGCCTCAAGAACTGTCCTGAACCATTCCAGGCAAATGACAGCTCAGCCTCTTAGGGAAAAAAAAAAAAAAAATTATAACATGCTTCGGGAACATATTCCATTGTCTAAATGTCCTTATCCTCATAAAGTTCTGAAAGCCATTAAGTCCACACTCTTCTCTGTTTAATCTCCATGTCGACAGATATATAGAATAATAAATCAACAAACATCAAAGACGATGAGAGTCTTAGAGATGGGTCACTGAACTGCTTATCATCACCTTCCCAAGGACCTCAGAGGAGAGAATAATTAGCAAGTCTGTGGACCATTACGAAAATATTATGTATGGGTCCAATTATTTGTTTTTATAAATAAGATCTATTTATCATGAGTCACTAAATGAAGTTTTGCTTTGCCCTTCATAGCAAAAAGGACCATGGGTTTAGCAAATACTGCCTTGAGCTGAAACATGTAATCAGAGACTAGAACCTTACATAAAAAAGCAAAGAAAGTACAGAACTTGTGTGCACATAGGCCCATACTGCTTTATTTCCTAAATCTTTTTTGTTACAGTATTCAAATTTATGGATACTTTCTTACATATAATACTTCCAAAAATACATTACTTCCTCTCTTTTACTTCTGGGATTTGAACCTTGGTCTCCAAATCTCCTACTCTTTTGCTGTATAATGCTGCCAATACATTCAAATCCCTTGTCTACTACTAATTATCAACTACGTGGGTCTTGAGTAAGCTGCTTGAGCACTGAGCTTTATTGTCCTCACCTGTAATGTGGGACTAATACCTATCTCACAGTGGTCTTGGAAGAGAAAATGGGATGATACTGGTAAACACATGCAGGGTCTATCAGGCATTAGAATGAATATTAGTTGACCATGAATCTAATGTCATACATTGCCTTTCTTTCCTCTTCTCCATGCCTTATCAGTTCTGAGAAGTGGTTGAGTGTAAGACAAACCTGCCTCCTCTGAAAGTGTCACAAGGCTGTGCTTCTGCACCTATTTGGCCTCTTTTCTCTGTTGTTGATCCTCATTCTAACTCCTGTGGGGGGCATGTGTCCCTTAGGGACCTAAAGAGCAAGGGTAAGGAGACCTTCTGATGCCAGGTTAAACCTGGTGCTGGATCTTAACTTGAGTTTTAAAAAGCCTGTGCATGTTACGTTTGTGCTAAGAACAAGTAGATGGAATTCAGATTCTAAAATGCTATATTCATTTTTAGAAATCTGTAAGAGAACTGCTTTGTGCAAAGGATAAAAGGACCTATTCAAAGACAGACTACCTTTTAGTTCACAGAAGTGAGCAGTAAGAGTAACTATTATTCATTTTGAAGTAGAAATGCTAATGTCTCCATGATTAGGAACAGATTTAGATAACTTCTTATCGACGGAATATGTTCATATTACAAAAAAATAGAGATAAATGTGGAGACATTTTAAAACATCACTCATTTCTAATTTTATGATCCAGAGCCAACCAGTGACAATATTTGGGTATTTTTCTCTCTTTTTTCTGCACATATTCTGACAAGCTAGGCTGCGTTCAAGTTCAAGTTCTGCCATTTACTAGTTGGTTTGGGGCAGGTTACTTAGTTTTCTAAGCATCTTGCACTGTACCTGAAAACTGGTATCGACTTCACAGAGTTATTGTGATGATTAGAGCAATAGTGCCTATAAAGCTCTCGATATTGTGTATGGTACATAGTAAGCTTTCAATTATGTCACCTATTATTATCTTTGCTATATATTATATTTTAAATGAAAAAAATGACAATTCAGGGAGAGGAAAGAAAAGTCACTGGCAAGTTATTGTGACTTGGGCTCTTGGAGTCTTTGCACTATAGAAAAATTTCTCACATAGCAACAAGAACTTAATAGACAAGTTACTAAATGCCTTACTATGTGGTACTAGACACTATGATATCATAATTCATTTAGTCCTCACGATAGTACTGAGTCAGGTGGTATCATTTATATCCTCATTTTACAGATGGTAAACTGAGCCAAAGTCAGGTTAAGTAACAAATTCTCACAGCTAAGTGGCAAAACTGACATTTGGACGCAATCAATCCCATTCTGGAGTCTATTTTGGTAAAGAGGTAGGAAAGGGTGTAATATTGAGCAGGTATTTTTGTAAATATTACAGTTTAAGTCAAGCGTTCTACAAAGCACATGATTTGCAATTAATTAGTAAGGAACCAGATAGATAAATACCAAGAAAAAAATTAGATGGATGTCCTATTCTTTTACATAGAATGTTTTGCAATGTTCCCAGTTGGCCCATTATGCCCATCCAGCAAAATTACAAGGCCTCACATTCGATCCATTTCTTCTGAACTTTGTAGGTGGCTAGAAATGGTTAGATAGCAAGCAGTGTTCTTGGAAAAATAGATTTGTATTACCCTTGGAAACAGACTGTGTTGCAAGAAATTCTTTGGCATAAAATAAGGCTGAGTATACACAGTTGTCTCTCAGATGGTGTGGGTTTGGAAACATAAGTGGACAAGCCAAACCCTTTAAGTCTTCCTTTTCCTTTGAATTGAATTCCAGAATGTGTTTTTTATCTCACTATGTAGCATTTGTGTTTATCCTTATTTATTCTTGTGTAATATTTTATTAGGGGCATGTAACAATAGTTATTGAATGAAAAGAACAAGGTTCCTCAGTCATTCCAAACTAAGTTAAAAGTCCTATGCTCTCTGAATTTATCTACTTATCCCTTTTGGATAGTGAGGAAAAAGAAAAAGAAAAATCATCCTGAAGTATGGTGTAGATAATAAAGTAAAATTGCTCTCAACTTTTGGGTAAAACTGATATGTTCAGATATTGCTGATGAAAGTGTAAATTGGTGCATTCCTTTTACAAAACAATTTGGCAACACTTACAAAGTGTATTATAAATGTTCATACAATTTGGCACAGTTCCTCTTATTCCTGGGAATTTATCCTAAGGCAATAATTAAAAAGAAAAAAAAAAACCCATAAATGTAGAGAGAATTTAAATATAGTGGTAATTATAAATAAAACCTGAGGCAAACTGATTGTTCAACAATAGACAAATAGATAAGTAAACATCCATGGAATATTTTGTTCCCTCTAATAACATAGAAAAACAAAAAGTTACAAAGCGGAGCACTAAATAATCTGTATGCTTAATTATACCATATGATGTGAATAAACTGGAAGGTAACATTGAATAATGGAAGCACTGGTATTAAGATAGGAATGAGGTCTACATAATTTTTCTTCTTTAATTTCCTTAAATGTTGCTTGAGATATGCAAAAGAATTAATAAATAAAATAATGGCTGAAGAATTTTCTTTATTATTAGAAGAGCAGGTATTTCTCTTCTGTCCACCCGCCGCCCCCCCACCCGCGTGACTGAAACCAACCAACCAAACACATTAGGAACTAAACTCCTTGCCATTTGCATTCAAGGAGAGCTGCTGTGTTCAGGGTTTACATGTGAAATAGCCACAGCAGTGAGAAAAGAGTTCACATTAACTTTTGGAGTAGGGTCTTCAATTTGCGGTAAGATTTCACTTAGAAAACTAGATTATAGCTGTTCTTTCTTTTCTTCCCCCCTTCCTTCCTCTCTTCCTTTCTTCACTTTTTTTTTTTTTTTCTGAAAACTACAGCGGACATAGTTATTGCTCCTTTCCTCCTTCCTCTTGGATTGTTTTCCCTTATCATCATCATCATCATAGTTTTAAGGGTCCCTTCTTAGTGCCTATTTACTATTTTTTCTTTACCTTCCATCTGGAGATGACTATTTTTAATTTTTATTTGTTGTTTTTGATTTTCTAGTGTACTTTTACTCTTATCCTGTTTTGTGTCACTTAAAGATAACCTGGCTGACTGGCTCTATTTTCATTTTCAGTAGTGGACATAAAGAAAGGTTAACTCAACTGTAGTTCTTAAATAGCACTTTATTTGGTTAAATAATTTCTTAGAACTAAATGATAACAGCTTTGTGTCACTAAGAACACCTTTTAATTATTCCTGTCATTGATTCCAATTCTCTGTTGCAAATAGGGAATGCTTTAAATCTTTACATTTATTCAGTATAACATGATGTCTTGTGGGGAAATTAACTGTTCTTTTTAATCTATTATTAAAATAGTTTTTGTCACTTAGTTTTTATAGTGTGTCTTATAGCTGACCAGTATTTCTATTTCTTTTCATGTGTTGGAGTAAACTAGGTAGTTATCTACTGTCTGTGGTGATTATACCCTCATTTTATGTTGCTAGTGATTTATTTTCTGAGTTATTTAGATTGAAACATTCTTTCCCCAATGGATCATTGCCCTAGAGCACGTCTCGATTTCATAAATATAAGTATAAATTGGGCTTTTCATTTTGTCATGAAGTCTTGCTTACAGACAAGGACTCTAATTTGACTTCATTCTTCAACTTATGTCTTTTAGCATTTGAAAATAGCAGACATTAGTACAGAAAATTATGTCTTCTCCAAATGGGAATGTAACACCATGGGCTGATTTCTCTGTTTTTATGGGTGTCATGTAAGTGCACCTCTGAGGCCTAACTTAACTAATAGGTGAACACTTGAGTAGTGTCATCATAAAATAATATGCAAATACTTAGCCTTCATTTAACTATCCTCACTGAGAACCTATCATGTGTTAGGCTCAATGCGAGTCTCTAGGATACAACAGAAAGCAAGCCTTTATCCTGTACTCTTCACCTGCAAAGTGAGGAACTGATGCCCTATCTATATACCCTTTTACGTGTAAAGTCTCTGATAAATTTCATTGTTTTTCTTTCAAGAATCAGAAAAGATTACACATTTTATTAAAAGCAAAAAGTGTTTTTTTAAGATTAAGTGATGCATGGCTCAATATTTCGAATTTACCATAGTGGATATTAATTGGTGAATGTTTGGATTATCTTTGAATATGGCTATAGGTATGTATATTTATGTTTCCAAAAATATGTGTATTACATAAAGAAATTTTAAAGTGTTGGTCGCCCTATGCCCTCAGAAAATTGAACAAAGACAATGAAATATAATACACACAACACAATACAACAAGAGTTAAAGGTATTTACATATAGACCAAAATCATTCCCTGAAAACATCAGTGTATATATTGAATATTTCTGCTAACATGATACTGAGATGAAAGGATGGTCCCATAATGTTATATACCGACTCTTCAGAAAACCCAGTATTAAAAATTCTAAATGTATGACAGAATGTATTAGTTTTACATTGCACGTCATTTCTAGGTTTTCTTTAAAGCAAAGCATTTAAGATCTCTCTATTAGTACATTTATAATACGATTTCATGTGCAAAATTTTAATTTCCATGCAATTTCTCAGTAACAAATCTATTGTGTAAAGTCCTGTCTACTTGGAATCTTCTTATACTGTACTAAGTAAGGCTGAGTAGCCTCAAGGTCATTCAGACTGGTTTTTGGCTTCTGTGTGAAGACAGCCCCAAGCTATTTAAGGAATATCTGACTGCTAGAGAGCTCGGAGCCAAATTTTTAGCTCATCACTAGCAAGTGTATGTTTTTTAGTTGTTAATCTCACTACTGGCTCCATTTAACTTTTCCATTCTTATTTTTCCTTTAAGAAAAACTGCCCTAAATTGTTGTTGGTGCATATCTGGATATAAACAAATAAGGGCTAAATAATTTGTGTGATTTTTCAGAAACCAAAAAGACCAAAATTCTGAAATGGCTATTGCCTTAATTAAGTTTATGCTAAAATAGAAAAATGAATAACCATAAAAAAGCCTCACTTTTTAACAGACAATAAGTCATATATTGATAAACACAAAGAGCTACTAATGAGAAACTGGCCTATTTAAATATGTGGTTTTTTTTAAGTAATTCTAATAGTACCTATTCATAAATTAAATTCTGAAAAGTATATGAGTCTGCATAAATTGACATTGAAGTTGATTCACACATAATCCACAAGAAAATACCTATGTTATCTACATTAATACACAATGAAAGGGAAACTTCTGTGATTTCCACATGAATCATCAGTGGTGCATTGCTTAATGTAGCACTCAATTACATCATGTTTAATTTATGTGGAAATGTTTGGATATGCTTTAAATGTCTGTGGTAAATCATTTGGGGATCTTGAACATTTTTCTGTGATAAATTACTTTGTAAACACTGAAATAATATTCTTACATAACTACCAATTTATTATGAAAGACTTTAATAACCCAAATAATTACATTATTTTCTTTGTATGATCTAAAATTTGTATCCTTCTGGAATTTATTTTTCTATCCTATAGCAAAAAATTCTAACATTTAAATATTATAACATTTATTATATGCTTGTTTTTATCCCATAGCTGGTTAGCATTTTTTAAAATTCAGAATATTTATGTTGTGTTAACATATTACATATCGTGGTGAGCTACAGTCTCTCCAATAATGAAAAATACTTAGAATTAAAATTTGACACTCTTTTCCACAATAATAAGCTACTTAATTTAATATAATAATGTTGTAATGCTCTATTTCTAGATTCAATTAAAGTATTATCAAGCATTTGTAAGAAAGGAGTTTAATTTCAAGGTAAGACTAGTTGAAATTTCATGCTCATGGTTAGTACGGGAAAGAGTTTATGCAAAGCTGAGAAATAAATATTTTTAATTTTAAAAATACTCCTAAAAATCAGTAACCTTCCACAATGTCTTTACAGCTATAAAATCCAGGAATGAGAACCTCTCTAAGGCTTAAATCAATGCCTGATGAAATGTTTAAATCAAATAAACTCAGCTTTGAAAATTTTTATATGCCCATTTACTTGAAATATAATACTTTCTAGAACTATAATTGCTTTAAGTAATGTAATTTAATTAAAATAGATGTAAATTATATTATTCCAATAGTTATAAACTCTAATTGGCCTACTGCTTTTTGTACCATTTTCCAGAAGAATGAGTCAACAACAAATTAGGAAACTGTCAGAGTTCTTGATTGCAAACAAACATATAAATAGCAACAACAACAAAGCAACATGATACAGCAAAAAGGGAATATGGGTGTACTGGCTTTGCTTTTCAGCTGAGGCCTTACCTGGATTTGTGACTCCCTTCCTCCCTTCCTACACTTTCTTCTGTCTTCAGCTTGTACCTCAGTGGGTCATGATGCTTTACCCAATACGGTAAGGGGTTTGAGCTTCTGGTGGATGTGCTTACATCAGGTTGCAGTATACTGACATTTTCTTCCTACCTACAAGTAACCCTACTTTTCCTTACTAGGAATAAACAAACAGTAACACAGTAACAATAGTAACAATATTTTCTCTTTCCCTTTTTCTGTTTATCTACATACATAGGGCGCAAAGAACCTAAACTGATTAGGTGCAATCTTAGGTGGAATGCCAATCAATTCTCATGGTACTATTCTATCAGAATTCAAAGTTAAAATAAAAAGTAGAAAACAAACAATTGGCAAATAAGTCAGTAAGTATAATTTTGAGAACCTCTGCCCCAGTTTTCAACCCTAGGATTCCAAAACTTGCATGTTCTGGCCAAGGGGAAAAATGACTCCATGTGGTGGTCATTTGTTCTGAGTACAAACCATATCCTGAAAGATAAAACCTCAAATCCCAGGTTGTTGACCTTTGGTTAAGTTCATCTGAATCTTTAAGGACTAGTTCATTCTAAGTAATGGGGTATGCAATAATACCGGCGAATTCCTTGAACATTAGCCTATTGCTTTGCCTGCTTCTTTAGAAAATGAGTTCCTTGAAACTGAAGTTATTTTGCATGGGATACCATGGCCTTGCGTAAGGCAATCAATTAATCTATAGATAGTGTAATGACAAAGAAAAATGACTAGGGGAAGCAAAACAAATCCAGAATAAATGTCTATGGCAATAAGGAAAAATCATTGCTGCCCGTTCCCCATCTCCAAAAAGATGATAGGTGTCATGCATAGACAAATTGACACTAAATAGTTCTTCGGTTCCTCTCGATATAATGCCTTTCAGGAGTTCATGATCAGTTACTGATAATAGAAGATGGAACACTCATCAAAGCTATAGCCACATAGCTGCTGATCAGAACTCCATGATGTTGAAACCATAGATAATTTTCATTCCCTCCATGATGAACATTTGATTCATGAATCCACTGGCATTGTTGAAAAAGGAGATTGACTGTATCTGCTAACTGAGCCACCTTATCCCTACTTTGTGGTAAACGTATCGCTTTCTGAGAAATATATTTTGGGCTCATTTTGAGAGGCCATATCCCTTCAATATAACCTTTCCCCAAACATCCTTCTAAGTCCCCCAATCTTGCTCTTTCCAATTGCCTAGCCACAAACTAGTCCAATAGCCACTAAATTGGTGCAGATTCCTGTTTAGCTATCTTTGCTGCATTAAAAAACAAACAAACAAACCCCCCAAAAAACAAAAAAAAAAACAAACAAAAAACCCCCCAAAGAACCCATAATTTAGCAGCTTAAAACAATCATTTTATTATGATCATGGACTCTGTAGGTAAAAAAATTGAGGTGGACACAGTGAGGGTGGCTTTTCTCTGTTCTATGATGTCTGATGCCTCAGCTAAGAAATCTTGAAACTTGGGGATGACTCCATGACCATGAACTGAAGGCTCATTTACTCACATATGTGGTACCTCGACTGGGCTGACCCAGTAACTAGGACTGTTGACTGGAGCATGTCCACACGGCATGATGGCCATGGGATAGTGAGATTTCATTCCAGGTGGCCACAGGAAATAATATAATTAGCTGTTTCACATTTGCATACTAGAATCAGGCAGATCTAAATTCTAACTCTGAAATGAATAACTAGGATTTTCAATTCTTTCATCCTCAACTAGACCAGATAAAAGCCTCAAATTCTCCCAATTTCAATGAAGATTCTGTGCTGCAACTCACCACTGGTAGCAGTTTCTGTTTATATCAGGGCCTTAGTTGCAAAACAGAAACTGACTCTAGTTCTACTAAGCAGAAAAGGACTACTCTGGAAGAATACAGGTTAGCTCGGATAGTCCATAGGAGGACTAAAGACCCAATATCAGAAAATAGATTGAATTAGAGACTGGGAAACATAGAATGTAGCTAAATTCAGATCTCAGGATTAGCCCGAGAGGACATTGTTCCTAGCAGTGCCACCACTGGATCCTTGTTGTTGCTAGCATGAAGACCTACCACCATTCATTGACTTACTTGCTCTGTTGCCTCCAGTAGAACTCTTAATTATCCCTATTCTGTCACTTCCTACAGAGCCATCATTCTGCATAGAACTTCCTGTAGGCCAAACTGAAGTAACATGTCTGTGTCTTAGTTTTCCGCGTGGGATAAATGCTCCTTCTGGTTCCCCAGAAGAAAGTAGGACTCCACCTCACCACATTTACACAAATGAATTCCTACCAAATAGAAAGGGGCTTAGGTTATGCAGACATAAATAAATACCTGTTGAACATGCTTAATGTTATTATTTAATAATTAAAATAAATGAATAGGTGAATTAACAGTAAGATTTGTTTCAAGCAACTACCTTGATAAAAAGAGCCCTCACCCCCACCCTCCAAATTCCAGCAATGGTGTGGTAGTGTGACAGGGTAAATCATTTGACCTCTCTTGTTCTCTTTCCTCTTATATAAAATGAGGGTTTGACCTTTGATCTCTTTCATTATATCTTCTTTTAAAAAATTTCATCAGTATTATTTGCAGAGGCTCATCCACATGGTGGAGCTGTATACCTAGCACTTGGCAGTACTCACTGTACCAGTTTTAAAATATTAAAGAAATTTTTTACTGAACCAAGTTGGCTAGTTATTTTTTTTAAGAAGCAACAGATTGCTTTCTGTTTGTATATAAACATATAATGAAAGATTATTGAACAAAGTTGGTTAAATTTAATGGTTATGCATCTAATTTCCATTATGTGTGCAGAAATTTGGGAATTTTTTTGGCAGTCTCATTTTATTTCCTGAACTCCAACACAGCTTGATTGTCTAGCAATAGCCTACAGCCTGAGAACAGAAACTCAGGAACTACCCTTCCACAAAAGCATGGGTTCTTGGTACAGAAATTTCCATGAGAGACTTTATTCCAAGGTTCTCTATGAGAAAATGTGGGACTTACCATTTAATTTACCTCATCTGAGTCATTACTTCAGTGGCCTAGATGTCACCTCTGAGGACGACCTAACCTTTTTTAAGACAACACAGAATGAATCTCTTCTCTCCCCTTTGGGAAAGATCATACATTTTCTTTAGAGGAAAAGATGATGGCACTCCAGAGTTGTCTGGCTTCCCTTTTCACAGTGTATCTACTAGCGAGTTTCTCAAGCTTAGAGGGAAGTCCCCTGGATCCATCTTTTCGCAGCCAATATAGAACCAACACTATGTCTTCAGAGATTTCACTCTCAGTGGTTCCACAGTCCTACTATGTGAATGGGTAGAACTTTCAAATGGAGCACTGTCTTATGAATTTAGAGAAGCATGTTTGCTTTTCGGACAAAAAGAAAATTTTCCAAAATTTTCAGTTTGCTGTGCAGTTTACTGTAGAATGGATCCAAATTTCCAAACCGGGTTATGGCAGAGAATTCAGACAGTTGGAAAAGGCATTCAGAAATGGTTGCTCATCTGACAATGTGCAATTCTTATATTTAAGGACTTTTGATTTTACTTACCCCACCTGAGTCATGCTTGCGTTAAAGGAAAATTCCCAGTGAGGTCCTGGATATAACCATTGGGTGTGCTCCAGTCTCCTCATGCCAACACCAGATCAAAAAGGACCTCATTCAGGGGAGCTTACAGTCAGACTGGCTCCTGCAATCTTGCTGTGGGACTGACTCCATGGTTATAGGCATCTTCACACAGCAGGAATATGCATTCACGGGTTGCTTTTTGACCAACTGCACTGAATCCATATATCACGGCAGCCAATGTTTGTTGTATTTTATCACAGAGACAGAACTAAAGACTACTTGTTAGTGACAATTTAATACAGACAGATGATGGGTAGTTTTCATAAATAACAGTCTTGCTTGAAACAATTCAGTTTTCTCATAGTGCACAGAGATAACAAAAAAAGAAAAGAAAAGAAAATCAACTGGTGAGATCAGTACTAATGATATGCTTAATGAGGTAATGGAGAGAAAAATTAAAATAGCAACTGTTCCTACTGTGTTAAAATTCTTTACACAAGGCCTGTCATAAAATGATCACAACAGTGGATTAATTTTATGTCAGTTAACTTTACGATTTGGGTACATTATTGCATATATTTTCTGGAGAGAGAAACTGAGGCACAAAAAAAAAGTTAATTGCACTGTCTAGGTACATCCTGCTAGTTAGAGACAGCTGAAGTTTGAACTCAGGTCCTTTCCTACCACAGCCCATGTGCTTAACCACATGCACACACGCACAACACACACACATATAATGAAATGAGTACATAAAACACATAAATGATAAACACACACAACTCCTTCTTGGAATATTGGTTTTTAAATCTTTTTTATTCTTATATAATTTTATTAATTTATTTTATTAGTGTTTCAAATTCAGTTTAACAAGAGGTATTCTTCCTAAACTTTAATAAAATCGTTGGTTAATATAGACATAGCCTGCCTTGTGTTACTTTTTCATACGTGTGTTTATCTATGTTATACACTTAGTTTCCAAGTTTTATGAATATGTAAACAAAAACAAAAGATCTCGTAGTTTTTAAAAGGTTAAATGAAGTTATAGAGTGCATTGATGGCCTATGTAAATACAATAGATTTGCTGAAGCAACTGTTTTCGTGGCCTTACACATACACGGTCCAGTTCAATTTAACATGGTAAATTTGTTTAAAAAATAATGTCCTATTTATTGGTGAGGGGCATTGTTATATGCTGTAAAAATGTCAGTCATCTTATGTAAACCCCTTTATTCATTTATTACTATTCTCTGTTCTTTTTAGGATTTCAGAGGGTTTTTATTTGCCATTGTATGTCCAAAGCAACCTAATAGTGTCCCTTGCAAAGAACTTTCCAGAGAAGTATACAGGAATCAATAAAAAAGTGATAAAATACTTTAGATAAGTTTTTTAGGTCGTTCAACTGCCACTATTTTTGTATAGACTGGTAATTAAGTGACATGGCAATCTTTCTAGGAAATGCATTATTGTCTTCACTTTCATGTTATGTCATTATATAGTCATCCATTGCTTTGGGAATGAATACTCACAAAATTGTTGGTTCAAAGCCTTTGTTAAATAAGATGAAATTTATGTTAGTCACAAAATCGGGTGTTGGCAAACTTTTCAGGTAAGAGTCAGATACTAAATATTTCAGGCTTTCCTGGCCCTACATTCTCTGCTCTCGTGGCACATAAGCAGCCATAGACAACAGAAACAAACAGTGTGGCAACGTTACAATAAAACTTCTTGGACACAAAATTTGAATTTCACTAAATTTTTATGTGTCACAAAATATTATTATTCTTTTGATTTTTTTCCAACCATTTAAAAATGTGAAAAGCATTCCTTAACTTGTGGGCCTGTGGCTGTATTTTGCTGACCCCTACATATACTGTGAAATAGATGTAGGTTAAAAAAAAAAAAAATTCCTGTGCTGGCAGCCAAAGTAGCATACATGATAGAGGGTCTGTTCATCTCTTTGGCGACCAAATCAAAGCTCTGAAGGAAACAAGGAGTAGCAGTAAGGAATCTTGATGAAAAAGCCATATATAACCTGGGATCTTGATGGAAAAGCCATATATAACTAGGGAGAAATCCAAGAATGCACTCTGCAACGTCAGAAGGTAGGATGGGGCGAGGACGTGGGGTAACCCGTTATGGAGCAGCTGAGTGAGACAGGCTGCAGCAGAGGCAGATGCCTCTTAAAGGGGCTGCGACCGCGAGCAGATTTTCACAGTGATGGACCTGCTCACTCTGAGCAGCAGTGCCGATTCAACTGCGCACAGGGGACACAAGGGACTTACAGGGAGATATTGTCATTGTGAGGGCTGAGGTGAGACTCGCCCTGTACAGAAGTGCTGGCGATGTCCATTGTTCCCTGTTGAGCCTGCCTCCCTCCTAGTGCACAGACACAGTGCCACCATTGCCATGAGGTCATCAGACTGGATCACAGAGGTCACTCTGCCCAGAGGATTCCCTGAAATCGGCCTCCCCCAACTCACGGTCCCATCCAAGCCAAGTCCAGATTTATCCTCAGCGAGTTAGGTGCTCCTTTGCCGAGCAGTGCTTAGACTCACACTGGAGGCAGCTGGCCTCAGTTTTGGGTGTGGCCTTTTGAAACAACTATAAGCACAGTATCTGTGGATTGCTTGCTGAATCTTAACAGGTAACGCTGGAGGGGCAGAGGCTTAAGCTAAATTTGGCATGTAGCTGAATCCCTCTCAGGACTATGCCACTGGACACCTACTTCACAAATTCACACTAATAAGACCAGGAGACTTAGGAGCTTTGCTTAGTACATAGAAACAGACACAGAAAGGCAGCCAAAATGGGAAGACAAAGAAACAGAAACCATGTGAGAAAACAGAACAGAGATCCAGACATAATGGAGTCAAGTAATCTAACAGGCAGAGTTCAAAACACTGGTTATAAAGATGCTCAATGAACTTTTGGTTAAATTCGTGAGAACTTCAACAAAGAGATAAAAAAACAAAAATGGAAATGGAAATTATAAAAGGGAACCAGTCTGAAATGAAGAACACATTATCTGAGATGAGAAGTATATTAAATGGAATAAACAAAGGAAGAAACAGAGTGAATAAAGAAAGGATCAAATGCCCTATCTAGAGGATGGGAAAGCAAGGACACTCAATCAGAATGGCAAGAGATAAGATGCCAAGACTATAAAAATAATTTAAGGAGCATATGAGACACGATTAAGGGTCCAAATATCTGTCTGATCGTGTAACTGAAGAAAATCAAGATGTTGATGGGAAAACTTCCCTAACCTGGTGAAGGAAATGGACATAAAACCCCAGGAAGCTCAGAGAATTCCAAAAATCAGGGATCCAAAAAGGCCCACACCAAGACACATCATAATTAAAATGCCAAAGATTAAATATAAAGAAAGGATATTAAAAGCACCAAGAGAAAAACAGTTACTTATAAGGGAAAACCCATAAGACTGGCAACTGATTTCTCAAAAGAACTTATGCAGGACAGAAGGGCTTGGCACAAAATATTCGACAGGATGAAGACTCAGGATCTACAACCAAGGCTACTTTACCCACAAAGCTATCATTTAGAGTTGAAGAGCTTTCCAGACAAAAATAAGCTGAAAGAATTTATCACTGCCAAGCCCATATGACAGGAAATGTTGGAGGGAATTCTTTAAGAAGAAAAAAACATGTATCAAAAACAGGAATAAAGAATGGTAACAACTACAGTCCTATGAATAAGTACCTTAAATGTAACAGAATTGAGTGTTCCAACTAAAAGAGTGCATGAATGGAAGGGAAAATAAGACCCCTACATGTTGCCTGTAAGACACTCACTTCAAATTAAAAGACAGACTATAACGAAGGGGATGGAAAATATATTGCTTTGATGGATCTAGAAGGTATTTAAGTCAGACAGAGAAAGATAAATAGTATATGATTTCACTTATATGTGGAATCTAAGAAATGAAAAGAACAAACTAATCAAAAACACTCACAAATATAATGGACAATTTGGTGATGGACAGAGGGTAAGGGAATTGGAGAGGCTGGGAGAATGAGGTGAAGGGTTAAAGAAGTACAAATTAGTAGCTGATGGATGGACATGGGGATGGGGAGCATGGCATAGGGAATGCAATTAGAATGAATACATTGGCTAGGTGGAGGGCCAGGGGAAGGAGGGAGCAATTGCGGGGGGCGGGGGGACTGTTTTATGAACTATATAGCTGTCTAACCAATGTACCTGAAACTAATTTTAAAAGTAAATAAATAAATTCATAAGTATGAAATGATTTTTAAAATGTTGATGATAAAAACATGAAGATAGTGGCATTTTAAACATTTGAATTTACTTCTACTTTTTATTTCCGCTTGGAATTTTCATCTTAAACTCATAATTCACTTTTCTTCTTTTGTTGCTCTTTCTGAACTTAAATGTTTTCAAAATCTGTTGTCTCTTTTACTGTAGATCAATCATTGAACTGTTGATCCCATATTCTTCAAAACCTGCATTGGTTTGCTATATTCTTATTATTTGTATCAGGGAGATAAATGATAACAAAGACTATGTTGCTTCTTCTTTATCCTTGCCCTGATGAAAGACATCATTGTATGTTTTAGGTTTTTATAAATGCAATATATGTTCCTCTGTCCTTTTATTCATATAACATTTTCTTCCCTTCCCTTTTCCCTCTACTGATAGATATCTTTAAAATGTGACTATGTACTATTATAATTTTGGCTGTTCTAAGAATAATTTAATCTAAAATGGGGATTAATGGCTGTTTATAATATTGGCCCTGATGCAACTGGCCAGAATATGGAACAGAACCAAAAGTACAGGCAGGACTATAAGTTGGGTCAAGACCTGAAATATAAACTCACAAGGATAATTGGTTTAAAGTTGAGGAGGTAAAGGTATGATGTTGAAAGAAAATTCAAAACTTGGCCATATGTCCATGAAAAAAAGACAGATACATCACAAGAATAAGAGACAAAAGTTCTTAAAGTAAGTAGGTGTCGTTTCGGGATGGAGTAGGCCATTGGACACAATTAGAAAGTACTTAGTTGACATTTTAACACAGATTATGGGTAATATTCATAAGTATCATTCTGTTTGAAAGTATCATCCTATGTCATCACTTAGAGATTAGTTGATATTTATTTAAGTAATTTTAATTAAAAATATTGTATTGGCAAAGACATATTTGATTGTATATGCCCTAAAATCTGGTGCTCACACCTTTTGGAGAAGCCCATCTAGTCATACACTCAGTCTTGCACTCTATCAACCCATCACTAAATCCCATCTTAGCCCCTGAACATCTCTCTACTCATTTACTTTTTCTCTTCCCAATGCTTCAACTGAGATCAGGTCTTTCCCTTATTTCAGTTGGATTACTGAAATGCCTTCTCAAATACTTTCTTAACACTTGAGCCCGAATGATCTTTATAAAAAATTACACCACGCTCTTTCTTATTACCTCCCATTACCACTGAACTGTGCAGCTTTGGCAAAGTAGTTTAGTTTCTGTGCCTCAGTTTTATTTTTTATAAAATCAGAAGTATATACTAGTTGTAAAGACTAAGCGAGATAATTTCAGAACAACGGGGAGCCCATAGTAAGCACTAGAAATGTATTAATATATTACATATTACTCTCATTATTTAGAATGACCCAAATTCCTTTGCAGGGCATCCAGCACCCCTCATCATCTGTCCTTGCTTTCCTGTCCAGCATTAACCTTCATCGCTCTATATACTATTCCCTTCTTGGCATCAGAAACTCTTTGCTCTAGCCATACTGAACTACTTGCAGCCATTTTGAACTTTCCATTCTTTTTCTTGGATTAGGCCTTTGTCACACAGCTGGTCTTCTATCTGAAAAGTCCCACCCTGCATAATTTGCCTGATTAAATTCTATTCTCCTTTGGGACTTAGCTTAATGGTCATCTTTGTGAAGTTTGTTCTGGTCTCCCAAGCCTGATGCAGGTATTCTTTCTTCCCAGATGCAACTGTAGTACCTCTGTTTACACCTGTCTTCATAAAACTCCATTGTAACTGCTTGCTTCTTTGGCTATCTTTCACTATAGTCCAAAAGATTCTTAGAGGCAGATTTTCAGAGCCTGTAACAGTGACTGGCACATAGCATACATGCAGTAAATATTTGTTGCTTTCATGAATAAATAGTTCATTTATAACATAATACCATTGTTATTTCAAAAGTAACACAAAGCAAAACAAAACAAAGCAAATCATAAACATCGTACTTGTTTCCTTTCCAAAATATTCAGGTACAGTGGAAATATACCAGTAAATGTGACGTTTGGAGTATAAATGTCTTATTTAAAATTAAAGTATGTAACCATTATATATCAAGCATTTTTTAAAATGTACTATAAAAATACACTTAAATTACAAGCTACAAATTATTGCACCAGGTAGAAAACATCAAATTGGCAAATTGACTAATTATATTTTTATTTATAATTATTTCTTACTTTTTTTGTTTTTCAGTTAGGACCTTTTCCTTAACTTTGAAATAAACATGTCCATCGAGTGCAGCTTATTGAACTGTAACCCGGGACCAACAGAAATACAAATATATTTTTTTACATCATGGCTGATGCTCTTTGAAACTTGAATTGTGAGAACAGAAGTTCAATTAATGTTAGTTTCCCATTTGTTCTTCTGACAGATAGAGGTCAAATGACATAGTGGAAAGAAACTCAACTAAGTGTCAAGAGAAAAACTCGTGTTCTAGAGTCCTCTTGGCCACTTAAAATAGCCTTGTGACTGTACATGCATCATCCAACATCTCTGAGGTTTAGAAATGGAAAAGAAAAACATTTCACAAGTGGCACAGCATGAGTGGTAGACAGGCTCTGGTACGTAGGTGCCAGGGAGTCCTAGTTTTGCCATTACTACTTGGGTAACCACTGAACCATCTGTTTCCATTTTCTCTTTCACTCATTAACGTATTTTAAGTGCTCAGTATACGATGACGCTGCATTAGGCGGTTCAAAAATAAAATATGTGGCTCTCATCTATGGGAGCTCAGAGTTCAGTGTAAAAGAGACATCCAAATCATCTCCAGCCACACATCTCAAACTTTTACGTGCACAAGAATCATCTGGGGATCCCCTTAAAACATGGGTTGTGATTAAGTAGGTGTGGGTAGAGCTTAAGATTCTGCATTTCTCACATGCTCCCAGGCTGTGGAGACTGTAGACCGATGATCCAGTTTCAGGCGCAAGTACATTGAGATGTAAACAGACAGATGCTAGAGCAGCACAGAAGAAAAGAACTAAACTTAGTGAAGAAGGTTCCACAGAGTGAGCTGGAGTTGAGGGATGAATAATAAATAGAATGGAAGGAAGGTAGTAAATGCATTTGAGTAGAGTGAATATTTTACGTAGGACACAGACGTGTGAATGCCCATGGTGTGGGTATGGAAAAAAGATAGCAAACTGGGGGAGGCATGTGGCAGGGAGACCAATTTCCAGGAAGCGCAATAAATAGCCCACGTGAGGGATGACAAAGACCTAAAATACCTTAATGAATTCATCGATTATTCATAGCTCGGTTTTATAAAAGATGTGTGGTAAAGAGGGCCTTAAGAAAGTAGAGACAGTGAAGATGGAAAAAAGGAAATAGATTTATCTCACTATATTATTGAGGTAAAAACTGACAGGGCCAGATTCCTTATTGAATGTGGTTGAGGGTAAAGGAGGAGGCACGCAGGGTATGTGTAGCTCAGGTGATCAGAAAACAGGGTTGTTTTTTAACTCAGGGATTTCAATGGAGAAACAGACATGAATTTAGTGGGAGAAAATAAAAAGTGATGAAATGAGTTTTGAACATGTAAAGTTTAATGACTGAGGGGCAGAGATTCATGTCTAGCCAGGCCTAAAGATCTATTGTTGCTCCGTTTTGTTAAATCTATTGTTCCTGAATGTTGTATAGAGTTACCACTTTCTATTAGTCATAAACAAGACAACAACTTTGAGAACAAATTCACACTTTACCCTCATTTCATGAGTTTCTTTGGGGATTTTCTCACTCATAAATCCTCTTTGTGTATTCCTTAAAAGTTGGCTTTAATGTCTCGTAATAGTATTATTTTTTTTCTGAATACAGAACATCTTTTAGCTTGCCCATGGGTGGGTTATATAATACAGTTCATTTCTGTGTCTCTTCCTCTTAATTAATTATTGCCAGCTTCATTGCAGCTATTTTTGTTGAAAAGTGATTATTGACCTTATTTTCTCCTTTGACACTACCTTTTCATGTCTCATGGGTTATATCTGATTGTATTTCAGACTCTAAACAAGTCATTCTGTAACAGTTTGTCATGAATAAATTCTTTTTTGGTAGTAAATAATATTGTTGTTCTTAAAGAAAAACTATACAAAAAAATTAATTTAGTAAATTTTTGTCTCTATCTGTAGAGCTAATTTTTTTTATAATGGGAGTTGCAAAATCATAAATCATTAGGGCCAGAGAGGTAATGTGGTGAATGAAGTGATGCTGTCATAATTAAAGTTTAGTACTGAAGTTGAAACTTGCCTTAGTTTTAACTGAAGTTGAACCTTGTCCAGGAAGACATTAGTAATCAGTGGGGAGTGTGGCAAACTTGAGAGCACAGACCTCATATAAAGGGGAAGATATCTGTTTGTTCCAGGGGGTTGATGACCATGTGGGAAGGCAGATCCTCTTTCAAAATCTGAATTTTTCAGAAAAATAGGAATGGAATCTAAATTTTTATTTGAAATCTACAGAACTTACAAATGTTGGCTCAAATATTTTAAAAGTACTATTCATAGTTATTATGGGTTGACCTGTGTCCCCCAAAGATATGTTGAAATCTTAACTCCCAGTACCTGTGGATGTGACCTTATTGCAAAATAGGGTCTTTGCAGATATAATCAAGTTAAGATGAGGACATTAGGGTGGATTTAATATGATATGACTGGTGTCTTTATAAGAAGAGAAGAAAGAAACACACAGGGAAAATGTCATGTGAAGAAGGAGGCAGAAATTGTAATCATGCATCTACAAACCAAGGCAAGGATTGCCAGCTATCACTAGAAGCCAGGAAGAGAGGCATGGGTTAGATTCTCTCTCACAGCCCTCAGAAGGAACAAATCTTGTTGAATTGTAGCCTCCAGAACTGTCAGACTATATGTTTCTGTTGTTTTAAGCCACACAGTGTGTGGTACTTTGTTACAGCAGCCCTAGGAAGTTAATGGTAAATAAATATGCATCTGAGTTTTACATATAGCTTGCACTGTGCAATATTAAGTAATTTCATTAAAGATAAAATAAAAACCCAGAATTTGTAAAAACACATATTTTGGCTATGCTTTTCTGGAATATGGCAAGTACTTTGTGCCATTATCAATATATCCATGTTTAAATGATGCCATAATCCAATAAATGACCAAAAGTTAAGTATTTGAATTTATTCCTTCAATAAATATTGAGCACTGAGCAGGTACCAGGTACTAGACTAGGCTCATGCGGTAAAACTATGAATAAGATCAGTCATTTTCCTCAAGAAATTTACTATTATAACAGTAGTTATAATACAATAAATATGATAATGGGAGAGTAGCAGCGATTGCTATAGGAAGACAGAGGAGGGGCATCTAAAACCAAAGATGTCATGAAAACCATCCAATTGTGATATGTACAACTTGACTGTGCAGGAGTGACGTGTCAGCTAATTTGTCTTACAACTAGTGTATAGATGAACTGAGATTGCCAACGCAGGACAGCTGACCCAAACCTCATTCACCTCACCAACCTACTTTTTTTTTTTAGTCTGAAAAAATGTGGATACTGTTACTTTTTAAAGCTTTTGTGAAGGCTAAAGAAACCATGAAGCACATTGGCCCAATGTCTGGTCATGGTAGACCTTGCTAGTACCTATTGGAATCTGATTCTCCTGCCTGTTCTGGATCCTTGGAAGACTCTTATTTCCCAGACTTCTTGCAGTTAGGTGGAGCCATGTGACTAGTTCTGGCCAATGTGTCAAACACATAAGAGCCAGTATGTGATTTTTATGCTCTCTTTCCCTGATGCGAGGACCAAGGATATCATGTGTTCTAGATGGTGGAACTGTAGGTGATGAAGCTTCTTTCAGCTTCCGTCTCTGAGAAACTATTAGAACAGGACCCCTGCCAACCTATAATAGAAATAAATCTTTGTTTTGTTAAACTACTGGGATATGAGAGTAATTTTTTTTTTTTTTTACAGCAATTTATCTTAGTCTGTCTATCCTAATGCACTGGTCCATAATACATGCTCCACAAATTTTCTTCTTTCCTTTGACAATAATTTAGGTCACAGGGTGATAGAAATAAGCTTTAAATTAAAAAAAATTAAAATGTAGGACATTACCCAACTACATAGAATATATTCTTACTGCAGATCCTGAGACAAACCCAAAGCAATTTATGATAGTTAAGAAAGTAGCTGTGTCCTAAGACCAACTGAAATGAAAAATCCATTCACTGTCAGAAAAAAAGTCACCTTTCATTAAACATCATTTCTCTCATTCCTCCAAACCAAATTATTTAAGTTTAAAAATAGAAAAACGACCTTATGTAAAAACATATAAATGCTAAAAATGCCAGCTTGAGGTTTTAGCCACTATTCTTAACATACCTTTAGTTTTAACTGCCATTACTACAAATAGAAGACTTCCAGGAAGGAATTATTCAAAAAACAGAAGTCTTTTATTTTCTCTACAAATGTGAGACATGGAGAGAAAGATGAGAATAAATATAATTCCAAGTTTTCCATTCAAAAAATCTAAGTGCTTCTGCCTATCATTCAACATCTTGATATTTTCTCATTTGCTAACAGCATTTCTCACTTTTTTTTTTCCGACATAAACTCCATTTAATCAAGTCTCTTAAAGTCCACAAACAAGACATATTCATCCTTTCTTTATGTCTTTATCCATTTGCCTGAAATACTCTCTCTCTTATTTGGAGAATGAGTTCTAGGTCCACTCTCTATAGCTATATTTTGTTCTTTAAGATTAAATTAAAAAAAAATTGTTTATTTTATTTTCTCATTGCTTTTTAAAAATTGAGATATAATTGATATATAACATTATATTAGTTTAAGGTATACGACATAATAATTCAACATACATATGCACTGAGAAATGATCACCACAATGTCTTGTTAACATCTATCAATGCCTTTTTTTTTAATGCCTAGTAATTTTGTCTTTTATCTAGATTATAAATTCTCTAAGAACAGGAATGATTTTTTATACTTCACCTCCGTATTCCCAAAGCTCTGACACAGTAGTGAGCACACCATCAGCACTAAGTACATCTTCTTGGTTGATTGGTTTGTGAGTGCCTGTGCGGGCGGGTGGGTAATGTAGTTTGACCAGGGAAAAGGGAAAATTTCCAGGAGAAGGACTCATGACTGAAGTAAAAATCAGTGTCTGGGGGTGGGGCTTGAAATAATTTTAAACAAATTTGTTAAAGCTGATTATTAGCAGTTAGTGTCCATTTGACAGTAGGCTTGCCACATCTGTCCCCCATAGAGAATAAAAATAGGCAATGAGGCACTTTAAACACTTTCCTGCTTGGGAATAGCTCCAGGTAGCTACAGAAAAATACCCAAAAATGATATTGTTTATGTTTTAAGAATTAGCCTTGTATTCTCTGCTAGTGCATCCACTTTTGAAAAGCAGATACATTATCACTAGGTACATTGTATGGATTATGTGTTTCATTCAAACTGTCACCTAAGTTATAGATGCAGCAGCATAAAGACATTTTATGTAACAACATGGAATTTCAGTTTGTTAATATTGTGATATATATGCATATGAAGTATATTGGCTCAAATAAACATAAATATTTAAAATGTTTGGGTATGTTCTCCTCGGCTGCCTATCCGTACTGCACTATCCTGTATCCTGTTGTGATTGTACTTTTTGGTTATATTTTACTAAACTAGTTGTTGAGTTAGATTTGACATTCCTATAAAGCAAAAGTTACGTGGTAGACAGAGCGATGAAGTGAGCTGCTTGAGTGCAAAGAAGGAGGAATTGAAGTAGCTGTTAAATTAAGCTCAATTTCATTAAATATCTGGTGAATGCCAGGTGCTAATTTAGGCACTAAGGAGCTACATATGAACAAGACATACAGACATTCCCTCTCTACTATGGAGTTTATATGCCATTTGTGGTGATAGCCAATAAATGAATAAACGACCAAGAGATTGAGACAGTGGTAAATGCTAAGAAAATAAAATAGGATGCTATGACTGAGTAGTAATGGAAAAGTAGTGAGGAAAGACTTTCCGGGGAGACACAAACGCAGGGGCCTAAATGACACAAGGTTGCAGCTTTACCCTAATACGGGAAAGAGTGTATTGGCAAAGGCCTTTAGGCTTGAGTGAGCTTAATATGTTTGTGTTTGAGGCACAGGAGGAGGGCCAGTGTGACAGAAGCATGGCAAAGGGGCAATGTGTAGGGGACGAGAGAGAAGAGCATGCGATTGCTCATATGTGTAGGACATGGGAAGGAGTTTGTGTTTTAATTTAATTAAAAGTTGGACACTTCCACCCCCCCGCCCCACCAAAGGTACCTGATTTTGCTGTTTATTAACGCTAGTAGTATCTGCATATACTCTCCCTCTGTTGCCCACCTGTTCCTAGATTGTAGCTTTTTCAGGTCTATGTTCTCTCCTCTTTTGTCCTGCTGCTGTTGTTGAAGAACCTACCATCCTACGGACAGGAAGATGTTATCTTTGAGGAAATATTTGGAGAAAACACACGTGCTGTGGGCATTAGCCCTACCTCATGAAGTATATCTAGTCCTCATGAATGGCTTATTTTGGAACAAAGAGGGTATAGTTAGGAAAGTGAAGTCTAAATATAAGAAGTTTTGTTTTATCTCTTATGGCTCTGGTGCCAGAGCCAGCTTATCCATGTGGCATCATACCTAGGGCCCACGATATTTGTAGGGGCTCATTAACAATGTGTTAATTTATCTTAAAATAAAAAAAACAAAATGTTTAACTTTTAGGTTAGAGAAACAAGTAATATTAATACATTCATTAGGACCCTTAAAAGTCAATGCAGCCCTCCTTGGTGCTTATACGCTAATAGATACTAGGGATCTATTTTTTTTTTATTCTTCAATACAATTATTATTGTCACAGAAAAACATTTTATTTTGTTCATTCTAGTTTGTTAATTTAGTGAACTAAAAGTATTTGAATAGTAAACCCTTAATAGTGAAAAAATTTTGTGTATCTATAGGTGTTTATTTATAAAATATATATACTACTGTACTATTACATTGTATGAAGTATAACATATACTTAGCTGTAAATATATAAGTAAAAAATTTAAAGGCTAGATTAAAGATGAAATAATTTTTAAATAATTTTAGGTTATAAATGATATATAGTCTTTCCTCAATAAAATTATTGATAATTTTTTTTAGTAAAAACAACATAATTGAATGTGCTGAGTTTATATGAAATTCATATTTTAACATTTAGTGATCCGAGAATCACATCAAAGGTTCAACTTTTTAAATTTGGTTTTAAGGGCTGATATAGCTGAAAAAGATATGTCACAAAAAAATCTGTATATTCCAATGGAACGAGTATGTCGAGGGAAGCACTTAGGAAATCAGGATACCCATTTTTTTTCATTCCCATCTACCAATTATGCAAACATTTTGCTGAAATTCAGCAAATTGATATTATCTTGGGTAGAAATCACTTGTTTTTGACACCTAATCAGAAGTTGTTGCATTGTTATATTTTTAGCAATGAGTTCAACATCAACTGAAATCTTCACTTTGAAAGTTTTTAAATAGATTATAAAATGCTATTTTTAATTAAGAAGCAGTTATGAAAGGATTTATAGATGATATATTTATATCTACTGTTAAAATTCAGCAAAACCACATAATAATGGAAACATCTCCGAAGATTCATTTTCAAAATGTTTTCTCTATATTAATGAATTTCTCTCAAGACAGTTAGTCAATCACTCATTGTTCAAACATCAACTTCATCTAGATGGGATGGATTAAAATATGTCTTTTTCAAAAAAAATATCTACAAGGTAGCATTCTATTGACTCACCTAGCACTGCAGCAAAGTTCAGCAAATTTGGAGCACTTATTTAGTTTGTAAAGAAATATGTACAACTCACCTTTAATTTCAACAACCACTTCAAGTACCTCAATGAGATAACTAGTGAGCTTCTCTGTAGAGGACAAAACAATTTGGTGATCATTGTCTCCCTCATTAGAAAGTATTTAAAGGTTTTAAGACTTTTAAAGAATAAATTTTAAAATTCCTTTAATGGGATAAGGAAACAGCAATCTGGGAAAAATGCTGAAAGGGAACCCTAGAGTAATGGAATAATTCTCAAGGAGCTTTAGCTATCATAATACACCCTCAGTATACCTTGGATATACAATCCATACCTTCCTAATACACACAAGAAATGAGGGTGCCAGTATAAATACCTTTATTAAAGATTAGTATAGTCTAATTCATTTTCTATTTTTTAGACGATAAATAATTACAAAGAAAAGGCCTGATGTCTTGATCTTCACTTTAATGTATTATATGACTTTGGAGACCATGCCATTAAACTGCCATTGGGTGTTTCTCATCTTTTTTTATATTTTTAATTTTAGTTGCTTCCTCCTAGACATATTTATTATGACATTGATTCCTTTTTTTATTTTTCGCCGATCAAAATGTTCATTAAAATAACAATAACAAGGGAGGATCCAGCATCAGGTACAGAGGGCATTAAACTTCTGTCACTAATTTGCCTGTGATCCAGACCTTCCCACTTTGAATTCCCAGATCCATAAACCTAGTGCGGCATCCTGATAGCAAGCCTCCCAGGTCTGCCTTTCTTCTTGCTATTCTTAACCCTGGTTCTAACTCATGGCCCCTCTATTAGTGTGTGGAATGCCCCCACTCTCAGCTTTGATGGCTACCTAGCAGTCCAGAAAAATAAATAACAATAAAAAGAAACAGAGAAATTACAGACACATTCTAAATAGTCTGTGCATTTGTATAGATTCTTTTCAGGGTTCTCATATCAGTTAAAATTAATTAGAGATTATTATTGAGGCTTATTCCAAAGCCTCTGTTTATTATTCAAAAATAACAAGCCTACATTAGCAAAAAAAATGTTCAATAAGCTGCAAAATATGCATATTCTTATTAAGATTGAGCAAAAATTTAATCTTGAGCAATAAAGTTATTTTTCACTTTTTGTTTGCTTTCTATAAAAGTCATCACATACTAAACAATAGAATTATCGCTTATCAACCAAAAATATCCAAGACAAATAACATTTCTAGTGACTTAGCATAAAGATGGAGAAGCAAAGTTACTCAGTCAAATTAAAAAAGTAAATGACATTTATCTAACTTACTAACAATTGGAAACCAGAGGGCAAAGAGAGATTAGTATTTCAGAGACAAATATTAGAAAAATACAAGTGTACACTAATAGCTGAGATACAGTCATTCATTAATTGATTATTTCCAAATCAAAGTTTACTATAACATCGATGCTAGTAATCTAATTCACATTTAAATCAAATCTAAAGCTTGGCTTAGAAGAATATTCCAGAATGTTTTAAAAATTACTAGGATTCCATCATCCCTTAGTATTGCCTATTACTGTTATTTAAAAAGGGGGGGGGGGGGTGGAGAGGGAGAGGGAAAGCCTGTGTAAATAAACCAGTTTTGAAGTAGCATGTAAAAAATGTTTTAAAAGTAAATGACCACAAAAAATTCTGTTCAGCTCATCAAATTTGCCTTGGCCTAATCCATATTTACCAACTTACTTCCTCCTAGCTATTTCCATCATCTTCTATCATTAAACTAAAACAGTAGTTCTCAGTTTCGAAACTAGCAGAAATAACCCCCTGAGGGAAGTAATAACTACCTACCTCTTTGACTGTGCCTTCTGTCTGCTTTGAGGCTTCTTCTTTCTCCTTCTGCCCCCTAAATGTTCCTGCCTGAGGTTTGTTCAAGTCATTCTTTACTTTTCATACTCTTGCCTCTGATAATCTCATTTACCCTATGATTTCAATTATTGCCTTCCTGCAGAAGGGTCCCTAATAAGTGACTCTAGCTGAGCCTGTTCAAATTATAGACTCACATTCCAACTTTCTGCTAGTCATCTACATGTGGATATACTACAAATAATACAACTTAATGTCTATACAACCAAAAGCATGATTTTCCTCGATGTCACTCCTTTATTTCTGTTAATGCTCCATCCCCCTACCTATGTTGCCTTGAGACTCTGAATCCTCTGCCTCCTCTCTCATGGTCCCATCCTTACTATCATCACATGCGCTATTATCAATAACATCCTAACTAGTACTCTTATTTCCAATTGAGGAACATGTCAACTTGAAGCAATCTAAAGCATAGCTTTAAAAATGTTTCATATCTTCTTTAAAAATCTTTGTTTGCATTTGGTTACTTATGGAAGAATGTTCAAATTCCCCCGTCTGCCATTCAAGAATTTAAGGATGTTACACTTTAGGTTCATTGCTCATTGTCCTATTGCTTACGGTTTCTAAACAAAGTTAAACTTTATTTCTTAATAATTTCCCCAATAATAAGTATGTGGTTGGTCTTGTCTCTTCACCTTTGCGATATCGTGTAATCCTGTCTCTAGCTTGGAGTACTGCACAATCTTTGAAACCTAGTTCAAATTAACCTTCGCTAAGAAGTTTTATCTGATAGCTCCAGCTTAGCTGTGATCTCTGTTGATTTATTCCTATGGGCACCATGATGTAATGGAAAGTGCGTGGGCTTTGGAATTATCTACATCTAGGTTCCAAAATCATCCTGATTTGGGGACAATATGCAAGTTATTTAATTACTTTAAGTCTTGGTTTTTGCGACTATAAAATGAGACTAATCAGCTTACCAAGAAGTTCAAAAGAAATCCTGTGTGGTGTGATTGATGTCATTGAAAAAGAGGCCAGTTGAATGTTACTAAGAAGCCTGAGAAGGTAGAATTTTCTTTCATTCAGATATATTAAATGCTAACTAAGGATCAGGCACTTTAGAGTGTGATAAACAAGATAAGCACAGTCTCAGCTTTCACAGAGCTAGCAGTACTAGAATTTAAATTCACCTCAGCCCAGAGTCTAGTCCTCTACTTTGCAGATTCAAAAATAACCTGGAATTGATTGGATTAATGGATGTGTCTTGCTAACAACATTTTTAACATGGATGAAAGAAGCCAGAAAAAGTTTCTCATTTAATGTAACTGTCAAACTGACCCTTGAACATGTTCTAACCAGGCACTTGTATGGAATCAGAAAAAGAAGTTAAAAAGATTCATATATTTGGTGGACTGGGGCTCTGATAGCCAGACAGGTCAATCTCCAAAACAGGAAGATAGACTTTAAAAATAATAATAATAATTTATGTGTGGAAAGAGATGGCACCTGGAATATTAAGTTCAAGAGAATGATATCCAGAATGATACCCTTCTCCTATTTTCCTCAATTTCAGAAAGACTAGCAGATGATATTCTCAAATATTCCTATAGATCTTTAAGGTAGGGATGAAAGTTCTTGCCACAGATCTCTGCACAAGCTGTTATTCTCATGATGAGAAGGGATAATGATGAAAGAAAGAAACAGAACTCTGCACTAAATTTTGAGCAGAGTTTTTTATTATGAACCATCATGTGACAAAGAGAAATTAAGGGAAAAGAAAGAATGCATTCAATTTAGTATCTGCCATCAGGCAAAACAGCAGCTTAAGGTCAAGGACTACATTTCAGGTTCAAGTCAAAAGAAATGTCATTATTTCCACACCCATTTTTAAGTTGTGGATTGTACTCCTATTTAATGATGTGTTTGCTAATATATTATGTAAATTTTTTGAAGGCTGAGACAAGGCCTGGTTTGCCTTTCTATTGGAACCATACCCAATAGACAATACACTCTGCATCAATGCTTAAGAAAGGAATGAATGACCCATCTTATCCTTAAACAAAGTGCACACATATTGTCCAGGCATCATGTGTACATTGGGTCCCCATATAAGATGGTGGTCTCATAAAATCATAATGGAGCTGAAGAATTCCTATCACCTTGTGACGTAACCATACTCAAAAGCGCTAGGACATGCATTACTATTTCGTTCAGCTCAGTCTATCCATGATAACGTCTGGGGTCACTCACTTGGAAGCAGTGTGCTTCCACAGATGTCTCCCCTTTCCAAACCAATGTAACAGCAGGATCGACCCTTGTGGTTCTTATATTATGATTACAAGACAACTTTCTGTGATAACTGTTAGGTAACTTTGAAGAAGAAAAGAATTTCTTACAGCACCAGGAGTGTACAATGCAGGCCAAGGGCACACAGTAAAGTTGAGGATATAGAGTGTGAGAGTGCACATGCATGCATATGTGCGTGCGCTCTCTCTCTCTCTCTCTCTCTCTCTCTCTCTCTCTCTCTCTCTCTCACACACACACACACACATACACACACACACACGTGTGCGTGCATGAGCACAAGCCTGGGGTTCTGTTTTATTAGGCTCAAAGTTGGGGGTCTAGAGTCTCACAGGTAAACTCTTAATTGGTGAATTTAAAGCACAGGAAGAGAAAACAAAAAACAACAAAACAAAACAAAACAAAACAAGTAGCCCAAATGGTCAGTTATCAAATCCACCAAGATCTAAAATAAAAGAGCCTCGGTGGGGGAGGCAGCCTGGCTCGTTATTGAGTCCTGTGGCTGGAAAGGTGTTTATTCAAGATAGCCTTTATTGAGTGGTTGCTCCTCTGAAGTGAAGGCCTGGGCAATGAAAGATTAAGTCAGGCACTTGCTTTGCAAAAGGAAAAGGTCAGGGCTCACATGGCAATTGAGTGTTTGTGGTGATGCTGGTATAAACATATCTACCTTTGCCCTGCCAGGCGTATAGAAGAATAGCACATACAATTACAGTAGTAGGCTACACCTTCTAGGTTTGAGTAAGTGCACCCTGTGATGTTTGCTCAACAAAGAAACAATCTTATGACTTGTTTCTCAAATGTATCCCCATCGTTTAGCAGCGCTCGACTATATTGGTATATATCCATCTACCCATTACCAGGTTCGTTCCAAAATTACTTGAGGTGACTTGCAAACATGCTGCAAGATAACAATAAAAATAATAGCAACAACCAAAATATACAGGAGGAAGTCAAATACAATGCTGAGAATAAGGAAAGTGAAATAAACTAAAGCCAGGAATAATAATCATACATAGAATGCAAGCTTTTAAAATGGACTAAAATAGTGACACTGAGCCTTCTTACACAAGCATTTGAACTTTGCAAGTATATGATGATTTCCTTGGAAAATCCAAGTTCTTTAGAATGTGAGCAAAAGAGAATCTTTAGAAAAAGAAGGGTATATTAGCATTTCTTTAGGTATACCGTCAGATTTCCTTAGGCCTAAATCAATGGTGCAAGGCTGGTTTAAAAACTGTTATTTGAGATTTCAGCTCCTTCAGAATGCTCTTTAAGTAACTTTTCATTTCTATAACTTGCCACTATTCCAATCTTTTTTCTTTTGCTTTAAAAAAAAATCCTGATGATCATTTAAGGCATTCATTCAAAGGCTAGTCTTTGGCTTTACTGACATTGCTGTTTAAATAAGAGAGACCTAATTTGTTAAATATTTAAAAAAAATTAATAAGGGAGCTACATCCAGCCACTGAAAGGAATACAAGTTAAAATATAAAATAGCTGCATTTTGCACTTTCATATAAAAAGTTGGTGGCAGAAACCTCTATGACCCATCTGGAGCTGAGGAGTCTAAGAGTGCACATTTTTGATCTGATAAAGGCAGGCATGCACAGGAGTGCTGATAGGCACTCACTAAAAGTTATGCTTCAGGGCTGGAGAAAAAAGCATGCTCCCAGGAGTACAGTTGTGGTTTTCTTTCCCGCTTAAAAATAAAATAATAAAATAAAATAAATAAAATAAAATAAAGAAAAATAAAATAAAATAAAATAAAATAAAATAAATAAAATAAAGTAAAGAAAAATAAAATAAAATAAAATAAAGAAAATAAAATAAAATAAAATAAAATAAAATAAAATAAAATAAAATAAAATAAAGAAAAATAAAAAAATAAAAAGGTACCGTACTGAATGTAGTTCATAGAAGTGATCGTTTTGGAGCCGCAAATTTCTTCCCACAAAGCAAGAGCAACACAGGCAGGAAAATTATAAATTTGCTAAAACATTTTTAGTAATGGGACTTAACTGGGACACTACAGGAACTTATAAGCATGCCAAAAATTTTATATGAGTGAGTGTGAGCATCTGAAGTCTGTGGTAGGAGACAAATGAATAAGTGTATAAGAAGTGCAGGTAGGTTTGCATACGAACCAATTATTGCACCTAGAAGTTTCATTTTTAATTAAGCACAAAGATTATTTAAAATGGCCATTCATGGCTGAGGGCCACTTAACAAGAAGATGACAGGATCCCCAACAGATTGTGCTCCTGTAAAATAGATCCTGCCCTAGCTGGCCACGGCGCTACCCTCCTATGTAAGAAGAACTTAAATTGTTAATATTATTCTCCTGTGCTTTGTATTATTCAGGTGTGGACTTTATCTTCTAAACACCACTGGAAAAAAAAAAATATATGGCTCCCAGATTAGATGAAAGTTGCTTAAACCTATTCCACCATTAAAAACTGCTTTGCTAGCACAGCTAGCTATAAGCAAGGGGATTACAGAAGTCCTATTTAAAGGAATAAAATATAAAATAGATTAAGATTTGATAAAGATACATTATCAAATAAAGCATTTGTCAACTCTAGCGGATAGTAGAAAGGTTGAATAACTTTTTATACTCTTATGAGGGCTGTGACAATAGGGCATTATTAAGGTGGAGAAAGAGGACCTGATTAACAAGGTCTGCTTGGAATGTGCTGCAGCAGCAATGATAGATAACATTTTAGAAGACCTAGAGCTTAGCTTTGCATCATCTCCAGGTGAGGTAACTCCAGAGTGCTAGTACTTCCAGGAATTGGGTGGAAGCAAATATAATTCTTTCTAAAGAAAGCTAGCATCATCACACGTCTCCAATTGTCTCTAAAAGTTATTTTGCAAATCAATGTAAGCAATGAAAATATGAAACCAGGTGCTCAAAGGGAATATAAGATGTGAATAAAATACAGCAGAAACAGCAGACAACAGAGACACACAGGAGCTTCAAATATAGGTCTTATCAGACACACATTCTAAATAATACCTATTATTTTCAAGGAGATGAAAGAAGAGTGGGATTTCATCAAGTATTCAGAAATTAAAAATAAGAACCAAAATAATGTATGAATGGATGAATTTATTAATATCTTGGACTCAGCTGAATAAAGATATGTCAGGAAAAAAATACCTAGAATAAAGCATAAAGAAATTTTTTAAAAAAGTTGATAATACATAAAAAAGGTTAAAAGACAGGAGTGCACAGTAATAAAAGGTCTAAGCCATATATAATTAGAATCCCAGAAAGGGACAAAAGAGAGATAGGGGAAGAAACACAATTCAAAGCAATAATGGCTAAAAACATTTCCAAATTGACAAAAAAAAAAAAATATGTCACTACTCAAGAGCATTTACAAACTGCAAGAGGGATAAATAAAAAGAAACATCTTCACACCTCACAGTAAAATTGCTGAAAATCAAGAAAAAGGGAAATATTAAGGGGATATATGAGTCAAATTATTTCAAAATAAATAAATGACAATTATACTGAGTCGATTTCTCACTATAAACAATTAAGCCAGAGCAATTGAAGGCTATATTTAAAGTGTTAAAAAGAAAGCACTGCCAACTAAGCATTCTATAGCCAAAAAAAAATTTTTTTTAATATGAAGGTGAGCAGAAAAGACCATTAACAAAATCTTACCCTTTTTCATAAAAAAACACTTAAAAACTAAGTCCAGAACTTTTGAATTTGATAAAAATCATCTCAAAAACTCACAACTAACATCACATTCAATGCTGAAGACTGTAAGAAACAAGACAAGGATATTTGTTCTCACTCCTTCTATTCAGCTTTGTGTTGAAGGTTCTAGCTAGGGCAATCAGGCAAAAAAGAAAAACAGAAAAAAGAAAGACTGAAAAATAAAAAGTATTCAGATTGGAAATGAAGAACTAAAATAGTCTCTATTTGCAAATCACATGAAATTGTATATAGAATTCCTAAGGAATCCACTGAAAATCCCAAACCAAACCAAAACAAAAACTATGAGAACTAATAAATGAGTCTGGCAAAGTTGCAGGATACAAGCTCAACATACAAAAATAAAATTTATTTATATAAACTAGGAGAGAACAATCCAAAAATGCAATTAAGAAAACAACCCTATTTACGTTAGCTTCGAAAAGATGAAGTACTTAGTAATACATTTAGAAAGGGGTATAAGATTTATAATCTGAAAACTATAAAACATTATTGAAAGAAACTAAAGAACACCTAAATAAATTTAAAAATATCTTATACTCATGGACTGGAAGACAATATTTTTAAGAGGACAATACCTCCAAAATTGAACCACAGATTCAATGCAATCCCTATCAAAATCTCAGCTGGTTCCTTTGCAGAAACTGACAAGCGATATTAAAATTCAAGAGGAAATTCAAGGGACCCAGAATAGCTTAAACAATCTTAAAAAAGAAGAACGAAGTTAGAGGACTCATGATTCTTAATTCCAAAACTTACTGCAAATCTACAACAATAAAAATAGTATAATATTGGCATAAGAAAAAGATAAAGATCAATGGAATAGAATTGAAAGTTGAAAAATAAATTCATATTTATGGTTAATTGATTTTTGACAAGGATGCCATGACAAATCAATTGGGAAAAAAATGGGTCTTTTAATAAATGATGCTGGGACAACTGGATATACATGCAAAATAATAAAATTGGATGCCATTCTTACGACATATAAAAAATGTATCATAGACATATGTAATGGCTAAAACTCTAAAATTCTTAGAAGAGAATAGGAATATATCTTTGTGACCTTCGGCCTTCTTAGCTGTGACACAAAAAGCACAAGTGTCGAAAGAAAAAAAAATGTGGACTTTATCAAAACTTAAAACTTTTGTGATTCAAGGATATTAAAAAATGAAAGTATAACCCACGAAATGAGAAAAAAATATTTGCAAGTCACAAATCCTATAATGGACTTGTATCCAGAATATGTAAAAAGCTTTTAACAGTCTATAATAAAAAGACAAATGACCCAATTAAAAAGTGGGGAAAGGATATGAACAGACCTATCTGCAAAGAAGATATGTAAATGGCCCACTGGCACACAAAAAGATGTGCAACATCATTAGCCATCTGAGAAATGCAATTCTAAACCATAATGAGATTCCGTTAGGTACCTACTGTAATGTCTCTTATCAAAAGACAGGTCATTAAGTGGTGAATTGTATGCTATATGAATTATATCTCATTGTTGTTATATATAGAAAAAAATGAAGGTGAAATAAAGACATTTTCAGACAAACAAAACAGATTATCAGCAGCAGACTCATCAGTAGAAGAGAGAGAATTATAGATTAAAATTGGATGACTTCAGACAGAATGAAGACCAATGAAAAGGTAAATATGTGAATAAAAACAAATGAGTACTAACTGTGTGAAACAATATTAATGATACCTTATAGAGATATAATACACATGAACACAGGCAGAGATTTATATACACAACAGTGGCATAAAAATTAAGTGGAGGGTAATAAAGTGTTCTAAGATGCTTGCATTGTCTGGAAGATAATAAAGTAAATAAATATGTTTCGTTAAGTCAAGAATACAGGATGTAACCTCTGATAATCACAAAAAGAATTTTTAAAAAAATATGCATTATTTCTAAGTTAATAAAGCAAAGAACAGATGGCACACTCACACTAGGTAATTTGTAGAGAGTTTAATTAAGGAAAGCTTTATAAAGATGTGAGCAAGTTTAAACAAAATAAAATAAAATATAACAAAAGGAAATAGTGCAGAATTCAAGTGTGTGAAGAATTATGAAGGGTCTGAGATTTTACTCAACCTCCAAGCTAACAAATTATTCTGTTGTAGGTTCAAGGATGCTGGCAGAAGACATAAGACTCCTGGTCAGAGACAAAGGACAGTTTGTCACTTACATCAATAGCAGTAGCTGGAGTATCAGCATTTGTATAGTTCTCTAAGCTTTAAATTCCCAAAGGGTGACACAAAGAGGCTTAGGTAATATCCACGCATGTGGTGGATTGCATTGCAGGAGAGAAACCATGCAAACTGGAAGATAGCAGAAAAAGAGAATAAATATCCTTACTTCATATTCTTCCCACTGTCCAATCTCCTGCTGGTGCCTTCTACTGAACAAAACCAATCAGAAGTCAGAGAGCAAGGAAGTACTTTGATATCATCCAATAAAGTTGACCTTCTGGGGCCAAGGGCAGTTGGAGAAGGATGGAAAGTGGCTCTGATGGAACAAATGGATAAGCAAAGGGGGAAAAATGGAGTAATTTAAAAATAATCCAAAAGAAGGTAATAAAGATGGGGAAAAGGAACATAGAAATGGTTAGACAAGGAGAGAACACTTAATGGGATAGAGATTCAACCCAAAATGTTTAAGTGCTTCAATTAAAAGCAATGGTGGTATGCTTGGATAAAAACTAAATGATCGAAAAGCCCTAATCACATGTCATTTACAAAAGACACTTCTAAAACAAGGAAATAATAATAAAAAAATGTTGACTCTGAAAGTATGGAAAAGAGATGTACCATAAAATATCAGCCAACTGTGTTAATTCAGACAAAGATCTGAAAGCAGAAAAGTTACCAGGGATAAAGGAAGACAGTTTAAAATGTTAAATGGTTCAATCTACCAAGAAGACCTAATAATTCTAAATTTGTAAACTGCTATGCTAAAATTAATTTCTACAAATACAGCCTTAAAATATATAAAGCAAAAATAAAACATAGAGCAAAAATAATTTTAAAAGTCCACAATCATAGTGGGATATTTTAATATCACACCTCTTAGTCAATTATAGAACAAACAAAAAAAAAAATCAGTACAAATACAGAGAATTTGAGCATGGTTGGCACATTTGGCCTAATTAACATATTATCTATAACAATGAATGTAACAAATGCAGGAAACACCTGCTTTTAGCACAACCACATAATATCTATATATTGACTCAAATGCTGGGCCATAAGCTAGTTTCCACAATTTCAAAGGAAAAATCATATAGAGAATTCTGTGACAAAGGTATTGAACTATATATTAAACAGAATAAAACAAACAAGAGAAGCTAGAAATATCCCAATATAGAAAATTAAAATATTTTGAAGTGAATAATAATAAAAATACTTATTAAAGCTTGAGGGATATAGTTAAGATCATAGTTGGAAGGAAATATATGTTCTTTAAATCTGAATATCAGAAAATATGAGGAGCTAAATATTAATGAGCTATGAGCACCCACGTCAAAAATTTGGGGGTAAGAGGAAGAACAGCAAATAAACCAAAGCAGAAGGAGGGAAATAGAAAAGGCAAGAATAGAAAGAAACAATATAGAAGACAGACAATAAGGTCATTCCCGAAAAGCTTTAAAATTGATAAATTCTGGTGCATATAATCAAGAAAAAAATTAGAGAAGGCACAAATATCCAATGTTAGGAATAAGGGCAACACAATGAATCCTTTAGATATTAAAAGTTAAGAGTAAAATGTGAATAATTTTCTGCTAAAACATTAAAAATTTTCGATGAGATACATTTCTAGAAAATACTACTTGTTAAAATTGACACTAGAATAAATAATAATTTAGAATAGTCCTCTTAAACTATTAAAGACTGAGTCATTTATTAAAAACTCTCCTACAAAGAAAACCACAGAGCCAGATGGCTTTACAAGTAAAGTGTATCAGCTATTAAGGAACAAGTAACACCAATATTACATACACTCTTTAAGGAAAGAATAAAAGAGGAACACTCCCCACTTCTAATGAGGCCATCATCTATACCAACACCTCATAAGTATATTATGAGGAAGGAAAATTACAGGCCACTCTCATTTATGAACATAGGTGCAGACTTATCAAAAATATATTTAAAATGACAGGTTAATTTTATGAATATAAGTTTAGTTTACCATTTTATTTTATTATTATTATTATTATTTTTAACACCTACAACACCTGATATTCTTAAGTGGTCTCTCATCTATATACTAACCAGGCCTGACCCTGCTTAGCTTCAGAGATGAGACGAGACAGGACTTAAAAAAATCGACATAATTCATTGCTTTAATAGAATGAAGAAGGAAAACCATGAAATCAACTCAGTAGGTGCAGAAAAGCTGTTTAATAATATTCAATACCCATTGGTGATAAAAATTCTTAGCAAACAAGAAATAAGAAAGAAGCTTCCTCTATTATTGGATAAAGGACATCTATAATAAAGATATGACAATATTATATTTGATATCTATCCTTTTGAGATCAGGAATAAGACTAGAATCTGTGCTACCAATACTCATATTTGACATTATACTGAAAATTCCTAAGCAGTATAGCAAGCCTAGACAAAGGCATAAAAGATATAAAAATTAGAAAGAAATAAAAGAAAATGTCATTAATTACAGCTAATATGAGCATGTATATAGAAAACCTAAAAATGTTTTCAGTTAAATTTTTAGAGTTAAAGTGTGAAAATAATTCTGTAGATAAAAAGATCAATACACAGAAATCAGTTGTTTTCTCATTACAACAAATGATGGAAAATCAAAATTTAAAAAGATATCCAAAATAATACAAAAATACCAAATATATAAGAACTTGTCTAACTACTATGTGCAAGGCATCTATGTTACAACCACACACACACACACACACACACACACACACACACACACAAAACACAAACAAAACATGATTGCAACAAATTAGAGTCAACTGTGAAATTCCCCAAAACTTAACTGCTAATAGGCTATTGTTGACTGGAAGCCTTACCTATACCATAAACAGTGGATTAACACATATTTTGGATATGTATTATATATTGTATTCTTAAAGTAACTAGAGAAAAGAAAGTGATATTACGAAAATCATAAAGAAAATATATTTATTATACAAATACTGTACTGTATTTATCTGTGCTGTTGGTTTACATGGTTTATTTTAGGCTATGCAGTTCTGGGAGTTCTTTCAAACTGTTGATTGAAAAAAAAACATATAAGTGAACTCGTGCAGTTCAAACCTGTGGTGTTCAAGGGTCAACTATTTACCATATGGCAAGATATAGCAATTTCATAGATTAGTAATGCTAGTCTTTAAAAAAATATTATCTCTCTAAACTGGTTTAATGAATTTAATGCAATCCAGTTGAAATTCCAGCAGGTCTTTCTAGAACTGTGAAGCTAATTCTACAACTCTACAATTAATAAATTGAAGAAGAACAAAATGAAAAGTCTTGCTCTCTTGAAAACT
Source organism: Eonycteris spelaea (assembly GCA_003508835.1). Classification (NCBI taxonomy): domain Eukaryota; kingdom Metazoa; phylum Chordata; class Mammalia; order Chiroptera; family Pteropodidae; genus Eonycteris; species Eonycteris spelaea. The sequence goes on along the minus strand of PUFA01000024.1, from coordinate 2,698,909 downwards.
GAGACTTTTTATAAGTATAGTAATTAATGCAATGTGATATTGGCATAAATAATGATAAATAAATTAATGAAATATAAGAGCCCAGAAAGACCCATGGCCAGATGGACAACTGAATTATGACAAAAGAGGTACTACAAAGTTGTGAGGAAAGGATAATCCTTTAAATGAATGAGGCTCTAACTATATCTATTTATGTGGGAAAAAATAAACCAACCTTTACGCCTTCACACCTTCATACCACGAGAAAAAAAAATCAGTGATCACAGATTTAAATGTGAAGGGCAAAACAATAAATTTTTGGAATATTTAGGGAAATTTTCTAAGCAGTACATAAAAGTATAATTATAAAAAGATAAATTTGCTTATATTATATATAAGAACTTCTGTTTATCAAAAGATGTTAAGGGACAGAATAGAGAATATACTTAAAAAACATAATTAACAAAGAACAGGCAACTAAACTATAAAAAGAACTCCTAAAAAAGAATAAAAGACAATCCATCATAAACATGGGCAGAAGACTTGAATTAGTAGCTATCAAAAGAGGATGTCCAAATGGCAGATAATCATGTGAGAAAGTGCTCATTTCATTAGTCATAAAGTCAAATTTCACCACAAGATACTGCTATTGTGATAATTCTAGTAATATTCCAAATGTCTAGCATGTAAAGAACTTGGGAAATTCATGCATTGCTGGTGGTGGTGAAAGTTGGTACGATTAATTTGAGAAACTGGCAGTATCTACTAAAGCTGAACATACACGTACCGCGATTTCACAATGCCTCTCCTGCATATATATCATACAGAAATGCATGCACTTGTGCACCAAAAGTATACCAAATGTTCATTGTAGCAGTATTAATAATACTCAAAAGCTGGAGATAGCCTAGATGTTTATGTATTAGAACGGAAAAAAAAATAATTAAAGAATTACAGCTACTTGTAATAACATGAAAGACTATCGCAAACCATATTGTTAAGGGAACCAAGTCAAGCACAGAAGGGTCATAGTGTATGATTCCACTTATATAAAGGTCAACACCAAACGAACCACTCTATTGTGCTTAGGAGTGGATACTTATGGTCAAACTGAGTTGGTTACTATGAAAATCTGGATTGGTGTGAGGTGCTTCTGGAGGACTCGCAATTATACATTTCATGACCTAACATCGGTGCTTGCCTTGTGATGTCATTATGCATTTTTGTTTGTGAACTTCTTTCCTGTATGTGTATTCTCTTTTCCAGGATAAAGGGTTAAAAAATTTCATTTGATAAGAAAGGGAGAGTAAAGGTAGGACACATTTTTTCTGAGGGTTAGGAAGGCTAGGATCGGTGGGGAGAGACAAGAAAGGGAGGTGCAAAGGGGTAGAAAAGACTCAGTTGGGGAGGAACTAGGAGACAAATTGTTTCCTTTGCAATTTTATAGCCTCAAGGTAAAAGAAACAACAGCCACCCTAGGGATAACCTGCTGTTTGGTACCAAGATATCAGCCTCATTGTTTTAGCAATCTTTGTCAGTTATGAGAAGGAAAATCTCTTTTATTAACTTCCCTTTTGATAGAAAAATGTCTCTGCATTCTCTTAGGCTATACTAAGTCTGACAGTATTCTTTATCTTTTATATCGTATAGTGCTTTATTTAGAATTATTTTTTGTAAATCTCTTGGATTCAAAACCTAATTCTTCTGTTTGCTTGCTTCAAAAATGTGAACGAGCTAATTCTAATAATTCTTGGTACAGATCTTCAAGGTATTTGGGAGAAAATTAAATATTTAATGCTAATCTACAAGACAAAACTATTTAGGTTCTTATTCCTCAAAGACTTCTTTTCTTTTTGGCCACTGATGTCTGCAGGTATTATTCTTTTTTTCCCATAGGGGTTAGAGGAAGAGTATAAAGCCTGTAAATGGATACTCCTTGGATTTTTACTGAGAAAATGCCAGGAGAGGGGAGACACAATTAAGATCTCATTCCAATCAATGAATACTCTTTCTTGAGGTTAAAAACTTAAGCTGGGAAGCGGAGCACAATACACTTTTGAGAAAAAGTATTTCCAGTGATTCCAAAGATAGGCAGTTTTCACTTATCCTTTTCTCTAAAAAGAAAGGAGTCGTCTGCCCCTGTGTGTGGGGGTGGGGTGGGGGTGTAGGGGTGTGGGGTGGCAGAGGTGTTTGGGAGTATGGAGAAGAGAAACTTCAGCCATTGATTGCCTCTCCTGTTAGACTGCTCAAACTATATCATTTTTAGAGAGCAGTCATGGCTGCCTGCAAGAGTTTTCGATGAATACAGGGATGATGACAATAATGATGATGTTGAAAGTTTATTTCTTTTATTATGTCTCTAGTTCAAGTACCTGCAAATACATAACTTTTATTTTGCTAGAATAACCTCCATATATCTGTATGCTTTTACATCAAACTCTTTAAAAACCCGTACATAGAATCTAGACCATAATTCAAGGAGTTGGATGTAAGTGAGGGCTCTGCCTGGCACACTGCATCAATACATGTTACCGATCATCATGATTAGCATTGTTAATTTTATCCCTTAGGGGAACTACCATTTCATCTTGGCTTGGCCATTGCATTGTTATAAAGTATCTTGGAGACCACACCCACGGTGTGACCTAGGCCAGTACTACTCTTTATTCATTCTCAGTTTTGACATCAGGAAAATGAGGAATTTGGACTCCATAAGCTCTTTGACTCACAGATTTTCTGCATCCATGGAAACTCTAGGTTTCCTCAAAAGCTGGGAGTTAGCGACCCCTGGGTGTCAGCGGTGGTTGGTGCCATGGTATGTGTTTGTGTGTGGTCGTGGGCCGGGGTGAGGGGAACGCAGGGATAAGGAGGAGGGGGTTTTGTGGGTTTCTGCAGGAGGCAGCAGCTTTGCCTTTCTCTGGGTAGATGTTGTACAGGTTAAGAAAACCTGTTGAAACAGATGCCAGGGACAGATGTTACCTAATTTGGTCAAATAAAAAACTGTGTGTATAACATTTGGAAATCCTCAACAGAGTACTGAGATGGGTGGGGGCACTGAAGAGCAGAAACATAATGTCACCCAAAATTTCAGAGTTGATGCATCTCAGAGGGTCAGCATAATGTAATTACTATTTCAAATAGCCTGGGTTTTGAGGACTCTTCTGGGTTGGAAGCTCGACTGCACCAATTACTAATGCTATATTGTTCAAGGGACTCTATGGCTTTGAACCCCAATTTCCTTATCTGTAAAATGGGATATCTAATTTATGAGGCTGTTGTGAGGGGGACTATGACAAAGTAGAGAAGGGACTCATTAAATGAGAGCTGCTCTTATTAAAAGAAAATCATTTTTCTAATTCCCAAGACACCTTCGGGTTTACTCATGCCTGAGAATTTTCAAACATCTCTAGTTTTCTATTCTGATTGTACTCCCTGCTCCTCTATCCCCGCTACCCCCGCCCTGTCTTGGGCTACAAAGTGGAAGGAGGAAGAGGCACGTGGAAGAAGGGCTGGGGCGGACCTAGCCCTATGGCCCCCTGGCCTCCTGGCACAGTGGGGCCTGTAATGGCGGCCCAGCCACAGTTTAGGTGATCTCGGATTGCAGAGCAGGAAGAATGGAAGGGTCTGGGGGTCGGCGCTGCCCTGACCCCCTACCCAGCCTGCAGTCCGCCAGGCAAGGCCGGTCAGAGAGCCGGCTTAGCTGGGTCCCCCACTCCCGCCCCCCGCCCCCCCCGGACCCTGGGCTCAGCCGCGTGCTCCAGCGCCCACCTGGAGAGGCGGCGGCCCGATCTGGGGCTCCAGCAGCCGAGGCCCCAGAGCGTGCGGCTGAGAACAGACGCCAGAGCCCCGGGCCCTGCACCGGGCCAGCCCGGCTCCGGGAGCCCTCCCCGCCCCCTCTGCGCGTCGCCCCGCCGCCCGCGGCCCCCACCCACCGGCCGCTCCTCCCCTCTCCCCACCCTCCTCCTCCGCCCCCTCCCCTCCCCCGCCGCCTCGCCGACTGCTCGGCCGAGCTTCTAAGCTGCCCGGGCCCGGAGCGCAGGCGGAGAGGCCACCGCACCTGCAGCGCGCACGGGCAGCCGAACGGGCACCTCGCCTTCCGCCGCCCGACCTCCTTCTCCCCGCGCCAGGTCTCCCATGACGCCCGAGACCCTCAGCCGGCCACAATGACCACTTCCCTTCAAGATGGGCAGGGCGCCGCTGGTAGGGCGGCTGCCCGGGACTCTCCGCTGGCGGTCCAGGTGTGCGGCGCTGCCCAGGGGAGGGGCGACGCCCGTGACCTGGCGCCAGCCCCCTGGCTGCACGCGCGAGCGCTCCTGCCCCTCCGGACGGGACCCGCGGCTGTGCTGCAGACAGGTAGGCAGCCCTCCGAGGGCGCGGGGGAGTGTCCTGGGTTGGCAGCCGGCGAGGGGGTGAGGAGGCGGTCCTGGGGGGTGAGCCATGTGCCCAGAGCTGGGCCAAGTTTGTGAAAGTCTCTGAAGACAATTCCGTTTGAGCTGGCTTCCACCGGATCAGCAGGACATTGCGATCTCGCAGAGCCTTATAAATAGCATCACCGTTTCATTGAGAGCTCGCGATCTCATCGGTGTGAACTAGGAGGCCGAGCTTCAGGCTGACCACCCATCTTCCTTCTTTCTTCGTGTCCCTGCATTTTAAAAACAAACACGCACCCTTTTTTATTTTATGTATCTTAAAAATCGTAGCATAAATGAGTTTACCTCCCACATGAAGTCTTACTGCGACCCTGGAAAAGCAAAGCACGGATTGACATTTGAGCAGTCTTGCTGTTCAGCAGGAAAGAATAGGGGCTTTAAAAGGTCTCCCAATCTCCATAGCATTCAGCACTAAGTGCCTTTAGAGTTCTCTGTTTTGCACCTACTTTAGGAAAGAAAAAGCCTGCAGTAATACAAAAATCTATAGTCTTTTATAGTCATATATTTAAATGGTACTTTCTTTCCCCCAGATTTGCAAAGTGCTTCAACTTCACAGAAGTTAAAATTACTCTGCAGTGGACTAGAGTACATTTATACGAGCAAGTTCTATTCACTTTCCTCCTCAAAAACACTGCCTTGTGATTTAGTATCTATAAGCACTTGAAAAATCAACAGACTGTGTGTGGGCAACATTGTGAATGAAATTTGAAGTGAGATGAACCACAGCTATAATTAATAAACCATAACTTCCCGAAGTAATTAGTAAAACAGCATAGGGATGAATTCACTAAATTTTTATAGGCTTTGTCAATTTAATGGATGCACAACAATATCTAACTCCTTGGGATGATTTTTTGCACCAGTAATTATAAGTCTATAGTTTGGCTTCAGGAAAATTATCAAAGTCCTGGAAATGGGGTTTCTATGCCTGGTGACTTGTTTTAAAGGCCAAAAACAAGAACAGTAAAAGGATAGGATACTATAGATGATCGACTTATATCAATTAACATATTTTATTTTGACCCACAGAAAGTAAATTACAGGCCTTTGCTGTATACTTTATAAAATATTAGGGTTGTCACAGAGTTGTACATGTTGGCTTGAACTTTTTAGTCCTCACAGCAATTATATTTTATGCCCTGTTTTATGTAAATTACATCCTATGTTCTCTTGGTGTAGGAGAAAAAAGAAGGATCTTGATGTCCTGGAAATGCCATCTATTCCGAATCCTTTTCCTGAGCTGTGCTGTTCTCCATTTACATCTGTGCTGTCGGCAGGCCTGTTTCCCAAAGCAAATTCAAGGAAAAAACAGGTATGCCTTTAAAAATTTTCTAATTCAAAAATCTTAGGTGTTCTGAATCTATACAGGCTTCAAGATATTCATTAATTTAACAATAGTAACAAAAGATTAGCATGGCCTATTTTAAATAACTATTGACGGACATAGTTCTTTGGCATTATTTTCCTTTAAGGGCCTTGGTTTTCACAGCTCTATAATGGGAATGTTAAAACTTACCTGTTAGGCTTTTGGGATGAGTTAAATGAGAAGAATATAGTAAAGCACAGGCAGAGCTAGTCACAGAGCTGGTGGGTAAATTCTATGTGATAATAGATTATCAATTTTAAGTCAGAAATTGGAAGGGGGAGCAGTGGTATTGGGATGAGAAGGGGATTGGCTAGCTCCTTTAATACCTTTTTTAATCTTTCATACGTTTCAGCTCAAGCCAACTTCATTTACTGAAGGCAAGTGATAGAGTGTGGCAAAGGTAATTGGAGTTTAGGACTCGACATGTCTTCTTTATTTCAGTGAATTCCTCAGTTTGGAGGCTTCTGGAATCAGAAGGCAGATGACTTGTAGGGGGTGATTAGAAGATAGACTTTATTTTTACGATTTCCTTTGTTTACGAGTTTCTAGTTTGGGACTGACTTAAGCAAATTAGATTAGAATGAAGCGGCTATGGAGAGATCCATCATGATCATACATTTTGCCAAACAAAACAAAACAAAACACAACAGTGTATCGTAGAATAATCCTATCTTTTAATATTCTCCCTCCCAGATTTGAATCTACAAAACAAATAGAGGATTCACTAGGCAAAATGTACCTGCTCCTGCAGAATAGAAGTAATACATTTAAACAGATGCTTGCAGCGAGGGGAGGGATAATGAACATAGAGAAGACAGTTGATCATTTTCCCCCATCTATTGTTCCCTTTTCTTTTTCTGTACTTTTGCTGCATGTGATGGGTTTAATAATGTGTGTTTATAGTTTTAGCAGTGTAGGAAATACCTTAAGAAATAGATGAATTCTTGATAACATACAGCAGTAATAGAGACAGTAGGGAAACATTCCATGGACTATAGTGTTTTGATGGAAGTCTGATATAACAAGTCATATGTACTATTTTTTTGGGGGGGGGGTGAAATTTAATGGGTGTGTGTGCTTTTTTGACAGGGATTGGAGAAAGTAGGAGAAAATATTACCAGAGCAGAGGTATGTCCTAAATTAGTCTTTGTTGGGGGAGGCAAGTACTTATTTAATTTGGGGAGACTGTGACTTTGGATGGTAGGGTGAACAAGGAAGAGACTTTCTTGAGAGCTTTATTATCAGGGTGAGGTTTAAAGTCCTACGCCAAAGAAAAATGCCCTGCCGGAATGTCTGGGCCCTTTGAAAGTTTGGCTTTTTGAAATGTGGATGGGGGAGTATGGATGATAGATTTGACTGTGTGTTATTGTAGTAGGAAAAAATGATTCTGGATTGTCTGTGTGACCCAGAATGGGAAAAGGAAATGTCTGAGGATGATATAGTTAGTAGTCATCTATGGAGTTTAATAGATTTCCCTATTTGTGGAGGGCCTATTATGTTTTTCGTACCATCCTAGGCTCTGAGGCACTGAGCTAAGCAAAAATGCCTTCTGAAGGGTGTTTAAGTAGATGAGGCTTCAATTTGGGTTTGGGTTACGGGTTAGATGTTGAACAGAGGAAGGAGCGGAGGGAGAGGCCTGGGCTTACTCTGACTTTAATTTTGTACATTTGGGAAAATGCCTGTGTCTAAGAGATGTGTTCATGGGGCAGGTTTCTTTTGAAACTGGAGAGAAAATAAGTGTTGTACACTTATGTTAATGGTGAAAAAGAGAAAGAGAGCGGGTTGTCAATATCAGGGTCAAGTCAGGGTGTGCCCTAAGTGTGGATCGTCATCATCTTAGAGTAAGACATCTTACCTTGGGGAATGACATTTCTTCAGGTCAGGTTTAGCAAATTGCCAAAATGGGAAAAGGGCATTTTGTTACTATTGACTTCGACTGGTTCCTGCTTAGGCCTTGTGTCCTGTTTCCACAGTGACCTTTGCAGAGAGCACTGCACCCACACAAACAGCTGTGCTGTTTCATGAGCAGAGAGTTCTGGCCAGAGTCCTGGAGACCAGTCCCAGAGGGGATGCTCCCATTGAAAAGGGACCTTTTCTAATTATCTCTCCCTTTGGCCCAAGGGTTGGGGTCTCTAAACCCAAAGTTGGGAAGAGGAAGGTTTCTTTCTATGTTTCTTTCCCCATGTGGACTTTGCATTAGAACTTATCCTTTGTTTTTATTCTTTTGTATATACTCAATTCTTTGGAATGAGGAAGGTTTTAGGAACAGATGACTCTATGTTAGTAATTTATTCAAGGTCAGTATCTTGGTGACATAGATTACCCTTTTACAAGATGGTATTCCTGGTCCAGTTGTCTCTGACCTTTGGTCGCAAAGATGTAAATGCAGTATGTGATAGGTACTATTGAATGTTATTTATGGTTGAAACAGTATAGGAGATAATGTCTCTTTTCTTTATATTTTCTCTTTCATTTGGTTTGTTTAACCATTCCTGTCATTTTAGCAATTCTTTTCTCCCCGAAGAAAGATTGAAAAATTGCACTGTTATATACAAATAAATGACCAGAAAGTTTGAAAGAATCCATACTTGAAATGTTAAGTTTCCATGTGTCTTTTTGAAACCACAGTCAAAAACCATTTTACAGGCCATAATTATTTTTATTTATTTATTTATTTATTTTACAATTTGAGATGCCTACATTATGCATGGGTGGTAAAGTACATTCAAGCCACAAATAGGATATGCTTTATCTCTTTTTGCAAATAGCATGTCCCAAAGTATACAATACTGTTGGCTTCTAGCATTTTCATTTAAAAACAAGAGCTGGAATGAGGTAGAATCTGGATTCTTTACTCCTTCTCCTCCTAGTATTTTTTATAATACTGGCCAGACACATTTTTCAGGCACATTTCTTTGTTTTCACCAATAAACAGATTTATAGTGTACCTTGCTTTATATACATGGTCCAGAAAAGTACTTGCAATTTAACTTTTATATTAAAAGTGATTTACCTTATGCATTTAGATATCTCTTTTTATTTTTCTATCTCTGATTGAAATGTACCAGAACTCATCCCTGAGCACTCGTTATTTGAAGAAAGGGAAAGAATAAGCGATCTTTAGCCCTTCCAGCAGAATCAGTTCTGGTCTGAGTCTGTCATTCCCAAGGTAATTTTTGTGCTTGGACCCAGCTTGTGTAGTAGCTCTGTCTAATTGCTTCCCAGGACTATGTAGTAAAACATTCAAAAGAGAGCTTCTGAAGATTTTAAAAATAAAAAGGCACCTATGAAAAACTGTGTCATGGACTGTTGGAGCTGGAAGAGATCTTCGAGATCATTTAGTTGAATGCTCTTCTTTTACAGATGAGTAACGGAAGCTAAGAATTGCTGTGTGTCTGAAAGTGGCACAGCCAGGACCTGAAATCTAGATTTCTTGAGGCTTTGACAGTCTTTTTTTTGGGAAGGTACAAATTTCCAAAGAAATCTAGAACCATGAGATTAGTATAAGTAACAAACTCATATTGGTGTTATTAGTTATTACTCCGCCCATAATATAAGAGCAGGAGTGACATATACCATTTGTAAATATTCATCTAAGGACTGTGAATCCTCTTTTCTTCCCCCTTTTGCAAATACAACTGTCTGTGTTTTTTTTTCCTCCTCTAGCTTTCTTCTCCATCTTCTCCTTAACATTGATAAGCAAAATCTATCAAATAATTGGTTATATCACCAAGATTTATTGGTACTACTAATAAACCAGCTTTCGTGAGTAGTTTCAGTTCACAGGATATTATCTCACAAGCACATACAAGGGAGTTGTCACCCATTTTTAAGCTTTAAAAAAGAAAGTGCAAAAGCCAGAAGTGGTTTGCCCTTATTTCCACAGTTTAAATGAAGGGAGATCAAAAAGATGATCATGTCTTAGTGTGATTTGCCCATTACTACACGTTTCTAGTCTATTCTGTATTGAATTAAGCCTTCTTATTATTTCAGAAAAATAAAAAAAATCTAAATAATTAAGAAATTGCTTTTTTGTATGCTCTGCCTTTGGAATTTTTCCCTCTCACATATCAGGGACTATAAAAAGATAAGTTCATCTCTGTCTTCAAATTAAGGGGCCTGATGTCAGTCTTTTGTGATGTCAGTAATTGTTCCAATCTGTATAGTACTGAACTTGTATGTGTAGTCCTATAGGAATCTCATGTGGCTACTCCGTTATTCAAACTCTCATATATTCATTTCTCTAGTATATATAGTAGAAAGCAATTAATTGTACCCCCATTCCCATTTTCTAGATTTAGCAGTTATCAAGATTTTGCCACATTTACTTCATCTATTCCTTTAAAAATTTTTTCTTGTCTCTGTTGAAGCATTTTCAAGTAAACTTAGCACCTTTTGTTATTGTATCCTTACCTAGTTTTGTATGAATTTCTGAAAAATACATTTTCTTAAATAACCAAAATGCCATTATTCCCTAACAAAAGTATTAATTTTTTGGCATAATTTAACACCATTCATTATCAAGTTTTTTCAGTTGGAAAGATAGATAAAATCCTCAAATTACAAGCTGATTATATTTCAAAAGCCTTTAAATTAGCTTTTGGAAATTTAAGTTCATTTTCATATGAAGCAACATTGTAAATTTTATTTAGGCCCCCCAGCCATTTTGCAGAATCCCATTTAATGTAAAATGAAATGTAAATATCATGCAGAAAGAATAATAGCAACAATACTTGCTCCTATTAGGGTTTCTAACATATATCTTTCTAACAACAATTGCTACTTTGAATATTGGCACTTGATGAATATCATTTATTGTAGAGGAATTTGAAAGTACACAGATCTTTGTAGCAAACAGGCTTTGGAGCAGTACTTCTCAAAGTGTAGTCACTGGACCAGATTTCCTCAGAATGAGCAGGGATGCTTGTTAAAAATCTCCCTAGAGCACACACAAATGGCCAACAAATATTTGAAAAGGTGCTCAACGTCGCTAGCTATTAGGGAAATGTAAATCAAAACCACAATGACATACCATCTTACACCTGTTAGAATAGCTATAATCAACAGGACAAATAATAATAAATGTTGGAGAGGATGCGGAGAAAAAGGAACCCTCATGCACTGCTGGTGGGACTACAAATTGGTACAGCCACTATGGAAAACAGTATGGAGGTCCCTCAAAAAACTAAGAATTGATCTACCAATTGCTCAGTTAGCAATCCCTCTAACTGAGTATTTACCCCATAGGCTTGAAAACCCATATCTGAAAAAATATTTGCACACTCATGTTCATAGCAGCATTATTCACAGTGGCCAGGACATGGAAGCAACCGAAATGTCCTATAATAGATGATTGACTAAAGAAACTGTGGTACTTATATACAACAGAATATTACTCAGTCATAAGAAGAGATGAAATATTGCCATTTGCAATAACATGGATGGACCTTGAGATAATCATGCTAAGTGAAATAAGCCATATGGAAAAAGTTGAACATCACATGATATCACTTATATGTTGGATATAAACCTAAAAGCAACAAAGGAACAGGACAAACAGAGACTCATGGACATAGACAATACACTAGTGGTTACCAGAGGGTAAGGGTGGGGGAGCGGGGAGATGGGGTAAAGAGGGTCAAATATGTGGTGACAGAAAGAAATCTAACTATGAGAAGTGAACACACAGTGTAAATATATATGCCTTTCTGTTAAAGTGTACAGATGAAACTGGATTTTGTTAACCAATGTCACCATAAAATTAGTTAATTAATTAATTTAAAAATATAAATAAAGGTACTTGGACCTCTTGCAAAACCCACTGAATAGTAACTTCCTGGTGAAGAATATAGGAATTTGAGTTTTAAAAAATTCTCTTTGTGTTATGTACAGAATCAGGTTCTCTTATTCTTGCTGCTTCAAAATTGTGGACAATTGCATTTAGTTGAGAAAAGGTAGGGATATTACAAATGGACTTTAGTTGGTATTTTATCAACGTATTGATTGTTTGGAGTAAACAGAACCTCACATGAACTCGCCTGAAAGGTTGTGTTATAGTACCTAGGGGACAAAAGTTCACAAATCTCATGAGAGGTTGGAATTGAGAATTAGAAAATCAGCAAAAATCGGGGCAGCCACTTCCTCCATTTTTTCTCTTTTGTTTTCCAACCAGCACAGCACATAGCCTTTGCGTCTTGTCAGTCTGTTTCATTCCCTGACATTTTCTGCAGTCTTGCCTGTGTGTCAGTGCATATGACCCCAAATGGCCACCCCTATTGGAATAAATATTTCCTCCTATTAGTGGATCAGCACTTGATAACTGACTAGTGTCTATCTGGGCAGAGGTTTTAGCCCAGTGTGTCCAGCTTTTATTCAGTCAGCTGTGGCCAAGGGGCCCAGAGACCGGGACCACACCTCATTCAGCAAGGGTTGTGGAAACAGATTTTGTGAGCAGGAAGTGCAGATTCAGTAGGTGTGTGGCTTATAGAGGTGAAGAGGAAACAATGGACAGCTAGTGAGTGCCCCGGGGTGGGGGTGGGGGGGGGAAGATCTCAAACAAAAATAAGAGGGCACAAAAAAAATTCTTATGTGTATGATATATGGTGATCCACTGATTAGTTGAATTAGCCTAGAGAGTTCACGGTGTCCATTTCTTTCACCTCAATTTACTTAATTCACTTGCAGTGTACTTACTCGTGTTTTCAGTTGATGCCACCCTTCATTGATGGTGACCTTCTTTGACCATTGTCTTGAGCTCACATCCTAGTGAGGTCCCTTAACCTCCAGTGACAGGAGCTACCAACTCCAGATTCTCTACTTAATGCTAATTACCTTCATTTGTAGCAGAAGACAGCTGTCTCTTCGTATTTTAAAACTTCAAATCCCTAGCGGGTCTTCTGTTTGTCATGGTTTTATTTCCAGTTTGAAAGTTACTTCTAATTTTTGGTTAATTTGGAGGATGCATTAGCAGTTCAAGCTTTGTCTGCAATGTGAGTTTTATTTTTCACTTCCTTGGAAGCTCAGCTTCTGGCTTACTTTTCCCTAGGGGCATATATATATTATCTATCAAGAGAAGGAAAACTGGAGTCATTCATGGTTCAATATAAATGAGTATCTTAATTAATATAAAAAAGCTTTCTGAAGTCTTACAGATGTGCTTTCAAAAATGTCAGCTTATATGGAATATTAATAAATTCTGTTTTGTAAGTGCACACCAATGTGTATTTGAGCAGAGACAAACAGACTTAGGAATTGTTCTTTTGGCTCTCTAGATAAAGGAAGCTCAAGGGAGAACCTAGAAAATACCCACAGGCCTTTGCCAAGGTAAGGGAGCTGAAGGGAAGCTTTCGGAATCAATTTGGAAGAGAAATAGTAGAGCTGATATGGGAAGAGCATCCTTCACTTTTTGTCCTTTTCTTTGGTCCTTCTTATTTAGTATTCTTCAAAGCCACAGAGAAAATAGCATAAATAAGAAGATTAATACTCTTAACCAGTTTACAAATGCTTCTATCTGTTCCAAAAAATATTTTATAATTTGACTGTTTATTCACACATATTCTTCCATAGATGTAATAATGTTACTTTTAGTAGTAGTTAGGTTGTTACGGCAGTCGGTTAAAGTTGTTTGTTTTTTTTTTAACCTGTAATAGCGCCAAAGAGTAATACATTTCCAGCATCCAGTGCACCATTTTTAATATTGTTTCCATGAAGAGATGTGAGTCAATATGATTTGATTAAAATATATTAGATTGGAAATCAACAAGCCTAGTTTTTAATATGGTTTTGCTAATGAGTGATGTGATATGAGCCCATTGCCTACACTTTCTGAGCCTTTGAGCACAACAATTTCATCCTGTTCCGAGAGCAATCGATTCTGATGGTTCTTGAAGTACAAATGACACTGTCTAATAGATACAGGAGTCTTGGGAGGTTTTTCTGGTTCTGTTGGTCTCAGAAGTTATTTCTCAGTCTTTGTTCAGAACTTCTCACATGATCACTACACCTTCTTTGATAAAGAGCCCATATGGGGTGCAATGGTGCAAGGATCATGGGAGCCACCTTTATGGAGATGGTGTGGGTAGGAGGGACTAGTTAAACTAGAAGTTGTGCATCAGAGTCAAGGTCCAAATATTAGTGAGTCAGAAAAGATATCATATCTAGAAAGGGCCAGGTTGGGTGGTGCATTTGTATTTAACATAGAAAAAGGGATATGAGATTAGAAGTGAATATTTGAGGCTGGCATAGGTCCACGATGTTCTAGGATCTGCTTGGCTTAAAGAGTTTGGGGTTGTTATAGCCTCTAAGTCCTCTCAATTCCTCTTGCTCCACCTTCAAGCCATTTATTTGATTGCTCAAGCCAGAAACCTGGGACACTTCCTTCTGGTCTTGTGGAGTACTACTGCATGTTTTATCACAGTATGCTTGAATCCATAAACTGCTCTCTATCTCCACTGCTGCCATCCCACTTTAAGCCACTGTCTTCTCATGTACAGGAGCCTCATTAATGACCTCCTTGCTCCTTTTTTTGGCCTGTTTTGGTCCATATACTTGCTATAGTGAATGTAGGTTATAATGTAGAAATATAGGTTATATCACGTCCCTCTGGCAAAAAATTTTTGAAAGCTTAGAATAAAATCCAAATGTTTGCCTTGGCTTATAGGACTCAACGTGGTTTGCTTCTGTCTATTTCTGAAATCTCACCTGCATTCTACTCTTTGTTCATTATACCCAGCCATGGAGGAGGGGCAGTTCTACTTGTTTGTGAACTCAGTAAGGTTTTTACTACCAGAGACTTTTGCTTGACTGTTTTCTCTGCCTGGAACTTCTTTTCCTGGCTCTTTACCTAGCTGACTCCTCTTTATTCTTTAGGTCTCATCACAAGATCATCTTATCAAGGAGGCCTTTTTTGGCTAGTCTACCTAAAGTATCTCTCTACACCTGTCCCCCCCCCCCCCCTGCCCCCTACCCTATCACATTTTCTATTGTACTTCTTTGGCTGTATTTACCATAATCTTAATTGTCTTATTTATCTATTTTATCTAATTATTTATTGCTTTTCCCTCTAAAAAGATATCTTAAGTTTGTTGTTGCTGAGTTTTTTTCATTAAAAGAATGAATAACTGATTATTTAAGATAGTTAAAATAAATTTTAATAAATTTTATTTTGACATTCTAATCACGATCAGTCATTTTTTTCTCTTCATCAAATTAAAAAAAATTCTGATTCTTTTAACACATTTTATTAACAAAGATAAAATTATATGCTAGAATCCTGGATCTGTTGGATTTTAGTAGTATGTATCTTTTGCTTTTATTACACACATAGGAAATTTTGATCATGTGTAATGAAATTAATGGGTATATTTCTGATTTTATATATTACTTTTTTTAGTGGAATTATAGTAAAAAGTGCTTGGTGAACTGACATACTTTCTTCCAAGTTACTGTGTGTTAAAAATCCACACATTTTGAAAAAAAATTAAGTGGAAATATCAATTGGGTTTATAATATGAGTGTCAAAGCAAGGGGTAGATGTTAGCAAATATTTTAATTATTAACTATTAATGTCATAGGTGAATGATTTAGGCCAATGCTCAAATCATGTGGAAATGGGGAAACATATACCCTTTGAATATATACAAAGACTTTCCAAGGGATATACAAATTCATAGGTTTGAGAGAATCAGTTTCTAAATCCTCATCTTCCATATGCACTTCTTCCTTAAACTTATCCTCATGAGAACCCACCTGTGTTCACAATAACCTTCTCACCTGGTACATTACCCTGGGGCATGCAAACCTCCAGGACATCACGTACAGGGCAAGCTGCCTTTAATGATTAATCAAAGCACCACAAATCAGAAGGGTTTCCTCTCTTTTTATACTTGAAACATATTTCTGTTAAGGGTAGATATGCTTGGAAATGAGAATTTTGGCTAGTGTTGAAATGTTCTGAATTTAGATATATAATGGTGTGCTGGGAGTAATGACAGTTTTTATTTTTCAATCTTCAGTTATTAACTTCAGTTCTTCCCTCTCCTGACTGTTGTCAGACAATGTGTAACTCTTGAGGAGGAGGTTCCTATGAAAAAGGCAAATAGTGCATTAGTGAGAGATAGTGAATGCCAAAAATGGCCTTGTCATGTATTGAAATGTATTCTCCACTATTCTCAATACTCGGGGCACATCAGTAGCTGAAAGAAAATACACCCAAAGACACCTGAAGTGATGTAGGTTACTGCTGTGATGAGGTTTCTTGGGAAGCCAACTTAGAGCATAAGTTTGTCTGTAGGAAATTTATACTGGGGAGAGCTCTTGGAAACAGCGCCTGTGAAAATAGACTCAGGGAAGAGACACAGCGCAGCCACCCCAGAGGTTTTTAGCCAGTCGCATAGGAACTCTGGAGCTGCGATGGCCCTACAGAATTGTTCAGAATTAGGACAGAGGGCCTCAGCTGCCCAGAATGGGGCTGGCCGTGGGCATGGCAGCTCTCTTCAGCTGAGTGCAGTGGCTGGGAGGGAGGACATAGCCAGGAAGTCTCAGTGGCTGCCATACTAACAGCTGGAAGAACGAGTGCTTCAGTCTCGAAGGGGCAGGTTTGGATGGCGTGCCACACCACCTACAATAGTCAGTAACTGCTGCTTTTGAGACTCCCAATTTTTTTAAAGATAAATTGTATAAACTCAAAGAAATAACTTGCACATGACTTATTTTAGATTTTTTTTTGTGTTATTTAATACTGTGGTTAAAACCTATTTTTATCAAATCATATCGTGAAATATTCCAATGCCAGTCACTTCCCATCCTATTATATGAAATACTTTAGTATTTCTTTAATATTTTAAATACTACTTTCTCTTAGTAAAAATATGCTAGCTGCTAGACTAATTGTTTTAAGTTATACACCATTTGCTTTCATTAAAAACATAAGAAATTTTTATCATGATGAAATTACAACTAATGGAGCTATGTCTAATTTTATACTTGCTTTTTATTTAATTTATATCCAAAAGCTGAAAGTCAAGGTGGAAATTACATTTACACAATTACCAAAGGGACTTCCATGCCTTCCTAGCACTTTGTTATATTCCTCAGAACTCTTAGTTCTGTATCATTTTAATTTTGACAGCTTTCAGTTATTTTTTATAAGATATAATCAATAATTAATTTTCAGTGTTTAATTTTTTTTTCTCAGAATGCATGTTGATACTGCTATTTGAATGGAACGTTTAAGTTGGACTTTATCTGATAGCATATAAATAGTCTGATTTGGCTGATTGATTTGAGAACGAGGACTCATTTTTCCAATTATGTGGTTGACATTTTCTTTAAATTGAATAAACTATATTTAAGCCTTACTCTTTTGTTGAAAAAAGTATATATGAAGCGTATAATAAGACAAAGCATTTTATTTAAAAAAAAGTTGGAAAGAAGTCATACAAAAGCCTCACCATATGTTGATTTGGCTAAGGTGTGATAATTCATACTTTTTCCCTAAAATTTTTTGAGTGTATTAGTTTGAACAAAGTACATTTACGTGAAAGAGGAATATATCATAAATGGTAAAGCCTTGGTGATAAACTCTGCAGAAATTGAGAAAGCGAATGAATCCGATTGGGGAACAAATCTTTTTCAAGTTAGGTGGTTTCTAGTTTGTTGTTTTCTGTGACATTGTAAAAGGCCCTAATTGGTTTACCAGATGATGGATCATTAAAAACTGTTTTAGCCCAGATGGAATCAAAAGATTGATGTCGCCATCTACCACCTCTGCACTCTTTTTTCCCTTACCCAGCTTAATTTTTCTCTCTAGCACTTACCATCATCTGACATAGTATATGTTCACACATGTCTGTGTGTATTTTCTGTCTTTTCCCACTAGAACATAAGCTTTGTGAGAGCAGAGACTTTGTTTTATATACTGCTTAATCTCCAGTGGATGATGCAATGCCTGGTACTTACTAGGCCCTTAGTTCATTTTGCCGAATGAAAGAATAAATGAATAAATAAGTGAATGAGGAATGACCAGAGAAGTGGTTGTTGTTAAGGGAAGGAGTGAAGGAAGATTTGGGAGTGTACTAATAGTTAGTATAAATGATAAAGAGTTTGCAAGGAAACTTAGAAAAGCAAAATTTAGTTACTAAGAGGTGTCTGATATTGTAATATGTCAAAAGAGATCTTAGGATAAACATTTGAGTATTGATTTACCACTATTAATACATTCTAAATTTGGATTACCCTTGCTCAGACTAAGTTCTGTTCTTTGTCTCTTTGGTTCCCTTGTAAACATGTTCAGTCTTACCAGCCCATGTGTGCTAGTTAAAAAACTTGTATACTTTATGGGACTGAGTCCTGTAAAAGCTTTTCAATCAACTCGCATTCACAGTGGAAGATTACTTTCATTCTCGGGAAGGGTGACATGTGCATGTGAAACCGAGTATTCAGATGAAAGGGGTACTTTGGTATTATTCAACTGTTTATTGGCAAGAGTTGGGCCAGTATCTAATTTCTCTTTAGAGACGTTTTGCATTATATTACAGTACTTTACTGTGCTGTGCCAGGGAAATTAAGATCAGCTGGAACACACTGTAGGTCATTGGCTTGGGATCTTAGGGCACTGGGAACTTGATGTTTTGTTTTAATGACCTCATTTAGGCTGAACTTGCCTTTGTTCCAAAGGCATAAGGGCCCTTCAGAAAACCAGGTCTGCACCTTTGGAAATATATGGGAGAGATTTAGAGAAAAGTGACTAAAATACTTGAAGGCATTGAGTCAACTTCCATGTAAAGAGTGCTTGATAACTTATGACTCTTTAGTCAAGAAAGGGTGAAGAGTAGGCATAATTAAAGTCTCCTCAACATGGATGTGGCCATATCTGAAACATACTTTGAAGGTTGAAGGAGGTAGTTTTAAGAAAAATGAAAGGAAGAAATGATTATAGGTCATGGAGCAGTTCATGGGACTTGTGCCCTGGCTGATGCTTTCTGCACAGATTTCCAGAGGACATCACTCTTGTGGAATGAAGCACCTCATGTGTGTTTCTCCAAATGGGAATATATGATGTATTTATCCATATGGGGTGTGTGAGGATTGTGGGAGGGCCATCTGGGAAGCTGTACGATTAACATGGAATACCTTCCTGGAACGATAATTTTAATTGAAACTAGGGGAAAAACATTTTTGTGTTAAAATAAAATGTTTTTGCAAGTAGAATGTATAATTTACATGGATTTTTTAGAAAAAACTAAATACCTTAGAGTCATTGCCTACCCTGAGATGACAAGGGCTGTGCACTTACTCTCTTTCGCATTTTTGGTATTTCTGGTGGAAAAAATTGGAGAAACACTAATGTCGTTTTCAGTTCTGTGAGAAGTGGTTCTTTATAATCCTCAGGAGATTTGGTTATTATTTCTGTCTTCTTTTTTCTTCTCACTTCTCTAACCAAAGTTCTTTCTCTCCAAAGCCTCTGTTATTTAATTGGTACCGATGTCAGTAATACTGAGGACATTGAGTTGTCAAACATTTGAAGTGTTTTTTTCTGCTCACCTGCAGCTGGGCAGGACATGGTGCTCATTAAAGTCTTTGAAGACCACCTGTTCTTGAAGACCCTCTTCAGATCTTGTTTGGAATAGCTCAGCAGTTTTGGTGTTTTTGACTGTTCTTTCCTTCTTGAAACATTTTCTTGACTTCTACATATAGGTTTGTGTTGTAGGATCTTGTTGGTCTTCCTTAGGGTTTTGTTCAAAAACTTTTTGTTTTCATTTTACTGCCAGTGGTCTCATTTTTTCCCCCATGGCCTCAAATGCAGTATACATATAAGTCTAAACTAGATTTTTATCCTGTGCTATCTGCTAGATATCCGCACTTATATAGTCCATAGTATCTCAAATTCAGCATTTTTCAAGCCACATTAATACTGTGCCTCTTAAACTTGCTCCGTCTCCTATTTCCTCTTCGCTGGGAATAGCATTCTCTTCTCATACTAGAAAATCAGAAATCTCAGTTCATCTTTGGTTGCCCTCTATTCATCTCTTTCCTCATCCAATGGGTTACAAAATCTTCTTGGAAAAATAACTCTTGAACTTACTTACCCATTCTCTACAGACTGTCAGCCATTGCAGTAGTTCAGGCCAAATCATCTCTCTCATAATTGCTTTGAGAGTCTCCTCACTGATTTCTCTATTTTTCGTCTTGCTCTACTCCTAGACGAGTCCTATGCTTAAAAACATTTTTTTTTTTATTGAGGAGCTAAAATTCGTATAACATAAAATTAACCAAAGCATACAATTCAGTGGTATTTAGTACATTTCCAGTGTTATGCAACCATCATCTTTATCGAAGGCCATCACCCCACATGAAAACCATGTACCCATTAAGCAGCACTCCCCATCCTCCCCTCCTCCCAGCCTTCTGGCAACCGTTAATCTACTTCCTGTCCCCATGCACTTGCCTATTCTGGATATTTCATATAAATGGAATCATATAATAATGTAGCCTTTTGTGTTTGGTTTCTTTTAATTAACATGTTTGGAAATTCATCCACATCGTATTATGTAATAATATGCTTCTAACCATGAAATAGATCCAAACATGTAAAAAGGTAAATATTTTTTCTTTTGAAGAAATAACAGATTGTTTATACATGATAGCCCCCCTCCTACCTCCTTCTGTTGTTCTCAGTCCTGTGTTTGCTCTCTTTTCCCGCTACTATGAGGGAGCCACTTTTCTGAGGGTGGAATGTATCCTTCCATGTTTTTATACTTTTATAATATATACCACTGTCCTGTGTTTTAATGATTTATGTACATGTTATGTAAAAATATATGTGTTTCTCTCTGCAACTCGCTGTTTCATTGAACATTTGATTAATCCATGTTAATGATGTAGATTATTTATTTTAATTTTATTTCATTGCATGCCCACATCACAGTTAATTATCCTTCTCAATTTCCTTCATGAAAAACCACACTGTAGTGTACATTCTTGTACCTGTGTGCAGCAGGTTCTCTATCGACATATGTAGAGGGAATTGCTTGGCTGTAGAGCAGGTGCATGTTCAGTTTTACTAGACATTTCCCAGTTGTTCTCCAAAGTGGTTGCTCCACAAGCAATATATGCCCTGTTTCCACACTTTCTTATCAGTAGCTGGTATTTTCAGATTTTAAAGTTTTTGCCAATGTGATGAGTGTAATGAAATTTAATTATGGTGTTAAGTTGCATTAACTTGATTACTTTTTAGGTGAAGCATCTTCTGCTTCTGGCATTCGTATTTCTACTTTGTGAATTACTATATTTTATTTGTGTTTTAATTTTATTGATTTGTAAGAATTTTTTATTGCATAGATATTAATCTTTTTATAATTATAACATTGCAATGATCTTTTCTCAGTAATTCTGAATTGTCTTTGTTTACAGAGTCTCATGGTATAGAACATTTTTGTTTTAATTTAGTTAAATATAGTTTTGTGCTTTTGTGTATCTTATTAAAGAAATTTTTTCTTCTGTGTTTTAAATAATATTTTCAGGCTAATCATTTTTACATTTTAGTTCTCATACTTGGGGTCTTTAACTGCAGCATGATTTATTTTTATGTTATGATAGAAATCTATTAATTTTTTTCCAAATGAATATCTACCGCCATAAAATATACCTTAATGTTTTATTTTATTTAAAGTTTATCAGCTCTTCTTTTCCTAAAGATTTTTAACATTTCTTTGATCATGTATCAAGTTCTCTTTTTTTATAGCGAAGTGATAGTTTTAAAGGGCAAATCAGATTATGTCATTCTTCTCTTAAACCATTTCGTGAATTCCCCCGTCGTTCTTCGAATAGTGATTTTAATAGGGCTCTCAGGGCTCTGAATAGCTGGAGCACCTCTCTGATCCTGTCTCTTATACTCTGCTTTAGCCACACTGAACTTGCTTTAGTTTTCTAGTATCTCGTTCTTTTTCTTATTTGGCCTTGTGAGGATAGTCCGTATATATGATGTTCCATACTCCTGCATCTCTTTTCTCCTTAATCTTTAAATAGCTAGCTTCCTGTGCCTTTCTTTGAAGACTCAGCCAAGTCTTCTCTTCCCCTACCAGATCTGCATTAAGTGCATTATCGGGTTGTTTATTCATCAGTGTTCCACCATTCAGGAAGCTCGCTAGGACAGCAGGAACCAATGAATATCAGCGCATTTCCAGACCCTTGCATTGTGCCTGGCAGGTTGTAGGTCCTCTGTAAATACTTGCTGAATGAACAGATGGTTCAGATAACACTTTTACCTAAAGTAGGATTCTCTCTGAAGTGTGTGATAGATGATCGTCCATATAGTCTCCTTGAGCATTTTCAATGATAATGAGCTTATTTTGCTTGTGATAACTAAAATCCCTGAATAAATTCTTTCTTATGAACTACATGTAAAGTAAGATTGTGTATAATTGCCAGATAAAAATTAATTGTAAAAATTTTGGCAAGAGTTTACCTTTCCTTATTTAAATAATAATTTTGATTCACTTTCCAGCATGTCAAGACATTGCTAATTGTATTCTTTTATTATAGTAATTGTTCCTCTCAACTTTGCTTTATTTGCACAAGGGTGTAAATGATATAACTGTCTTCATTCAAGAAAGACAGAACCCACCACTTTAACCTGCCTTCAAGGGAGATGCTAGTGGATTAGCCAATACTTTGATTAAGTTTTCTCAACACATTGCTAATCCATTCAACCAATATTTATTGAGTCTCTGCTTTGTACTAGTCATTGTGTCTGATATATATATGATTGTTTTATTATTCTGGTCCTACTTCATCTTGTTTCAAAAATGTCATGAGGTGTTTCTCTATTTTTTAGAAATCAGGTTATCTTCAGGCCTAGATATTTCTTTGACCTACCAGTATAGTGACTTACTTAAAAAATAATAACTTAGCAATTATTACTGTTATCAGTAATATTTACTCAGTAATAGTTATCAGTAATATTTACTCAATGCACTGGTGCTCTGCTAAGAAGATACGTTTCATAATATCGTCTTTTCCTAATACCTCAGTGAGGTAGACACTGTCATCATATCCACCTTTTAAAGGAGGACATTTAGGTTTGAGACAGATTATGCTATTTGATTAAAATTACACAATGGAAAGTGACAGAGGCAGGATCCAAACCCAGATTGCCTGATATTAGTGAGATTTCTTTCCTTTCTTCCTTCTTGTTTTCTTCCTCCCTCCTCCCTCTCTTCCTTTCTCTCTCCTTCCCTCCTCATTTCTTTCCTTCCTTCCTTCCTTCCTTCCTTCCTTCCTTCCTTCCTTCCTTCCTTCCTTCCTATTACTTTTTTTTTAATTTTAAAAAACATTTTGAAAACAAAAATGAATGTTTTTAATAGACAGGTCCATACAGTGAGTAGTATTAAAAGTTAGAATTCTAGAGATAGGCATTGCTGAGACATTATTTGTACATGGTATAACAGAACCAGTTTTAGATTTGTTCACAGGTTTCTTTCACTCAGTATTAGCTTGGACTTAATTAGTTTAGTTCTAGATATATTTAAAATTATAGTAATCACAAACTCTAAATATAAAAATGTTTTTTTTCATTGAAAAGATTATTCTTCAAAACTGTTAAGACTCTATCCTGGATTGTGAGGGTCTGTGCAATGGTAAAACACTGTGACTTTTTTTTCCTCTGATGTTGGTTTCTAAGGGCACATATATCTTGCCTTTATATTAGTGATGATACAATTTTCAAGGTACTTTCAAATATGTTATCATTTTTATCCTTTTAATACCTGACTGTAGTAAGTATAAGAGTTAGTTTTAGCTCAGTTTTAAAAACAGAGAGAGAGGTCAAAGATCAAGGGTTAAATCGTAGAGTATTGCACAACAGAGCAGGACTCGAACTCAGATTTTCAGATATTCAGTTACAGCCCTGAGTACCTAAAATTGATTGGTGGCATTCTATTTAAATACTACACATAGAATACCTCCTTTGTGCTAAGTATTGTAGATGTTTGTGTAGTAAAACATGGGTTGTGACAGTAATAAAAAGAGTCGTTCTAGAAACTGCACGTGAAACCCAACCTTAATGTATTTTGATCTCCCTCTACCTCCAGTGTTTTTCCTATGGTATTAGTATATTGCTTTTAGGAAATAAACTTTTTTTTATTATTGTTTCAAGAAGTGTCAGAAATCATCATCATCATCATCATCATCATTATTATTATTATTATTATTATTTTACAGTTTAACTTTTTTTTCTTTTTAGGATTTTGAATGACTTTTAGAAACTACCAGTCAAATTGGATCATTCTCAAAACAGGTTATTTTCAGACTTAGTTGTACTGTGGGTATTAAATTAATTTTCATTGACAGACCCTTGCCTGGGATTTAATTGTGATTTAAGTTGATAAAAGTCCTGCCCTGTGTCCTAGAACATTTGGACAAAGTAGATGAAGTGGAGAGGAATTTATTTTCTCAATCTTTTTTCCCCTTAGAACTCAAGTCACCTCAGAAATAGTAGAGATTTGGAGTTGACCTGTCCTGCCACTGCAATGTCACTATTAGCAACTCCAACAACAATCAGAATGATTGTCGTGCTATAAATATCAGTGCAGAGAATTCTGGTTTTTAAAGCATGCGATCAAAAATGATTCGAAATTTAGAGATTGAATTAAATTCCATTTTTTAAAAGATGAGTTAGCAATGTACTCATCAGTGTGATTACCCTTCCATCTTTGAAAAGTTGTTTTATTTATAATGCTTTAGGGTGGCAATTCTCAAAACCTAGTGGGCATGTCACATACCTAGAGTATTGATATAAACACAGCTTCTGGGCCTCAACCCTGGGGGGTCTTTTTTTTGTAGGTCTGCAGTGGGGCTGAGTTATTAGAACTTTTAACAAGCTCCTTCCAGAGGTTATGATTCTGATACAGGTTGTCTCTAGACCACTTTTGAGGAAACCATGGTGTAATCTGATTGAAACAGGAGTTGGAAGAACAACATTTTCCTTATAAAGGAAGAATTGGGCAGTCCACCTTCAATTCTGGAGACGGTATTACTAGTACACCAATATGCTTTATATACGTTTGTGGTTCTATAATATTTTTCTAAAAGATGAAACTTGTCTAAATATTTTTGCTTCCTCTCATACCTGATTAGCTTTTGCTTGTGCTTTAAATTGCATTGCCTTTCAAAATAAAGTGTCTTTGTTGTTTAATAATGAACCTCTATGACAATGGGAACCGTTAGGGCTCCATGACTGCAAAAGTGGTTGTTGGAGGAGATCACACAGGGGGGCGCTGTTGAGATGTGTTTGTCTGTGGTTAGTTCCAATAACATACAGCAGAGGGGGCAGGCTTCAAATGACCCAAAGAATCTGTGACTTGATTGTTCTAGTATGAATTCTTCTAGATTGCATTGTTAATTCATTTCATTTAGACTATTAGAGAAGTAAAATTTTTTGAGACAAATGATCTATTTAAGAAAGAACCATGTGATCAGAAGCTTTTATAAGTTAATTTTGAAGGAAAGTATTTTGATCATATATTTAAGTAATTCTGATTTCTATTCATATTTTCATATTACATTATGAACAATGGTTCTAGCTACCAACCCTTAAAGGCTGGGTTATTATTTTTATTTGTAAAAATCTGACATGCCAAAGGGTAAGTTGACTATAAAACTAGAATTGATTGACAGATACATCCTACAGATTATTTGTTAAATAAGGTTTTATAGTGTTTTGCCTAAGAATTGAAGACATGTAATTCAGACCATATATATCATTAAAAATTTTAAAATGAATCCCATAATCCTAAAACTTTTTTCCTCTTTTATTCCTTACTTAGGGCACATATAGATGCTTTGTTTATGACTTGATATGTGATATTTTTATGTGGCATATTTCCACATATATTTTTATCAGTAAATACTCTATGAGTCACAATAGAATAAATGAAATTGAGTGCCGTTAAGCAGGAAAAGAATGCCTCTGTTGCCATTCTTTCTGTCAAATCGTGACCTTTTTTGAAGGCAGGGACTGTTCCTTTTTCTTTTTCTTTTTTTTTTTAATCTCTTCAGTATCTACTGTGAAACACTATACGGAGAAAGTTATGAGTGTCACCATTGGTGCTAATTTCTAGATACAGGCTATGGTGGATTAAGGATGGCTATAGGTTGGAATCTATGTCTTGTCCTCTATAATCTTGGAGGGATCTGATTATTTGACCAAAATAATACAGTAGAAGTGACATTATGAAAGTTTCTGGTCCAAGGCTTTGTGAGACTGATGGCTTTGAGAGACTGACAGCTTCCCATACTTCCTTGGAGCACTCTCTTTGGAAGCCTGAGCTTCCTTATCTGAGCCCTGTCTGACTGTATGGTGAGCACCATGTTGGAGGGACCATGTATATAGGCTCTCTGATCGACAGTTTCAGCTAAGCTCAGTTTTACAGCCATACCTGCCAAGATACTAGACACAAGAGTGAGGCAATCTTGGGTCCTTCAGACCAGCCCACCCACTGTGTGACCTTCATTGACACCATGTAGAACTGAAGAATTGCTTAGCCAAGCCCTACCCTCCTGATCCACAAAATCATGAGGCATGATAAAGGGGTTGCTTTGGGACAATTTGTTATGCAGCATTAAAATAACCAGAACACAGGCAGGGTACCTGGGAGAAGAATAGATGGAGGCAACTGAAAGGAACCTTGAAGGATATCTTCTTCAACTATTCCCTTTTGTTGAGAGAAACTACATTCCAGAGAGACAAAGTGACATACTCAAAATGGCAGTTATGGTCACAGTCAGAACTCTGATCTGTCTTTGTTGCCCTTGCCTCTGGAAGACTCTGTAAGATCATTAATTTCACACTTTGCAACTGGTAAATAAAGACATATAGATATAGCCTAGAGACATTTAAAGACCTACTAGAACTTTTGCAACCTCAAAAAGGACCCCGAAAGAGTATTCCAGAAATACCCAGCCCAACCATTTTGTACTATTTAACTACAGTTATAAAAAGTTATATTCTAGTATAAATGTTTGTTTCACTTAATTTCAAATATTGTAAATAATACTAGAAAAATAAGCATGCATACCAGTAATGAATGCTTATTTTTTATATAGGCAATCTCAACATTTATGCAATTTATATTCCAAAAATTCCTTGATCAATTTGAAAACTTTGAATGCATTTTCCCATAGAAGCAATGATATGCAAAATTCAATTAAACTTATAACAGGTGTATAGTGCTTTAAAGAATTACCATATTTATGAGTTTTTTATGGGAAAATGCTTTCCTCATTTTAGCTTGGCATCTGTGAACCCATCAGTCTATCTTATTCCTTTAACTTTGGCAGAGTTGCCGGGTTCTACTCTTCCTGTGAGCAGTGGGAGTGAGCAGTTTACCTTGATCTCAGCACCAGTGGCAGATGTCTTCTTATGCCTAAGGATGAAGGAGAGAAGGTTCTCGGGGTTCCTTGCAGTTGGAGAGTGTGCTCTACTTGGTGATGAGAAAGAGAACGGGAGCAACAGCATGGTTCAGGACTTCTCACTGGTTAAACTTCTTAGTTTAGGTCAGCTCCTGTTGTTTTTCCCCCCTCTCTTTTCTGAATATCCTAGAGATTGGTGTACTTGTTTTCCTTTCCATCTTTCCCAGTAGCTTTCTTCTTATAAGGTATCAGTTCTTAAACTCACTAGACAACAGGATGAAATGAAGTTTTTCTATTTTTCTACACTTTCCTATTTCTAAAGATGACAGTCATCTTTTTTCTTTTCTTTTTATTCTTTTCCTTTATTTTCTCTTCTCTCTTTTTCCCTTTTTCTCCTTTGCTCTCCTTTCCTCTTCTCTCTTTCCTTCCTTCTTTCCTTCTTTCCTTCCTGCCTGCCTGCCTTCCTCTTCACCATTGTCTCTTCTCTTAAAATCAACCTAATTTCTTTTATGCCTTGGGAATTGTTAGGTGGTATAGTTAATTAAATCCTTCAGTTTATTTTTAGATTTAGGGAAGGCGAGTCGCACCTTTGCTGCTTATATAACAAGACAAATTATAGGCATTTCTACTAAATTGTAAGCACTTGATAGGAAGGACTACATCATTTTTTTCTATAATATATAATCACGTAATTTTGAAATACTTAGCAATATTGTGTAAATGAATAAAGAGATCACAATTATGACCTCTTTCTATGATTATATATACATGCTAGAAAGAAGGTGAAATACACTAAAGATTACTTTAAATCCTATGAATGCTTGCATATTTCCTGCATTTCTAACCTGTATGTTTAATGCAAGTGTATGTGAACTTTTAGTCAGTTTTTGCCTTTGGTTTTCTCTTTTGCCTTTATTTTTCACTTTCGCTGATGTCCTGGTGATACCACTCGACTCTCTTGTTATGATAGCATCAAACGGTGGAGCTGTGTAAAGGCAAAGATGTAGTGCGATTAATTCACTAATAATAAGGGAAATATCTGACATGTTTCTATTTCTATTTCTTAGAGTAAGATTAAATAAATGGAGGTTTTGTTGGTTATTTCAAGGATTAAAGATTAGATACAGGAAACATTTTTCTTCAGCTGGTTTTTTGATGCCAAGTGAACTCTAGTTCTTACTCATACATAATAATTTGCACTGTGACAGTTCCAGCTTTCCTCGAGGATAAGACAAAATTATGCTGAAAAGTTCAAGGTAATTTTTGTTTTATGTTTCCTTGAGCTTGATTTGAAGTATAAAAAAAGATGCCAGGAAGTCCCAAGTTGAAGAACATATTATTCTACAAAATGTTATCTTTGTGCATTTATCAGTTTTTTGCCCTAGCTATTCTAAACTATTTGTTATTTTTATCTTCTTAGACCAAATGTACTTTAAATAATTCTTCAAGTAATCAAGAAAGAAAACACAGCTATGAGAGAATCCCAAAGATTAATTTTAAGAGAAGCTTAGAATATGTAAGCAAACTTGTTATTAAGAATCCCTGTAATTCTAAGCCCCCCCCCCTTTTTTAAAAGAAAATTGGCATTTTAACAACTTGAAGGATATAAATTACTTTCTTATGTTAGGGTTCAGGACTCTTTGGATATCCATTTGGGTACAAATGCTTTGGAACCTGTATTTAAAAACGTGGAACTTAACTATTTGCTTTACTAAAATGACATTAATATTATAGATTTTATAAAAAGCAACTTTATGTTTTTTCTATCACTGCTTAATCACTTATATTTGAGAAAAATTTATTTGCATTCGTGCATGGGTGCAATACCTACAGTAAAGTCCGTGGTGGAAGTTGATATGTCGGTACTAGATATAGAAGGCAGCTTTTGTTTGCATTTTCCACTGAGCATATTCCGATTATATTCATGGTCCTATTCTGCACTATTGCAAGAGTCTTTACATACCATCAACTAGTCTCCCTGATCATACTTTTCTTTTTCTGTTAGTTCTAGAATACTCTCTCCAAAAACATAAATCTGAAAATGACATTTCTTCTATGTTAATTCTTGAATGACTCTCTACTGCCCATCGAATAGAATCTAAGCTTTTTACTGTTGCTTACAAGGACTTTTGTAATTTGACTTCTGACAGCCTTCCCCTTACCTGCTATCTCATCTCTCTCCACATTTTACTTTCCCCTCCAAGCATAGCTTGCCATCTCAAAATTAATGAACACTTTTTCTAATAAATTCAGTCATAAGATCAAAGAATAGGAAGCAAATTTTAAAAAATGATGTCCTATTATCAAGAAAAATGGGTTACTTTCTCCCTGGGCTCCACTGTTGCTATGCATTTGTGTTCATAGTATCTATACCATCTGTGCCTCTGTGGTTTTCGTATGTGCCTCTTTCAACCACCAGACCACCAGGCTCTTGAGATTAGAGATTATGTTTTACTCATACATGAATGCTTAGTACATAGCCCATGGCACATTAGGGTTTAAAAAATGTTTATTGAATGAAAGACTGAATAGGCTTATCAAACTAAAAATGTCCACTTGACTTACATACACATTGACTTATTATAAAACCTTTTGTATGCTCTCAAGTTATTTGATCACCTGGGCTTATTCTATTCTTTCATTAATTCATTTAATAAGTACATGTTTTGTTACCTATATGTATAGATCCTCGACTGGGCTCTGGTGAATGAAACAGACATGGACATATTAATTATCTGATATTGTAATTTGCGTTTGAGGATTAAAGTCGTTTTCTTAAAAAAAACCTTTGGCTGAGCCTGGCAGAAACTGATTTTTAGGTTTAGTTTGAGAGTCTACCTCGAAAACAGTAGGGGTACTCTCCTCTTTTTCCTTCTCTAAACCCTGATTTTACTTTTGTAAATTTCCTTTTATAAAAGTTAACAGGAAAATGTCTAGTAGATAAGTTAAAACACATACAAAATATTTATGGTAAAAATATATAGCTGCAGAATCACATAATGAAGAAATTTAAGAATAAATCGATTGTTTCTTCCTGTCCCTTAGATATAGCTACTTCAACTAATTCCTTGAAGATAGTCAAATTATGAGTGAGTCCCAAGTTCCCCTGTACCTGTGGTAGGTAATGAGATTACTTGAAAATCTATGGTAAATAACATGACAAATCTATTCTTGATGATAAAGAATATAGTAGACGACATTCTAAAGTAAGAGGCAAGAAAGGTGGTTCTGCCTATGGCTTTGATTAGCTAGATAGTTTTTCAGAAGTCAGCAGACACACTGCATGTTTCTTCATCAGTAATATAGAAATGATAATACCATTCCATTTTTGTCCCATGGGGTCATGAAGATTAAATATGAAATTAGTCATGTGGACAAATGAAGTTATTTTATATCAAAATAATATATACATATAACTTAAAAAGTAAAAAAAGTTAGTCTTATAAAAATAAAACCAAGCTTCTTTTGTCTTCCTACCCCAGGAACAAATTCTGCCAAAGGATTTAGTCCTCTTTCCCTGTTAATTAATATAGTATTTTAAATCAATATATATGCAAACAAAGGTCTTGTGAGTCAGCACAAGACAGATATATATATATACATTTTTGATAGACTATAAATACAAAGTATTTTAGGTGTTATCTCTTGACTCCCTGTGATGGCAGCTGAAGATTTTTAGTTCTTTGGAAGTCTATCCTCTCCTCCCTATGGCAACATAGTCACATCATAATTTTTGGTAATTCCCTTAATATGACTATGTAAGTGTCATTTACTGCTACATAGTGTTATGATCACATTTCTTTTGTTGTGAGAACCTGTTATTTTTTCTGAAATTAGTAATTGCTTCATTTTAAAAACTTTGCTATTCTTTGATCTTATACCAAATTTATTCACCATTGTGACAGCTGTAAAAAGCTCTCAGCACAGCCTACTAAGTGGTCAGCTGTGCAGGTAGGTAGTCCATTAGTTGCTTCCCACCGAGGCTCCTTTCTGAAACTTTGTATTCTATTATTGTTCTGCTTATGTCTGGAAAGATTACTCTCCAGCATGCTACAGAACTGTTGTTACTGTGGGACCTTGCTTTGCTTTTATTGTGGGAATTCCTTTTTTCTCTTTCCTCTATTGGATCCTATTTCCTGAATCTTGTGATTTCTTTTTTTCCTCTTTTTGTAATGGTGTACGTAGCTGGGGAAAGGAGGAGTAATTTGGAAGGTTGCAGTTCTGGAATGCCTTTATAATTAGGCTTATACTTCAGCGTTAGTTTTGTCGAATATAGAATTTTAGTCATTTTTTACTCTGAAGACATTTCCCTTTTCTTTGGTACTTGTAGATTATTGTTGAGCATTCCAGTTCGTTCATTCCTTATTTCAGTTCTTTTTGACCTACTTATTCCTCTCTGGAAGTTTTAGATTGTCTCCTTATTACTGCTGTTCTATAATTGCAAGATGCAATGTCTTGATGTGGGACTTCTTAACAAGAAATTTATTGTGTAGGGCACTTTGTAAACCTTTTAAGCTAGAGATTATAATTAGTCCTTCTCTTCTGCATTTTTTTTTTGTATTATTTCTGGGATATAGTGTTACCCTACGTTTTCTCTTCTCTATTTTAGAATTGTATGTCAGATGTTGAGGCTACGATCTTTTTTTTTAATCATTTATTGACTTTCACCCTTTTTTGGTCTTTGTTTTATTTTTTGAGTAATTTCTCAATTTATATTTCTATTCTAAAATAACCATTTTGCTTTGGTAACTATATCTTTAATGTCTAAGAACTCTTTTCCTATTTCTAAACATTTCTTTTTAATTTTTATATTTTCTGGTTGCTATTCCTGCCATTTTCTTGATATTATTTAAACTTCTTTGACGTTTTCTTCTGTCCCATTTATTGTACCTGATTCTTTTCTCTATTGTGCTCCCTTTCTTCTGTGATAGATATATTTATCCAATGTCTATTGATTTTCACTGCCCATTTATATTTAAAAATGAGGCCATAAACTGATTATTGAAAGATCAAGCTTATTGGAGAATCCTCCTGACCATATATGTCTTTTATCCAAGTCCATTTAGTTCATCCAGACAAGGATCCTTCAATATGTTGCTTGGGAATATAAGCCTGGTGGCCAGTATGTGGGAGCTAGGCAAGGACAGAGTGCTTGGATATTGGGTGTCTTCTTACTTGGGACATAATTTTAACCCCTAGCCTCCTCTGGTCTTAGAACTTCTCCAAAACCATTTCTGGACTATATCTCCCTAGAGGGGTGATAGAAATAGTCCTGACTGCACGGTGGGGAGGGGGGGAATTGGAGTGTAAAGACCCTTTATATGATTTTCAGATCATGACTTTTTTTTTTTTAAATATATCTAGTAATAACACCTCCTCTCTACATATCTTAAATTTCTAGTTTCTGAACATTTCAGTGGTTTGCAGGACATATTGGATTGTTTTTATTTGCTTTTGCTCTCAGGTTTGACTTAAAAATCTTCTAAGTTATCTACCATTCTCCCCACCGTTTTATGTTTTTATATATTAAAGTTCATGGTTAAATCTGCTTCCTAGTCTCTTTATAGATGGAGTTAGCATTTTTTAAATTGTTTTTGTTCAGGGGAATTTGAAAAGGAGGAGAAAATACATTACTCTACAGTCTTGAAACTTTAAATCCATTGAAGATGCATTTATCCATTCATTAATAATTTTTCATTTTATTTTTTTAATTCGATATAACATATTTCACAATATAAAAATGTATTAAAATTATTCAAGAAGTCTTGCTCTCATTCTTGAATCCATTGATTTCTCCCTACTACAGGGATCCAGTTTTATTAATGTCTTATCCATTCCCCATATTCATTTATGTAAATACTACTAACTATAAATATATGTTTATTTATAGGCATGCCTTACTTACTTTGCCTTTTGGCTTAATTGTTTCTCTGACTGTCTTTACATGAAAGCACTTTAAAAGCACACACCACTGTATAGCATAAAGTGATTTGTGTTAATTTATAATATGGGATTGGTTCTTGCATATTTGTAATCACAGATTTATGAAACTCAAGGCTTATCATGGGGAAATGCAAAAGATTGGGGAATAATAGATCAAAACGTAGGGGCATAGAGGCAGAACTAAGATGCAATGAGAAAAGCAGCACAATGGAAGGAAATATGAAAAATGGAGGTAATTAGGCCAACTTTCAGAAACTGAAGTGTATTTCTACATGTGGAAAAATCATATAGTACAACACTTTCACTACATACAAAGCACATGCAATGTAAACAAACGGAAAAAAGTAGTCTTATTATATGCTTCCCAAAATATCTGTAGTGAATAGCAAAGTTTGCATCAAAAAGTTTTGCCACTTCCTAAAGAGAATACGAATTTGTACACATCTTGAAAAATTTCAATACAGTTGAGCCTATTTGAGGATTTCTGTGACATTTGGCTTATACATGTATATTCAGCAATAAATATGCATTCAGTGATTCGAAATGAGGATGACAACTTCAAGGAAATTATTTTTTGGGCATCTATATTAACATTCTACAAAAACAATTACACATACATGTTGCTGGTTGGAATGTAGTTATTGATTCTGATGAAATAGTTCTGTCAGGCTTGAATGTGGATGTGTAAATGAGAAAGCTCTACTAAAATAGCATAAAACAATATTTAAAAAGTCGGATAATTTAGAAAAATCTTGCCTGATTTTTAATATCAGTCTTTATTTGGGAAATAATATAATTTTATTTTATATTTTTAATTTAAAATTAACATTTACATTTAAATAATTTATTTTAGCTACTAAATTTCATGGAAAACTAGAAACTACATACAAACGAAAGATAAAACTAAACACATTGAACAAAAACTAAAAACACGATCCTTTGTTTAGCAAGAAATACTCTTGCTAATTCCTCGGGCACTCATTTTTTCTACCTTTTTTTAATGCATCTAAACAAAATTTAAAATTTTTTGGTCAAATACTGTATATTGATCTGGAGTCATAAGCTTTTAGTAGGAAGGGGGCCCTATTAATGATTTGTTTCCTTCTTTTACAAATGTAGAGTTGGATCCAAAGGAGTTAGATTACTTGCCAGAATTTTACCATAATCCTTAATAAACAGAGAGGAGGCAATAGGAGAACCTCAGTTTTCTGATGATCTTTGTACAGTGTCACTAAATGCAGGTCCCATTCTGCCTTTAATTTCTCAGATTGTTAGCAGGTTGCCATGAACACGAATGCCAGACTGAAGTCTAAGGCTGCATGAACACAGTGTGCCCAGTGGCTGATGCCAGCCACCTGCTTGGGTCTCAGCCCGGTGGTGCCCAAGAGGCAGGGCCTCGAAGTTGGAGCTGGCTTGTTCAGGATCGGGTCCCAAAGGCCTCACTGAGATCAGTGTTTTGTGAAGCAGAGAATCTGGACCAGATTTAGCGAGTGTGTCCACCCACCTGCCTAGAACAATAGTTACTGCTTTGGACATGGCAGTGGAATCAGGAAATAGTTTCTGAGGATTAGTGGGATGATAAGGCAGTAAATTGCCCTGAGTCCTTTGGAAACCTCTGGTCTACAGACCAACAACCCAAAGGACTGAAGGATACCAAGCCTTTCAATATCAATCCTTAGTTCTCTGAGAATTAGCAAAATAACAAGTTGGTGCTGCAGGACCCGTTTGGACCTCAGAAGAATGGCATTTCCTTTCCCTCTTTTGCTGACGATTGTAAGTACTATTAAGACGCCTTGAGCCCAAAGCTCTGCTTGAGGTGATATTGATGCGTTGGCAGAAGAGGAAGGAAGGAGAAGGAGGAAATGATACTTTTTTTTTTTTTTTTTAGTCTTGAAACACCCCAAGACTTCTGTTCCTCAATAGATACTTTGAATGAATGTTTTAGTCAAAGCTTCTTACTTAATGGACTGGGCTGGAAGGCCACCCCAGTGAGATGATGACAGTAGACTCAAATGCTGGTGTAATCTTGCGTACTCTTTTCTCCATCCCTAGAAAATACACATTCTATACAGAGGACTGATGTGGAAGAGTATTTTTAAGTACCAATTTTTATTTCATTCACTGCTGGATTTGAGAACCCAGAAATTTCTGTGTATTATTCCAATCAGCTTAATATGAGAACAAAGTAATTTCTTTGGGTTGATAGAAATTCATTAGGCTAAATAATTTTAGTGGGTTAACAAACTGCATAATTGATTAGAATTACAGCCAAGTATTGCCATGTTATTACACATGCGATGTAGCTGTTTGCAAAATAAATCAAGTGGCAGTTTTGCAGATGTGGATTAGATCAGCCATCATTGAGCTGTCACCATTAGAATAGATCAGATCACTGTGACCAATCTTAATAGAATATTATCATAGCAACATAGTTGATATTTTTATATAATGAAGTTTGTGATTGTGTCTAGTTTGTAAAATTTAAAAAAATGAAACACTTCTGCAAGCACTGTCAGAGTAGTTTCAGGCATAGCTTCAGCTGAAACAGTGCTGTGGGAGAGACATGTTTAGTCTTGTAGGATTCATCCAGTGTCAGGGTGCCATGTGCTATATAGAGAGCATAAATTAAATGTCAATTTTCACTAGATTATAATCTAAGTAATAGTTTGTTGCTCCTCCTCCCTCCAGACTATTGAATTTAGCTTCTTTTTGATGTGGCTTAAGGTCACCCAATTTATCTATTTACTCATTCTAAAACTGGTACATCAGAGTGAATGCAGTCTCATTCAAGGTAGTCATTGGGAGAGGACATTGATTCTAGTGCTAATGTCACTATGTAGTAATTTTGAAACAACTGACTTATTTTTAGAGATTTATAACAGTTTTTTAACAAACATTTCCATTAGTGACTGATCTTGAGAAAGAGAAAAAGGTTTAGAGCCGCTTCTGGAGAACGACATGAGCACTCAGCTAGGAAATGTATGAAGACGTTAATGAGGCTCAGTGTTTCTTGCTTGACTTTAACACTTTGGTACTTATTAGGAAGAATGAAAAAATTGCTCGTGGGGAGAAACATTGTTAGAATAAGGGTGGAGGATGTCTGAAACTTTCTCTGTGACATTTTCTGTGAACTGCCAAGTAGAATATTTTAGCTAGGATAGTATTTTTTCCAAAGCCAAAATATTATTATAGTTGTGATTTGAACTGTATGCATCCCATAAATCCCTATAAACATCTTAAGAATCCATTCTCATCTTTCAGCTTCTATAGCATGTCTGTAAATGAACACACTGACTTCGAAAGAGACCTCTGTGTACTGTGATGTGTACATTCAGCATGTAAACCTCATCGATTTTGTTGTGCAACTATGTACCACTCTATGAATGTTATATAAAATAAATTTTTTGAATGATTTATCTGAATCGGGAATTTTAATACAGGGTCTGAGAAGTTTAAACAGAAACAATTTTTCTCAAAATATCTTTCCCTGCAGCAAGCTGAACCTTCAAAATTACTGCATTGACTTTAGAACCGTATTACCTAAAATAGCATGCAATTCCTCCCCATTTATGCCAGAAAATAATGGTCTCTCCTTTGTTAATAAACTGTCAGATGGATACAAATGGCTGAAAGTGAAAATATAGATTTATTTTAAACAATTTGGAATGAAGCAGCACAGGATGAGATCTCCCGAATAACTTCTGAGACAGTCACTTTTGAAGGTTTTACTCATTTGCTGCATCTGTGTGTTCTGGTATATTTGTTAAATCGATATCATTATCACATAGTCACACCTCATAAATATTTGAACTTGTGGTCCAAAATGCACATTTGTCCACAATTATAGTTAAGAGTATTTTCTCTCTCCACCTACATACAACTTCATAACGATGTCCACATTTGCTTTCTCTAAGTTTCTGCTGTGACCACTGGCAGAAACAGCATAGCAAACCAGATGGTCTGTTGATTTGAGCAGAGAAATTCCTTGGCTCTCATCTAATTCAGTAGTTCTACTCAGTCTGCTCAGGAGAGTCTAATGAGGGAACATAAGGATGCTGCTGTTAGGATGAGGTACATTGGCAACATTTCTGCATTTCTTGCCTTCCCTTGGCTGGGTGTTGTCAGTAGTTTTCATATCTTTATAAAACCATTAAATGAATCATTTAAATAGTAAAAGTATTTTCCCATGTGGTACAATGTTTTTTTTAAAGGTTGTTCTAGGTTTAAATCCTGTCCAGGGGTCCTCATCCCCCAGGCTACAGACCCATACTGGTCAGTGGCCTGTTAGGAACCAGGCCGCACAGCAGGAGGTAAGTGGCAGGCAAGGGAGCAAAGCTTCATCTGTATTTGCAGATTTGTAGCTGCTCCCCAGCATGAGCATCACCGCCTCAGCTCCACCTCAGATCATCAGGAGTTAGATTCTCATAGGAGCACCGGTCCCTGGTGCCAAAAAGGTCAGAGACCGCTGCTGTTTTGTGTAGAGCGACTGTGAAGATTGTAAACAGTTAACATGTGGCTTCTGAAATGTTTTGGTAACTACCATGATTCTAATGTGGAAGGATTGGAATGAGTTGGAGTGAAGTCCTGAACAAATGTAGGGACTCTCTTTGGAACTGGGTGTTTTACATCAGACGTTGTCAGGAAAACACCATCTTTGAAGAGACCCTTCACATGCTCATCTGCTTCTAGTGTTGTCTGCAGGGATTTCACTCCATCCTTGTCTGATGTGGTGTTTTTACTTCAGTGAGAAAAAATTTATGTCAGATGCTGTTTTCTTTATAATTGGTCCTAATATCTAGAATGAAATTTTGCTTTGGAAGATAATCCTAAATGTCAGTTTCTGATTGGTAAGGTTAGCAGACTCTGAATTGGAGAAAATAAAAATGACTAAATATCTTTGATTTGAATTATTTATTGGAGTTTCAACTTATTGACTGCCCACTTGCTCCTTCCTTTCTTTCCTTTATTGTCAGTAAAGTTATTTGTTAGTCTGTGATATGACAGTTTATAGATATAAACAATATTATATATAACTATGTCAAATCCAGTATTAAAAAATATCCATCTGTAGAAATATTGGAGATGTGGATGTTTGGGGAATACAGCATTCCAAATAACTGAAATTAAAAGAAAATAACTAAAAGACAACTTTTTTTAATGCAGAAAATCTGTCTTGGTCAGAGTAGTTCACTTGCAAAAATGCATGCTTAGTACCATGCCTAAAACAGAGTGTTCATTTATAATTAATTAATAGAAGAAAGCGTTCTTAAGGGTATTGTCACTTGACCCCTTAACTCTCGTTTAATAATTTGTCTCGATATAGAATTTCAGGTTCAAGATAATTTTACTCTCAGAACTTTGAAGATGTTAATCCATTGTCCCTCAGCATCCAGTTTTGAAGATAAAAAGTTTGTTGCCAATCTGATTCTTGTTTATTTGTAAGATTTTTGTTTTGATTTTTATTGGTTCTTAAGCTTTACTTTGGAAGCTTTGTAGTTTTTCTCTTATTTGGGGTTATGATATTTCACTAAAATATGTTTAAAAGTTGTCTTAAAACATACACTATTCCTGCTTTAAAGTTGGTAGGTTCATATAATCTCAGGCCTACAGTCTTTTATTCAGCTCTTCATTATTTTCTCTCTTCTGTCTTTTCTTTCTGGGTCCAAATTTTGCCAAGCATTATGTCAGCATTGTGGTTTTGAGCAAGTTAACCTCTAACATATTTGATCATCAGTTGCATTATTATAAAGTGGAAATTATAATCCCCTGGAGGCCAGTACCCAATATGGCAATTATTCTTTCTCCTCCAGACGCCTTGAGCCTCTAAGCTTATCGTTTTGATCAAGGCACTTGAATCTAAATATAGACTTCTGGCTCTTAAAGTGATGTCTGGGCTGTTTTTAGCATGAAGGTTATTGGACATGACTCTGGTCTTCCTCAAGGTAGTACTGGCTCATTTCTGAAGGCTTCTTTGGATACTGTAGCCTGTGTTATGTGGCAGATTCAGAGGTCAGCACAAGGTGAAGCCAAAGCATATATGGAAATGGGAGATAGAATGTTAAATAACTGGGTGACACTTAAAAACTTGTAATAAGTTCGAAGTTTGTAAAAGAAGACAGTGGGAGCTACAATATTTCCATATGGATTCATTTGATGGATAGCTGCCAGATTAATGTCCCAGAAGGACAGCCCTGGTCATGTCACTTTGCCTAAAAATCTCCATTGGATCTCCATTGCCTACAAAACTAACTTAATTAAAATTAAACTTAATTTTTAAATTGTCCAAAAGATTGACTCCAGTGAAACTTCTAATCTTGTATCCTGCTGTTCTCTATATATTCATTCAGTCAAATCAAAATGTATTACTCTGCTTTCCAAATCTAGCCTATGCTATTTCCTTTCCATGCCCGGAATGTATTCCATGCTTAGAATTCTCTCTGCTTCCTGTTTACGCTAGTGAAATCCTTCCCTTTTAAGGTCTACAGACTCTTCCTTTACAAAGTCTTTGTTAATCTCTTTAATTCTTTCTCTATATGGCCCAAAGCATGTGATTTGTGCATCTCTTATAGCACCTAACATTTAATGCCTTGTGCTTTTAGGTCGGAACTATAACATACTCATCTTCGATCTAAGGTCTAAGTGCTTCATGTGTAATTAGTGCTCAGTTAATATGGTTGAATAAATAAATGAATGAATGCATTTCAGTTACGCTGCATTGCAATGTTTTATATGGAGAAAAGTAGATTTGGAGGGTTTTTTTGATGGAGCTGACTGGTGACTAAATTGTGCTATTGTGATTTTAGGTTTTTATATTATCTGTATGATCACTTATTGATTTTTATGAGTAAGTCTAAGCACTCGCTAATGACACAGGTATACTGTCAGATATTGGGGAAATCAGTTACTTAACTTCCAGTCCTTCTTTCAAGAGTATATGTGAAGAAAAATGAAAATCAAGTGTAATACTGCTTGTGATAGAAAATGTTGTATGCATTTTAATGAAATTTCTTGTGCTATCTCACTTGTTTGCCTGTGGAAATAGTTTGAAAATAAACCGACTTGTTACTTGGGATTGACGGTAACAAGTCTGCTGAGAGTGGAGGTCTATTTTAAAATACATTCTGTCTTCTTTTTTACTGATGAATTTGAAGCTACTGAAAGATCTTATTTTTTAAATTAACAGAATTCCATTCAAAGAAGTGTATAACTTATCAACACTAGCAGTTTCTTGGTAGATGTGAAGAAAAGGAATAGGGCAAGACATTCCATGGGGTTTGTTATGTGTGATTTATAATATTTGCAAGAAAAGCAGCCAGAACTTTGTGTCTTTAGTCAGTGGATGACATTAATTTGTGGCAAGTCAGATATATTTTTATATATTTTTGCAACTTTGTTAATATTTAAGTTCTTAAATTTCCTGAAAAGGACTTTTGAATTCTAAGAATTTCCTCCTAGTCTTCCTGATAAATATACACATGTTAGCTTCTTTCAGGACATGAATGTGTTTTTAAATTTATATTAATATTTTTTTTCCTTTATAAATGGAAAAAATACTTAAAATCATTTTGGGCAAGTAATTCATTTTGCAGATAAGGGTAGATGCTCTGAAAGTTGGTAGAGGACTTACAATACTGACAACTTACAATACTGACAATATAAATAATAATGATACTAGCAGCTAATATGTAAAATGCATACTATTTACATATACTGTCACTATAAGGAAACCAAGGCATTGAGAAGTTAAGTAGCTTGCTCAAGATCACTCACCATCACTAAGTGATACAGTTGGAGTTCAAATATGGATCATTTTTAAGAGTCTCTCAGCAGAATCCAGAGATGTGATAATCTGAAATTCACTTTTTTTTAATGAAGCTTTTGAGTAGGTATACACTCTCTAAGAAAATAAGTACTAATGTTAAATCTAACATCACATTGGCATTAAAATGGCTTCCTAAATGTTATTTCATCTCAGAGAATACCTATGTCACAATTCATAAAAACAGAATAAAACTTTTATTTGGGGGCTGAAAAATTTTCTTATTTAAAATAAAGATATGATGGAAATTGAAAGATTCAAACGTTTAATAGTTTATAAATGAAATTAAATGTAATTCATTCTAAACTTTGAGTATTAATATGGAATTTGATTATAATGCCTTAAGTGCATGTGAGATCACCTAATTGTGTTAGATTCTTAGGAAGACTAAACAAGTATGATTTTCAGCACCAGTAAAGAAGAAGACTCCTTCAAATAAGATAAGTTCCACAAAGTCTAGTATTTATACTCAAATCTATGAAGTAATTATTTCAATTTTGATGTAAAAATGTGTATAATTTTTTACATTTTCAGATGGCTTATTATATACCCTTTTACA
Organism: Eonycteris spelaea; assembly: GCA_003508835.1. NCBI lineage: Eukaryota > Metazoa > Chordata > Mammalia > Chiroptera > Pteropodidae > Eonycteris > Eonycteris spelaea. The sequence goes on along the minus strand of PUFA01000024.1, from coordinate 2,657,405 downwards.
GTTTCTCTCCTCTGTTTTATGTTTACTTTTCCTTTCTTACTTTCTTTTGGACTAATGAACTTTTTAAAAAATACTTGACTATTTTACTCTATTATCTTGTGGTTTTACACTATTTTACTTTTCCTTTCGCGGTTATCCTAGACTTTGTAACATGCATCCTTGACTCATTAAAGTGATACTATCAGTGTTACTCAGACCAGTTAAATCTATTATTGGCCTCCATCTTTGTGGCAATTTCATGTACTTTAATTTTACATATATTTTCAACTTAATAGACATTAATATGTTCACTCAAAAAACATTTTGTATTACTGATATATTTACCTTTTCACTGCTTTTCTTGCATTCTCCAGTTTTTTAAAAAAAGTCTGTAATAAATTTTCTATCACTTGAATAAGTTCCTTTAATATTTTAATATTTTAATGCTGTTCTACTTATGACAAATTATCTCTGGTTTTGTCTGGAAATATATTTAAGGGGTATTTTCACTGGGTGTAAAATTTGAAGTTGTCATTATTTTCTGTTAACATATTGTACATGTCTTTTCATTGTTTTCTGACTTCTGTCATTTCTGTTAAGAAATCAGCTGTTAATCTGATTGATTTTTCAAAGATATTTCCACCACCACCATCCGCCCCCACCCCAGGCCACTTCTCAGATTTTCCCTTGTCTTTAGTTGAGTCTAGTTATTTTTATTTATTATTATTGGTTTGATATGCATAGTGCTTCTTAATTCTTTGACTTGATAGCTTTCCTCAGTTTTGGAGTGTCTTTACCATAAGAAGAAAGTTCTTTAAATATTTTTTTCCTAATTCTTTCTCTGTTGCCCTTATATAGTCTTTGTTCCTTGCCTTATATGTACCTTATGCTCTTTTTTCTTCCTCCCTTTTTGTCCTTCTTATATCAGTCTGAATTATTTTACAGCAATATGTCAGTTTACTAATATCATTGGCTATATCGAATCTGCCATTAAGGCCAGATTTTGAGTTTTTAAATTCACTTTTGTACTTTCCAGTTCTAGGATATCCATTTCATTCATTTTTACAGATTTGACATTTTTTTGGATTCTTCATTTTGTGATCTATTTTCTTGAACATCATACTAGTTACAATTATTTTGAAGTTTACATCTGATAACTCCAATATCTAGACCTTTCTGTGGTCTATTCTATCATTACCCCTTCCCAATCCTGTTTATTTGTATGCCAGTTGACTTGTTTAAAGCAAATGTTGGATATTGTGTATGAAAACTTGAAGAAGTTTTAGATGAAGTCATCTTACTGAGGATATTCATTTTATCCTCTGATTAGATGAATCAGCTCAGTCCATTCTAGAGAGTAGCTTAGATGACCAAAGAAACTGCTACAAGGAAGTAGTGGGTAATATAGTTTAATGATAAAAGTTTAAAGCTAGCAAATTTAGTTAAGAGGAAGAGAGATCTGTCTAAAAATAACAATGAATAACAAGAAGAACCTCTGTGTCCAGGGCCAGGAGAAATGTGGGAGAAATTAGAGCCATAAGATGAGGGCCACATGGAAAACAGTGATCCTCTGTGATAATTAAAATTCAGTGATAATCAGTTAGAATGAAGGGGAATTTGAGAGAAGAGATTGAATTTTATGGGATTCTGTTCATGACTGAGACCCAGAGGCATAGCAAAAGGATTTTAGTAGCTAGGGAAATGTGGGTGATGAGGTCAGAGGGGTTATGTATTGATCCTAAGCAGAGATTCTGGGCCAGAGGATGGATGACCTGGGAGTCCTGGGCTTGCAGTGGCTAACATAAACAGGAAAAGGGGCATAAAAAGACTTCTTTAGAGGAACTCAGACAAATAATTATGGTACAACTGCAAGGAGGGAGAATCAGCACACTTAGCTATTCCAGTGTGGAATAGGAAGCTTCCACTTCATTCCTAGAGTTATCTATAAGAGATGAAAATAGGTTGCTCTGAGAGAGATTCAGGAAGTAAGATTAGTAGGATTTGTCAATATAATAGATATGGGGTGTGAACAATTGGGGTATATAAAAAATTACTCCCAAATTTGTGGTTTATGCAACTGGATGGATGGATGGTGGTGCCAGTTATTGAGCTGAAAACACTGGAAGAGGACCAGGTTTGGGTGGCAGATGTTGATATCATGAGTTTAATTTGGACTTTTTGAGTTTGAGGTGCACTTGAGTCATCTAAATGAGAATATGAATTAGCCAATTAAATATATAAGTCTGTTACTTCACAGAGATATATGAGAAGGAGATTTAAGTGTGTGAGCATCTGGCTATAGGTGGTAATTGAAGTCTTTGGTCTGAATAACTGAGTAAAGGAGTGTCAACAAAGAAAGGCTAGCCAAGAATGTCAACATAATGCTGAAGAGCAAATAGAATGAATGATGAAGAAAAATCCATTTTACTAAGCTTCAAGGAGATCATTAGTGAAAAAGTTGGACTAGACCTTTAGATTAGAGACCTTAAATTATATTTGGAGAAGTTTTTTGGTAAAGAGAAAAAATAGATGTTTTAGCTGGGTAGGGGGAGCACATTTTAGTATCTTTTATTTTTAAATCCAGAGGTTTGGGTATATTTAAAAGCCAGTGAGAGGAATCTGGTTGAGAAAAGGTTAAATATCCAGGAGAAGAGATTATAAAGTAAGACTAAGAAGCTGGGAAGGAAAGAGGGATGCATGAGTTTCCTATTTTTTTCTGTAATAACAAATTTAGTCACTTAAAACAATACACATTTTTGATCTTACAGTTTTAGTAATCTGAAATCAGTTTACTGGGCTAAAAACAAGGTTTCAGCAGGGTCATGTTACGTCCTGAGTTTCCATTTGCTTGCATTTTCTTGCTTCTAGAGGCTGCTAGCATTCCTTGGTTCTTAGAACCTCTGCACTCTGACCCAGCTTCTCTTTTTACCTCTCTCTCTCTGCTTCTGTTGATGAATTGACTTCTCGACTCTGACCATCCTGCCTTTCTTTATAAGGACTCTTGTGAATAGATTGGGACCACCTCAACAATTCAGGATAATCTTCTCTTACCAAAATCCTTACCTTAATCATATCTGGAAGTCCCTTTTACCATGTATGATAACATATTCGTAGTTTCTGGGGATTAAGACGTGGACATTTTTGTGGGAACCATTATTCAGCCTGCCACAGGGGGCAAAGTGTAGTTGGAGGGATAGACTAGAAGAAAGAAGAGAACAGTTTCTGATTTACTTGGAAAGAAGAAAGGTAGAACACATGTTAATTACAGGTGGTTTGCTCATCAAACAGTGGAAATACACATTTTGTGGCTGATATTTCCTATTTCCTCTTTAAAATGGAGTATGTTTCACTCGCTTGAGGGGAAATTCAACTAGAGCATGCTTGCATTTAGCTAATAGTTAACAAAAGCCTGCTAGGAGCCTAGTGGGCTCAGGGATTCAAAGATATCAACACATGGTGTTGATTACTTTTCTGTAGATAGAGGTTTTGAGGGTGTGCTAATGACCATTTGACCAGAGGCGTTTAGAAAAGATTCCTGGGTACTAAGTTACATGAGACGACTTCATAGACAATTCCAATATTTGCTTATTGTTTAAGTAATATGGACTTCCTAAATACAATATATTTTAAAGATTAGTAAGGTATCATAGAGTGCATTACATGCCAATACGAGATAACTGCTCAGAAGAGCGCAGTAAGTATTCTTAAGAAGCCCTTGTCAATATTTGAGCAGCCAGAGTTCATGTACTCTATTTTTATTAACTACTTGACCTTTAAATTGAGTAGTCTTATAGTTTTTTACATTGTAATTTTTATATGAATAGTGAGTGAATTATAAAAATTATATAAGTAAATATATTAAAATAACCACTTTATGATCATCTCTCTCTTCTCAATCTTGCTTTCCTCCCTAGAAATCAAGATTATTCAAAATTTGTTATAGATTCTTCTAGGTCTTTTCTATGGGTTTAGCTATACTAATCTATATATAAAAAGTATAGATCCTTTGTTTTTATACAAATGGACTCACATAAAATCACTATTCTATAATTTAAAAAAATTCAACAGTAGGTTTAGCAACCTTTTTAAATTAATTCATATCTTAGTTCTGTCAATTGCTACCTAACATGCTGTATGTGGTCTGAATGCAGTACGTTTTCTTAATCTGTAACTACTTTCAATATATCGATCGTTTTCAGTTTTTTTCTCTTGTAAACAGTGATGCAGTGAACATTCTTCCAGATGCCTTGCTAAATATTTATGTTAGTTAGTCTGCATTATATAGAACCAGGAAAGGAGTAGTTATGTTGAAGGGTGTAGCTTCTCAAGAATTTTATAGATGTTGCCAAATGTCTTTCCGAATCTGTTCCCATTCATTTTACTTCCTTCGGTATCTGAGAGTACCGCTGTCTTCCCAAGGCTTGTGCCAACTTTTGCATTATCGGTCTTTTAGATTTTTGTCCAGTACTGAAAATGCCTAACTTTAATGTACATTTCTCTTATTAATAGTGGGATCGAATATCTTTTCTCGTTTGTATATCCAGTGTATAATACGTTGATGTGTGTGTGTGTGTGAATTGTGTGTTGAATCTGTCCTTTGTTCATTTTTCTTTTGTAATGTATTTACTCTTTTCTGTTATTTTAAAGGAACTCTATGTATTCTGGATATTAGGCCTTTCTTAAACACGTTGCACATATTTTCTCTCAATCTGCCTTGTATTTGAATTTTATGTATGGAGTCTTTTACTATAAACATTAAAAATATTTATGAGTTAAATTTGTTGAATTTTTTTTTTTAATGCCTTGTAGGTCTTACTAAAGAAGGGTTTTACCACCAGAAGATTATTTGACATTCTTTGGTTATTTCTTTAAACATGTGTATAAATTAGTTAATTTTTAGCAACTTCTCTTTCATTTTCTAATTTCGGAGTCCATTTTCATAAGGCATGTTAGGTAATGCCAAAAACAAAATTCCATCAAGTAAATTTGAAGCTCTAATTGGCTTTATTAAGCAATCATGAATTGGACAGCATCCCATCCAGCATCTAGAAGGGTGCTTCAGTGAGTTGTATAAAATGGGAGATTTTTATTTAAAAAAAAGAGTTTGCCAGAAAGTTAATAGAAAAAAAAAAAAAAAGAAAGGATTATTTTTAGAGTAGGTCATTATCTTTGGTGGGGGAGGGAAAGGGCAAGTGTTTATCATGTAGATTACCTCTTCTTTCTTTTGGAGGGGGCAAGGGGTGGGATGGAGATGGATTACCTCATTGGTGTTAACCAGAAAATTCCAGATTGGTTAATTAATATTGCTTTCCTGGTGAAGGTCGGAACTGCAGTTAAGCCAGGTATTAAGTCTGGGTTTGGTATTATGGGCTTTAGTACAAATGACATCATGTTGGGTCTGTGGTTTTCTTTTTATTTACTCCCGTGTGGGTATAGTTAGCCATTCTTGCGTGTCTCATCTTTTCTCTATTGATTTCAACTGTTGTATATACACATAGATTTGTCAGTGCCTTTTAAAAAATTGATTGACCACAGTTTTCTGGTATATTGGGTATATCAGCTATGGAAAACCCTCCTCAATGATCTCGTTTTTCTAACTTTCTTGCTATAATTACACATTCTCTTTACTCTGAAACAGTTTGGATAGTTTAGACATTATTCGTTCCTTGAAATTTTTGTAAAATTTCTCTGTAAACAAATTACTTGGGACTGGGCCAATTTTGGGGGAGTAGCTTTTTTGATAACTTTATTCTGTGGTAATTAATTCTTTGAATTTTCTGTTTTCTGGATTCAATTTGTATAAATTATATCGTCCTAGAGAATTATTCATTTCATCCAGGTTTTGTTTGCATAAAATTGGGGGAATCGTTTTTTAATATTCTTTTAATTGCTTCTTCATTTCTCTGTTATTATTTCTTATTTTGTATATTAGTATTTTTTTCTTCCCCCTTCCCCCCAATTTATTTCACTAGCTCTTTATCTATTTAATGATATTTTCAAATTTTTGGATGTTAATGAATTCATATTCATTCTTGTTTGTTAGTAAATATGTGCTTATGTCTATGAATTACAGTATAATGGGATTTTTATCTGTGACCTAAAATTTGATGTTTTTTTAAAAAACCACTTTCTTAAAGAGAAATTATATTCCCTGACATAACCTTAGAGTTCAATAAGTAAGAGTTAAATTAGTTTCATTAATGATATCAGTCTATTTGCATTTTTAATATTTAATATTTATATTTACTTTTTAATCCACTATGCTTCATGATTTGAAACTCGTTAATAATAAGTTTTTATCCGATTCTCCCCTTAGCTCCTATAAGGTATGTTTTGCAAAAGGTATGTTTACTATATGTTACCTAGATATTCATAATCAATATATTTTTTATCGTGAATCATACCATTCAGCATTGCAAAGTTTTTTTATTCCTTGTTTAAAACTTTTCTGTCCTGAGTTCAGTCTTGCAAGATCTTTTCTTCTGTTTTCCTTCCCTTCCTCTTTTCATTCTCTGTGCATTGCTTTTTCTTCTTTCTTTCCTTTCTCACCCCACCCTATTCCTTTGTTCTTCTAAGTTTTGAATCATTTGGTTATACGGGTCTCTTATCCACAGAATACAGTGGAATTTGCTTTATGATTGAAATGAAAAGGTTTTCTTCTCTTTTCAATAGCTGAGTTTAGCTCGCTGACATTTATTTAGATAACATAAAAGTTTAGTATTAATACTTCATATTATTTTACAGTGTTTTTTTAAATTTATGGCTTTTGAAAAAAATTACAGTGTGTTCTACTTTCTTAGCTTTGTGTTCTTTTGCTTAGAAAGGTTTATATTTCTACTGTCATTGTTACCATAAGTGTATGAAAACCCTTAATCCTATTGATTGATACTTTAAACATTATCTATTAATCCCCTCAGGAGGAATAATAATTTTTTTTTTCAATCTGCTGCCAGCTAATTTTAGCATTATAGAATAATTTACTTACATTCTGCTATGGTTTATAGTTTTAAATATCTTTTGATCTCAGTAACATTCCATGTTCTTCCTCTTTCATCTTTCATCTTTTTGTTTGTTTTATAATTTCTGTATTGTTAAGGCTTATATTACTTATAATTTATTATAACAACATATTCACATAGGGATTTAGTTTCATAATTAATTTTGGTGTTTATTCTAGTTTTTTACTCTGATTTTTCCAACCATCTCTTGGATGATTGCAGTTTAATCTTTTAATAAATTCCTGAAGAAGACCCCACGGGAACAAGATTTTGTGTGTTTGCATATGGTCAAAACTTTTGAACATTGTTTGTTGCCTTTATAATTAATGAGTTTGGCTAGATTTAAGAATCTCATATGTATTTTCTTTCCCCAAGGATTCCATGGGCATTACTCCATCCAGTAGAGTAGCTAGAAGGCAGTGGAGTCTACTGAAACCTGTAGTAGAATGCTGTTGTAGAGAAATACTACAACAGACCTGAACCCCGTCCCTCCACTTATAAGCTACGAGAGCTTTTTTGCCTTGAAGTCCAAAGGATTTTTTATATTTGAAGTTCAGTAACTTTACTAGGGTGTCTTACTCTTGACTGTTAAAAATGAGCTTCTATGGGGAACCGGTGCTCTTTCAAATAAAATAGTATTTAAAAAGGTTTTTATTTTATTTATATATTTATTCTTTTCTATTATTTGGTTTTCTTTGTGGTGATTCCAGTTACGTGAATATAGTCCTTCTTGTATTTAGACCTCTGTTGCTAATAAAGTTTTAAAGTTTTACTTATATCTGTCATCTGTTTACTTTAACTCTGGTTTCACTATACATTTCCATACATAACAGTTAAACCTCTTGAGCTCTGCCAGCTGATATTTCATCTCTTCTTATTGAGCTGTTTCTTCTTTATGCTTTGAATTTTCTCCTTTGTGTGTAAACAGATATGATTTTGCTTCATTAATTTTTATTCTTGGTTTAATGTATGATCTTAAAATTTATCAGATCTTTGGTAGTACATATCTTGCAGGTAGTCCTGATCTGCCATTTGATTTAGTTGTACCTTTTCTCTTTTCATTCATAGTATGTGTGTACAGATTCAAGAATGGTTTTATTATTCTTTATTATTTACCTTTAAAAGAGGTGGGTTTTTCTTAGAACGTATTTATGGGAGGTTCATGAAGAAAGCAGCCATCATCCACATACTAAGTTAAAAAGAATTTTCCTTTTTTTGTGTATCCGAAGCTAGCTATAGATAGATATAGATATACATTATATATCTCTATATAGATATCTATATATCTCTAATTTTTCTAAGCAAATGGAAATAGGAAGGTGTGAAATTTTTCTTAATATAATGACTTCCCACATCTATAGAGGTATGACATTCCCTGTAAATGGATTTCTGACCTTCTCTGGTTTCTGTTATTTTTTGTGAAAATTTTTATGAGGGATATTGATGAGAAATTAGATAATACCCCGATAACAGACTGATTCTCAGACCTTGCATGTAAACATGAATTCTTCTCTAAGAAAATGTTGAGAATTTTATTTTTTCTCTTCAAAAAAATTTGAGTATGTGCACATTTCTTACTATTTGTTCATTCAAAGTACTTAACCATCTGTGAGCCCGTTTACTTTAAAGGCTTGTAGCTTTCATCTTCTCAGGGAAGTTTTACCTCTTCTTTCTTCTTCCACTTTTGTTTTTTATTCTTTCTGTAATTCTATATATGTTGATCTTTCTGGATTGTTCATCTGTGTTTCTTTTTCTCTTCTCATTTCTTCGACTTTTTCCTTTATATTATATGAGACACTCAACATTGTCTCTCATACTATTTATTAGTTTTTGACTTTGTTCATTATAAAATAAAATCTTATATTGTCATAGTCCCATACTCTTTGAAACATTACAAGAATGGTGTGGTTCTTTGCTACTTTTGCTCAGCATAGCATTCTGTTTTATCAGTGCTATAGCTCCTTGATTCTTGACCCCATTTGAGGCGTCCTGTTAGATAGACTTTTAAAAAACTATTTTTCCCCCCTGAATTATCTCTTACATTTTTGGAAGAAGTTCATATTTGCATCGTTTGTCATGTTTATTTTCTTCAAATGTTTAGTAGTCCTTGGTTGTCTTTTATTAATGTGGAATTACTTATTTAGAAATATATTTTGCTTTGTTTTGGTTGGGTTTTTTTTTTTTTTTTTTGGTCTTTTGGAAGGTCTGTGTTTCATTCTTATCAATTTAATCCCAATGACTTTCTAGATTCTAGAAATTCTTTTAATTAACGGTCTACTGAAGGTATCTTTCTTATATTCCCATATGGTAATAAAAAAAAAAGTACTTATTTCTTAGCGAGGAAATAGTTTTTCTTTTCCTTCTCTTTCTTCTTCTTCTTGTCATTTTAAGGTTTTTGGGATATGAAGAAAAGTTAGGCATTTGTTTTTCGTCTGTTCTCTTGATATAATCTCTCTAAAATTTTAATGACTATTTTTCTTAAGAAAACCTTAAAGTATATGAGATCTGAAGAGTTTAGATTGAGCTGTTAACCTTTTTATAGCCTGTACTTTTGTTAATTATAACTTGTGTTATATGCTCATATACAGGAAAAAATTAATGACTTTTGTGTGAATTTTGATCCTATTGTTTCTACCTCTCGGTCATGTCTAAAACCTTGACTTCCTTCTAATCTGGAAATCTGAATTTCTCTCTCGGGCTCATATAAGTTGTTCTGTTTTCCTTGCTAGTTACCATTATGAGAAATAACACAGTTTGTTTTCAAAACAGGTTATATTCACATTTTATCAAGTATTGCTACCCTCAAGGACAAGAGTCAGACGCCTCAGCATGACATAGAATGAATATTTTTGGCTGGTCCTTCCCTCCTGTTTTTCCACACTCATCTTTGTATACATTTTCTTAACCTGGAATTACCTTCATTCCCGAATCCTTTGTTGGTTACAAAACTTAACACATTGCTGGAATTATTTTTTGACTGTCCGTCTGCTGTAGAAAACTGTGTCAGGTGTAGAATAACAGGCACTTTCTAATATTTAAATGAACTGTGGATTGCTAATGTTTCATTCCTATGGCTTATGAGGCAATTCTGGAACTCGAAAGAAGAATTTCCAGTTTAGTTTAAGTCAATGAGAAATTCTAGAAATTCCTGTTAGAAGGAAACAGCTGTCAGAGTGGGAGGGGTAAAATAGGATGAGGTAGATCAGATCAGGCTCATCAAGTAAGAAGACCTATGCCGTATCATATACCTAAGGTAGTGAAAAGTCTTAGTAGAGTAAGATGAGCAGATAAAACTAGAGGCACAGAGTTTATGTTTAAAGATTTAGACAGTTAATTGCTATAGCAAAATATTTTAAGATTTTCTGAAACCGGCATTCTTTAGGACAGCAGTTAAATTTGGTGTTCACACTACTGACCACTGACAGAACTATGTCAAATAGCAAATGTTCCCGTGAAGAAGACCGTGTCCTTTTGTTCAGAATAAATCATAAGGCTAGCATTTGTTATGATGAGAAAAGAGGCTTGTCCACCATATGACAAGAGTGACTGCTTTTTCCACATTGATTGTGAGTGAACATGACTGTGTATAGAGAACACTCTGCTAGGTAATATATATTATATTTTTGTTGGGCAAAGAACTAGGGCCTAAGAAAGGGTTTATTAATTATCAAAGAGATGCATTAGTAAGTACAGAGCAAGGCATGAGAAACGGAAAGTTTAAGTCCTTTAAAAGCACAAAACAAGGAATGATGTAATTTATTTGGAGGAATGAAATCTTGGAGGGGTGAATTCTGACCTGAGTCTTTGAGGCAATGAGCTACCCCAGATGAATAGCACAATAGCACAGTGCACAGGGGGAAGTGAAGGGGGAGAGCCAACATGTGGCTTGTCTTGAGTTTAGTGAGAGAACATTATAAACAAAAAGGTGAGGAATGCAGAATGTGCTTTGGGGAGCTTCAAGAAGCTTTTGCTGATCTTGAGTGGGAAAACAGGTTTACAAGGCAGGTTTGGAACCTAGAGGTTGACTATGCTGAGGTTGGTTAGCGTTCTTCTTCTGCCTGGATCCCACTTTGTACACTACTTTGACTAATTGCTTGCATGTTGCCATGTGTCAGTGCCTTGGGAAACAGGTATCAGGAGTTGATCAACTCTGAATTTCCCATAGCAAATAATATAGTATTTTACACATAGTAAGGCCCTCAATACATATTTATTAAGTGAATTAGTAAAACAAGTACTTAAGTATATCAGAAACAAGGGCTATTGAAATTGGCATATTATGCTAATTTTGTATAAAATTATATAGTACAGTATGGGAGAGAATATTATAGAATGGAATAGTGGAATGTCTTGGAGATGGCCAGATGAGGTTTTCACCTTGGCTTATTGGCTTACATACTTGTAAGCTTGGGAAAGTTCTTTTGCAATACACAGTTCTATCTAAGACCATTTCTTTTTTCTGTTTGTTTTTGAATTTTTATAAAAATTTATTTGAACCAAACAAAGGATAAGAGTTAATTTCCTTAGCTGCTGCAAAACGGGGGTAAAAGTTATGGCCGACAATTTTGGACCAAAGACATGATGTTTTGAACTAGCAGTAAGTTGTCTGTCATGTTTTTTAAGACTTTATAGGGCAGGCATGTTATGTAATAAATATAGACATAAATATGGGCATTGTTTTGATTTGAAGGATTTATTTTAGTGTTTGAAAAAGCTCAGTGGTGTGATGTAAAACAGCATCTTTGATTTCTACTCACCTAGACTCAAACTTTGAGTCAGTTTTGAGAACCTCACTCTGTATCCATATCAGTTACCGTCTGCATATTCTTTCCCCCTTATCATGTTTCAAAGCAAATGCCATTTCCTCCTTGACACCTGCCTTGATCTATGATCTCATCTCTGATGTGTTGTCTCTTCTACCTTGGTACACCCGTGGTGCTTGGCATCACAATTGGACTTACTTAGCCCACACCTGAGTGTGACTTTTTTAACTTAAGAAAAAAAAAAAATCTCTATTTCACTATGAGACAGTGACCATATCGTATTTATCAGTATCTTCTTACCATCTAACACAGTGCCTGGTACATTGTAGGTACTTAGTGTCATTATTTAGTGAGAGGAATTGCTTTGATTATGGTGGAACCCCATTTTTGAGACTAGAGATAACACTGCTTTGTAATATTCAAAAACTAAATTGAGAAAAGAAGAAAGAAAAAGCCAAATATTATGGATAATAATTGAAATTATGTAGTTACTATGGGCTTTGTTATTCTTGGCCTGCTAAAAAGTGATTCAAAGTTAAATCAGAATCTTTTACTTTACAAATGTTAACTTCCCTCCCAGTATTAGTAGATTTTTGTCGGTAGTTGTATTTTTAAAAGACTAGGATAAATCTAACTGGCTAAGGATCAAACGAATGCCCCCAAACTAGATCTGTTAAATGACTTTTTATATTAAGTGAATATTTTTCCCCGCAGGCTACCATTGTGAAGGATTGCAGGTTTTGAAATTTCAAGTAAGGAACCCTAGAGTTTGTGTACAGTGTGAGAGTGTTCCTGTTTTTCTTTTGAGGAATATGAGATCACCACGCATATAAAACACACCCAAAAGTAAAGCGATAAAGCAAACTCTCCCTAATAGCAGTCCAGATGATGAAGTGGAAAGTTTTTGTCTGAGTTGCTGAAGCTCTTCCATTTTGCCTTGTGACTACGACAGCCGTGTTGTAATCTAGAAATTACACAGCATTCCCCTCATGCTGAAGGCAGTGGATCCCTCTGTGTGTTATAGTCGAAGAGCACTGAGTAGGTGCTAATTTAAAGTGTCAGTTCTGGAGAGCTATTCTAATGATCAAAACTCAGATTAGCTTTACTGTTGCAATACCTTTTATCATTTTTTACTCTCTTTTACTCTTTATTTAGACTTTTTTTGAAAGTATTCTTGTTAGCAAGCAATGTTTAGTTGTGACCCTCCTCCAACTCCCTAAATCATAGAATACAATTTTTAGTTATTGTAAGAAAAAAAGCTCAATGATCATTAAAATTTTGAGACTGCTTTGAGTGGTGATTTTTGTTTAAATACTTTTAATTGAGTGATATATGCTAAATCACAGATCTGTGCCTTTTAAAAACATAAGCATTTGAGACTCATATAGTTTAATGCCCCTTTTATATTTAATACTATTATGTAGGTTGATTGTTCAGGTAATATTTAACCAGAATATTTAAGTGTGTAACTTCAAGGATAGCTGAAAGGTCTAAAATACAAAACTTTTAGCTGTTTAGGAGATGAAATGCGTATATGTATATTAGAACTCTTTTATTACAAGCTGCAAATTAACACTTTTGGACCAACTCTAACTTTAGGATTTTTTTGTGCCTCAGATAATATATTTCAATCGACTCGTTTATTAATTTTGTGAGTAGCATAAGTAAATTTAGTTCATCTGCCTATTTATATACTTTGAATAGACCAATGTAAAGAGTTTCTTATCTGCCATATGTTGAAATGTTTTAGTAAAATAAAGACAAAACTGCCTAGTCAACAAAGATGGCATTGAATTGCACTGTTTTGGAAAAAAAAGTTAAGTGAACTAGATGCCTGTTAATCTGGTTCTTTAAATATCATAAACAAAAGTATCAGAATGTGTTTCCAAGGACAAAGGCAGAGTTTTCCGGGCTTTGATTGGTTGCTGCCTTGTACTGTCCCACAGCCATCCTTAATTGGCTTTGGGTAGATTGGAATCACATAAGCAGGGTGACATTTATTGCTTTCCTAGTTGTTTCTTTGCACTGAGCCCTGAGATTCCTAAGAGGTAACTGTAAGAGATTTCTTTCATTTCGTCCATGATCTGTGAGAAGGGATCGTTCTAAGAGCAGGCATGAGTTTAAGTGCGAGAAGAGTCACTCTGCCTGCAATAACGCCCATAGTTCTACAGAAGAGGGTATGTGGCTGCTTTTGCCTGTTTGCTTTTCTTTTTCTTGCCTCCCTCCAACCCCCTATTATTGTGTGTTTATTACTATGTTGGAAATTTTAGTTACGTATCCTGGGAGAGACTGTAATTCATTGAGGCTCCAGGTAATTAGAGGGTATATTGGAATTAGACTGGGGAAAACATGCTGCACTAGAACATCTCTGTACAGAGTTAAAAAGCTCCATGTAAAAGCAGTTTGGTCTCGATCTCAGGGCAGTGTGACTTAGAGACTGTATTGAAGCTTTTCTTTTTTCTTCTTCTGCTGTAACTTCAGGCCTCTTTGCTTTTAGTTCAGTAGGAAATCTGCTAGCTATTACGTTTTCTATTTGTTTACTGAAGAACAATTTCTTTGTTTCACTACAATATATAATATGTCCATCTTCATTGTTGGAGTATGTAATTGTTTTACTGTTTAAACATATGGCACCAGTTTATTATCATCTGGTTTTTGCCCATTTCTATTGAGTTTCTTCCTATTTACTTAAGAAAAACTTTCCATTAAATTTCTCTGTGAAAAGGGTTTTCTGTTATTAATGCAACTAATCCTATGTATGAAAATATTTTATCTGTTATTTTTTTGTAAAGATTATTTTTATGTCTTCCTTGTAGCACTGTATTTTATAAGGTAATAAACACACCATGTAATGTAGCATTTCGGTAAAACTGAATATTCTAAACTTCCTGCAAATACACTAAATAAGAACACAATATTGAATTCTTTTAAGAATCAAATTTATTGCACAGAAAAAAGAAAGGGCCCAAACATTTTTGGCAGTATTCTTTCTGAATGGTTCCGGTGACACTAGAAACTTGTAATGGTTTTTTTTTTTTTCATACCCAACTTTTAGTAGTTAACTGTTAGTTAACTATTAGTGTATTCCATTAAGTCAAAGGTCAGTCATGGTTTAATTTATTCAAAAATGACAACTCTAACAATTAAGGTGGCTCTTTAGAAAAGAAGTGTCTGTTCTTTATTGTTTTTAACTTTTAGGTTTTCAACTTCTTTTTTATCAGATCCACCATTTATTCACCAGGGACATTTTACTTGGTATGAAATAGTATATGGTAATTTGCCAACATTTGTTCTTTATCTTTCTTGATGCTCTTCTCTCATTTTAGGCAAATTTAATGAAAAATTTTTTGCTCCTAGCTTGAATCTTTATTTTGATTTAAACTCGGCGGTGCATTAAGAACACCATATAGGTTTCCTGACTTTTAGGAATGTGAAAAGTATATTAACATATATCAAATGTGTCTTCTTATGTTTGAGTTCTTCTTCATCAAGTTTATATTACAGTTTAGATGGACCAAGAAACGTTCATTATGTCGTTATTTTAAACAACATGTTGCTGTAGTGGAAAGCATACGGCTTGGACTCTCCATTTACTAGCTGTGTGACCTTGGTTTGGGCATGTCACTTAAAGTATGAGTCATTACTTTCTCACCTGTAAGATAACAGCTGAGAGATTTTCATTAAATGCTCTCTTCATTCTTATTTGCATCTGTAATTCTGTGAATAAAATAACATTGTTTGTATTTTCATGGTTATAGTGACGTATTTAAACCATCTCTTATTTTCTTAGTATAAAACATTAGAAAAAGATGTGATCATTTTCAAGGACTTTGAGCAGTTAGTCTGGGGGAAGTCAGTATGAGTAAAACTTGGCTAGAAAATAGCTTTCAGCACTGACTGGTAAGTGGCAAACTGAGATTACCCTGGAAAGCTGTGATTACAATTGATGTTAATTCTGAGCTTCCACTGGACACATCATTGTGATTGCTCTTGGTCTTTTTATAATAAACTTCTTGCCAGGTTCCTATTATAATAATTACATATGTCCAAATTCCCTAAGCCCAAATCTGTGTTATTCCTTAACATTGAGTACATACATTAAATGTTCATATAATTTAGCACATTATGACTCGCAGAAAGTACTTTAGCTATTTCTTTGACCTGACATCTTAACCCCAAAGGACCCATTGTCTATAAGATTGTTATGAAATTTTGGTATCTCTTATTTTAGGAATTGGGTATTTTTATGACTAAAAAGTATGCATCTACTCTGGTTAGACAATGACTTTTTTTCCCCCCACCCCAAATAGCAAATTATTCCATATTTGTGATTAACTTGTTATTTTCCATATGCACCATAATATAATGGTCTTTCAAATTAGTTACAAACATTTCTCAGAGTATTTTGGAGCAGCTTCTCATTTTCCCAAGAAAGCAGGTACTTTTCCCACATGTTTGGTATAATGTTTGTGCCTCCTGAATGAGTAGCTCTTGCAAAATAATTTGCCACCTGGAATCCTAATCATTTGAAATGCTAAGGGCATTTCTGACAATCCTTAGTAGCATTAGGGAGTAAATTTCTAATTAGCTAGTGTATCTGATCTAAATGTCCCTAAGAGTCTCCTGATAGTGGTTAGGAACTTGAATTGAACTAGGGTCTTTAACGTGGTATGTTTTTTGTAGTAGATCAAATAACACTTTGATCTATGAGAAACAGAGTATTTTGGTAGACTTCCTATTGAACAAATCAGAAAGAAATTTTTGGCTTTCTCTAATTTTATTTAGAACCGATTTCCTTGATTTTAGTGAATTAAGGTTCTAGTAAAGAAGGTTTTATCATAGCCCTCAGAAATTATCACAGCTTCACAAAAGGTTCTGAGTGAATCCTTTACCTTACAACACTTTTCTCAGATAACTATTAGGTTATGCCTTGTTTTTTTTCATGTGTGTGTATATTTTTCCAGATGAGAAAACTGAGTCTCTTGGGGGTTGAGTGACTTATGCATGGTCACCCAGAAGGTCAATGGCAAAGCTAGAAATAGAATCTGGGTCTTGTGACTTCCAATGTGTTTCTCCTGGATACCTGTTACCTCCTGAAATTAATATGTTAATGAAATTCCCTTATGGTGTGTATAGTTGCCATTCAACTTCTAGTCTGGAATTACCTTAGGTAAATCCTTTCATCTTCCTTTGTACCCTTAACCAAGTCCCACAGGCTCCAGTATTGAAAACAACTGTTAATCAACAAAACGAGTGATATTGTGTGTGTGTGTGTGTGTGTGTGTGTGTGTGTGTGTGTGTGTGTGTGAGAGAGAGAGAGAGAGAGAGAGAGAGAGAGAGAGAGAGAGAGAGAGACAGAGACAGAGAGACAGAAGAGAAGAGAAACAGACAGAGAACAGAGATGGAAAGAGACAGAGACAGAGACAATATTCTCAGAAGCCTAGATGGTATGTTACATCAAGAAAATATTTTAAGGCTCTAGAGAGTTAACAGAAGACTCAGGCATTGTAAAGTTATAAACTAAGTACAATACAAAATTGACATTTTTTTTTAATTGAAAGGCTGCAAGGTCAGATGTTTATATTTTGATTGTGTGGGTAGGAATGTTTCATGCCTCTATCAGATTAACATTGTTTCCCAAATTATGCTTCCAAGCATTTTTACATTCTTTATTCATACTACAGTTGCAGAGATGTTGATAAACATACAAGACCCTGAAGTGTCTTCTGAAATTTCAGAGAAGCAAGGAATAATTTGGGGAATATATTTTTCTTAAGATTCATGTCCTTTTGAAAATCTGAAATTCACGAGTATAAGTGGAGCAATGCCATTTATCAGAAGATCCAATCTATAAAATAAGTTCGTTATATTTCCTGCATTCAATTAGAACCATTGCTGTGGGTTTTTTAAAAATGATTTTGTAAGGAATGAATCAGCGTATCATATCACTATTTTGCCCTGAAACTTATATATGTGAAAATCAGTCCAAATGTATGTAACGGTCGTTATGCTTCAGGGCCTGCATGTACCGCAGTTTCCCCAGCTTTGTAGCCTCCACCCGGCGTGTTGTTTTTCTCCTTGCACTCCAGTGCTCCCTGTTTGTCTCTCTGTGCTTTCGCTCCCAGTCTTTCGTGCTGTGGCCCATAGACAACTCAAGGCTCCTGTTTGCTTTTCCACAGGCTCTTTGTTGTCTGCGTCCCAGCTCAGGCTGTGGTACCATCTTGAAATCTTCTCAGACTCTTTCTCATCTCTTAATGGTATCTTGATTCGGTATCAGTGGATGTGCCTTTGGTAGTCATTAATTAATTTCGTAACTACTGTTACGTGACATCAATTTTATTATTACCTTTTATGATATTTAAGTTTTATTAGCTCTCCATAGGTGTGTATGTTAGGGTTTCTGGCTTTTCGAATTTGACTTTTAGTCTTCTCTGTGTTTCTTGGGGTTCTTTTTGTATATTTTGTATTATTTGGTTTTTAAAATTTGTCTCTGTCTTACAACTGGATTTTAAATATTTAAGGGAAAGGCTCTTTAAACAAAGTACTTTGTTAGTTACAGACTGAATTTAATTTTAAGTAATCATAAAACTCAAAAGACAGTATGTTAAACAGGGAAGAGATTTATTTTTCTTTTACTTCACAAGAAGAATCAGTCCAAAGCTATTGTAGCAGCCCCAGAATGTCCTGAGGCAACTAAGCTCCCGCTTGCCTGCCTTCCATTGTATCTTCCTAACTGTCGGTAGTTCCCTTTTCCTTTTATGGAAAGATAAATGCAAATCTGCAGTCATCCTGCTCACATTCCTACAAAATGGGAAGGACCAGGGCATGCTGGCCAGTTCCCTCTGATGTTAATGTGCCACCTTGAAATAATCACGAACTTCTGCTTATATCTTAATGGTCAAGATTGTGTCACATGGTCAACCTTGGACACAAGGGAAGCCAGGAAATGTAAGCCTTGAACTCCACGTAGTGCCCTTCTCATCAGAATCAGGATCCATTAGGAATGGAGAAGGGTAGTGCCCGGTGGGCAACTAGCCACCCCTAGTACGAGTGCCTTGGACATATTAGGCAATGGGTATATATTTGTACGTTGGGTTTTTATTGCTATCATGTCAGTTATGAAATATGGTTATGTTTTTTGAACAAATGTATTCTATTACTTGTATGACGATAGTAGACGGTTTATTAAGTAGGGAGAGATCGGGTTTCCTGAGCAGGGGAGGGTAATAGAGATCCACAGATGATGCCCTGAGTACAGATGGCTGGCTGGCTTAGAGGTGGTCATAGTATTATAGTGAGTATTGTTATTGCTGTTTACAGACCTGTCATTCTTGTCAAATCTTGATCTTTCTTCTACCCTTTTTATTTCTATACAGGATATCTTACTGGCATAACTACCCAGGAAGGGTACCACACAGATTAATGGTTTTTGTCTTTTCACAGAATGTTTCCTTTCCTGACAAGTTTTTAGGAAGTATGATGTAATAGAGATTTTGTGTTTTGAATCCAGGAAGTCCTGAGTTCGAGCTCAGCTCTGTCCCTGACCAGTGGTATGACTTTGGGCGCCTTCTTTGAAACCTTTCTGAGAATCAGTTTTTCTGTCTTGGGGATAACAGTGCTTCCTTACAGAACAGTTGTGAGGCTTAAATAGGATAGATATTTTGAAATACTTGGCACATGGTTGAAACTCAACATCTGTCAATTCCTTTTTTCCTCCTCATCTGTAAAATGGCACATTTTACTAGTTACATAAACTGTTTAAAATCTCCCTGCTACTATGAATTTAAATTTTTGTGCTCTGTCTTAGTAAGGTGGTTATCCAAAAATTTCCATGTAGCAAATGAATCAAACAAAAAGTAGTTGTCCTTGACATAATGCAGTCAGGGAGAGAAAGATAATATGCCTTTCAAATTCTTGTTCCCTTTCTGTAACTTTAGGTAGATCCTAATTTGAATCTTAAAAAATCTAACTAGTGTATGTGATAAGTGGTGGTTAGATGATAATAGGTAGTTAAGATTATTTCTCCTTTCACTAGCATAGGGAGTATCTAGCAGGAACTCCTGGGTCATATATTTGAAAGGTGTAAAATTGTGCCTACTGTTTAGGCATTGTTTCAGTAGACAAAGATGATGTTTCTGGAACATTAGCAATATGGCATCAGGGGCTTTGTCACTTTTGATCATCACTGGACTCAAGTGCCCAGCACAGGGAAGGCACAGAGTTGGTATATCATTATTATTAGTTCAATAAAAACAATTGAAAAAATAAGCTCCATCTTGCTGCTCTGGACAAGTTGATGTACTCACTGCCCTCCACACACACCGGTAAAAATAAAAACAGCTGTAAGGTGTTCAGCACTGATCACAAATTTTCATTAATCCTTATAAGAACCCTGCAAGGTTGGTGGATAAACCCAGTTTGGGTACGGAAAGTGAGGCGCGGGAAAGTTAAGTATCTTACCCTAAACTCGCTGCCAGTAAACGACAGAGGCGGGACCAAACTCCAGGCCTGCTCCGCCCGCTCGGGAGGCCTCTCACAGTGGCTTGGGCACAGGTGTGCTGCAGAGCTCGTCCCCCTCTCTCTCACTTGTCATCCACTCATTGGACAAATCTCGCCTTTTCTGCCAATCTGCATTTTGCTCTACTTAGTTATTTTTTTTTTTGTGCGTCCAATCTTGCCTCAAAGACATAGTGACTACACTCACTGCATGTCCGAGTTCCTTAGAGCTCAGTGGGACTGTAGGAGTCTCTTCAGTCTTACTCATAAATGCCTTTTATTTTTAGTTTTCAAAAAGATTATCATAATAATCTCCAGTATTAATGACTATCGGTTTGCCAACACTTGGCCCATTTTACAGTATGAGGAAGCCAAGGCTCATAATCGATAAGCTGGTGGTCTGGGAGCTGCTCACAGAGCGACTCCAGTGCCCACGCTTGCCATGAGCACCTGGACTGAACCGCCACGAGAACAGGGGTTGTGCCCCATATTATTTTGTAAACTACAGTGCCTGGTTCACGTCTGGCAATGAAGACAGATTAAAAATAGCCGGCTGATTAACAGTCTCAGACTCTTGCTTGGGGTAGTCTTAGGGCTGGCTCTCTTGGCCGTGCCCCAGCACACTAAGCCAAATCTAGAAAATAAAGATCTCTCTTTGGCAGAAAAAAGAAACAAGACCTTTGGTAATTTCAGCTATTAAGTCCTAAGAAAGGATAAAGGTTTTTGTTTGTTTGTTTGTTGTTTTGCTTGCTCTTAGGACAGTTCCAAAAGGAAAATTCAAAAATCATTTTGGCAAGTTCGGCATTGTCGGAAAGTGATTATAGCTTTCTAATGGGACACGCATATTTGGAGATATATATTCAGTTGTGTTTGTGAAAATATCAGGAATATTATTTCATAGTTTCAGAAGTCAGATTAGTTTGGGTAGTTCTATCAAGATTGAAGAAAAATTTGGACATCACTGTTCTGAATGCCAGGGAGAACCTTCTACTTAACATTCCTGGTGAGGTGAACACACACACACACACAACACACACACACACACACACAGTATATGCCCCCCAAATATTCCCTTTATTGAAGATATAGACATTTATCTTTAAAATTCAAAGAGTTAAGACTATTAACTCTTTAGAAATAGATCTAAACTTTGTTAAAAGCTTATTATATTAAGCAGGGCCTACGAAGGGTTAACAGTGTTAAAGTTGTAATTTTCGAAACATCTTCTTTCTCTATGTGCACTCACTGAGAAATAGACTCCCTCTGCTGGCTATTTCTGTATATGTAGTTTTTCTGGCAAATTATGCTAAGAAAAGTGAAATACAAAGAAAAACAACCTTCTTTGACATTCAAAAAGCTAGGTGCTTTTGGACATATATGCATCTTTGCGTTCTGGTGTTTAGTTATCTAGCATTTTTATTCAAGACGGTGTGTAGAAATAGCAGCTTAAAGCAGCATGAAAGATGGATAAGCAGAGTGGAAAGAGCAGGATCAGGTAAGGAGCCCAGAGACAAGGTTCCATGGTTGACTCTGCCAGTACAGGCTGGAGATCCCTGGGCAAGGCACACCCTCTCCAGCCTGGGCTTCTTTATTTGTAAAATGAGAGGATTTTAGTGGATATTCTCCAAGAGCCCTTCTAACTGTTAGTATTATGATTCTAACAGTATTGATTTCATATCTTTTATGGAGTATTCTCTAAATGTGTTTTATACTGAATGTTTAGAAAAATGCAGCAAAGGTAAAATTGCAAAAATGGATATAAATCATTCATTCCTATTGTTGTCTTAGGTCTATAAAATGATATTTTGTATGCTGTTATATGTTTATGAAATAATGCCTCCAAATGTTCCAAAAAAAATTACATAGCATATTTCATTGATCTGTAGTACTTTGAATTACAAGAAGCACCATTATGTTATATGCTTCCAATTAAACTATGACATACCATTTATGGTAAATTACATCCAACTGTCAATGAAGTTAAATATGAGGAAACGTGCTTTTAAAAATCGGTAATATAAGGTAGTTCCTAAAAGTGCTTCAGTTGATGCCAGCCACCTTGAGAATTTTAATAATAAAGCCTGATGTATCCTGGGCTCGAATAAATGTTCTTTCCTCCCTCTTGTCTTCCCTTCTCTCTTCTAACCTCTTCTCCCTCCCCTCCGCAACTTGTCCTTCTTTCTCACTCTGTGAAACAATTTCTGACTTTTTTGCTTAGGCATGTGTCTCATGGTTATTCTGGGAATAAATGATTGCTTAAAAACTGAAATAAGATACTGGGAGAACATTGCAGCCAACATAAGCATGACCAGTGGTTTTTTGCTTTAAATATGAATAAGCATTAGCACTTGTGAAGCTTTTTCGCTTCAAAGACTGTAGTCATCACTGGCATCTTCACAGGAATTATGTGAGTTTTAAAAACACTGAGGTATCAAGAGCCCTCTTTAGATGAAGTCATTGGAAAGATTAGTTTAACTCTCTTTATTATTTATATTGGATTTAGGTCCTAGAATAAATATATACATATATACTTATGTATATGTGTATATATGTGTACATCCATGGTTTAGGATATTTTTAGACGTAGTTTTTAACATTTGTCTTCCTTTATAATGAAATTAGAGCTGTTTCTCTTGCCTTATTTTCTGCTACATAACAGAGCAGACTGAAAGGGCTTCCAATTTCTCTCTTTGTAAAATTGCACCCCTATTTGAGTTAGGGTCTTTCTACCCTCTAGGGAGAAAGGAAGTCCAAAAAAGGGTCAGTTGCAAGGCTTTTGGCCTGAGGAAAAGAGAACAGAAAAGTAAAACAACAGAGTAGGGAGATGTAGTAAAGTAGAGAGACTTTAAGGAGACTTCGAGGCCTCCCTTTGCCTGCAGACTGTCTCTCTTTTGGTTGGAAGCCTAGACGTGCCATGATTCGGCAGTGTCACTGATCTAAACTGCCAGGTGTGGCAGTGCTAAGTCCCCTGCCCTGCCAAGTATGGGGCATTTCCAGTGGTGAGGCCATACCCGGCCTCTTTGGCCTGACCTGATGCTGGCTATGCAACAAATTAATACATCATAAAACTCCATTCTTCCATTTGAATTTATATCCAGAACTTCGAAAATCTATATGGATCCCCAGTAACACACATCCTTTAACTCTGAATTTGTTCCTCTCTTTATCCAGGCCTGCCCTATAATTTTCCTGTTGAAATGTAGTAACATTTCACAGTTTTTACAGAAGTGGTTGGGAGTAATCCAGCTCATGACCTTGAGGACTGTGGGCCCACAGAAAGCCAGGGTCAGTGGTGACTTGATGGAACTGCCTCACCAAATCCTGAGCTGTCTGCCTCTGGTTTCAAATGTGAGAAAAAACAAAACACCTCAATGTGGTTAATAAGCCATTATAGTATAGCTTTTCTGTCACTTGTAGTTGAACCTGTTTCTAAATGATTAAGTCACCATGTGGCCATTTATCCTTATTCTCTTACCTCTTTGTAATCATGTTCTTATAGAGCTGTCATTTAAAACTTAATTCTTTATTTTCAAGCCTTGAAAAAAGGTACCCTGTCATTTGTGTATCTTAAAAATGATCCCCTATGGGTATGCCCCTTCCCTCTAGTTGATATTTATAGAAATGAATGTATAGAAATGCTGGGCCAAGATACTCCTTCCACAGGCACCTGTGAGTCCTCACCTGGTCCTCATAACTTAGTCCCTCTGATCTTGGCAAAGTGCTTTGTTTACTGTTCTGTGGATAGTTTTGCTCCTTTAGGCCTCAGTATCTTTTCTTATATTTGTTCCACCCAAATGTCCTCTACCTTTTTTCCCCCTGAATTCTCACAAAATCCTAGACTTGAAATGTGTCATGGAAGTCACCTAATCCACCTTCGTTCAGTTCACAAATTTCATAAACTTTGCCAGTGTTTTCCTTTTGTTAGTGTGTATGTCTTTTCCCTTAGAGGTTTTCAAACTCTGTGAGGTTTCAGAGCTACTATTTTGGAATCCCTAATATTATCTCCTACTGGCTACACATAAGGGTTTCATTCATCACTAAAAATATTTTTGATTGCCCGCTGTGTGCCAGTGGTAATTGCTAGGGATATAACAGAAGCAAATATTGACATCATTTCTGCTGTCATGCAGTGTTCTGAGTAGTGGAGGCCAGTACATAGAAATTACAAAGTCGAATACACATGCATACAAAGAACAAAGGGCCTGGACCTAAACTGAGAAGGTGATTGAAAGCTTCCCCACAATAACAATGGTCTGTCTGTGGGGTGAGAAGTAGCAGGTGGAGAGATAGCATTCTAGGTAGCAGGAGCAGTATGTGCAAAGGCCCTGTGTCTGTCAGGAGAGGGCATGGCTATTGCAAGAAACTGAAGGGGAAAAAAAAAAACCATGGTTGAAGTTAGAGAATAAGGAAGGAATTGTAGGGAATAAAGTTAAAAAGGGACAAAGGGGTATGGAATATACCTGTAATTCTGATATTGGTGACAATATCTGTATTGAGAGAGTGCATATAATTAATTAATTAAATGTGTTCCGTTCATGCTCAAGTAAAATGTGTCATTGACTATCTTAGTAGAGAGAATTTGACTCCCCACTGATTTCCCCAAACTGTAATATTTTGCTCTTAATAAGCGTTTGACAGCTAACAAAATAATACAGAATGGCAATAAAGAAGCAATAGCTTTTCTTGAGCTGTTAGATCTTTTTTTACTGTCTTTGTTTTTAAAGTATAACATTTTGTTAGAGATTTGGATAAAGTAATAATGAACATATTATTTTCCATTTCCTTCAAGGGAACATATTAAGTTGCTTAATTCAGAATATCTAAGAATGTCTCCTCTTATCTTAGGACACTGCATTCCTTCTTTAGAAGAATGTAAAAATTCAGGGCTACTGTGACCTCAATATAAAAACATTTCACATGACTTAGGCACATCTCCTATCTGTTAAAAATAATAGGGAAATAAGTCTGAAACATTAAAAGATGTCTTTAAAATCCCACTGGATGGTAAACTTTTAAAGAGCTGTAGAATTAAGTTTTCCTGTGGGACCTAGTCGAGAGCAAATTTCTATGGGCTTTGTTCCTTATTTTCTATTAATTACATATAAACAACATATAATTAATAGATATAAAATTTTTTCTGTTTGAAAAGTTATATACATTTCATCACAAGATCTTGATATTTACATTATTTTAAATTAAATATTAATAAGAATTAAATATGGTATTTGAATGTAGTTAATTTAAAAAATAAATTTGTGTTTCTATAGAAACTTTGACACAGAAGATAACCACACCCCAACAGTCTTTCTTTTTCTACCTTTTCTCCTTCCTTCCTTTCCCTTTACTTACTTCATCCTATGGATTCGTGCTCATATATTCATGCCCTTTTTATTTTTTATTTTTTTTTTTTACTTGATGAATGATTATTTCTCTTCTGTCCTCCCTCCTTTAGTGAAACCAAGAATAAGCAAGGGGAGTTCTCCAATATCTTAAGTACTTACCAAGGGTCCAGTGCCCCTATGCTCGATGGCATTGCCAGATGACCAGATTACAGTCGTGAATTTTTTTTTTTTTTTCCCAAATATCTTAGTATGAACCAGGTTGGAAAAGGACCTGGCTATTCCTTGCCATCACACTCCTGGGGTCCACAATCAGAAGGACAAAGGCTGACTGTTTAGCCCTTGCCTAGTGCTTTCTTAAGGTTTTCCATATATTCTGTTCTGAGAATCAGAATTTCCAGTGTTGGTAAAGATAAATACTGGGTGTGCTTTGGGGCAAAGTGTTATATATTAAATTGACTTTTAAACTTGATCTCTTTATTTTGTTTTTTCAGAAATGGCCTTTGTTTTATATTTTAAATATTTTGTCTCTTTTAGTCTCAAGGCTTTAGAGGACTCAAACCTTTTTCTGAAAAGTTAACCATTTCTTGCTGTCTCTGTATTTGAACATTATTATGTCTACAATTTAAGAACGGGTTATGTCAATTTTTTTTTTTTTTTTTTAATCTCTTGCCTCCACTTCCTTTTTATGGAGGGCAGTCTAGGTTTGAGGTATGAAGTGTATAAACTGACTTGATAAAGATGTCTGCCAAAACAGAAATCTGTTCTACCCACATTCCAGCAAACCCCCTGCAGGGGCTATTGTGTCTGTGTAGTACATTTTCATTGCTCATGCCATACGCTCCAAGAGCAGTTTTTGAAGCTGTAAACCACTCCAAAGGCCAAGGCTATCTGATTGTCAGAATTTCAGCGACACTGAAGGGCTTTCTAAACACAGCCTGTGTGTACACTGTTGGCTGTCCTTGGGTGCTCTTTCTGTTTATGCTGGTGGGGATGTTGTAGACAGACCTTATCAGTGCATGTCTCTCTTGCTAGTCAAGTACTTGTCCACTGATGACACAAAGAAAGTTTCTGTTCTTTATGACCCAGGCGGGATTTCTTTCTGCTCATGTACAATTTCAAATGATCTTGTAAATAAATTGACATGATTAATGTTCTTTTCACCCTTTTTTTTCACTTTATAAAATAAGCTTGGAATTTGTGCCACTGCGTTAGAAATATATCTCTTTACCTCTTAGTATGTGGAGGAAACAGGATACCAGTATTATGCTCTAATGATTCTTCAGAATAGTTCTACTCTTTGGTTTTTACATGATCACAAAAGTTTTTAACTTAAGTTTTAATCCACAGTAATCATGTAGCTTTTCTGATGACTTGACTTTGTTGTTGTTGTTGTTGTTTTTAAATAGAAGTTTTAGTGTAATAATACCTTTGGCAAGAGGCATACTCAACTCTAGTAGAGAGTTAACGCTTAGATTGACATTTCCTTTTTCCTAAATTTTGAGGAGAACTAGATAGAAATAAAAAAAGACTTTTAACAAAGGCATCCCTTTCAGTAGTATAAGGATTTTTCATAATTACTGAATAGATCTAAGAAGTGACAGGGATTTTCCTCTGAGGACTATCAACCAAAAGATAATTTTTCCATTCATAGGTGAATGTGTATTTTGGACAAACATTAGCATTAAATAGGATTTTTTTAAAATAAAGGTTTGAAATGGAATGCCAACAAAAGTATTAAGTTTTTCTCTTGTCAGATGTTATTTATTTTAAAAATAAATACATGTACCTAGTCCAGAAATTTAAGTTGTCCTAGCCCTTCTAATTTTATGTATCTCAATTCATAACAACTTATTTCTTTCAAATTTGCAGTAACATAGTGTGAAGAAAATAATGGCTTTCCTGATTGGTTAGATATCTAGTTAATTTTCCCTGTTTACCTCTCTGTCTATTCTTGCCCTCTTCTTGAATTTGGCTTAAGCTTCAGAATGTCTTTAGTATTTCATTTTCTTAGACCCTCTGATATAAAAGATAAACCATAAAAAAAAAGAGGCATGCTTCTGTTACCCCAAGTAATGGGAGATTACTATAAGAAAACATGGGGTAGTCAAGAAGTATAGGGAACCTTAAGAGCAGCCACCAGGCCATTCCCAATTCCCCCATTTCTTGGCATGGAATATGTAGCTGGTCTTGGAGGGAATTAAATAGTGGCTCATCATTGCCTCACATGATGGAGCAGCCCCAGGGTTGGCTCTTGTTTTCTTAGGTGTGGTCGTCTTCTCATTGCTTTTGGCAGGGGCACCCACCAGTGTTTGACCCAGTCATTAACCACAGCAGCATGGTATAGAGTGGATAGCATCCTTTAGAAACCCACCAGTTGTCTAGCACAGATACAAATACTGAAAGTACACACTTTACAATAGCCTACTCAGATGCAATCATGAAATGCAAAATGAAAACTCAATCACATCTGATTTTGACAGTGTATTTTCATGACTTTTTTAATCTAACTTTATGGGTGCCTCAATGACCTTAAAAACTCAAAACTGTCCACTAACTGCAATAATGAGTCGATTCTTACCTGGGCGGATCTATATGAAAAACCGTATATCTGTTGCTCATTGAGAAGAATTTTAATTTCCTGAACATAAAAATTTAATTATTCCTATACTTTGTGACAAAATATTTTTTAAATTAAAATCTCCAAGTATTCAGAGAATACTTAACGTGCGAAACACTTTGAGCATACAGGAGGCGCATATTATTACAAAGCCAGGGAAGACTTTCCAGAGCAAGTGCCATGAAAGCTGAGACCAAATGGTGAGTGGGGATTTGCCAAATAAAGCAGGTCGTTGATGGTTGAAGCATTGATTCTAAGTAGAGGATACCTTATATGCAGCTAAGAAAGAATGGGTTGCAAGTGTCCTGTTTGGCTAGGATCACAGCGTGACCTGTCCCATTGGCTGGTGTGCTGAGGAGTGTGCATGCAGAGGAGTTTGGACTTTATTCCATCAGGTCCCACTTCCCTGGTTCTCTTCCCACCTCACTTTATCTTTCAGGCTTTTTTTTTTTTTTTTTTTTTTTTGCCTCTAATTCACTATTAAATATTGGAATTTCTTAGGGTTCAGTTCTAGATTCTCTTTTTCTCTTTGTCCTTTTTTTTCTTCTTTGTCAGACATATCCACGTCCATGAGTTTGTGTAGCACCTATAAGCTCAATGATTCTCAAGTCAGTTTTGAACTTAGGCTCTTATATCCCTATCACCATCATCGTGCTTACTACTCAGTTTCCTTAGGATCGTGCTCCCTATTTGCTGCCCCTGCCATCGCTGACTCCTCTGAGTCCTTAGAACCTGCCGAGTTCTTTCTTGTCCCAGGCACTTTGCACAGCTTCCGTTCCCTTAGCCTGAAATGTTCTTACTCTCTCTTTGCCAAGACCTCCTTCAGGTCTTGGCTTAAATATTATTTGTTCAAAGAAATTTTTTGGGCCTTTTCTAATCCCCATTTTATAATTTAGTGACATGCTGCACTTTTATGGCCTACTTTGTAATTATTGCTTTCAATACTGCTCTTTCCCTGCTAAACTTTAAGTTCTCTGAAGAGAACGACCATCTCTATCTGTGACAGGTTTATATTAAAACACTTAGCAAAGGACCTGTACCTTACACGGCATCTTAATAAACATAATGAGCTGCTTGAGTTAGGACAAAGAAGAGCCACTGAAGAGTTTTGCTAGCAGAATGACCTGATTGGATTGGCTGTTATAAAATTTATTCTGCTAGCAGTATGGAGAATGAATTGAAGGGCTCCATGGCTATAACAAAGGAGATGAATAGGAGGGTGTTACCATTAGAAGATTATAGCCTCATAGCACACATATGATAAAAACACAAAGAATTCAAAGCTCCTGATCTAGGAGATCAATATATTCTCAGGACTCTTCGGACCTTAGCATGCCTAATTCCATGTGGGCCCCATTTTTCCAGTCTTTCTCTTTATGAAATAGTGGCAGCATCACCCTACATCTGCCCAGCAGAAGAGAGAGCCCACTATAGGGCTGTGTAGGCAAATATCAGATTGCTCTGATTGGCTCTGATGAGGTCATTTACCCATCTCTGAAGCAATCATGTTGCTAGGGGGATTCTGGGTACTGACGAATCAATCTGGATAATATCTTCTATCTGGAGCTGAGGCAGTGGTGCACTGGAAAAACTGGCTCTAAAATAAAATAAAATAAAAATTAAGGCCTTATTTGTAGCATTTGTCAATTTCTTTGCTCTCCGTACTCCCACCATAACTGATTTCAAGATGCCTAGCTTGCAAGGTTCCTAAATGTTTAATAATCAGTTCTTACAAGTCAATTCCAGCAGCTCCAGTACACCGTCACTAGCTGAAGGTGGAACTGCCAGAATCACGAGGACTTAGAGTGAGGAAAGAAATGATGCTGTAAAAGGCAACCAGAATACTGTTAGAAGAGGGGTAGGTGCCTGGTAGCCAAATTCTACAAGTAAGTTTGCACAGTACCACATTAACATGTACTTCTATGTCCTGATTTTATTTTACTTAAAAAATTTTTAAAGTTTTTATATCATTTTTTAAAATAACCGTTATAAGGACCATATAGTATTCCATTCTGTGAATATAGTTTACCATTCTTTCATTGCTGAGTATTTAAGTTGATAGAATTATAGATAGATAGTGCTTTGCTGGACATGTCTATGCCTACAGCCATTTTCCACATTTAGGATAGACTTATAGAGATAGTTTGCCTTGGTGAAATCACTGGGTCAAAGTAATGAACCTTTCAATGCTTTTGATAAATACTTTCCAATAGGTGTGCAAAATAGTTCCCCAGTTTATATCACTGTCATTGTACGAGAACAACTGTTACATTCCACTGTCATTAAGTGTAATTTAAAAAAATACATAGGACAGAATTGATAAATCACTTTCATTTGGCTGCGTTTTTGTATATATTGAGTTTTCTTACTTTTAAGTGGCTGGATTTCTTATTGTAATATTGTCATGGCTATTTATCTTTTTATAATTATTTTAATTAATGTATAATATAATTAATAGTGGAAATTCTGGCACCAAGCACAGCTTGGTAAATGTTGAGAGAAGTGCTGTATATTAAACTCTAATTCTGTATAACTTAGGGTAGTATAACTGCTCCAATAGTTAAGTACAAATTCACAGTGAGTTAACATAATAAAAGTGTGTTTCTTGTTCATGTCAATGAACCGAATAGCTGTTTCTAGTTGGACACCTTTCATGTGGTCATTCAGGAACAAAGCCTCCTTTTGTTCCATGGTTCTCCTTTCCTCTAGGTCCTTGTACTTATTTCCATTCAATGGGAGGGCAACGAAAGAGAATGGGGGACAATATGTGGGAGATTTTTGTGGACTAGGTCTGGAAATGCAACATTGCCTGTGCTTACATTCCATTGATAAAAACGCAGTCCCACGCACAATTCATTGCAAGGGAGAAAAGAAAAAAGATTTGAACATCTAGCAGGTCTTTGGCAAAACTTTTGTACCTGAAACGGAGAAATCTTTTCAAAATGTCTGATTCTATTTATTGCTTTTACTACTTGAGTACATCCAGGAATAAATAATTCATGTTACTTGGCTTATTTACAGGATTTAATTATGGCATGAAAATTTAAAATATTGAAAAGAGATACTTAGTTTTTTAATAGAGCAATGACATTAAATGGTCATTGGCCACCAGAAGAGAGTGGAAGTTGTGGACAAAGTGACTTTGACACGTTATAAGAAAGTCTTGGGAAAAGTAACATTCATTTAATGTATAAATAAATTTGCTGTACAGGAAACCATGTAAAGAATTTGCAATCAGCTCAACCAATAAGTTTGGTGACTTACTTTAATCATATTTTTAAAAGAATATTTTGGCTCATTTTCTTATTTCTACCTACACAGGTAATTAAAGTATACAGTGAAGATGAAACCAGCAGGGCTTTAGAGGTACCCAGTGACATAACTGCCCGAGATGTGTGCCAGTTGTTGATCCTGAAGAATCATTACGTTGATGACCACAGCTGGACCCTTTATGAGCACCTGCCTCACATAGGTCTAGGTAAGGATACAGTAGTAGTCACATCATTGGTTTTCTGTCCTTTATAATTTTGATCATATGGCAAAAATTTTCTCCAGAGTTAGAAAAAAATTGTGAACAGGTCTTTTCTTTATTCTTTTTTTTTTTTTTATTGGTGGTTGAGGATAAAAATAATAGAACACAATGGAAATAAGGATAGAAATATTACACGTTTACCACCCCTTTTTGTTTAAATACTAATTTATGGGAATTTTGGAGCTAGAACATAGAGTCCAAATTGATGGAAAGCTAAATTTTATGAGAATTTTTAGTAGCACAATGAACTTTTTTAGAATTTAATAAAATAAGCTGTTATTTGGACTATTTTTTGAATTGTGTGTAGGGCAGACATAAGGAGTATCCACAATGGTGTTTCTCTTTATGAGATCATACACCCTAAACTTTTCTTGAAGAAATAAGTAACTCCTTCACATTTTTTACTCATAAACATAAACAGTAACATCTTTAAAAGCATTTTTTATTGGAAATTCATCTCTGTATTATGAACTGTAGAGAGTTTTGATTATTTTTTTTCTGTATCTTTTAGTAAGTAATAAGGAAGTGACATTCTTCTACTAGGGTGAGACAGGATTGGCAACAATTTTATCTCCCTTTTCTTATATTTTACAGATATTAGTGTTGAAAACCATGTTCCCGTAATAAGTAGATGAGAAAGGAGTTATAGCAATGCCATCAGTTCTTTGAATTCTGTATTAGTTTCCTGTGGCTCTTGTAATAAATTACCACAAACTGGGTGGCTTAAAACAACCAAATATTTATTCTCTCATAGTTCTGGAAGCCAGAGTCTGAAATCAGCATCACTGGTTTTTGGGTTGAAATGAAGGTATCCTCAGGAATGCATTTCCTCCAGGGGCTCTTGGAGAGAATCCATTCCTTCTTCCAGCTCTGGTGGCAGGTGCCCATCTTTGGCTAGTGGCTGCATCACTCATATCTCTACTTCCATGTTTATACTGCATTCTCCTCTTCTGTCTGTATCAAATCTCCCTCTGCCTGTCTTTTATAAGAACAGTAGCATTTAGGGCTAACCCAGATAATCCAGGATAATCTTCTCATTTCAAGATCCTCAACTCAATCATATCTGCAAAGTCTTTTTTTTTTTTTTCACAGTAGAAAAGAAAAGTTTTATTAGAAGGGAAAGTACACTTACAGACATGGAAGTGGGCCTGAGAAAGAGAAGCATGGCTCAAAAGGCCAAACAAAGTCTTATTTTATTTTATTTTTTTAAATTTTTTGCCGAAAAAGGTAACATTCACAGGTTATAGGAATTAAGATGTGGATATGTTTTGGTAGCTGTTATTTAGCCTACCATAAACTCCTTTGCATCGTATGTCAAAGAACTTTTCGTAATAAATTGTCAGTTATTTTAAATAATTTATCAGTGGTAGCTGAATTATTTTTTTTCAATTTGGGTAAAGAATTGAGAATAGTCATGTCATTCACTTTCTTACAAAGCTAGCTAGCAATATATAAAATGTTCCCTTTGTTTGATGCATAGATGGTTTACACCTCAGAGCAATAGCCAAAGTAAAGTTCAGTTCAGATAAGAGATTTGCCTTTGTTTTATGAAAGGGAATAAAGATGACATTGGCAGAAAAGATGTGTTCTTAGGAGGATCCATTTTTAAAAGATTCTGGAAAGTGGCTTATTTAAAACTACCCGCAATTCATGAACTCTTCAGAAAGTGTTTTAGTACTTCTAAATTTGAGGACTGTTGTCCCAGAATATGTCAGAACCTCGGGGAAAGACAGAATGATGCCTGTGAAAAAGAAGTTTATAGTTTGACAGCCTCCACAGTGATTTGAACTCCAGTCCATCTTTCCCCACCCTTAGTTGCTAGTTGATGAGCTATAATGTATCAGCTGATCTTGGCAACTGAGTTAGAAAACCTGAATTCTAAAGGTATGCTATACTGACCAATGTGACTTACTGTCTCACCTTCCTAGAGCAGAAAAAGCTCTCTCTATACTTTCTTTATTGCCATTTGTGACTAATTTAACTTCTGTTCATAATAATTCACCTCCTAGAAATACGGCGCTAAGTCTCAATAGATACCTGCCATATTCTAAACTGTTTCACTGATGCCTATCAGAACATAGCTCTTACTTAGCATAATATATAATTACCTATTTTATACTCTTAAATTTTTCTTTTGAGGAGATTTTAAAACTTTTTTTTGTTATTGTTATAGTCAGTATAATGTATCTTTAACAAATAGCTTGAAGTTCAGTAATAAAAATCTCCTCTAAATCAAACAGCAGTTTTCATTGAAACTACTGCAAGTTATATTAAGGAATAAAATACACAAGACTTATAATGTAGAGGCTAAATATGGAACATTGAGAATTAGTTTGAGCTACATACTAAATCAAACTTTTAGACATCAAATAGAAATAAATTTCTTCATTTTCTGTATTTTCTGTAAACTACTAAAATAAAATCAAATGTGTGAGGAAATTCTCTCATGGCTTCATCAGCCATGCATTAGACCAAAGCTTATGAGAAAGAAATTTAGTTCTAGAGTTCTTCTGTGGTCTTTTTTCTTTTTACTCAGATTATTTCTTTAAAACAGCAGAAGAATTGCAGTCATTAATGCTACCCAAATACTAACTTGTAATTGAATTACTAGCTTCCATTTCTTTATCTAACGATAACAGAATAGCCACTATTGGTCTTCCTCAGCATGTGATATAAAACCAATATGTTTATTTACATACATTTAATATTTGTGTTATAATACTCTTGCAGTATTTATTCAATCTAATAGTGGTATTAAGTAAATTTTTCTCCATTTTCATCTTAAAATGAATGAAAAGAATTAGAGGGGATTTCCTTCCTTTAAATGGGTTATGTAAGTATAGCTACTCTTGTCAATAGAATGAACCACTAATATCTTCACTTGTAAATCTTTTACGAATGCTATTGATATAAAGAACCAATGTCAACCTATTCGCAAAAACTGTGGTGACCAGCAGGTCAGCTCTGTATATTTTTCAGGAGACACTCTTGACCTCTCTTTGACAAACATAAATGAATTTTCAGTGAATAGAATTCTAAAAGAGAGGGGTGGTACCTATTATTAAAAAAAAAATACTTTTAGTATGAAAATAATTAAGTTCATTGTAAATAACCCAGAAATAAAGATGTCAAGAAGTAAATCATATTATTCATAATTTTATAATATGAGATGACGTGTATTAGCTTATTTATTTTAACATAATCTCTAATTATATATTGTATGTATTCATTTTTGTAGACTACCTTCTTTGTGCGTGTGTACACTAAAAAGTACATCCTGAGTATTTTTAGGTTTTTTTTAAAAATCATTTTACAAACTTCACAAAAACTAGGAACTCTCCTGCCTTCCCCTGTTGCTTTCCTCAAACAGTTTAGTAAATATTTATTGACTATTTTCTACCAAACCTATTTTATGTGTGGATTTCCAAGGCAACCATATGAACAAAATAGAAAAGAAGTACTGCCCTTATGAATTTGCATTCTAGCGGAGAGAGAAAGACGAATGACTAAAATTTGTAGTCCTTTAGATGATGATAAGTACTGGGGAGAAAAGGCAGGGAAGAAGGACAGAGTTTTGGGGGGTGGGGGCAGTGAGAGGCAGATATACTTTAAGTAGAGGGACCAGGGAAGGCCTCCCTGACACAGGCACTTGAGTAGAGACCTGAAGCCAAAAGCAGCAGGCCTTGTAGTTAAGTAAAACATTGTTCTAGACAGAGGGAACATTAAATGGAAAGGCCCAGATGAGGCACTGTGCTTTTGTTCAGGAGGTGGCCAAGAGGCCTGTGTGTTTGGAGTCAGTAAGGTGTGAGGAACAGGAGGGGACTTCACTGAACTGCCGCAGAGCCACTTCATGGAGGGTCTTATAGGCCATGGAGGGGACTTGATCCTCACACTGAGTGGAGAGGAAAAGTAACGGGAGGTCTTTGAGTCAGAGAGCAGTATGATCTGATTTAGTTTGTCAGGTATAATACTAAGAAGGCCAAAATGTAAGTTTTGACCTTTGGAGGCTAAGCAACTTCATTTTTCTTTTACATCAAACCACTTCTGGCTTCCTGGATTGATCCTTGCCCATCTCTCATTTCTGCTAGTTGTAAATGCCCTGTTGTTGTACCTTCTTCACGTCAGTCTGCACATTTATGAGGTTTAGTGTTCGAAAGATCCCATAGTCTTATAGGCAAGAACACTTTGACTTACGGGGTAGATGAGAGTTGAGGGTTTTTCTGCACTTTAGTTTCACTTTAATGTCCAAGATAAGCTTGGGAAAGTTTCAGAAACTTTCTATGTTGTTAGTAGATGTGCTACTGTTATTGCTTCTGATCCAAATTACTCCAAATTTAGTACTCCAAATTACTAGAGTCGGAAGGAGGAGCACTTGACGTTCAAAATATGGTAGTTTTGTGGAATCTAGAGTCTTTTCAGAGTGATATTTTCTATGACACAGGACACTTAAATCTTTTTATTTTTAATATGAATGTATATGCATGATAGCTACTATTAACATCTATCTTATATTTACAAGGCACTGAGTGAGAGGTTTTACGTTAATCTTGTTAGATGCTCTCAGTATCTTCACATACAGTAATGCAAAGACTCGGTGGTGAAATACCTTGCTCAGAGTCAAACATTGCACAAATCTAAGTCATGTCAGATTCTAAAATGTATACGCTTTTCATGGAAGCATGTTGGTTTCTCCTCAAATATTCATGAGGTTCTGTGGTTGGTTTTTCTGTTTCACGCTCCATCTCTATTTCTCATACATACTATAAATTTAAATTTCGAACCCTCCAGAACATTTTCAGATAACTCTTCTTAACAAAGTTGTATTGAAGTTATTGGGATCAAATTGATGCAACCTGGCTCACTTAATAACAGAGCCAGCTATTTGTTTTGGCAAAGCAGGAGGATCACCATGGGAATGACTTGTTCTTGAACTTATATACAACCTAAACAGTAATATGCTATCTGGAACCTTGAATACAATATCAATATTTCATATCCTCTGCCTATAATTATTAATAAAAACTGCTGAGAATTTTGATAGGTGGAATAAATCATTGAAGGCAGCTAAACATCCTGATTTTGTTGTGAATCACTCATTTGCCTGATTTTGGATCATGTTATTAAGCGTTCTAGTTGTACACACATTTTTATAGACGTCAAATTTAACATATCAGCCTATCAGCAAATATTTCCCCTTCTCTCATGATATAATAAGCCAGGTTTTGTTCTTGCTGTGTTTTACTTCATAGCCACTGGATGTCAGTGTAGTTCCCCAGATGAGAGTCCTCTGCTTTGATAATCTTTGTTAAGAGGAAGGTGCGAGGGGGAAACTTCAGTTTTAAGTCCTCTGGAACTGAGTGGGATCCATGTTTGTCCTGCTCCCATTTTAATTCCTAATTGAAGCCATAGTATGAAGCGGTGGCAATTAACACAACACCTCAAGCACATTCCTCTAGACTCCTCGGGAAGAGGAACTAATTGTATTTTAGTGTCATTGCTAGGGACAGCTGAGATTTCCATAGTGGATATCATTGCGGAGTGGCTTTAATAAGCAGAATGAATGACTGGAGGCTTTTAATGATACCGTTTTTATGTGCGCAGCTCTACCCACGTGATCTCTTCAAGAAAGCAGCAGTGCATAGCGGCAGCGAGGGAACGCTTCACAGCCACCTGCTTTGAAGCTGCTCCTTCACTTTTTTCCTTTCTTACAAAATAAGCTCAAGTGTTTTTTCTCTTACCTGGAGCTGATATGTAGTTGTTCCTTCTGTGCTGTTTGAGACCCACCAGCCTCATCACCAGGAGAAATACCTGTGAAGCCTTCAGGACATGTGGCACTGTGCTACCTTCTCTACAGAGACTCCTGTAGCCCTGACCTGATCTTTGAGGAAACATGGTGTTCTAGTAGCACACTAAGGTTGGAACACACTGAATCTGCCTCCTGGGTCCAGCTGGTTTTTCCTTCTCAGTACTTATCCTTATAGCCTAAGTTCAAGTCTTGCCATCTCTCTCCTTGGGTGTTCCTTTAGTCTTACAACTGTTCCTCTTGCCTCTGGTTATACCAGCATTATTCATCTGCATGCAGGCCTGCTTCTCCTTTTACGTGAGGGTCCAGTGTCCTTTTCAGGACTTGCAGCACCTGTGAACTGACCACTCCTCCTCTCTCCTTATTTGTGTCTCATCCCTCCCTCCTCTAGTTTATATGTTAGAGAACCATCTGTAGTTGCCCGCATACACTATGATTTCTACACCTTGCTTTGCTTTCTCATGCCGTTAAGATCCTCAGGAAGTCCTTTCTTGACCATCTTTACCTGGTCCCTATTATGCATCTTCTAAGGCTTACTTGGAATTTTAGTTAAAAGTGTCTGTAACGTATAACCACTAGTTGTTTCCTATAAATACCTGTATAAACAAAGTAAGATGAAAGCCCTCAGCTGTCCAAGCTGACTGACAGCTAACCTAGTGGCATAATCTAGGGAGAGAAGAGAGAGAAAAGCAGTTGGAGGCATCTCGTACTCAGCCTTATGAAGCAGAGTTGTCCTTTCCATCTGAGAGCAGGTGGGGAGACACATGTGCCCCTTCCATATGCCCAGTCCCTGGGCACAGACTTCTGCTGCTTAGAAACTGTTCCTTAAGACGATCAGGATATTTGCTGGCACCACCCCTTCTCCTGCATTCATCAGGAAATGGCAAATCCCCAAAGTAGCAGAGTGGTACAAGAAGCACTAGGAGTGAGTGCTGAATTGTGTCGGGGGAATAATGCTCCCACAAGTGCATGTGATAGGTGGGTGTGGGAAGCAAACACATTTGGACAAGAAATAGGTATAAGGCTATGCAAGCAGGATTATTTACAATATCAATTAGAAAAATAAAACCTAGTGCCATAATAAGAGAGAACTGTTATAAATTATAGTATACCAGCAGGATGTAAGTTATGCTGCTGCCATTTTTGGAGTTCTTCCTTTGCTGACTGCTGTTGGAAAATACAAGATTATAATGATGATTGAACAAAAGTATATATTTTTCACAAAATTAGGAAATGCATATGTGTTAATATATTTATATATAAACAGTGTTTTCTAAATTTGTGTGAAGTGCACAGATAGATACTCTTATAGACCAGAGAAAAAGGCAAGAAGGGAATCTATTGAAATGCTAAGTGTTTATTTCTGATTGACAGGTTTAAAGATGGATTTTGATA
Organism: Eonycteris spelaea; assembly: GCA_003508835.1. NCBI lineage: Eukaryota > Metazoa > Chordata > Mammalia > Chiroptera > Pteropodidae > Eonycteris > Eonycteris spelaea. The sequence goes on along the minus strand of PUFA01000024.1, from coordinate 2,618,480 downwards.
ATTGGCTGCCTTTGTTTTTCAAATTTTCTGTAATGGAAATGTATTACTTTAGTAATCAGAAAAAAGAAATAAACACAATTTTAAAAACTTGAAGAGATTTTTAAAGACTTAGCTAAGACATCTTCCTGAAACTTCAAGTCAGGCCAAGTACTTATCTACCTTCTTCTGTGCTGTTTTAAGATCTTTGCAACTATCGTAATAGTGATCACATTATTACAACTAGATAGTAATTACATGAGAGCTGGAACTGTGTGTGTACAAATATCTTTGTAACTCAGGATTTAGGACAAATAGATGGTTTTTGAACTAAGTTGTACTAAACTGTAAGGTATTTATAACAGACAGTTCAAAGGATGGATTACAGCGTACTTAGAAGAAAGAGATTTGCAAGAGAAGCCAAAGAAATCACATGCCAAGCCCAAGTGGAAATTTACTGAGTCCTTAAAGGATGCATTAGGTAATTTCTAATTTATGGAAGCTGTTTCTAAGTTTTGAGTTGAGATAATATATATGCAAACTCTTGAGGAAAAATAAGGCTTTCTATGAATATAGGTTGTGATCGTGGAATCTGACTTAATATGAGGACTATTTCGATTTGAAGAATGATCCACAAGGTCTTTATACCCATCAAGCTGAAGTGTCAAGGTTTTCCTCTTATTGAGCTGAATTTGGTGGTAGCAATTTTCTGGGGGATCTTGCTAGTATTAAACAGTTTTCTTAGGTTAAGAAACCTTTTAGAAATTGAGCCCTGTTTTATTTTTTGCTTCTCCAGTTTTTGTTTTGTTTGATCAGAGGCTGTTCATTTTTATCTGAAAATAAGATTGACAAAATGTATGTAGTTTCTATCTAGGACAGAAAGTACAAGGATCATTTGTCTCCTGGAGTTTCCTATAACAAAGGTATACAAAAAATTGTTTTCTGGGTGAATTAGAGGTAAAAGCCACTCTTGTTTCTTCTCTTATCAAGTGATGAGAAGAGTAGAGACTCAGGTTTCTATTTGAGCCCCATGCCGTACTTTTAGTGGATTCGGTGAAGGAATCCAGGCAGAAGGTCACAGGTGAACACTTTCCATACTGGGAGGATTGAGGTTTTTTAAAAGACTTTGAGGTTAAATCAACAGTTTCAGAAGAAACTTCTTTCTTCTCTCTCTCTTTTCTTTTTTTTTCTTTAAAGAAAAAGTTTCTGAAAATTTAATAGAAAACAGAATTATATGTAGTTATCATTATTCGGTAATATTTCATTCTGTAACTCTAAGACGTCACTGATCTGTCAGAAACAAAAATTAAATTTAAAGCTATATGAACCTTTTGTTTTTGTTAAAAAAATTTTTTTTAAATTCTTTTGGAGGCTTTTTTTTTTCCTCCTTTTTTGTTGCTGTGTTGAAGTGATTTTAGAGAGTTTCTTTCTTATTTTTCTACCTACAAAGGAGTGGTATTGATCATCGTAATACACTTTCCAATGCCTAAAATATACTTTGTTTTTTAATTTAAAAAGTTTTAAAAAATAGATATATCTGAAGTTTTAACAATATATTTTAGTGTATTTAGGTAGATTTATGAAGTTTTAAAAATAAAGTCTTTAAGGTAATCATGATGAATCTATGTGAAGGTTACCTGGGGTCATTTCTCAAATGTTAACTCAGAAAATATCTGAGTTCATTCTGGGTGATAGTTTATAATATCACTGTTTTCAAATCTTGCAGCAAAGATCCCCTAGTTATAGAATTGATTTGTTTCTTTTTGATTTTTAAAAATATAAATTACTTTGTAAGATTACTTAATTGGTTAAAATCTGCTCGGTTTTAGAATAGGGTTAAAGAAGAGTTAAGAGAAAGTACTATAAGCCAAGTAGACTAGTATTTTGTTTTGTTTTTCTCTTTCTTAGGTCTTGGTGATGATGTCCTATGCTTAGGCAAAACAACGGTAGTTTTGTAACTTCTCCCTTTTATTTTAAGCATTTTTCTCTTTCTCTCAAAGTAATCCATTTAGGCATTTTGTATCTTCATATTGAACTTTTCTCCTCTTACGGTCTACATTTAGTTAGATATCTGCCTTTTAAAAAACCACTAATTTTCTGTCAGATGTGATTAACTGATCATCAGTTATGCCTCTTCGGGTTATTTGGATTATTGTAGCATTAATCCTTTGAACGTAATGAGACTTAGTTGGGTGATTATATGTCACAGTACATCCAAATTGGAATGGGGATGCATACATTTTAAAAGACTTTTTTAATATAATATAATTTTAAGGTGCCAGATTCTCTAATAAGGAAAGTTTTAATCTCTATTACCAGAATGAGTAATATGAAGTAGAACTTGTGTTATCTGAATTTTCAATAAATAGGACCAGAAATCTTTGAAGGAATGGAAAATATGTCTTGTACTTTTCACATACTCCAGTTTTTGCTAGCTTTATTTAAATAAGTTTTTCTTAAGATTGCTAGCGTATTTTCATAATGTTAGAACTTACATTATTTAAACATTTGGTATTATATTTCTATGAAATTTTCTGTACATAACATATCCCTAGTTTTCCTTTCTAGTTTTACTTGCATGTAGTCAACAAAACCCTAATACGATTGCTGCTTATTTGGTGATCACATATATTATGCTAGCTCTTCTTTTGTTTTACATTTGTCATATCTGTTCATAGGAGCTTGGTGTTTTTTTACCCTCTAAGTTTTATTTTCTTTTTTGATGTGTCCAAATTCATATGATTTGTGTTACTTTCATGTAGGGTTAAGGTTGATCTAATTGGAAATCTTTCCCATTATTTTCTTCCCCCTTCCACTAAATTCGTGGTTGTTTATTTTCACCTAATTAGCAAGTATTTATTGAACACATTTCAAAATAAAGAAATTTGAGGCAATCGAAACATGAGAACTGCAGAACATGAGAGAGATTTTAGCTGATACAGAAAGAATGAATAGGGTATAAATAGACTCAGCAGAGGGCCAGGGGGCAGAGGCAATGCTCCACAGAAGAAAGAACGTCGACTTGGGGCCAGACACATGACTGCCACTCATGTCCTGAATGTTGGCTCTTCAGTGTCATTTTCTGTAAAATGGAGATAAAACGTGCTCATTTGAGTATTATGTTAGTTTTTTAAGGCCGCTGCCACAAATTACTACCAATCTGGTGGCTTAAAACAACAGAAATGTAATCTTTAGCCGTTCTGGAGGTGAAGTCCAGAATTGGTTTCGCTAGGCTGAAATCAAGGAGTCAGCAGGGTCACACTTTTTAGAGGGGATTTAGGGAGGAATCCATTCTTTGCTTTTCCTGCTTTTGGTGGCTGCCATCATTCCTTGGCTTGTGGCCGTAACACTTGGATCTCTGCCTCTGTGGCCACATTGCCCTTTGCTTTTCTGTCTGTGTCAAAACTCTTTTTGTCTCTCTCTCTCATAAAGATACTTATGTTTGAATTTAGGGCTCACCAGGGTAATCCTGGACAATTTTCTCATCTCAGTATTTTCAAGGTGATGACATCTACAGAAGCTTTCCTATATCAGGTAACATTTACAGGTTCCAGAGAAGGGCCTGATGTCCTTGGAGCTATTATTCGGGCTACTACAGATATCGTAAGATTTAAATACAGTAATGGAAAAGGTCTCAGATTAAGACTTTCAGAGATATAATTTCCTTCATTTCTATAGCTTGAATTAATTTTTGATTCTCAGTCTCCTGCCTTCTTAATGGCAGATGGTTTAATCTTCTATTAGTTGTTTGCTTTATGGATTGTTCTCTGTCTTCTTGAGATAAACGATAAATTCATTTCCTATAAATGAGTTACATACAAGTTTAAGATAATTTCAATTTAAAGATCAGACCTACTTTCACTATTCCAACATTCTGGTGGGGTATTTAAGTCCCAGGGGCGAGGGGCATGTCTGTCTAACTTTTGTCCAACTTTTCATGTTCTGAAACTTGCTTCTCTCAAGCTTGTTGACCATAAGCCCCTTAAGTTCATGGTCTTCTCTTGGCCCTTCCATGCCCATTTTGGGGGACTTGGTACTACTGTAGTGCTCTTTCCCCATACCGGGATGCTGTGGACTCATCTGCCTCAACCTTGAGCTCAGCTCTTGCTTCTCCAACATGCTGGACACGGGGCTTCTGCTTGAGGCTAGAGTTCTCCTAAGGCTACAATCTGGTTTGAGCCACACACCACCATTAATCTTATCTGGCATTTTATCACCATTCACTCCTCACCCTGCAAGTGTTTTAGTTCTAGAAGAGGGCAAATCACAGGGTCACTTGGGACCATTACTCTCTGCTTACTATCGAGCTCTCTATCGGTCTCTACTCCACTCTGTTCTCCATCCCTTAACCCCAGCTCCTTTCTCAGAGGACAGAGGGTGGTCCCTGTATGAGTCAATGGACATCGGCTAAGCATGATTCTCCTCAAACAGTTATATTTGTCAAAGATCAAAAAAGTCTACTTTGAAGTTCAAAAGTGAAGAAAATGCATCTGTGACATTAATATCCTCTCTCCATAGTGTATCCTGAGGGCAGAACATATCCTATTTTCTTAGTGGTAGAGAGGAGGTAATGGGTACAAAGAAACCCAGGTTGGTAAAACAAGCAAACACCTTGCTTAATACCTTGTTATTTTATCCCACTGTAGTCGCAAAGAATATAGATATAGTGCTCAGCACACAGTATGTTTAATAACGTGAACCAGCATTTCATAAGTTTGAAAATACCAGCTGGGTTTGTGTGTGTGAAGTAGACAAAAGCAAGGATAGAAAGATTGTTAGGGATTCAGCTTCCCACCTAATATCTCAGTGCCTGTTGGACTTCCTCGCATCTCCCAACCTATTTCTTTTACAGTCTTCCAAACTCATTAATAGCAGCACAATTCTTCCAAGAATGTAGGCAAAGAATCTTGTTGTCTTCCTTAACTGCCTTCTCTCTTTCATTATATCTAGTTCGTAAGCAAATCCTGTTTGCTCTACCTTCAGAATATATCCATAGTCTGCCTACTTCTTACATAGGGACCGCTTCTACTCTATTCCAAGCCACATCATCTCCTCCCTTGTTAATTATATTCTATTAAATGGTCATCCTGCTTCCAGTCTTAAGCCTTTTAAAATGAGTTCTCCACTCAGCAGCTAGTGTGATCCAGTGAAAATATAAGTCAGTTCATGATATTGCTCTGCTCGGAATGACTTCTTATCTAACTCAGGAGAAAAGCCACATCCTTACTATGAACTGCCAGCTTCACCCAGTCTGCCCAGGGTATCAGTTACTTCTCTATTCTCATCTCCTGGTACTCTCCTCTTTGCTCACTCAGCTTCAGCCACATTAACCTCATCGCTGTACTTCATACCAGCCTTACTCTTGTGTAAGCTTTGTTCTTCTTCTTTCTCTAGATATCTTCTTGGCTCATGCCCTCTTCTTCTCTGGGTCTTTTTCAAATATTATGTTCTCAATGAGGCCTTCCTTGGCAAGCTGATGAAAATAGACTTTTCTCCTTTGTGCCCTACTCTCTCTTTCCTTGCTCTATTTTTCTCTGTAGTATTTATAGTCACCTTTTAAGACTTACATTTTATTTATTGTTCATGTCTTCCCATTAGAATGAGGCCCCGTGAGGCAGTGATTTTTGTCTTGTACACTACAAAATTCCAAACCCCAAGGTGAGTGTCTGACACATGGTAGGCCTTCAATAAATATTTGTCTAATAGATAGATGAATGAATTTGTTATCACTGTCAGACTATAAGGATTTATCTCATAACATTAGGAAATAGGCTTTTTGAGCAGGGGTCTCATTGATACAAATGTTTTATGAGGTTTGCTGTGATATAAGTGTCTAGGTTAGATTGGAAGAACAACATAGTAGAGGTCTCGAGATTAGTTAAGAAAAGACGAAGGTCTAAATTGGAATGGTGATAGTGGGAATGGTAGAAGGTTGTTGATTGTATGAGAGACAGAGGAAGAATTCCTGATATTTGGAGATCACAAGAGTTGAGGATATCGGAGTGAATATCGAGAGAGATATAACAGAGATAGGAGAATTTAGAAAAAGGTAGGTTGAGAGGGAAAAAGAGATGCTTTTTGGGGGGGTAAAATGCAGATGACATAATATTATTATTTTATCCATTTGTAAGGATAAAGTTCACTGGAATTATGAATATTGACATTGTTGTGCAACCACCAACATCTATCTTTACAACATTTCTGTCTTCTCGTACTGAAACTCTCAGCCCATTAAACAGTAACTCCTCATTTCTTTCTCCCTGGTAACCACCATTCTTTTTGTTTCTATGGATTTGTCTATGCTAGGTACCTCATGTAAATGGAATTATACAATACCTGTTCTTTTGTGTCTGCCTTATTTCATATAGCATAATATCTTTAAGGTTCATCCATGTTATAGCCTGTGTCAGAATTTCATTCCTTTGATTTACTTACTCACTGACTTACTGACTGACTGACTGACTTATTTAAATTTATTGGGGTGACATTGGTTTATAAAATTATGTAGGTTACAGGTGTATAATTCTATAAAACATCATCTATGAATTGCATTGTGCGTTCACTCAAAGTCAAATCTTTCGTCATCATATATTTGACTTCCTTTACCCTTTCCTACCATATTCCTTTCCCCCTTTCCCTCTGGTAACCACTAAACGGTTGTCTGTGTCTATGAGTTTTTGTTTGTTTGTTGCTTTCAGTTTTATATCCCACATATGAGTGAAATCATATGGGTCTTTACTTTTTCTATGTGGCTTATTGCACTTAGCGTGATAGTCTCAGGATCCATCCATGTTGTTGCAAATGGCAATATTTCATCTATTCTTATGGCTACGTAGTATTCCATTGTATATATGTATTACATCTTATTTATCCAGTCATCTTTCCAAGAACATTTTGGTTATTTACATGTCGTGGCCACTGCAAATAATGCTGCTGTGAACATAAGGGTACATATATCCTTGTGAATAAATGTTTTCAAATTTATGGGGTAGATACCTAAAAGAGGGATTATTGAGTCATAGGATAGTTTTATTATTAATTTTTTGAGGTACCTCCACACTGTTTTTCATAGTGGCTATACTAATTTACATTTCCACCAGCAGTATATGAGGGTTCCTTTTTACCCACAACCTCTCCAACACTTATTACTACCTGTCTTGTTGATAATAGCCATTCGAACAGGTGTGAGGTTCTATCCCATTGTGATTTTGATTTTCCCAATAGGTAGTGAAGTTGAGCACCTTTTTATATATCTGTTGCCCATTTATAGTCTTGGGAGGAGTGTCTATTCAAGTCCTCTGCCCATTTTTAATTGGATTGTTTGTGTGTGTGTGTGTGTGGTGTGTTGAGTTGTATGAGTTCTTATATATTTTGGGTATTAGCCCCTTATTGGAGGTGTTGTTTGCAAATATCCTTTCCCATTCAGTTGGTTACCTTTTTGTTTTGTTGACAGTTTCTTTTGCTGTGCAGAAGCTTTTAGTTTGATATAGTTCCATTCATTTATTTTTGCTTTTACTTCCCTTGCCTTTGAGTTTAAATTCATAAAATTCTATCTAAGATCAAGGTTCATAAGCTTAGTACCTATGCTTTCTTCTATGCAGTTTATTATTTCAGGTCTTACATTTAGCTCTTTCATCCATTTAGAGTTAATTATGGTGTACGGTGACAGATAGCAGTCTAGTTTTATTCCTTTGCATGTGGCTTTCCAATGTTCCCAGTACCACTTATTGAAGAGGCTTTCTTTTCTCCATTGTATGTTTTTGGCTCCTTTGTCACAAATTATTTGCTCATGTATATATCGGTTTATTTCTGCCTTCTCAATTCTCTTCCCTTGGTCTGTGTGTCTGTTTTTCTGCCAGTAACATGCTGTTTTTATAATTGTTACTTTGTAATATAATTTGAAGTCAGGGAGTGTAATACCTCTAGCTTTGTTCTTTTTTTCTCAGGATTGCTGTAGCTATTCAGGGTCTTTTGTAGTTCTCTACGATGATTTTTTTGTTGTTGTTCTGTTGCTTTAGAATGTGACATTGGGTTTTGATGCAGAGTGCATTAAATCTGTATATTGCTTTGAGTAACATGGCCATTTTAACTATGTTGATTCTTCCAATCCACAAACACAGACTATCTTCCCATTTCTTTATGTCCCCTTCAATTTTTTAAAATAATATCTTGTAGTTTTCAGTGCGTAGATCCTTCACATCCTTTGTTAAGTTTATATTCCTAGGTATTTTGTTCTTTTTGTTGCAGTCGCAAAAGGAATTGTTGCTTTTTTTTTTCATTTCTTTTTTGAAGTTTCATTGTTAGTATATAGGAACGCAGTGGATTTTTGTATCCTGCAACTTTACTGTATTTGTTTATTGTTTCTAATAGTTTTTTTATTATTTTTAGTAGAGTCTTTAGGTTTTTCTATATAAAGAATCATGTTGTCTGCAAAAAGTGACAATTTGACTTCGTTCCCAATTTGCACGCCTTTTATTTCTTTCTCTTGCCTAATTGCTCTGGCTAAGACTTTCAATTCCATCTTTTTTAAAGGTAAATATTCCATTGTATGTCTGTACTACATTTTGTTTATCCACTCATTCGTTGATGGAAAGTAGGATGTTTCCACCTTTTGACTATTATGAATGATGCAACTATGAATACTGGTGTAAATATATATGTTCCAGGCCCTACATTTACTTTGTTTGGTTACGTATCCAGAAGTAGAGTTGCTGGAGTTGTTTAATATTTTGAGGAACTTCCATACTGAGTTTGGTTTTAGTCAAATTGTATTTGAGGAGGTGGAAAGTCTAGCAGTTAGGACTGGCATATGAATGAGAAAGCAACTGTTGCCAGAGATTTTACTCCAAGGAACTTGAAAGACACGATGACTGAAGAGGAGAACATGAATTAATTTAGAAGAAAGGAAGGAAAAGAGTTGAGCCAAGGACTGCATCTTAGGAGGAAGAAGGAGCTATAGGACCTAGTCGATGAAACAGAGAAAGAGCGGTCGGAGTTAGGAGCAGAACCTGAATGTTGATACACACTTAGCTCAAACTCATCCATGTTCACTGAGCACTCTTTAGGAGAACTTCCTTTCAGATGAATAATCTTCTATTTAAGTATAAATTACTTTCAAGGGTTCATGTGTTATAGGTCACAGATCACTACTGAGTGTTGAATTTCCGAGAGACAGAAACTTTTCAAAAAGGTCCTAGAAGCACCTAAAAAAAAGCAGAGGATTTCTATATTCCTTATTTAGCTGTTTTGTGTTAGTAATTTTACAATTACTTTTTTTTAACAACTTTTTGTTGCAGTGTGACATACCTTAGAAAAGTGAATAAACCATATGTGGACAACTTGATGAATTCTCACATGTTGCACATACCTGAGTATCCAACACCCAGATCAACAGAATATTTTTCACAGCCACGGTTCCTTTCTTGTCTCCGCTCACTCACCCACTATCCCCATTATTGTGATTTCTAATACCACAGGTTTATTGTACTTGTGTTGAACCTTTTATAAGTGGACATGTAACGTGTACTTTTTATGTCCAGCTTTTTTCATTTAATACTATGTTTGAGAAATTTATCCATACAGTTGCATGTTGTTGTAATATATATTCCACTATGTGCTTTTACACAATTAACTTATTCATTTTCAAGCTGATAAACATTTTGGTAGTTTCCAGTTTGCGGCTATTGTGAATAGTACTGCTATGAATGTCACAATTTCTTATTAATAGATATTTTGCATGTTATGTTCACCTCTTTAAAGATGTTATTGATTATTTTACATAAGTGCTTTCCCTCCTAACTGCCTTCCCACTCTGCCTAGTTACCTTCAGTGTTAATACAAAACATTATTTGCCTAAATATTAGTTTTTAAAGTATAAAGTATAAAGTTCTACAAGAAATTAAGTTTCTTAAAAAATTGTATGTACTTGCATTAACATTTTCCTTTTAAAGCATTTATTTTAATTTTACTCAACTATCCAGATCATGTGTCTTAAGTGTATGTTGAACCTGCCAAAATTTTTCATCTCTTCATGGGCTGAATTGTTCAGCCTTTTAATTTTGGCAAGATTTTAATTTTGGCAACAGGATGACTTGAAGAAAAAGAAAAGTTTCAACATTCTTAATGCAGACTTGTTATCAAACTTAATTATTTGCATAGCAATAAAAGGAGATTGAGAATTAGCAAAAAGTACATTGTGATACTTTATATTATTTTTCTCTTTAGGTTAGTCTGCTTTTATATAAAAATCAACATTACTAATTTAAAAGAGATGAAAATTTTATCAATCTGGCTATTTCAGAATTGAGTTGAAATTTGCTATATTTATTACAGAAATATACATACATAATATATTTGATATAGTTGTATGGAGATATATATGTCTATATATATATTTGTCTACCTACCTATCTATCTTTTTATTCATCCATCCATCCATCCGTCCATCCGTCCGTCCGTCCATCCATCCATCCATCCACCCATTCCTCCATCCAATCTATCCATGTACATACTCACTGGAGCATTCTTTACAGAAAGAATAATAGAAGACCATGAACTGGTGGTTGAAGTGCTATCTAATTGGGGAATGGAAGAAGAAAATAAACTGTACTTTAGAAAAAATTATGCCAAATATGAATTCTTTAAAAACCCAATGGTAAGTGAAATCCCCATGAATAGTTATGGAAAATAAATGAATTAGTTAAATTTTATTTTATATGAAAAAGAGTTACTATAAATAAAATACAATTCCTTATTTTATAAATTGTATGTAAAAATTCTGGTCCTGTACAATTATAGTCTCATTTCTTCTTACTCTAACAGTGATTAGTTTACATCATCACAGAAATTCAGATATGCAGTTTTGGGGAACTATTGCTACTTTTTTTTTAATTAAAACTATACATTTGATTTAGTGAATTAATTATCAGATATCCTCAAGCAGGTTCCAAAATATTATAGTCTAACACTTTTCAAAGAATTTAAGATATTTAAATAAGAAAATTTCTAAAGTAAAAACAGATTGATAATTGTTGGGTATATTTTCATTTATCCAGAAATTTAAGATTGACATGAATCTTGCTGTTCTAAATAATTTTGTTTTCAGTGCAATAATTATTGAGCTAAGTAGAAATGAGATGAAGACCAGTGCATTATCTAGTAATTACTACTTTCATTGTAGTTCTCTTTAAAAGAAAATAAATGTATGTCACCTTCTAATGAAGACTAGGGATCTGGAAAAGTCAGAATAGCCTCTGGGCTCATTATTTTAAATTGTTTTTGTCTTTGTAGCTGTGGCATATTTTTATACTGTTTTAGATAATTGGATTGAAATGATCCTTTATGAAAAATATATGATACTCACCATAATAGGATATTTTTCAAATCCTGAAAGACCTCTTATGTTCTCTTTTATTTTAACCTATTAGTAGACATGTAATTGATGATCTTTGACAAAGAAAATAAGAGTCCTAATAAAAATTAAATAGAATTAGAATTTGAAGGAAAACTGTTTTCTTGTTGTGAATCTTTATTAAAAGCAAGAATTTAAAAGTCATAGTTAAAGACATATTTAGTGCTCGATTTTGGTTTTATCTATCTATCTATCTATCTATCTATCTATTTATTTATTTATTTATTTAACAAGGCTGTACATTCATATTGTAGACCTCGAGAAGTGGTTCTCAAATGGGGGTCAATTTGACAATGTCTGGTGACATTTTTAATTGTCATAACTGGGTTAGGGAGAACTGTTAGCGAGGAAGACCAGGAATACTGCTAAACATCCTACAATGCAGAGGGAGCCCCCCACAACACAGTATTATTAGACCACATGTTAATAGAATTACTGTTGAAAAACCATGTCCTAGAGGAAATATAGTAGAATGTATTTTCCCAAACTTGTTGATCATAAAAATTACCCGGGAGAGGAGGAGAGTGTTTATTGCAAACATAGATCCAGGACCTACCTGGACCTACTGAATCAGATACTTCAGGAACGAAGCCTAGGAATTCCTTTTTTAGACAATTCCTTTTTGCTGCCCATGAATTGTATAGCTAAACAACTTTGGAAAAACAGTAGGTGGAACGCACTAGAGTTTTAGCTCCCTGGTCCTAGTTTAAGTCCTCGCTCCTATACACTGTGGGCTGTGACCTTGAGTATACCCTTGACTTTATGAAATTGTGTTGAGTCTTTTAGTACCTGCTAGAGTGGCTGCAGGACTTAAGGGAGGAGATAAGGGAGCAAGCATACTGACAGTAAACCTGAGAGCATTGTTTTGTTACTTACATGGATCTCTCTTCATTAGCATCATTAGCATGCTACTCTTTGAGCCCTACTCTTAGCTTTTCAATAAAATACCTAACGGTAGAGTCTAGGAACTGACATTTTAAAAAAAACATTTTGGGTAGATTTTCAACAGACTGATTTAAGAACTTTCATTTCAAATTACTATAATGGTCATAATTGAATCTTTCCTAGCATGGATTTTGGGATAATGTAACCTGTATCTTTTTGTCAGTATTTTTTTCCAGAGCACATGGTGTCTTTTGCAACTGAAACCAATGGTGAAATATCCCCTACACAGATTTTGCAGGTAAAATATATTTTCATTAAAGTATGTAAGTAATAACATAATAAAGGGAAACTTTAAGGTCAATATTTATAAATGCCCAGATTTTGAAATGTTATGCCTTGAATGATTAAGTTTTGCTAGAGGTAAAATCAAACAGAAAAGAATAGGAAAGAAAAGAAAAGAGCAACATCTGGATAAAGAATTCCCTAAATTAATAAGGCCCTCTAGCAATATGATTATTCCCAGTTTTGGCCAATTGTCAAAAGATTTTAAACGTTTAAAAAATGTGTATCACGAAAGGAAACTTGCAGCGTTTTGCTCTGTGATGTGTTTAAAATTAGTCTTTTGAAAAATCAAAATTCCGAGTAAATTGTAGACATTTTACTAACATATATGTAGTATTAACTTATATAATAAATGCTCTCAGTCTTGTGATAAAATATTTAGCAATTAAATGAAAGGAGAAAAAGGTACAGAATATATCTATTTCATACACTAACATTTGTAATAGCTATGATAGAAATACTTGAGTAGAATTGTAAAATATCTTAGCTGAATTAAGAGTACCGGTTATTTAATTAAAAATCTCCTCAGTTTACCTTTATTTGGGCTCATTTCTTCCAAGCTGGCAGTAGCTTTAGGTGATCATATTCCAAGTCATTTTCATTGCAATAAAAGAATTTTAGTTATTTTGCTTTATTTTTTGATAGATAGTAGCTTTTACATCAGAAGCTCTGCAGTTGTTACCTTTATATATCTTTATAATGTTGGGCAATGTCTTTATAACGGTTGCTGTTTAATCTAAGTCCCAGGTATCGCCAAACTCACTCAATATTCTTGGACCGTTAATGAAGGAACCTTTTAATATTTTCTTTTTAAAAATACTTTTAATATTGATATTACTTTACATATGTTGGTATATAAATATATTGGTAAATATATTGAGTATCACAGATTTGTTTTCTGTGGGCTTTTTAATAGGTTACATTTCATTTTTTTACTTCAAAAATTTTTTAATAAACATGATTATCTCAAGAGATTTTTTAAAAAAGCTATTTATATGGTACTGGATCTTCACAGATACCCCATCAGCATATTAGGGTAAATAACAGCAGCAGTACCCAGCACCCTAGTTCTAGGCCTTCTTGGTGCTTCTCCACTAGAGTATGACAGGGTACTGGGTTGGAGTTTTTCTTCTGCCTTCTTTTTGATTCTTCTACAATATAGTTATATTACTTTAATATTAAATTATAATGAAAAGAAAGAAAAGCCATAGCTTTGGAATCAGATAGTCCTGCATGTGCCCCTGACCTCTTCTTTCCACTGAGGCAATGTTTCCAGTTTTTAAAATGTTTCTTCTTTTTCTAGTGTGACCTCTATGACTCCCTTTTTAAAATTTAATTGGTTTGGTTTAATAACTTGGAAAGCACTCAAACTAAAAAACCTTCTTGCCTGTTTTGCATGTCAATTAATTAATATCTGTGGCTCATTAAGTTAAAATTGTTTTTAGTAATTTACTTAAAAAACCATAAATATCCACTATGAGCATTTCCCTGAATAGCCTTTTAAAATATGTTGCATTGTTTTAGCTAATAATTTCTCTTACTTTCAGTTTTTACATTTTGCATTTGTTTATTCATAGGGATTTCTATGTTCTTCTTTTAATGAGATGCTAATGCATTTTCACTGTCTTATTAAGGATGCTTAGCACAGCTACTCAAAATTATTTCTTTTCATTTTTGTTTTCCTGACCAACACATGTCCCAGTTAATTATTATCGTGTAACAAACTATTCTGAACCGTAACAACTTAAGTACTCCCTCATATTTTGCCTATAATTTTGTGAGTCAGGAACTTGGGAAGGGTTTAGCTGGGTGGGTCATCTCCGAGACACAGTGACTCACAGAGGGCCTGAAGAACCCCTTATTAGTTGGCTTTTCACTACATGTGCCTGGTACTCCTTGGCCTCTCTGTCTCTCCACGTGGCATCTCAGCCTCCAAGGCTTTCCTAGTCACACTGGGCTTCTCATCAGGGTATTCATATTTCTTATGTGACAGCTTCCAAGAGTTAAGATGTGGAAGCCATCAGGCTAGTTAAGGACTATAATTTTAGAAGTGGCTGACTGTCACTTCTGCCATGTTTTATTGGTGAAAGCAGCCACAGCCTTGGTCAGATTCAAGTGGGGTGAAGAAACAGACTCTACCTCTTTTCAATTCGGGGCCAAGATCACTTTGCAGAAGAAGACATGGGTGTTATTATAATTCTGTTTGGAAAACACAACCTGCCATACCTACTCATAACTGAGAACCATAGTATACAAAGAAGAGATTGTTTGCTTTACCCTTATCAAGGACGGTACACTTGACTTCAATCTCTCATTAATTTTTAGGATTGTAGTCTTACACCATAATGAAACTGAGGTTGGTTGGTTCTCAGGGAAAATCATAGAAAAGGATGAAACGTATCGGGACTTTGTAGATGAAGCCCAGCATTTCAGATGGACGTTCAAATAGCTTATAACTTTGGTGTTTGACTCAGTACTGATAACTAGAATGTATATTTTGTGAAAGTATTTTCATTCGGAATTTGCCTCATGTTACCAAAAAACTGATTTATTTTCTGTTGTGTATCTATTGTCATTTCTGTAATGGTATGTATAAGTGGTATTGGTACTGTTGGATTTTACATGTTCATATTTGAAATCTTAACATGATTAGTATAAGGCTATAATATAATTGATTCAAAAACAGTATGAGAGTGTCTGATTTTTTCTTCCAGATATTTCTGAGTTCAAACACATATCCTGAAATCCATGGCTTCTTACATGCAAAAGAACAGGGAAAGAAGTCCTGGAAAAAGATTTACTTCCTTCTAAGAAGATCTGGTTTATATTTTTCTACTAAAGGGACATCAAAGGTAATTGAAAATATCAATGATGTGTTATGAGTCATAAATAAGTTGTAAGTTAAAACGGGTTTTACTTTGTTTTACTTATTACCTTTATTGATCTCAGGAGTTGGTAAAATTTTTTTGGACTCCAAAGATTTGCTATAATCTGTTGAAAAATTAACTGTTCAGCTTTATTTTCCACTAGTTGGAAATACATTCCTTGTTGGAATCTAGATGTCCTTATTTTAGTAGCACACACTCTGCTCATCTCTTCACTCTGAATTCACCTTTCTTTTTAACCTAGGGTGCAAATTTTGAGGCCCAATATAATTCACATTTTTTCTTTTTACCCCAGGTCATACTACTGATTTTTCTCTCTTCTGAACTTCTATTGATGTTGATGCAGTTAATAATACTTAGCTGAGTCCAATTGCTCTTCAATTCCTTCATGTATGTTCTTTTTGTCTCTTTAGCTAGATTGTAAATTCCTAGAAGTCATGTTGTGATCAGGCTGGATGTATTTATTTGTGTGTTGGTGTATGTATCTCTATGTATACCGTTACAAAGAAGTACATGTGCAGGTGTCTATACACCCGTACATAATCACTTGAGCATGTAATTCCTACAGTGCTCAGCACTATGCATTCTGTGTTTCTTTGTAGTCTGGTTGATGTAGACTATGGCATATGGTCTGTGTTTTGTGTGTTGACATTTTATGCAATGCATTGATACCTTTCAAGTAAAACTACTTTCGAGAATTTTCAAGGAAGTTATTTTAACTCTATTTTCATGCATCTGTTGTCAGTGACAACGTTGTTGATTCTTTATGGATAACTTATCCTTTTTCTCTCGTTGTTTTTCAAATATTTTTATAATCATTGTTGTTTGGTAATTTCCCTGGCATATTTCTAGTATATTCAAAATATTCTGCTAAAACTTGTTGCTTCTCAACATATGCCTTCAATCTTTAAATTCCTATTTTTCTTTTATGCTGGAAATGTTCATCCATTATTTATTTCTCATTCTCATTATTTGATCCTTTAAATTTTCAAGAGGATCAGCTGTCTTGGCTAGTTATGGCTCCATGTGCCACTTTGCTTGTGGCTGCCTAACTCCAGTCTCTACCTCTGTTTTCACATGGCCTTCTCATTATTCTCTGTGTGTCTCTTATAAGGACAGGTCACTGAGTTAGGTCCTAACTGCATAATCTAAAATGATCTCATCTTGAAATTGTTAATTACCTCTGCAAAGACTCTTTTCCAAATCATGTCATAGTCACAGTTTCTTGGGGGTAAGGACATGGACATGTCTTTTGGGGGACTATCATTCGACTCACTGTAAGAAGCAAGTGAAAATTTTTGAGCAAGAAAGTGAAATGATCAAGTTGTAAGATTAGTTTGGTAATAGTGAGTTAAAAAAATCAAGTGGGGGGAGGGAAAGAGAGAAAAAGAGTGAGGAGGGAACAAGTGAGGCAGGGAGTGGGGGAGAGGGAAGTGGAGAGATGCAAGGGGAGATGAGAAGCACAGATGATAATTAGATGATGATAATTAGATAATAGTTTTAGTAATGCAGAGAGGAGGTGATAGGATCTAACTGGGATGAGCAGTGGAGAGAGAAGAAAGTGACCAAGTGCCAGATTTTGTTGATTGATATGTGAGAAGAGGAAAACATTTAAAAATGTTCTAGGAAGGAAGGAAGGAAGGGAGGGAGGGAGGGAGGGAGGGAGGGAGGAAGGAAGGAAGGAAAGAAGGAAGGAAGGAAGGAAGGGAGGGAGGGAGGGAGGGGGGAGGGAGGGAGGGAGGGAGGAAGGAAGGAAGGAAGGAAGGAAAGAAGGAAAGAAGGAAAGAAAAAAGAAAATGATTTACTAGAATAAACTGGAATAGAAGATTTGCTAGAAGATCATTATTTTAGAAGTAAGATACTAATGATCTTAGTTCTAGATATATTGGGTTGAGAGTGAAGCATCCAAATAGAAATGCCTGGAATACAGTTAATGATGGGGAAAGGTATTTGGCTGGTTGTTGTAAAGGACCTAACAGAAGCTGCAAAGGAATAATATTTGACTCTTTTCTATAGTTTCCCCAACTTGCATAGTTTCCACCTTTCCCTTGTATATAGTTTTTCTTCATTGCTGTTTGTACATGCGTGTACAAATGTGTATGTGTATTTTTTTTTTTTTTTGATTTGTAAGTGTGTAAGTGATTGAATGCTTCTGGAATGGAGCTTTACTAATTTAGTAACCCATCCCCTTACAGAAATCTTTTCCTTTAAGTATATATTGTTTGACTGCTAGTATTTTATCATACAGATGCATTTAACTAATTATTCATGAACATTTAATGTAGTTTTCAAATTTATATCATATTGTTAGGTTGACTAATTACCCATTTTTGTACTAAAGTTTTTAGGCTTTTTTTTGTGACCACTTTAATGAACTTAATTTTTTCCCAATGTTCCTAGTATGTGAAGTTACATATAAGGTGTTTTTTTTTTTTGAGCAAATGTGTTCTGGATCATTGTTTTGCTTTTAAAGTTAGAGAAAAGTAGCTTCTAAATTCAGTAATCATCCTTATCTCACTGCTTTTTCAGTGATTCTTCACTGGAGAATATGATATTGTCTCTTTAATTCCTAAATTCTTACTTCTTCAATAGGTTTCTTATTAAAATCAACTGCCCGTTCCATTTTATTTCCCCCTCCACCCATTATACAACACAGCTCTTTTTCCTCCTAGTAGATCTATGCTTTTATCTATGCAATGGTCATCTCTTTGGCTAGGCAAAATTCTAAGCATCAAGTCTCAATTCAGTCCAGACCTTACATCTTTTCAACACAGGGTCTTATTGTGCTGTACATCAGTACATAATATTCTTTTTTTTTTTTTAGCCTGTATCTAATGAGCTCATGTTTAGTAGTTTATACATGAAAATGATTTTAACTTCTTCTCAAAAAGAAATTTGAGGTATTAGATAACCTTAAGAATTATGACCTATACAAATTATGTAGGTTATCTAATGTCTAATACTGACATTTCTACCTGACAAGGAGACCATTTCCTGTTTTTAAAATTTTTGTTGTTGTTGTTTTGTTTTGTTTTCCTCTGAGAAGGGTCTCAATTTATTTTACTTGCTAAAGGTATAGGCTGCATGGAAACTAGATAACCATTGCTGAAAGCCTTGGAGATGTGTCTGTGACTTAACATTTACAGAGACATCCAAGTACCCTCTTCTCCATCTACGTCCTGATATAAACATGTTTGCATAACTGTTGCTAAACATACCAACTTGTAGCCTTGTAGACTTATAGTGTCATAAGCCTCGCTATATCTGCAATAATAAATCAAAAAGCAGTCAAGAGAGGAAACATCATGCCTCTGTGGCCTTCCAGTGTTTCTTGAGCCATCTTTTTCCTGAAATTCAAATGATTCAGTTACACTGACTTCTACAGTATCAGTGGACATGGTTGGTTTTATTCCATCTTGATAGAATTCAGATATTTTTAGTAGCAAATCACTTTCTATCAAGGAATGAAGTTTTAAAGGCCATGCCCAAAAAAGTGTCTTTCTCTTTCTTCCTCTCTTGTTCTGTGGGCCCTAGCCTGGGTCTCTTTTACCAATTTTGTTTTCTGTCTTATTCTTTCATGCAGTTGGGAACTATATTTAATCATTACATCAAAATGCCTAAAAACATTGACACACACAGAAACAGTGACATACATAGAAATTCTCACTCTACCAGTTACCAGGGACAGAGTAGCCTGCCAGTAAATGACTGAAATTTCTCTGGATTTGAATTTGAATGGGTTACTCAAGTTTCTGAAAGTCATTTATATCCCTCCCTCCTCCCTCCCTCCCTCCTTCCCTCCCTCTCTCCCTCCCTCCCTCCCTCCCTCCCTCCCTCCCTTCTTCCTTCCTCCTTCCTTCCTTCCTTCCTTCCTTCCTTCCTTCTTTCCTTCCACACTGCTTCTCAAATTTCAGTGCATGGGAGCTTGGTAAAATGCAGATTTTGATTCACTAGATGTGGGGTGGGCCTTGAGATTTTGCATTTCTAATAAGCTTCTGGGTGATGCTGGACAAGGACCACACTACTAGTAGCAAGGTTTTAAAGAACAAATGTATTTTGGTCAGTTTTGATTATACATTCAACCCTGGAATTAAGCATTTCTCCAAGTTATTAACCTACCGCAGAATAATATGACCCAGTGATTTCCCATGACCAATTCTAAATCTCATGGATTTCCTAGAGAAGAAATAGCTGTTCACGATTCTACTTTGCCTTGAAAATCAGACACACCCCACTGCCAGGTAATTTCCCTGAACTTATTGGTACAGGCTTCCTTCTTTTTGTAAAGGAAGATAGTCATGCTGCCTATCTCACTGCTTGCCGTGGTGTGTTAGGCAGTACACAGATGTGAGGGATGGTTGTTTCTGAGTGAAGTAGGATTCATCCTGTTTCTCCTTTTTCTTTCTAACTGCTGCGGAAGCTTAAATCCACCTTCCTTCCTTCATTGAACCACCATTATTTGAAACCCAGACAAGGAAAACATTTTCAAAAGCCATTCTGACTATCTTCTCTCCCTCAGAATCCTTGAAATGGTAGTTAAAGGGAATAAGTTTAGAATAGGAAGGTGTACATTTTTGTATAGGAGAAGTTAAATTATAAACAAGTTGCCACTTCTCAAAGTAAATAATATTTTATCAAAGTCCTGGTTATTTAAAGTAATGGTGGCTTAGTTTTTCTTCCCTTTTGTTTCTGTGACATTATTTGGAATAATTTTTGCCAAGGTGCAAGTTATGTAATGTAATAGAAATACAAGAGATAGTGCAAAATATGTACCTATGTCAACACTCGCATACATTTTCTTTTTAAGGAACCACGGCATTTGCAGTTTTTCAGCGATTTTGGCAATAGTGATATTTATGTGTCACTGGCAGGCAAAAAAAAACATGGAGCACCAGCTAACTATGGATTCTGCTTTAAGGTACAGGCTTAATATTTTGATAGATGAATAAAGCAAGCCTCAGCCTTTTAGGTAAGCTTGAGTTTCTTTTAATTTCTTTTAAAAAGAGACAGTTTTCTCTTACATATATGGGAGAATTTTAGTGGCTTTTATTTCAACAGGTGTTACCTTCAAGATATGCATTAACGATAAACAATGTGCTGTGGCCTTCTAGCCTAACAAAGCGCGAGGGCCCCGAGACCTGAAAATGCTCTGTGCAGAAGAAGAGCAGAGTAGGACGTGCTGGGTGACCGCGATTAGATTGCTAAAGGTAATCTCACGGCAGTTGTGCATTTCTGTTAAATGCTGGCAATACCATCAAGGTTTGAAAACAGCTGTATTTCAAAACACAAGGGCTCACTAGTAATCTGTGTGGGTAGGTGAGTTAAGAGGAAGAATAACCACCACCCAATGTGTGTATTTTATTTTATCTAAAAGAGAAACATTTGCAGAGCCAAGTGGAATAACCTAGTACATTTATCTTTTGTGTGTGGAGAAAGTTATTTCATTTTTAAAATGTTCTTATTTTTATTTTTTGTAAGAATATTATATAGTCAGTATAACCGAAACTTCTGTAGACAACTTAGTATACGTCTTAAAAACATTGCCATCAATCCAATATGAAGTACGTTTTAAAATGCACCCACCTGGATATATTTAGTGCAGTTGTTTTATGTCTCATTGATGTGTTATATAAATTGCTTTCTAGTTTAAGTATAACTCAATTTATTATATAAAGTTTACTATTATTAAAGCATCTGCCTTTGTGCTAAGTAGATATTATAGCTTTCATAACGCATAATTTCTTGGTAAGCATTTTGTGCGGAGTAAGAATGTTCTAAAGGTAATTAGGGAAGAAAGACACAACACATTTCTTCCAGAATATATGGAAAACATTTATTTTCGTAACTTGGATGCTAGTAAATTTAACACAACTTTAAATTTATAATTATAAAAATTATCAATCATTTCCTTTTGAAGAAGGGCAGAATAATCAGAATCAGATTAGTTGTCATAACAGTTTGGAAGAGTGTTCTAATTTTTAAGTTTTTCTAAATTGAGGTGAAGTTCATATAACATAAAATTAACCAAATTGGCTATTTTTAATGTGAACAATTCAGTAATATTTAGTACACTCAAAATGTTGTTCAATCACCAACTGTATCTAGCTGCAAAACATTTTCTTCACCTCAGAAGGAAACTGTGCCCATGAAGCAGTTACTCTCAACTCTGAGAAACTACCGATCTTCATTTTCTCTCTGAATTTACCTATTTGGATATTTCATTGAAATGAAATCATATAATAGGTGACCTTTTATGTCTGGCTTCTTTCACTTGGCATAATGTTTTATGGTTCATCCACATTCTAGCATAAGTCAGTAGTACTTCATTCCTTTTTATGACTTACATGTATATGTATGTTAAATGAACAGTTTGTTTATCTATCTGTTGATGGATATTTGGATTGTTTCTACCTTTTGACAATTGTGAATACAATAGGGAAAATACCTGAGGCCTCTGTTTTTTCCTCCCCTTTCATCAGAACTCTGGAAAATAAGGCTGGGTTGGTAGAGGAGATGCATCCAACCAAGTCTTCCTCTCTTCCAACTTGACCTCAAAGTCAGACAGCCAACACAGAAGCACCCACTCTCTGTAATCAGTCTTTCAGTGACCCTAACACCCACTGCTTTTACTAGAATACACCATTATTTTTTTGAGTATTACTAGAATCATGCCAATAAGATTATGATATACTTTCATATCACTTATAATTTTTATTCTCATTTAAATAGTTTAGATTTATTTAGACCTATAGACCTAGACTTTCATTATTTATCAATTTTGTGTATACACACAGATATATATAAGTATATGTAGGAAGATATAGATGCGAAATAAATTAGTTGAGATATCTTTAAAACTTCTTCATACTCTAAGTCTGGCTTTTCTGAATCAATTTCATCTCAGAGAGAAGGATACCCGTATTTTCTTTTTTTTTTTTTCCCTCTTTAATTACCCTCTCCCCCACCTGCACCCCTGGCCTATGGATGTTGCCGTTTCCCATTAAGAACTGGATCTCTGAAGGCGGGGCGTCTCCTCCCACACGCTCGCAGCGTCCACCTGGGGCCTGGAGCACCCACGGGACCTGGTGCACTCTGGGTATGGTCCGTGGCTCCACCTGGGCCAAACCCAGGACCTTCTGCATGTAATGCAGACATGCTCTTAGTTTCTGAAAATTTGTCTCCTTCTCATTTTTTTCTCTCATCTGACTCTTCTCAAAGCCACTTTCAAGTCATAAATGCCCTGTTTAAAGATGTTCTGTTGTGTTAGTTTTGTATAGCTGCTGTAACACATCACCACCAAAATAGTGGTTTAAAACAATACAAATTTATTATCTTACACTTCTGTAATTCAGAAGTTTGAAATAGATCTTAATTGGCCTAAAAACAAGATGTCAACAGGGCTGCATTCTCTTCTGGAGAGTTTTGGGGAGAATTCTTCCCCCCCCCTTCTAGCCTTTAGATGCTGCCCAGATTCCTTGGTTCATGGCCCCTTCCTCTGCCCTCAAAACCAGCAATGTCTGCTGAGTCCTTTTCACACTGCCATATCTCTGATTCTGTCTCTTCAGGCTCCTCCTTCCACTTATAAGGACTCTTGTGATTACCTGGATCTACCTGGATAATCCAGGATAATGACTACCTTATTTAAAGGTCACCTGGTTAACACCTTTAATTCCATCTGCAACCTCATTTCCCTTTACCACATAGTTTAACATGATCATAGGTTCCAGAGATTTAGGTGTGGATGTCTACAGGGGCCATTATTCTACTATATTGGCATTTCCTGTTTGTTTCAATTATGACAGGACTTTTCCAGATGAAGCTGGAGAGGGAACAAGCATCAGTGAGGACCTTTATCCTGAGAAGCCACCAAAGGGTTTCAAACAGCAAAGTGATATGATCTGTTTGACACTTTAAAATATCCAGATACAGGAAGCCTGGGCTTGCCAGCATAGACACATTTGAGGCACTCTAATAGGGAACTGAGTTGGTTTCCCCTGGCACCTTGTTGTCAGCGGGACACTTGTTTGATCCCCCTGGCTGGTCCAACTGGCTCACCTGGTGTTAGAGGTAGCTCTTGATTGTCTTTTTTGGTTGTCTATTATGTTAGTTCCAGAGTTTTATTATGTTAGTTCCAGAGTTTATCATTGCACAGTAAATCCTCACTTAGCTTTGTTGATAGGTTCTTGGAAACCGAAGTTTAAGTGAAACGAGGTATAACAAAACTCATTTTACCTTAGGGTAACAGATAAAAATAAGAGTTAAGTTCCATGGCATATTTCTGGTCACAAAAAAAAAATCACCGAACTTCTAAATGAAGACCCAAAATACTTCTAATACTAAATATCAAATAAGTGTAAATTGTACATACATTTAAGAAAGATTAATAAAAATGAGTAAAAGAATTCTTTCCCAACCCACTTATTTTAATTCAGGCTTGAGGGTGGCCAGAGCGTATCCCAGAAGCTCAGGGCATAAGGTGGGCACCCCTCTGGACAGGACACCCTTCCATCGCAGGTGCACTCATACACCCACAGTCACTCAGACCGGACAATATAGACATGCCCATCACCTCACATGCACAGCTTTGGGATGTGGGAGAAAACAGGAGTACCTCGAGAAAACCACGCAGACATGCGGAGAATGTGTGAACTCTATGCAGACAGTGGGCCCAGCCAGGAATCAATTTTTTCTTTCTCATCAACGTTATAATAAAATAATGTCATTCAAGGACCTGCTCTACTTAGTGGGCAAGGAGAAACTAGTCTACGTCATTGGCTAGACCAGAAGTGTCCCTCTTGTTTTCATTATATACTAATTAGAGATAGCCTTCCTCCAAAATTTGGTTTCTTGTTTTATGTTTATTTCCTTTTCATTTTCACATACATATAAAAACTCTTTATTTAATATCAGATAGAGATACCTCTGTTTTTGTTGGAGAAATTCCAGTTACATATAGAATCATAGAAAATCTGAGACTTAGAAAAGGGCTTTACCCATGTACACTGCCCTCGTTACGTTGTCTCCTTCCCTTTCCTTCAATTAAAACTCTGCTAGCTACACTCTAACATATTTTGGTCCCGTATCTGCCCCTCCATAGGGGCAGGGAAACGTTAAGGTGACCCATGCCCTACCCCTCAGCCAGAGTTAAATGCCTCCAACAGTACAGAAGCAACTACCTAACACCACAGGTACCAGGGACAATACATCTTTGAAGAAAACAGTCTTATTAGTTCGTAGCAGGCTTTTCATTGCAGATAAATAAAAGGTGGACAAGCAGCATGTTCCTTGTGAAAGTGTGCGTTGGAGGTTATTGTATAGTCTCCAAAATGAACTCGACTAGGAATTTAGCCCCTCTGTCTTCTTTTGAAAATTGTCGCAGGCTTAGAGTTGATTTAAAATAAATTTTATTAGGTCTCATTAATGTCGATCAAACCGTAGGTTAAAAATAATTTTTAGAAGTTGGGAAATAATTGGATAAAGAAGTCAATATAGAGAATTTTAAATGAGTGTGAGTTTGTATTTATGTTAAAAGCAAAATCTTGAAAATAGTGACTCTCCTTGCCCCCCCTCTGATTTTCTGCCTAATTACCAAATATATCCACTTAGCTGGAATTGCTTTCAAGGAAATAGTCTTTAGTAGAGAAACGGCTCTGTTGGAATATTTAAATGATATTTACCCTGAAAGTATGATTGGATTCTATGTTATGACTCTATGAAATGGAGAGAATTGTGGACTATAGTCAAAAAGGTGTGTGTTGGGGGGAGTGGACAGAAAGCCTGTCTTTCCTGTTGGTTTCTTCTTTTCCTTTCTCTTTCCCTTTCCTTTTTTTTTTTCTTTTTTAACAAAATGACTTCAGTCTAAGGGGGTTATCTTCTAGTTTTGGGTGGAGACTCCTCCAAGATAAATTTGGTCATGGCACTTGGAATTCTTAATGTTTCTCAAACCAATAATTCAGTATTATAACCTCCACCTATTTTCCAGTTGTAGCCTACCAGCCCAAGTCTTACAATGCTACTTTCTGAAAGTAAAGTCTCGGCATTTCTTATCTACTGTCATTTACCTTATATTTTGTGACCCTTTGTCTGAAATCAGCCTAATTCCCCATCATTATGAGTTCACTGATTTTAAAGCCAAATAGTGAACAGTGCCGTAAGAGTATTTTACCAGGGATAATACAATGCCAAGAATCTTTTAACACAGGGCCAAGCTTATGGATTTACTGACAAAGACAATGAATTATGGTGAATTTTACCTGGTTTTGCTTAGGATGTATATAGGGTTTGCATATTCTTTGTACCATAAAGCCTGCCACCCTTCCCAAGTGAGCTTTTATATCATTAGGTGTTATATCACGCCATATAGTTTTGGTGCTATTAGTGCTAAGAATAATGAGTATAAGTGTCAGTTCCAGATTTTTATACTGGTGAGTTAGACCTTAAGTGTAAGTCCAAGTAGAAAACATTGTCTTTTTAAATGTATCATTCTAATGCACTAAAAGTTTACTTTTCAAAATTTTGGTGCTTTACTTATTTGTTTTAAGGGATGTTTATAAATTTTCATTTCTTATACTGATGATGTATAATTAACAAAAGTATCGATTTTCATAAATTGTGTAGTAAACATGGTGGGAATGTTTTTTTTTCTATTCTGCAGTATGGCATGCAGCTGTACCAGAATTACATGCATCCTTATCAAGGCAGAAGTGGCTGCATTTCTCAGAGTATATCACCCATGGTAAGGACCAAATTTTTGAACCTATATTTTATTTTATAGTCGTATTATATTAATTTGCAAGTACATTGCATTCTAAATATGTATTATAATGTAGTTACGTTCTTTCCTTTTGGCCAAGAAAAGTTTCTCTTTGTCACCATCCTACTATAATGTTATATTGAATTACTTATTCTTAGATTTTATATGATTGCAGCCTATGTGATAAAAAGCACAGCAGTAGAGTGTACATAAAGTATTCAATTAAAATAAATGTCTGTATGTTAAATTTTTTTTTAAATATTTGAAAGAATTACATGAATCATTCTGTCTCATTACATTTGAGGATTAGATCTTAAGATAATTTATAGAATAGTTTCTGTGGGACTGTAGATGTTTTCTTAATTATTGATTTTGTTTGTGGACTTATTTATTTAATTTAATATTAATTCTGGGATTGTCATAGCTGAGTATAAATATGACAGTGGTTTTGAATTTTAAAAGCTGCATTGTACACATGTGAGCTCTTTTTCTAACAATAAATTTTTAAAGTTCCAGGTCCTTGAAAAGCAAACTGCTCTCCAGGAAACCAAAAACTGCCAACAAAAATATAGGTTGTGCATTACATTAAGTCTAGCACCACTTCTCAGATTTAAACTGAATGCGACTTGAGTATTTATTTGCAGACACACACAGACACACACATCTTTTCCCTTCTTTAGTACTTAATTTTAATTTTCCATGCATTAACACAAGACATTTATTTCTTAACTTAAAGTTTACGTTCTACTATTTTTGCTTGTGCTTCTTAATATTGAGTATATTAGGAATTCATATATATTTGCTTCTGTTACAAATCAGCTAATGTGCTGCATTTCCACTTAGGTTAAAAATCCGCTCCTCACGTCTGTGACCAAGTAAGGTGCATTTCCCTACATGTAATGTAGCAGGTGAAATGCTCAGTTGTAGGAATGAGGCATGAAATAATGTTGATTATGAAGCCTGATAGACTAATATGGAGAAAGGACTCCAATTCTGTAGTTATGTCGGTTTAACTATTAGTTATGGAAGAGTAACTTTTCATCTTATATCATATTACTTTTAAGCCCCAAAATAAGAAACAGCAGTATAATGAATTTTTATGGAAGCAGTTACTTTCAGATGAGTATTTGTATAATTTGTCAGCTAATCTTTATATGTAATAAATTTTATTTTCTTAATCCTTTCCTAAATCATTTTAAATTTCTGTTAGAGTCTAAAATTATTAGGCTGAGCATGTTAATAGCAGCCATGCATTTGGAAGCCAGTATTTTTAGTGTCTACTTAATCATAGGAAAAATTGTCATAAAGTACTTTCTACTCTCATCACTGTCATTAGCATACAGGTATGGTATTATCCTTAGGTCCTTCTGTTGAAAGCAATCGTACCTTCGGTCACTATGCAATGACAGTTTGGTTAGTGTAGCTTTCCTTGTTCAGCACCATGTATAAGAAAAGATAGTCTTTGAGTGAATCTGGTTGGAAATCAGGGTCGAAGGAGGAGGGCTTTAGGTGCCTGTGTGGTGAGGACCTGTCAGTTGTTGGTTGTATGGCAGTTGTCAAGATCAGGAATAGCGTTTGATAATTTTAGCTCCACTCTCTTTAATTTCCATGAAGGAAACTAAGAAGTTTGGGAAAGTATTTACCTTTACCTTGGTGTCTATATACAGAATTGTACTTTTCTAGATTATTGGTAACCTCTATAATGAACAGCGCCCCTCACCTACCCTTGCTGGTTTTCATTCAGGCACTATTCTCAGTGAGCAGCACAGAAAACTTAGTATATTTTAGTTATATTTTTAAAGGAGCAATATTATCATCTTAACTTCTTCGGGATACATTTGGAGAAGGGAAATGAAAAAAAAAATTCTCATACCATAATGAACATCATATATATAGCACATAATAGGCAACCCTATCAGCCTTTAAAAGGAAATCATGAGCAGATATTTGAGGCAGCCAAATATTGTTGGTCATTTTTAGGGCAAACAGTGGATTCACTGAAAGGAGCATCTGTTAACATGGCCCCAGCTGGAATGAGGAGATGGGAAAAACAAGTCTATGCAAGTTCTTATCCTTCTTCACTTTTGACCCTGTTGTGGTATACGAAAGAACCCAAGACTTTATCTAGGGTTCTTTTACTATATACTGTCTGTGTGACTTTAGTGGAGTCACTGGTGTCCTGCAGTGAAAATACAGGGGACGGTTGCATAATATCTAGAATCAATTATATCTTTGATGTCCTGTGACCTATATAAGGCAGATGAGAGAACAGTATCTGAGGAAATTCTGTGTCCTCTTGCTAAGGACTGTGCTGTAGGTTTATTTCAATCTTTTAAATGGGGTGACAGAGAGTATATGGCTACTAGTTGCCACCTAGTTAAACTTCCTGAAAAACATTTATTCCATTAAGAGTGACTGGATCTGATTTCAGTGTGGCCTGGGTAATCCAAGGTGTACTCAGGCTGCTGCTTTCTTAAAAAAAGAGGGATGCCCTTAAAATCATAGGCCCTTTCTTAGGGCTTGCCCTGTTTATCCCACCAAAAGAAAGCTAGAAAAGGGACAAATATTTGAAAAAAACACTGATTCTGAATGTTATCAGCATTGCTTCTGTGTGAAAGAAATTGAGCTGAAAACGACCTTTTGAGTTCAAGTCCGATTTTGCTTCACTTCCATTTCTTTGTCCACCAAAGGTAAACTATTAATTTTTCATCCACCACCTGCCATTCAGTGGAAAATATTTGCTGTTTTCCTCTAGTGTTGTTAATGTAGCAAATAAAAATACTTATTTGTATTGTAAACTCCCTACTTATGTCAAGTACTTATGGAACCTGAGATTTTGTTTTGCATTCAGTCTATCATATTAAGGGGGAGAAAAAAGGATAAAAACAACTGGTTACATTTATTTTTCTTTCCTAACAGTATTTTTATGTTATCAAGACCTTACAGTTACAGAGCCCATCTTAGTGTGTGAAGTAGAGATATTATAAGTATAAAGCTATCATTATGATTGAGATTAGTTACTCTGTGGTTTGGGCAGGTAGAGGCTTTACATTAATGTCGGCAAAGCAAAAGTATATCCGACTGGTCCACAGTCCAGCACTGAAGATCATGGGGTGAGAAGGGCAAAGTAAGGTGTGACAGCAAATAGAGATTACAGAGACAGCATCTGTCTGGAAAGAGCAGCTGTCAGTTATAAAGTCTCCTGTAACATATGAAAGCTTGCACGCCGGATCTCCAGAAATAAAGATGAAACTAAATAAAATGTGGACCACTGCAGCATGGTTTGAAGAAGAAATAACAAATGCTAATAAAGTGCCATGTGTGATGCAGTGATAAATGAGCCCCCCAGTTTTTGTGTATGGACATTTTATTTCAAGCACACATGTGACTGTATTCTGTTAGACCAAGTTAGGTGTGGTTGGATCCATGTGGGGAGATGTAAAGTGGTCATAAGCCTCAGGTCTCCAGATGCGTGCTGGCTCCTCCTTGACCATTAGACCTTTGGTTTTTGTTTTGCTTCTCTATTAACGATGGAGAATAACTGAAACATTGCCCTTGCTGTTTTGAATATTTTTTTTTCTTTTGGAGAGTTTTGATCCTTAAAAACTGAGTGACACTCTTGACTGGAGATTTTGACAGTTGTCTTTTTCTAAGATGCATGACTGGGGATGGCATACCTTTAAAAAGATTGTTATGAGGTAGAGCCGTAAACAAAAAGTAGATCTAAAGTCCAGGATATTTTATTTTCACATTAGGTAATATGAATACAAAAAGTAATTGGCAAAAAAATTATTTGTTTTAAATTGTTTAAAGATGTCTTCCTTTTAGATCAGTTCTTCTTTGGTCATTGACTTATTTTTGCAGATCTCACTTTGCCATGTTCATCCTTACAAGAAGAAAAAATGTCTACATATTAAATCATAGAAATTTTAATGTGAGGTTATCTGAATTATTTCACAAAATTTTATTTTCTAAGTAAGATGAACGTTGAGGTGATAAACCCTTAAAATACATATTGTAGTTCTGTTATAAAGTGAGTTCTGTTTCTTTCTAAAGAAGTAATTAGTAAGTCAATTTGTTATAGCTTTAGTGTATTTTGAATCTTAATAAATAGCTGCTTCATAAGAAGATAGATTTAACACTTAAATGGTAATTGATAAATCTCAAAGCATAAAGGGAGGTTCAGAAGTAATGTATCTTTTTACCTCAGGCAGAGCTAAAAATTCCTTTCTGAATTGGCATTTTCCCATTTTACTGGAGAATCTGAAGAGGGGGCTGATTTAGGAGAAAGGCATACTTACCTTGAAAGCTTTTAATTCCTTTATTCAGTGAGCTTAACTAATAGCTATATATCTTATTTAACCAAAATATTTTATAGCACCATTTTACCTTACATATATATTTTTAACTTTTTGATTTCCTGTTAGCCACCTTTGGAATCACGTCATAGAATAGAAACATATTGCCAGGAAAGCACTGAAATATAACTTTAAATATATTTTCATGGTTAAAAAAGAGTTGTTTTGTTTTTTGTTTTTCCAGAGAAGTATATCAGAGAATTCGCTGGTAGCAATGGACTTCTCAGGCCAGAAAGGCAGAGTTATAGAAAATCCCACAGAAGCCCTTTCAGTTGCAGTTGAAGAAGGACTCGCTTGGAGGGTACAAATAGGTTCATATTCTTCACAAATATTTATGATTTGAATTTGTTTCACCCAAAAAGTTTAAATTTGTTTTTCCTTCCTCATGCAGAAAAAAGGATGCTTACGCCTGGGCAATCACGGTAGCCCCACTGCCTCTTCACAGAGCTCTGCCACCAGCCTGGGTATGTTTGCATCTTCACTGTGACCGAATGGGTGGTTATATGGGCATTTAGGTCTAGTCCCTGAGGGGTTATAGTGGAAAGTTGTGTAATTGTGATAATTTCATGTAAAGCTTCATTTCCTCCTTTCATTTCTTCAGCTATCCACCGGTCCCAACCATGGTTTCACCACAAAATTTCTAGAGACGAAGCTCAACGATTGATTAATCAGCAAGGACTTGTGGATGGGTAAGTTTGAATTTTGAATGGCAGTGATTTTGATTTCTTCTATAGCCAGTAGTTATTCAAAAACACAAAGAGTTTTGACTTTGGTTTATTAAAATAGAAGTGATTTTGTTCTATAAGGATGGTTGTCAGTGTATCCTAGCAATATCTGTAAAATACCTATTTCATAATGTATGCTTAGTTTTTGTGCATAAATTAACAGATAACTGAATAGGATGCTCTGCTCTTAACCTGTCATCACTCTCTGCCAATATTAGCATCTTAGATTTTACTTGATGGGGAAAAAGCTTAACTTAGTCTTGGGTATCAACATTTTGATTTGAGACTATAGTTAATGTAATTGCGAAGTATGGTTTGTGTGATGATGTCATATGTTATATTTTTGTAAAGTTTGATGCAGGGCATGTTAAGTAAAAAGCTGTTTCTTATATATTTAGACCATTTGTTTTATATATTTTTTCTTTCTGATTATATCCTGATTTTCTTTAAACTTTAACAGCTTCAAGAAATATAAAAATAATACTATGAAAAGAATATTTGACTGTTTCTCATGTTATCTTATAGTGAGGTGCCATGAAAGATGTAGGAGAAATACATATAAAATGTATTATGAATGATTTATAATCTAGAGAATTTTCTTTTTCTTTAAGTTCTCAGTATTTCAGATACTTCCTATAACATTGGTTTAATTCTCTTCCCAAATGCAATACAAATTAAGAAGGTTGTATTGAGGTTTGGGTGAGAAGTGAAACCAGTGTCAATTTAAGGGGTGACAAAATCTTATATCTTCAGGGATTGTTTGACCTACGATGATGACAAGATTTCAAGGTGATTTAATATTGACATTTGGATAAAACGCATCTTCACATGCAGTATTATTAATAACAAGTCAGAATTTCACTAGGTTGTAAATAAGAAAAGATTTTAATATGCTTCTCTGTGTGGAGCACAGTCTTTGTAGATATAAATTTGAATAATCAGCAGAATAACAATCTGATAAGACCAAAAAAAGAAACCACAAAGAACTATTAAAATGTTTGGGGGTTTATAATTTCCCTTATTGCTGTGTCCAGTTTTTGTAAATTGAATGAAATCATTACATAAAGAATGATAATTTAAAATTTTTTTTTCATTAAAATTTTCAATTTTTACTTTGCCTTTGGAAAGATGTGAAGATGCCAAATAGTCCACTAGGTGGTAGTGGTGATTTACTTGGGAATGGGGAGAGAATTACAGCTTGATTTACCAGTGAAACTTCCTTTTGTCCCATCTCCCAGTGATGTCATGTTGGAATCTCACATAGCATAAATGAAATGGATAATCTCATCAGACATCTGTGATGGCTCAAATTTGGCTGCCGCTTTGCCCAGGCACAGTGAAATTAGTATTGGAGTCACCAGTAGAGACTGTTTGCACAGTTTCCCAACAATTAATACAAAGCCGGATTTGCACTACATTGCCAATAAATAAGAGTATATGGCTGGCAGCATTTTCCTCTTACACCATTAAGCCGTGTCTTGCTTTTCTAGCCTGACATTATAGAGACTTTCTGCTGCATTCTTCAAGGTTAAAATATATGTTGTTTGGGTATTTCTTTTACTTAAAACATTTTACTCAAACATTTAATAAATGATTGCAGCTTTGATTTTTAAAAAATATATTCATTTCTCACTTGCTGTTGTGCATATAATAGTAGGAACCAGAAACAAAAGAAAAAAGGGTATTTGGTGTAGAAGAGGTGGTTAAAAATGATTTCATTCAAAATAATATTCTCTTTCAGGGCCTAACATGACCCAGAAGTTAAACTAACAATATGCTAATGACCCATTCTCTGTACAAAACAGTTACATGTGAATACCCAATTTCCCAGTGGAAAAAGGACACAGCACTAATTATTGATGCCAGCATAGCATTTTATTGGTTATTGTGAGCAAACAATCTGACAAATGAGCTGTATATTTATTCTATTAAAATTAAATTAGCACTGATGACGGTTTTATAGTGTAAGATAGTGTTGAACCATGGAGTTTACCATGTTGGATAATCCCATCATTGAATGCACAGCAAAGGAAAACTATGGCTATGTTTATTTTTATACTTTTTGGATTTGTTATATGCTGTATGTCTATGAAAACCATGAATAGATCTAGAAACATTACAATTCTTTCTCTTTCTTTAGAGTTTTCTTGGTACGGGATAGTCAGAGTAACCCCAAAACTTTCGTACTGTCAATGAGTCATGCACAAAAAATAAAGCATTTTCAAATTATACCAGTAAGTATTTTGTGATTTCACATTCGTATATGAGAGATGATCTTAATGCATAAGCTTTTGGAAATTTTAGTTTTCTTTAGTTCTTTTATTAAATATAATTTGGGAGTTTGTGCTTTGACTAGAGTTAAGTTTGGCAGAAATGGTTTTATGAGTCTGAATTAATATAAGAAATACAGGAATTGTAAAAATTAAATTTTCTTTTTCTCAGGAAATATGATTTAACAGTATTTGTATAGACCTCATGCCACCTGTTGTTAAAAGGCCACTAAAGATTCTTTTTCCTGAATTCTACTAGTGATTCTTTAAAAAAAACCCTTTATTTTAAAGCCCTTTCTTCTTTCTTGTCTCAAGAATTTTTTTGTTTTCATAGTTTTGTTTTTAATCATTGTGGGATACACAGGTGCTACAGAACTGAATATCATTTAAACTATTCTAAGCAAATTTAAAATTTTTTTTGTAATTCTGCTTTTGGATCGCATAACTTGTTTGGGGATTTTTGTTGTTTCTGCTACTTGTGTGTGTGTGTGTTTGTGCACGCACACATGCGTGCATGTGATCTATATATTGGAACCAGATAGTGTAGAATAGAGATTCAATCTACTTTTGGGAAAGTATTATATGAGATTGCTAAATTGCTAGTGTTTTCTTTTGATTAGGTTGTTTTTGGAATTACCCAAAGTCTGTATGAAGTATCTTCCCTACTTCACTGATTATGCGAATGATTTCCCTGGCAAGTATGAATTGCTTAATGCCAGAATATCTCACTGACAAAAAAAGAAAAAAGACAACTATCATTCCATTAACATAATGTTTGATTGCTTCAGAATCAATTTGCTGACATAAATTATGTGAATATTTATTTTTAATATACTAAGTGAGTCTGTTAGGGAGATAACATTTAGAAATGGAAATGTCTGTAAATGGGAGCATTAAAACCTTTCGTTTACTTTTACAATGAATAGGGCAGATTTCTCACTATATATTGATTCAAAATAGTCATATTGTTCTAATTACAAAACATTGTGAGAATTATAGGCAAAGTAGAGCCACATTGCTTAGCCTGGGATCAGATGCTGTTTCTTTTAAATGCAAAGTGGAATGACAATAGTGAAGTAGATATGCCATGGCATTCTTTTCTCTGTCCTTTAGTTTTAATATCTTGTCAATTTTGGTATGTAAAGACCCAGTATGCAATGGAATATGACCGTTCTGGATATTTTGCCCTTTCTACCAGTTTGTTATTTTTCTCTTGTAGGTGGAAGATGATGGTGAAATGTTCCACACCCTGGACGATGGCCACACAAGGTTTACGGATCTAATCCAGCTGGTGGAGTTTTATCAACTTAATAAGGGTGTTCTTCCTTGTAAATTGAAACATTATTGTGCTAAAATTGCACTTTAGCCAAACTAGAAATGACTTGTTAAAGTGTTGAAGAAAAAAGACTCAAGGAAAAAGAAAAGATCATAGATAACGGTGAAAGTATTGCCATGATGAAAAGAATCTGTTTCACCTCAAAGTTAGAAAAAATAGTTTGTGCATTGCAAATAAGCAAAGAATTGGATTGACATTACATTCATCATTTAAAATTCATTAGTTAAAATTAAACCTCAGAAAAAAAGAATTTGGTGTGTTCTTGTGTGATTTTACATTACTTTATATTTTCTTTGAATATGCATATTTTAAACATCTTCCTGTCCTTATTATATGGCAGCATTAGAATTCTTAACTACAAAATATGGGGGAAATTGGGGTTCAGAATGAATTATTTGAGGACTGAATTTAAATTACACTATGTTTTTGTAACCTAAGAATAATAAAAATTCAAGTAATTAGTTAAAGGAAGCTACCCACGACCTGTTAGTAAAACTAAAAACTATTTTGAATTATACATTTTCTGAGTTTATTATAACATTAAAATCAAATCATGGTTTGAAGGAGCAGCTTAAAATTAATTTGAAATATTTTGTTGTTTTCAGGATAACTTATTAAATTATTAATTATACTATAATATTTATACTAGTGTTGCATCTAGTAGTGACACATTTTTCATTGCATTTTTCATTTAATGATTTATTAAAATTATAGTCACAGGTGTCTTAATGGTGGTGATGCATTCTGAGAAATGCGACATTAGACGATTTCGTCATGCAAACATCGTAGAGTGCACTTACACAAACCTAGATGGTATAGCCTACTCTACATCGAGGCTATATGATATAGCCTATTGCTCCTAGGCTACAAGCAGGTACAATGTGTTACTATACTAATACTATAGGCAGTTGTAACACAATGGGCAATGCAATTTGCTGTGACATTAATGACAGCTACGATGCCAGTAGGTGATTGTAATTTTAGAGCTCAATTATAAATTGATGGTACCATCATCATATATGTGTACTGTTGTTATGTGGTGTATGACTGTTTTCAGAAAATGATCAAAGTATAGAGGAGATTTATATAATTTGCTTATGCTTTGTGGCACATAATCTATGTTTATGTTACATTATCAGCTTAGTGTTTCACATTTGCCCCCATGTCGTAATTTTATGAAGGCTCCTTAGATTCTTACTATGCTACTAGACCGTTAACCCTATGAAAATAGTACAATCAAAGATGCAAAATCTATTAAGATTCTAACAGGTAAATTTGTGCTCTTCTTTTACCTACCCGTTTTCATTTCAGCTCCTTACCTAGGCAACATTAATATGGAAGTAAATGATTTTGGAAACATAAGACACTCATCTCTCTTTTCACCTCTGTGAGATCATCTGGGAGGTTTCTGTTGGGAATCTGTGATTCTGTTTTTCCCACTTTTATGGGAAAGGTATTTATCATAACAAAAAAAAAGATAAAAGAGGCAAAACATCAAATAAACATTAAAACCATACAAAATATTACCCATATTCTCTAATTGACCCTTTTAACAACATTGTTGGAAAGTTAGGGAGGTTTTTTTAAAACAATATTTTAAAACTACACACTTTAGTTTTAAATAGAAGCTATACATTTTCGATGACAGCATCTAAAAATATAAAATGCTAATTAAATCAATTATTACTGAAAAAGAATTATTCATGGCATTTTAAAATTATTCATTTATTTTTAGCTTATACAAATCTACTTTTTAAAACACTGAAACTTAGAACATAAATCTGATGTTATAAGATATCAATCTGGTGTCTAAGGAGGCTTGGAAGTTACATAGGATCTCTAAATGGAGAAGCAAGAAGTAAACACACATGGCCTTTTCAGTCCTTTAGAATAGCCTTGACTATTTCTGATTTATTTTTATTTATAAAAAGACTTTGTGTTTTAGCTGGAAATGCATTGTCCCATTTACACCCAGTTCAAATTGACAGTATCAGAAAATGCAATATTTTAAATATTAGATTCTTATAAATCAACCAATTTATGCTTGACTTTGTTATTTCTGTCTCTAACTTCATTCATTATCTCAGGTTATTAATGTAGAGTCCAGATTTTGTATGTAATTGCTTTCTTTGATCTTAAACTGTGAATCAAGAAAAATTATTGAAGAAAGGTTGACACTATCCTTTCTGATTCCTTCTGATAAAGGGTTTCGAATGTACATGTGTGTAAATCTAATATGAAATTAAATCTGAGACAGATACATTCAGAGTCAGTACAGTATTGAAATGGATTTCCAAGAAAAATGTGAATTACCTTTGAATTATTTTTTATTTTGATTTAGCCACGTTCTGCTCTCACACCATTTTGGATAGAGATTAGGACAAACAGCTGTTTTCTTTTTTCATGTGTTGGAGTTAGCATGCTTCATTCTCCTAGAAAAAAGCACACCCAGCAGACCGTCTGGCCATGTTGTTTTCTTAAATTTCTTTATGTGGAAAAATTAAGTAATTATTTTGAAACATTTAGGAAACCTAATCAAACAAGATAAAATTATTAGGAGTGTTTCAGTTTGGAATAATTACTTGTTTCACATGTATAATGGTATAAACCCTGACTGATTTGAGGATATTAGGTGGAGAGTTTTGTTTTAGCCTTGTTTTACGGTGGTCAACATCAATTAATCAGAGTTGTCATGTGGTCTCTGCTTTCTGATTGCCAACAATGCCAACTCTTCATATACTAGTTGTATTATGGTAGTGATATCAGACTAGTCTCTGGGTTAAACTTCTCTGAAGAGGAAAGGTGGTCACTGGTAATGATTACAACTTGTTGTTTCAAGCTGACTTCCATGTTTAGAAAGCTCTTCTCACAATTGCCAGACATTTTTAAGCTTTTTTGTGCCTTGGATTTGTCTTGCAGCCCGATGAAATTTATGGATTCAATCACAGAATGTGTCTTTAAAAGCATATAAATAGAATTTTAAAACAAACTAATTATAGAAATATAATTGTGCATGTAGGTGGACCTCAGACGGGAAGCCTGCTGTGTCTCCTGGCTGTGTTGACTATTGCTCATAAAAGGCCTCCAGTGTTCTGTTTGTGTTCTCTACGGAATACAGTGGATGATTCTCAGTCACTATTACCTATACTAGTGGGGCACAGAGTAGTTTGCCTGAGATACAGAGTTCTCATTACACTGAACTCTCAACCAAACCTTCATACTTGCCTCTTTTGGGATGTATAATCTCCTGCCAATTCGGGCTCCCACAGTTACCTTCTGTGACATTTAGCTATGCTTATAACCAGGCCACTGCATAATGTCTCTACCTGCATATACCACAGGCTGCAAATTATAGATGTGTACAAGAGAAAGGCCAAGCAGCCTTAGCTGAGCACATGATTATACTCACCCAAAAGTCCATTGCAGAGATCCTCCAACTTGAGAAAGGTATCCAAATGAATTTCTAACCATAAATATTTGTTTCTGCAGTTGGGTTATCAGGTAACTGACTCGTCCTTTTTTGTGCCAATTCTCCTTGTAATCATATTAAAAAGTTGTGACTACCCGATTTGACTCCACGTAAGACAAAACATTAGAAACGGGAGTTAGAGTTAATAGCTCTGAAGTAGGCTTTGTGAATTTGAATCCAGCCCATTATATAGCAACGATGTAGCCCCTGATCAAATTAGTTTTTTTCGTTTCTATAGAGGAGGTCACCATCACCATCATCATCCACCTCTTAAGGTGTGGTGATTAAATAAAATTATGCCTGTAAAGTAGCATGTGGTTTAGTATCTTGATGTGTGAGTGTGGGTATGCGTGCACTTAATTACATCAGTGATTGTGCATTTAAGAATTCCACCTCCCCAGGACATTGTCCTTTTCAACATCGAGTGCCTTTGCTCTGCCACCACTTATGTGCCTTTCCTGCCAAGAATAATACAGTGTGCATTATACATTGTGCCTCTGCCCTGCTTTCAGTCCTTTCTATAAAACTGCTTTTATGGAAGTAGCCATGGTCACAGTACACCGAGGGGGGTGGGAGAGAAGAGTATGCCCAGCCCATCTCTAGGGATTATGTGGACAACTGTCCTCACCTGTACCAGGTCCTCCAGACCCTCCAGCTTTCTTCTTACTGATTAAAAATATGAAGCAAGATTTGGGGTTCTCACACTTTCCATCTCCCTCCCTCAAATACCAGTGATTACTAGGAAATACGTGTATGTCACATGCTTTTGAGTTGGTTCCAACTTCTGGTGACTATGAATGAGTGATGTCTTCAATGCTCTGTCCTCAGTGTCCCTGCTCAGCTCCTGTAGACTCATGCCTATGGCTTCTTTTATGGAGTCGGTCATCTCATATGTGTCCTTTTCCTGCTGTCTTCTCTTTTCCCTAGCATTTCCTTTGCCAAGAACCCTGCCTTTCATGATGTGCACAAAGTATAGAAGACAAAACTTGCTTTAGAAGTACCTGCCTGTCAACACAGGAAATGGGCTAATACATGGCCAAGTGGAAAAAAATTGAAGCGATTACTAAGGGTCGATGAAATTAATGAACTTTCACAGAATGAATGCGTCCCTGGTCATATTTTCAGAGCGGATTCTTTCCTCAAAAGCTCATGTAATGTTAGTGATCTGATTAGGAGCTAAAAATGATGTTCTTGTTCACTTACCTTAAGTTCACTTCAACATGTATTGAGTGTCTATTATTTGAAAGGCACTTTTAGAGATGCAAAATTGAATACTAGTATAGATGTACAAGTACCTGTCCTAGAAGCTAGGCTGGGTAAGTGTTATCTATAAATATAATGGAAGAGACATATTGGTAACATTTGCTGAAAGATGGAAGGAATGATGGTGGGTTCTGGAAGGCCCGTAGGTGTTACATTTATAAAACCTTGGAGAAAGAATTGTACGGTGTCATCAAAGGAGCAATGGCAATGCCAGGCAGAATAGAAAGGGCATAGATTGAATTCAAGAGCTTTTCAGCAAATGATAGCTTCATTGTAGCTGAAGTGTACAGGGTATTATGAAAGAGGAAAATCACAGTAAATAACACTAGAAAGGCAAGCTCCTGCTGCATTAGGGAGAGCAGCAGGGCTTAGCAAAATGGTTTACTTTTTAGTTAAGGAAAGCCATAGGTTCCTGAATGTGTCACCCATTAAAGTTTTATCTGGTTGAAATCAGGAACAGGCTGTATTCCTCTTTTTTATCTCTGCCCTGAGTATTGGAAATTCTCAGAAATGTCTATCAAATGAATTAATGACATTAGAGAACAGAAGTACCCTGATGATGTCTGAATTAAAAGGGCAACTGTGTGTGACTAAGG
Organism: Eonycteris spelaea; assembly: GCA_003508835.1. Classification (NCBI taxonomy): domain Eukaryota; kingdom Metazoa; phylum Chordata; class Mammalia; order Chiroptera; family Pteropodidae; genus Eonycteris; species Eonycteris spelaea. The sequence continues at coordinate 2,578,212 of PUFA01000024.1, read as the reverse complement.
ATGAGGAAGGGAACCAAAGAAAGATGACTCATTAAGAAGCCATTGCAATAATCTTGGCAATAATCAGGAGAGCCAGCTCTAGAGCCATAAGCATGAAAAAAAAAAAAAGGTTTTGTGAAGGGAGAATCATCAGTGATTGGATGAAAGGGATGAGGGAGAAGCAAAGGAGGTAGTCAAAAATGATTAGTAGGTTAAGGGCCAGAGAAACCAAGAAGACGGTGATAATTATGAGAGTGAAAAAGTTATGATTTTAACAGATGTTATCGGAATTCTTAGAGAAATAATTGGCTATATTTAGAACCTCTTTATACAGGAAGATCAGACCTGAAGTCTTTTTGCTGAAAGAAATAAGTACAGAGGACTACATTTTACATAGAAACTTAAGAATTTGGGCATGGAAGTGGAGAGAGGAGGCAGTGAACGAACTAAGAGGCTTGATGAGATTGTGTGAGGCTGAAGCTGAGGAAAAGGATGACCATTGAGAAAGTCCAGAGACCAGGTTGCAAGAAGCCCCTTACAGACATGGATATTGAGTACATATTTTTTTTTTTAGGGTGTTTGCGGTTCTACAATTTAACATTTTTTTAAATCTTTCTAAACCTGAAAAAGTCGTTTTTTTTTTTTCTTTTAAGTAGAAATTTCTGGCAAGGAAGGACTGTGTTGTTTATGGTGGTAGCCTCAGAATTTAGCTAAGTGTATGGCTGATACAAAGTACTCATACAGCTCTTTTGAATGAGTTAATTCAATGATGAGAAGGAATAGAATATGGGATCAGTTCTGGAACTGCTAAAGCTGGAGTTTCTATGAAACATCCATGAAGAAATGATTCCGGGCCTTCAGAAATATAAATCAATCTGTCAATCTGTCACTCCGTTTCCATCTGTTTGTCTGTCTGCCTCTCATCTATCATATATCATCATCATCTATTATCTCTCTGGTTGCAGACATTGTAAGATAAAAATCAGAATTTGTATATGCCCAGTGGTTGTTCACTTAAGCATGATAATCATTTTGATTTCCCTCCATTCTTATTTTATTTTACTTCATTGAAAATTTATACTCATAAAAATTTGCTTTCACACTGAATTTGATTGAAAACATACAAGAATTCCCATCATATTTTTCTGGCCAATGGCATAGTATCTCTCCCATTCTGCTTTAAAAATTGCTGAGTCTCAATACTCACCAAACCTGTAAATTTAATACAACCCTCATCAAGATCCTATTGGATTTTTTTTCCTTGATGTAATGATTCTAACTTTGTCCAGAAGAATAAACATACAAGAATAGCCAAGCACTTAGGAAATGGTGGGATGTTACTACCACAGATATTAAGATGTATCATAAAGTAAGAAAGATTGAAATAACTTTAAAATTATTTTGTTGTTGTTGCTGAGAACGTATCAGAGAAGAAGAAACGATTTCTTCTCCTTCGTTACTTCAAGAAGCAGAGGCCAACACTGTGACTGTAAACATCTGAGCTACCCTTACACATTTGTATTCTACCCACCTGAAAAGGGGTGGTAAAACCTTGTATTTTAGGACTTTTGAAGGGTAGTAAGAGCTAGATTATCCACAAAGGAAAAAGGTATTTTAATTTTGCAAGAAGTGGAAATGGCCAAACCAAAGGAGAGCAAAATATGGTTTAGCTGAAATTAAGAAGCAGGGTATTGTTTTGGGTTCCTTGGGAAGCAAAAATCTATGTTTCTCTTATCCAGAGCTCTGTGGATGATTGGAGGATGCTTGGGAGCTAGACTCTAAGTATTTGAGAATAGAGACATTGGCTTCTGTGGCAGGACCTGTAGTCAGAAGTAGACTGCCCAGAACGCCAAGGTGACCTAATGGCAGAATATGCATAACAGCAACATTCTTTTTTAGTAAAAGAACCAAATGGTGCTGATTGCCAAGGAGAAAGATAAAGTCACCTCTTTTGTTGCCTGGGATCGTGCCTTGGCTTTCTATAAAGATAAGATTTGTTGCACTCAGGTGTCATTGAGAAAATTAATATTTCTTTGAAATGGAAAAAAACCAGTAAAAGTTAAGAATATGCTTTGAATTAGAAATTAATAAGGGAACCAATGATTTTTTTAGGTTTGATGGGACAACTGAGATTTCGTATTTTCCTACTTTACTCTTTGTGCCACTCTAAATTTCAGATAGTTGAAAACTTAAACATAAAATATGAAGCCGTAAAAAAATGAAAAATTTAAGGGGGAATTTTTCTATAAAATTGTGGTTGTATTTAATCATGATATTAAAGCCATAAATAAAAGAACCATTGAAACATCCAAAATTAGAATCAATACAAAAAAGGAATATCACTATAATTAAACTTAATAAAAGAAAAATTGGATAAAATATTTTTAACATTAATAAGAAATAAGGTTAATATTCCTATTGTGCAAAATGCATTTATGAATCAATCAGCAAGATATGCATTCCAATAGAAAACGACAAAGCCATAAACTGGGAATTAAAAAAATAGCGAATAAAGCACAAAAAGATGTTTATTCACGGTAGTCATGACATGGAAAGAACAAACTAACCTTCGATAGATGATTGGATAAAGAAGATGTGGTACATATATGCAATGGAATATTACTCAACCATAACAAAAGATGAAATACTTCCATTTGCAACAACATGGATGGATCTTGAAATAAACATGCTAAGCTAAATAAGTCAAACAAAAAGTTGAGAACCATCTGATTTCACTCAACTGTGAGATATAAAACTCAAAGCAACAAACAAGACAAAAACTCATAGACACAGACAACGTTTAGTGGTTAATAGAGGGAAAGAGGGGTGAGGGAAGATAAAGGGGGTCAAATATATAAGGACGAAAGGAAATTTAACTTTGGCTGGTGAACACATAATGCAGTATGCATATGATGTATTATTGAATTGAAAACTTGAAATCTATATACTTTTATTAACCAATGTCACCTCAATAAATTTAATAATAAAAAATGATCTTTAGTCTCATTAGCATTTGGCAATTAGAATTTTAATTATTTATTTTGCTAATAGGTATCAAGAATTGTCAAAAACGTGGAGAGAAATTAAAATTTTCCACTATATTATTGGTGGGAATTTCAAGTGCTACATACTTTTGGTAAAACAATTGGGCAATACATTGTTTTGCAATTTTTAAAAATTGAGATATCAGCATATAACATTGTATTAGTTTTAGGTGTACAATATAATTATTTGATATTTGTATATTTGTGAAAGTAGAGAATTTTCATTAGAGACCTGTTTTTACCTTCTGAGAATAGGCCAGTTTCCAGCTTTTATCCTGACGGACTAGTAGAATTACAAAGTGGCTTTAGCATCAAACTCTTAAGTTCCTTTCCAGTGACATTATCCCAGACACATGCGAATCCTACACAGGTCCTCAGGAGCCTGAAGGTTGTTTTAACACATTTTCTGAAAGGACATTACTTTTTTGTTGCTCTACATTGTAGCATTGTGACAGTTTACAGTAAAATGAATAACTTAGTTGGAATTGTAATTTATCTGGTTAATTTTCAGTCCCTCTAAAAAATGGAAAACAATTATTTTCCCTTCTCTACGTTCTAGATGCTGTCTCTTCTGCTCTTACCATTTTATAACCTCGTCTCTATAACACCTTTTCTTTTTCATTGAAAATAGCTTAGCCTTTGTGTTTCTTGCCCTTATGTCTCTTACCTTCTTGATTCTTCTCAAAATTGTCCTTTACTCCAAGTCACAATTACTAACTTATAGTTAGTAAATCATGGATTCCTAGTAAATACCCAAGCTCTTTGTGCAGTAACTAAGTTCTTAAAATCATTCAAAAAGGTTCTTGTTGATTAAAGTCTTAGTTTTGTAATTTAAGGGGATGATGATAATAGTAATGATGATGATGATTGGTTAAATTTTTTTAGGACTGCACCAATCAACCCTCCCTGCACAATGATGATTTCCCGAGAACCTATAGACATGTTTACCTAAACTTAATTAAGTAAATAGCACATCTTTATTGCAGTAAAATCAGACAAAAGTAGCAAAAAAAAAAAAATTACCTCTAATTTTGCCACCCACATTCAATACAATACTACTAACCTTGATATGTATAGTGAGTACAAATTATGTATTGCCTTTGAGTGTTTCACACTATTTATCCTCCTCACAGTTAATCTCATTTTTTTTCTGGATGTCTGATTTTTATTTATAAACAATCATAAATTATTTCTGTTCTTATATGCACTGCCTGGAAGATTTGAAAAAAAATGTTTTGTTTTTTTTTTTTAAATAATCGAATGATTTGATGATCAAATTTTAGGAAGTGACAATTTTGAAGAATTGGTCCCTGATAAGTAGAACCCCATGTTGCCCCCAATATGTTGTCCAAAATTACATTCTGCATTCTGTATGGAATTTCATGTTTAGAGAATTAAGGATAAGATATCCTCCTCTCTGTGCAGTGTTCTACAAAGTGCACTAGAAACTTCTCTCAAAGATTCTGATGTAGCTCTGCAATGAAGCCCAGAAATCTATATCTATAATAAACAATCCAGATGATTCTGCTGCTTACCAAACTTTGATAACCACTATCTAATGCACTTGACCATTCTTGCCCAGTGTTAGTCTTTGCCAAATGCTTCACTATTTTCAAAATCATAGCAGCAAGGATTCCCACTAGTATAAAATGGCAGTATTGATTTTCACTGATCAGATATTTTCTCCTTCCACTGTGTTTTAATTTGTTTTCTTCGAACTCACAGTGGTGAGGAACTTCATCAGGGTCACTCTAACTCAGAATAGAAGAATGGTTCAAGCTTTTAAAAGTTAGATATGTGGTGCACTAAATGTAATGGATTTATAGGTTAAGCCAACCAGCGTTACTATTAAAGAAAGATATAAATATGTAAAACCCAGATTTTGTTGTACATGTCTTACACTAAAAACCCAAAGACTCTGAACCATGCTAAGGGACAGCCAGTGGATGTCACCAGTGCGCCATGGATTTGCAGAACGAAGCACTGTTTTTGCTGTTGCCTCTCAGAAATAACTGTGGCTGGTGGTCTTATACCTTCAAAACATCCAACATATTTTTTCTCTTATAAATTATTGACTGATTCTGTACCAATTAGTTATACCAGTTGGTACGTTTGTTATCAAGTTAAGCTTCAAGACAAGAACCTGGACTGAAATGATTAAAAATTTAGAGGCAGTTGATTAAATATGCAGCTAGTCTGAGAAGCTACTTCTTGAAACTATTATATTGCCTTTTAATACTAATGATTTGTATAATTAATAAAAAACAAGCTTGAAAGCATTAAAGAAAGAAATGAGAAACTAAAGGCAATTGGGTTAAATGCCAAGAAGTAAGAATATAATTTGATCAGGGTACATTTACCCTGTAAGTTAGTTCTAGCTGTTTTAATAATGTGGTTCTCTTTTTAGCAAAGACAATGAATTGAATTCTTCAATTGTTTTGGAAATTATGTGTTGGATCAGTGAGTGGTCTGAGGGCTAATTAAGTACATTTTGAGAATTGTATACTTTTTCTTCCAATTAAAAATCTTAATTACTCCAGTGAATTTTCTGATTTGAAGGTTTGTTTTGAAGTATAAGCAGTGAAGCATAGATGTCCAGATCAAATTGGGACTGCTGTTGAGATCCCTTGGCTTACAATAAAGCAATTTTTAGTTAATTATAAAATTATGAAATTGCCCTAGCAACTCTGACCCCCAAATTCATGTTTTTAAAATGCATTTTTTTCAGATCATGGATTCTTTCTATGAGCACAAATTGAGAGTCAGTCCAGATCTTTTTATTGTGTGATAGAAGAAAAAAACATTTAAACTCTTTATACTTCTGTTTTCTTAGCTGTGTTATAGGGCAAATCAACCAATACCAGGAATAACTATTATTTTGGGGCTCTGGTAAGTGCCAGGTACTATCATAGGGTCTTTGCATGGTTTACCTCATTTAATCATTGACAAAAATCCCAGAAAGGATGTTGTGAGATTCGGATATCACAGAACAGAAAACAGAAATAAAACACTGGAGCTTGCCTTTAAATCCTGGAGTATCTGACTGAAATGCCTAAGATCCTTTTCACAAGGACTCTTTTCAGTAGATAATACTGTTGCCATGCTTTCTAAAGCCCAGGCATTGCCCTGAATATGATTCATGGGTAATATGCTGACTGGCAATGTGAGCGCCATTGATGCCAAAGTACAATGTTTCTGGACAGAAAATATTTGCCGAGTCTCTTCAGATGCCCTTTGGAGAAGGCTCTGTCTGTGCCCACTTACAGGATTGAATCCAGTTACTTACATTTGGACACTGTGGAGTCAAAGCCATGTAGAACATTAATGTTTATTGTTTAAGTTTGACACATTGTCGTAGAAGAAAGAATGCAAAAAAAGAGATTTTCAACCATAATTTGGAGGTGGAGAACAACATGATGAATATAAACAATGGCCTCAAGGCCATTTTAAGATTCTTGATTTAACTCTAGGATTGATCAATTCTTCTCATGTTAGGCCCTGAACACCACCTGTTTGAACTGGTTATCAATCCTACCTTTGTTGGAGACATTTTTCTGAAGATCTTTTGTGACTGCAGTTTTTCTCTGGGGTTTTCGTTAACATTATCCCAAACTCAGCATGACACAATTATATCTGTGGATAAACATTGTGGGCAAATAAACAGCAATCATAAAAATGATTTAAATAGCTTACATGATTAAGAAACAAGGTTCTGGATTTGAGCAGGTATGTATGTATGTCTGTCTGTATGTCTGTATGTATGTATGTATGTATGTATGTTTGTATGTATAAGTAGATTGGTGGTACAATGTTTTCTATTTATATTTCAGGGTTTGTAGGGAGGTTTATTTTGCCCAGGATTTTGATAAAACTTTTTTATTTTGCAGTTGCTTAAGTGGATTGCTTTACAATTGCTGCTTAGTAGTAAATATCTATCTATATCTATATCTCTATCTATGATCTATTTATCTATCTCTATCTATCTATCTATCTATCTATCTGTCTGTCTGTCTCTATCTATCTATCTATCTATCTATCTATCTATCTATCTATCTATCTATCATCTATCTATCTATCTATCAATTATCTATCACCTATCTATCTATCATCTATCTAATCTATCTCATTTGTTTTTTCAAACCAGACTATAAGGACTTTTTGTCTCTAGTCATTTCAGTTGGAAGGACCTATGGGAAGCGGTATATAAATGGGAGGCAGGAGATAGGAAATGGAAAAAAAAATGTGTTTCTGATACAGAAAGACAGGATTCAAGTCCACTTAACATCTCTGGGGAAAAATAACTTCTCTGTACTTCACTTTCCTTTTACAAAAGGAGTTTTCATAAGAATTGAGATAATATATGTAAAACACGAGGCCTCAGGCCTGGTAATAAAAGACCTCAATAAATACTATTTAAAAAATATTCTCCTTTCCCCTTTCTTTATGTCAACATTAACATTCATTAAATTTTGATTAAAAGGATAAATGACTACTACTGTATGAATAACTTTTAAACATATTATTACTCCTATGCTTATAATCTTCTAATGCCTTACCTTTCAAATTGTTTTGAATATGAGACTGTTGTCTTCAAAATCTCTCTGGGTTCTACTTCTGCTTATCACTACCTTTATTTTTGGTAAACGTCCATGCTCTTCTTTTCATAGCTAATTCCCCAGAAGTAGACTTTTTTCCTCACCCAAAGCTTCCTTCACTTATTCACAAACTTGCTATACTTCAAAGTAGAATTTGAAATATACCTTTTCGATGAAAACTTCCAAGATAAAAATACATACAGTTCTCTCAAAGTTTTACATTTCTGAGGATATCTTGAAGTGGACTTTATAAAATTAGCATGTTTTTGAAACAGTCTACATGGCCCTCATGAGTAGGCAAGGCATTTCATATACTACTTTCTATCCTCTTGATGCTACTTACTAAGGTAAGAAGTCAAATTTTTGCTGTTTTGAATAATAGATACATTTCCAACTAAACTTTATCGGAAAGAAAGAATATAAAATAATCCTTCTTCAGGATTTTAGGAAAAAAATTTTCCACCTTTATCAGTACCTTTTTTCTTTTTTCTTTTTGAGGAATATAAAAATAATTTTAAACCAAATTTTCAAAGTTGTTTTATGGCCATAACTGTTTTCTCTATCTCCAACTCATCTATTTAATATCTGTTGATCATCTCCTATGTCTTTGATACTGTTCTAGGTGCTAAGGAAAGGAAATACAAAAATGACAAAGTCCCTGTCCTCAAAAATCCATGAAAAGTAAGGAGGATGAAACCAGTTACAGATAAATATAAAATTATGGTTGGTGCAGCAATAGAATTCAGGGGTATAACAGGAGCACCACAAATGGGCAAATTTAACCTGCTTTTGACTGCCATTCTTTTTAAAATAAGATATTCTTATCTTACAACTTACCCACGAAGATCTTAATTTAGTGGACCCACACCCTTTCTCTTATCATTGCACTTTCCTATCAAATTGACTTCAGAAAATTTTAACACTTTTAATTCCATATGGACATTACATATGTGTGTATACATATATATTCCATTCACATTCTTTTTCTATCCAATGCATGAAGTTACTCCAGATTTCTTATGGTAATATTGATAATACATAGTATCTACCTATGGTATTCTCTTAGTGGTCATATATCTATCTATATCTATACCTATATCTATCTATCCTCTATCTATCTATCTATCTATCCATCTATCTATCTATCTATCTATATCTATCATCTATCTATCACATATCATCTATCTGTATATCACCTATATCTATCATTTATCTATCAGAATTATCTAGAATTTGGATAAAATCTATTCTGACTGTGAATATCTGTAAAGATAATAGCATGTTATATTTCTGCATCACTTGATACTCTTCAAGACATTTTTATGGAGATCTGAGCCATGGCAGTCATGTTTTTCAGGAAAGATGTACCATGTTTAGAACAGAGTACAATGGACAGAATATTTGGCAAATGCCACATGTGGCAATTTTTTCCACACAAAGGCAATCCAAAATGTTTAAGTAATTCTTGTCATGTCAGCAAGTGCAAATGTTCTTCAGGTATGGTTGGTTGATTTTATAAATGAGTTTTTCCACTTTCCATAGTTACGTCAACAGACATTTCATTAAATTATATTTAAAGATTTGACAAGACAGGTCCTCTGGAAAGCACATTAGCTTATATTTCACCATCTCGTCACACTGTGATTGGTCTATGTGTGGTAGAGGCTGAAAGGGTGGGCTTAATCAGCATGAACATTTGCAGAAAGTAATGAAATTTAATAATAAATAATTCCAAGAGGCCTCGTTAAGCTGGAACATTATTATCAAACTGAATATACATGTTGACAGCTATGCCAATAAATCTGAGAGCTGTGAACATTTAGCACATAAAATAATGAAGGTCCTTTAAAAGGCTCTGCTGCTCTTGTTCTAGGAAGAGAATAAGTCCATGACTTTGTTTTCTTTTTTTGTCGAAAAGGAGAAAATGAGGCATAAAAATACTTCTAGGATTGCTATAAGGGACACACCTGCAAAGGAATGCAATAGGAACTGTAAGAAAAAAAAATTCTAAAGAAGTTTATCATATTATCCCTGCTATCAAAATTAAGCTACGGATCTAGAAGACCACAGCAATTTCCTCGAGGTTTTACATCTTATCAAATTTAGATAGTGTTTTTGGATTTTAGTTATGAGTAGGAATATAAGAAGATTATTTAATCCCTAGATCTCAATTCTGAATGTAGAATTTAACACAAACTCATTATAGCTGCTGCACTGAAAATAAAATTATGAGCCAATAATTAAATATTATGCTTGAGGACAGATTATGATATTTTTGCTATAACATATAGCAACTACCAGTAGTTTTTACAAAAGCTAAAAAAGCAGATGAGCTCTATTAAATTTGTTTAGAATCTCTTGTTACAGAACATGGTTACCTTTAGGCATTCAATTGCTTTGGACATAAAAATACCTGATATGCAGCTTCACATAAAGAACTGCCAGCATAGATGATTACAATTTAGCCATGGCCAAAAGAGAATCAAATATATTATGGAAGCTATAGTTTAATAAATGAATTTGATAAAGACTCATCCTAATGAGATCAATTTTAGGCAAGATTGCATAAACCCTAGCATCATTGAAGATAAACAATATAATAAATTTTTTAAAAATCTGCACAAAGTGTTTTTGAGACTACAGCAAATTTTCATTTTTTTTTCTACTGGATCCAATAAACAGAAGTGAAAGAATGAGAATGGATGATTCTTTGATTTTTGTGTTTTTCTATAAACATATTAAACTATGGAAGATTTAGCACCTACATGCCAATTGTATCATCAGCAAAATAAAAGATATATATGGCTTGAATGGTCTGGTAAAAATAAACATACAAAGGCCCTGAAAATGCCTGTCCTGTGTTTCTGATTCAAGACATGTTATAACTATTACACTGAAGTTCTACGCTAAAAGCATTGGACTAAAACTTTTTTTTCCCTCAATTTCTGTATGTCGATTAAATATTTGAATCTACTAAGGGATACTTTTAGGCAGGAATTTGGAAACCTGTTCCTTCTACAATTCTCAACCCTCTTTTCAACTTTGTATTGGCTGTACTTTCCACATGTCCTCTCTGCCTACCAAGTTCCAACCCAGCTTATAAATTGATAGGCATTATGAGCGGTCACCAATGTGCAATTTTCTCCCTTCCCAAGCAGAGAGAAGAACAAATTTTGACATGAGTGGACCCTGTAACTTGTTCTGGCCAAAAGACTGTGTTGCAATGAAAAGCTTATGTGTTTTTCCCACTTGCTCTTGACCCACCAATTGTACTGAGAAGGTTACATCTTCCAGAAAGGATAGTTAGATAGATAGATAGAGTGAAGCCCATATAACCTGGATTCCTGGGTGAAAAAGAGCCCTCACCAATTAACTTTGCACATACATGAGTAAGAAGGAAACACTTCTATGTTAAACCAATTAGAGTTCGGGGTTGTTTTGGACTTGTTCAAACCCAGCTAAGCCAAACCCAGCCCAATTTGATTATTAAATGCTCTGACACAGAATATTTCCCATTCTTATTCTTTTTGCCAAAACGTTTTTTACCTTAGCTGGCCATCCCACTAGGTTAGAAAGGTGTTAAGAATTCTATGTACATGAAATGTTAATAGCTACAGCTACCTCTTGAAGACAATGAAAGGACAAAGACAAGAGTGATCAGAAGTAACTATTGTTACCTAAGGAAATAATTGTTGATAGACTATCAGAGCTTTATGGCTGACTGGAAGGGGAAGATAATTCTGAGTGAGAGCCCTTCTTTTTCTACCTGAGATTCTAATAAAAATGTTAGTGCTTCCTGGATACCTGAATCTTCTACCCTAGTTTACATTTGTATAAACTCAAGAGTCAGTTGCTTCTTAAATGGTAGAAATTTTAAGTTGTTTAAAGCAAAAATTATCCAAGTATTAGTAAGAAAAATAATCATAACTCAAGTTCAGGAAAGTAAAGATTGTGAGAAATAAGACTTGACATGAACTCATTGAGTGTGTAAGAAATATTACATATGCCCCACAGCTTTATTTTCCATGGAAAACAACGCCCTGCTCCCCAAATTAATAAATAACATTTTTTCATACTTACTTCATACTATTTTCTAAAAAAATAAAACATATAGTCTCCCACTTTATCCTCAAAATCAATTACATCCACAAATTTTGTGTGCATTTTATATAATTTTACTACGTATGTAACTACTTACAAACAAGATGTTATTTTCTGCATATGTGTTTGAAAAAAGGCATAGTGCTATCTTCCTATATATATTGTTCTATAACTTGATTAAAAATAACTAAACATCACATTTTGAGATCCATTTATGTTGATTGATGGACCTGTCATTCTATCTATCCCTCTGTTTGAGTACGTGTGTATATTTCATTTTTGCTGTTTTTTAAGATAATACCAAAATTTATCCATTTCTTTGTTGTTTTTAGGTTGTTTCAAGTTACAAAATAATGTTACAAAAATATTCCAAATTGTATCTCTTTATGAGAGTTTTGTATATGTTGTTTATGTTGTTGTTGTTGTTAGAGAATATACTCAGGAATTGAATTGCTGGATCTTAGGTTTTGTACATCATCTATATTACAAGTTACTGTCAAATGCTTTCTTAATTTATTCTAATAATTTATACCCCTATGTACATGAAATATTAGCAATTAATGTGAGTTACCTAAATTCATACCAACACTTAGTGTTACAGGCTTAATTTTTTTTTTACCAGGTTGATCAGCATGACATAGTATTTTAATACTATTAATGTGCGTGAATATGTTTCACAGGATCATGTTAATTGGCAACTCAAGTTTTCTTTACTAGTATTTGTTCATATCTTTAGCCTATTTTACTATACCATTATGTTTTTATTACATATAAGATTTTTTAAATTTTATTGATTTTAATTCTTGTAATACGTGTTTTAAATATCTTCTGGTGTATGGCTTGTACTTATGCTTCATTTATGGTATTTTTTAGGGCACAGAGATTTTAATTTTGATCTAGCCAAATTAATTAATCTATTCCTTTATAACTTCTAATCATTTGACATGTTAAGGCCACAAATATTTTCTATTCTTGTTTTATATATGTAAGTTTTAATCTCTTTATAATTTTTATATGTATAGATTATTTGGTTAAGAGTCTGGCTTTTTTTTTTGTTATTATTGTTTTACATGGGAAGTTAATGTCCAAATGCCATTTTCGGAATTGTTTGTTCTTCGGTAATGTGTTTTCGATGCCTGTGTTACCATTTAACAAGTTCAGCTATATGCACACTTATATTCTACTCTATAACCACATTGTATTAATTATGACAGCTTCATATAAAAATCCTTATTTCCAGTTGAACAAGACCTTTGTTCCCTGTTCTTTTTTTCAAATATGTTTGGCAATTTTTAGAACCTCATTCTCCTACACAAATTAAAAAATAATTTTGTCACATGGACTATAGACTAGTGGTTACCAGAGAGTGGGGGGTGGGGGAGAAGGGGGGATGTAGATGGGGTAAAGGGGGTCAAATATAGGGGGGTAAGGAGAGTGTGAAGTGGGTCAAGGTGATCAAATATATGATAGCTGAAGGAAACTGGACTTTAGGTGGTAAACACACAATAGAGTATATAGATGTGAAATTATAATGTACACCTGAAAATTATACAAATGTATTAACCAATGTTACCCCAATAAACAATTAAAAATAAAAATAAATAAATAAAAGAGCAAAAAAGAAAAAAACATTTTGTCTAAGTATGAAAAATCCTATTGTGCTTTTCATTGGAATTGCATTGAATCTATAGATGCCTAAAGCATTGTGGTACATGCTTCAGTCTTTAATGCTAAGCCACAAATAACATGTATGCATCACTTCCAAATCTAAAAGAGATGTGAACTCTCAAGAGATGTGAACCTGTGTTAGAGGTACTTTAGAAAGAAGAGTAGGTGGTGTTTAAAATGGAAAAGAATTTGGAGAGGATTCAATTTTAAAAACAGAAATAGGGAATGAGCAAAAAAAGGCCACCTTGGCAGGGAACGAAATGACATCTATCAGGGAATGTGGATGGTGCAGAGGGGGACTTCGAGGAAATCAAACAATAATGCTAGTTGCCTTGTTTGACTCTTCAAAGTCCTGAGATTGAGAACTCTTCCTGTGTGTTTCAAAGTGGTAACCATTTCCCGCAAATAACAAATAAATTAGTTTCAAAACCACTGCCAAGTTCAAGCTCCAGAACCTGCTAGTTTAAATGGTCTGTGCCAATACATTCTTATACACCCCACTTCCCTCTGCCAACTTCACTGCTGATTGAATACTGATGAATGGCATTGCTCTGTTCCACTGTGGCACTTTATAAATAACACAATGCTCTGGTATACAGCACAATGCCAATTTCTACTTTTGCAATGATTGGACTGGCTGGAAACAAATGATTTCCCTAATAAGGCCTATGGATGAATATTGAATTCTGGATCTATCCCCAATAAACATGTCAACAAGGTATTAAAACACAATGAATATGTTTTTATGAATGTGAACATTTTAGACACAAAGCAAATTGACTGTTTAAATGCACCTGTTCTACCATAAGTGCAAAAATAAATAAATAAATAAATAAAAATAAATAAATAAAGTAAACTGACATCAGGGGAAATGTCAAGCACACTGCACATATTTGTAAGATAAACATTACTGTTTGGCATCAGTCAGGGTTAGTGTTTTATGTCCTCAATGTTTCTCTTTATTCTTATTTCTGAAACATATACATTTTTTATACATTTAAAAAAATATATGCCATAAAAAGATTGACAATATTTGAGTGAGAAAAGTTCAACTGTCAAAAAATTTGGCCAAAATACAAGTTAGCAAAATTTTAAGATTGTCTATTTATAGGGATATGGGTGGGCATGACTAAATTCAATGACATTAAATGTAAATCAGACATTTACAACAGCTGACTCAAGATTCTGTAATAACAATGATTAAAAAGACTCAAGAATAAATTTCACAAGAACTTTACCATGGGTTTTGTAAGAATTAAAGACTTTGGTGATTATTAGAACTGTAAGGGGTTACATTATCATTTCATCAAATTCTTTCATTTTACTGAGAAAACAACAATGACAAGTTTTTCTCTATTTTGAACAGTACGCACAAGATCATTTTAACACGGTGTGTGCCTCGCTCTCCTGTCATATATAGCGATGAAATCCTAAACTTAACCTATATATAGAATGCCTCGAAATGCTGTGACTCTCACATCTCTTGCTTACAGGCTTTTGCAAATATTTCTGCAGTTTAGAATGCCATTTTCTGCACCACCTAATCGATGCTGATAATCTCCTACATTTTTTTGACAAAAATAAAAATCAGTAAAACTTATTACATGCTTATTACATGCCAAACACTGTTCAAAGCATGTGACACCATTTTCCTCATTAAACCTTCATATTCCCAATGAGAAAATGAGAATATTCTCATTCCCATTTAGCAGATGGGAAAAATGAAACATTGAAATCTTAAATAACTTGAATAAGAACACAAAGTCAGATTATCTGATTAAAACTCAGGAAACATATCTTTAGTGCAGGGTATAATAATCTCTATGTTACAGTATCACCGCAGACTCTTCTCCTACATTACTTGTCTTAAAACTCTCCTAGCTAGGAAATCTCTTTTCTGAGTCCTGCAGGACCACTATAGAAAGCCCCTTCGAAGGTGAATATTAGTAGGTTTCAGTTTGGCCCTTCAACCGTGAGCTTTTCAAAAGCAATAGGCAACATTACATAGAATTAAGAGTGTATATAGAGTTAAGTGTTTGGACCTGGGCAGAACTGGATTTGAATCCAGGTCTATCACTTACTCATAATGTGATTTTGACAAATTACTTAACCTATTGGAGCTCAACTTGTCTCATCTGTAAAATTGGGATAGTAATAGTTGCTTCATCATAATGCTATATTAGATTGTGTTAGGCACATAGTTGCTCGATATAGACTAGCTATTATAATAACTATTACCTGTGTCTTCTAAGTTTATTACTGTCATAGTGGTAGATATATCTTTGTTGCATAAAGAAGGCTACAAGGAGCACAGATGAACCAGATTGTATTCTGAATTTACCAACTAGTGACACATTTGTTTTATAAACTCTGGAGCTTAACCTTCTATGGAGAGAAGTATCCTTTCCTTAGCTATGTTATCTTCAGTTTAGGATCCTTCCTGGTAATACATTTGTCATTTAGTTGACACATCAACTCAGGCTACCTAGGATATTATTTAGGGCACAGGGAATGGATATTTTTTTAATGCACTGATGTTTTTTGAACTGAAAGAAGGATGGACATTGAGAGAATTGAGCCCTTTAAATAGCTCCTTGAAGCAGAGAGAAGGAGCTATTGAAGAGTGACAATCTGAGCCACTGAGTTGCTACATGACCTTCAAGGCATTATTCTAGTTTTGCCCTAGAAAAAAGAAAACAAAACTACAAAACTCTTGGTTCCCTTCATCCATCACCCCTAGTGTGTCTGTGTGTGCAGAGATGTGGCCCAGGCTCACCTTTGTCAATGAGTTTTGGGAGAGCTAGGCTAGCACTAGAATGGGAGGTAGAAGTCATAGTTTGAAGTTTCTGCCTTTAAAAATGTGACCTTTTAGCTATAAAACTGGAACGTATGTAAACAAATATGCAAACAAAAAAGCCCACAAGGAATCTATTAAAAGAATAATCTCTCAAAAGAATGACATTGTCAATGAGGAAACCCATTATTCAGTGTCAAAGCACCAGGGATTCACCAGTATCCTCAGCATCAGTGTCCCAGAGAACAATATGTGAGGCAGCACCAAAGAAGTTTTCTGAGAGTACCGAATGATGTTCTATCAGTTAAAAAAAAAGATTTTGTCTGATACAGTGTAATGTTAGCATGTGAAAGAGAGATACATATAAATCTCCATAACTGATCTATTCTCTGCATATTGGCCAGAATAATCTGTTAAAATGAGAATACATGATCCTATCATGCCTCTGTTTGAAGCACTTCAATGGCTCTCCATTGTCCATTGCATTATGAATATGCCAGAAAGTTATTGCTATGACCTACAAGGTCCTTCATATTCCAGACCCTACTTCTCTTTGTAATGTCATCCACTCTGCTTCTAAGTATGCTCTCAGATCCAGGGGCATCTTCAACTTCCTCAATGAACCCTGAGTTTTCCTACATCAGGGTTGCAATACATACCATTACCTCTATCCAGAACACTTTTCTCCCAGATGTATGCATGAATACTTTCTTCTCATCTTTAAGGTCCGTTTAAATGGTACAGAGAGGACTTTTCCAGACACTTTACCCCTCTCCATCTTATTCTCTATCATTAACACTATTCATAGCTTCATAAAACTCCTCACAATTTGAATTATGGGTTTTTGTTAGTATTTTTACACTTGTATGTGGTCTTTCTTCTCTATTAGACTGTGAACTCCAAATGTAATCTTATGCTCTTAGTTTATCACTGTATAACCAACACTTAGCTTCCTGTCTTGATCATAATGTGTGGGTATGTGTTCAATACCATTTGTGGAATAAAGAATGAATGAATAAATGAATTAATAATTCTAGTGTAGCCTCATAGAAATCTATTAGATGAATCAGTGACATATATTAGAGTAGCTAATAGCTTCATATGTTTATGAGGATCTATCACTTTAAGACTCATATTTTTCTCCTTATTGTGGCAGAATGGTGAGTGCTGGAAGCCAATTTAGAGAAGGGCTCCAATGGCAATATATCTGAATCCTGGTGAAAGTGAGGACTTATCAAAGAATAAATGTGTATTTGTTATGTGCAAGGCACTCTGGGGGACACAAAGTTGATATAAATGTGATTTCTTTCCTGTCACATATTACAATTTAGAGTATGGGAGTAGTTATATAATAGATAAGTCTAGTGTCAATATGGTAGACAGGTTGGAGTGTGTGTTATGTGCAATTGTTCTACTGTATGTTAAGTGCTATGGGGGAATACAGGTAATACTTGGCTTTTTAAAATAGTACTTTGAAGACAGTGATTAGTATAGGCTTTCTAATTTAATCTGTTTATATAAGCAATGAGATTTATGCATCTTAAGGTCTATGTTGTAGTACAAAATTCTAGAGAGAGACTGGTAAATCCACCGTCTGCCATTCACTTATTAAGTCAGGAAATATTCTTTGATCTTTAACAAAGGAACAGGCACTGTGCCTGGCATGAGAAACACCAAAGATATTGCTGTGAAGAAGAGAGACAAGCTCCCTGATCTCACAATGACCTTACATTCTTATAAGAAAGAGAGATATTAAATAAGAACAATAATGTCAGATTTTAGAATGATAGAAGGAGAGTGATGACATGTAGAACCACTGGGGTGCTGATGCTGGGTTACTACTGTAGGTAGGCTGATGAGGAGAGGCCTCCTTAAATGTATGACTTGAGGCTTGATGGATGACCATGAGTAGCCCATATGAGAGCTTAGAGGATGAGCCTTCCACTCAGAGAGGGTAAAAGTAGGTCCTTGAGGTAGGACAGGGCTGTGTGTGTGAAAGACTAAGGGAACCCAGTATAGTTAGTCTTAGTGGGGATGAGAGTGAAAGGGGGTCACAAAGATAGATCATGTAGGGTCTTATGGACTATAAGAGTTTAGATTTTACTTTATGAAAGAGCAAGGAGAAATCTCTGAAGTGTCATAAATATAGGATTGACAGGATCTGATTTATATTTTTAAAGAGTTATTAGCATAAAAAGAAGAGGTCGTCAGTGGAGTGTGAGCAAAATAAAGGTCTTAAGGATCTTTGAGATCGTTATTAGACACGTATTTCCATTTATGATAACACAACTCAGCAAAAGTGTGTTGCGTAACCTCCATGTGCCAAGCACTGTGCAGGAATAAGAAGGTGGCATGGCTGGATTTCATCAACAGTATTACTGGTTTTTCTCTAGGGATACAACGGCTATATTTTTTCAAAATTGATTTCCCCGTTCATTTTCAATTTCCTTTTCATGATTAGATAAATCGAAAGCAAATGTTTGGGGTCCTTTTAACCTGCTCACCTCAACCCCTTTTTCTCTTTCTGAGCAGATTTGTAATTTCCCAAAGTAGTGCCTGGCTGTGGCGTAGAGTACTTATCCCGAAGAAGCAGGTTCTGCTGGGGGTTCATGCGTGAGTCCATTTTTCTTATCTTTCTCAAATGGCCGAAGTTAACTGATTTGAAAGGGCCTCATTTTAAATTACATTCATTCAGTGAAAACAGAAATTAACACTTAGAGACATCTATATGCTAATGATTGTAGCTCAGGGAATTCACTTCTAACCTTTTCAAAAGGCACTGGTAAAGAGCCATTTCACTTGAAAGCAACTTAGTAAAACTGGTAGATTAATTAAATACCATAAAATTTCTTTTAAAATTTTTATTTCATTTATCATTTATGTCATTATTTTTTCTTTTTTTATGTGAGCTACCTTGGCTCAGATTGTGCCTTCTAGGACATATTATTTAGCAGATTATTTGACATGAATAAAATTCATGTCAAATAATCTGCTAAATAATAAAATTTAGAGCAGTAATGTAATGCCATGAGTTTGGAAGACAGTAAAGGAACAAAAGACAAACAAAAGAAATCTCTTCATCAAGCTCACTCTTACCTCTGTCGCAGCTTTGTGCAATTTTTTTTTAAAGTGCCTTTTCCTTTGCAAGTGAAACCCTGGGCAGGGCACAAGCTCAGGCTTGGTGAATTAAATCAGGGTGCAAAGTCCCTCTTTGCTCCTTCAATCACATGCCCTCGTACAGTGAACAAATTGCGCAGCTGTATGCGACATCCTTTAGTGGCTCTATGTCTCATCTCTCTATTGAATTTACCTGTAGTTATTTATCTCTACTGATCCTCATCCATGATTTCACGTATCTTTAAATTCTATCATCAAGGAGAAGCAAGCTTTTCCCTTGTCTACCCAAGCCCTGAAGTATAAACTCCACTAAGGATTTTGGAGTAAGATGCATTTTGTTGAACTGCATCTTGTTGAACTGCATAAAGAGAATATCAGGTACTTGGACAGGGCGATCCCTTCACGGGGATAGAGTAATGAAGCCAAACAAATTAGATGTTGTATTCACATACCATATATTCCCCCTGTCTTCTCAATAAATAGCAGTGTTTTAGAGCATGGGGTTTTACAGTTAGGCTTGCTTGTGGATCCTGGTTCTGCCTGACATTTACTGGTTGTGTGACTTTGAGCATGTTATTTAACTCTTTAAGTCCCAGTTTTCTCATCTGTAAAAGAGGTGCAATAACTGTTGCTGGGAGGATTAAATGAGAAACACATGTAATATGCTTCATAAGATTCTAGACATAGACTAAGTGCTCAGTAGTGGGTCATGCTTGAAGTGGTGATGTAAATTAAAAAAATAACTGAAAATACTACTGCTTTCAGAAACTGTATTCTAGAAAATGATTCCCAAAATAATTGAAATAAAGGATCTCAGACACCTAAGCTGGCAATATTGTATGACCCTTTTATTAAATAATTTTCAGTCATGCTTCCCTCATATTTCACTTCTCTTTAACCCATGACCTTAAGAGTGACACTCTACAATCATCAAAGGGATTCATATCAACAAATTAGTCCATAGTACATTTATTTTTATTACCCATCCATTTTTAACAACTGTAAAAATGGGTAAGTTTTGCATATACCCATAAAAACTTCACCACAATTAAAATAACAGCTATATCCATCACTCCCCAAATTTCTTTGTGCCCTTTTGCAATCTTTCCCTTTACTCTCCCATTCGCTACCTCCACCAAATCCCCTCCCCATCTCCAGTCAGCCACTAATCTCATTTCTGTCACTACAGATTATTTTCTGTTTTCTGTGCAAATGAAATCATACAGTATGTATTATTTTTTCAGTTGTTTTGATTTAGCTTCCTTCTCTTAATGTAATTGTTTTAAATTTTATTTGCAAGGTAAACATTTTGATCCTAGTAAAGGCATTTTTAATTTATTTTTTACTTGAGCAGCATCCATGTTGCTGTGTATATCAATAATTTATTCCGTTCTCTTGCTGAGTAGTATTCATTTTATAGATACAACACTATTTAATTACCCATTCACCTGTTACAGGACATTTTAATTGTTTCCAGTTTTGGGCTATTACAAATAAATTTGCTGTGAATATTCAAATGCTTGTTTTTGTATGGACATATGCTTTCATTTTTCATGGGGAAATAACTAGGAATGGAATGGCTGGATCATATGGTAAGTTTATGTCTAACTTTTTAAGTAATTGCCAAATTGTTTTTCAAAGTGGTTGTGCCATTTTACAGTCTCTTTATTGGTGTATGAGAGTTCTAGTTGCTCTATATTTTCACCAGCACTGGGTATGGTCAATCACTTTTTACTTCAGCCATTTAACGAGTGTTATCTTGTTGTGATTTTAATTTCCCTAATGACTATCATGAGCTTCTTTGATGTTCTTATATTCTCTTTGGTGAAGTGGCTATTAAAATATTTTCCTTCTCTTTTTATATTGAATCATTTGTGTTCTTATTATTGAATGTTGAGAGTTAATTATATATTTTGGATATAAATTCTGTATCAGAAATGCAATTTGCAAATACTTTCTTCCTGTCCATTACTGTCCTTTTATTGTCTTTATGATGACTTGAAGGGAAGTTCTTAATTTTGATGAAGTCCAGTTTATAAATTTTATCTTTTATGGATCTTTGCTTAACTCATTGTTACAGGTTTTTTTCTTTTGCTTCCTTCTAGAATTTTCATAGAAGATATGGATCAATGTTCATTTTGGGTATGAATATTTAATTGTCCCAGTACCATTTGTTGAAAACACAATTCTTTCTGCATTGAATTGCTTTGCACCTTTGTCAAAAATCAATTGATCAAATATGTGTGGACCTATTTCTGGACTCTCCATTCTGCTCCACTGATCCATTTATATATTTTAAGGCTGTGGTATATTTTGTAACCTGTTAATTCTAGAAGAAATTTGCTTAGTGAGTGTTAGTCTATCAGTCTCCCCCTCTTTCCATATATATATTTCAACTGGAAACTCAGTTTAATTTTGTTTTAGTGAAATTTAGTCAGTGAATTTATCCAATGATTTAAAATGGTTCTGAAGCCTCTCTCTACACTTTGCTGTTTTTATTTCCAAGTTTTTATTTTTATTAAGTTTATGCTTTTGTGTGTGTGTGGGGGGGTAGGCATGGAGATGTGATGAAAATACCTAGAAAATTTGTTTTTTATTGCATACAAACCTATAGAAGTTGGCATAAATCATTAAATTGATCATGATAGGGTAAGTAGTGGCATTGGAAAAATCAAATGAAGACCTTGAAACCCTTTCTAAAGAATTTCTGCTAATGAATGTGCCCATTTATAAATTATGTGTATTTTTTTCTGGTTTTTTGCTGTATACACAGAGGGAAAATGTTCACTTTTGCTTTAGATATGCCATTAGGGGTTCTCAAAAGCAGAGACAGGCCCGAAATCTCAGGGCAAGATCCAGCTGAGCCTGCTTGAGAACAAGGTTTTCTTAGGTAGGATTCCACTCATAAATCCCAGCTGTCAAATGTGATGGACAGAGCCTTAGAGGAAGGAGCTAGCCTAAGGGAGGAGCCAGGAGAGTGCATGTGTTGCAAACTATAAAGCAGGGAAGGTGGTTATCAGCCTTTACTAGGTCTAAGCTGATTGGTGAGCTCCTCATTAATATTAATGAGGCTATTTTCTATACCTATAGCTATATTATTCCCAGCAATTGTCATGATTACATGAATAAAAGGAAAAGGCAAATAGTAAACTTTCTGAATAAATGAGATGTCATGAAATTGAAATAATTTAATCATTCATTCTAACAACAAAAACGGGCCCTTTCTAAGATGAGTTAATGAACTCTGTTTTACCCCTAAAGCTATAATCCTCCACTGACATCAGTCTCTTCATCGGTTAAAATCAGGGGGTTGGACTAGATAATTTCTAAAGTCTCTTCCAATGCTACAAAGTCTATGATGCCATGATTACTTTAACCTATTAGTGGCTGGAGGTTTCGCATTTACAATATGTGGAAACAACGGGGACTTTTAAAGCTTGGAAAATTTGAAATTGTATTTGTATCATGAGCTGGATTACAAAAGAGAGATGGGGTAGAGATGTTTGAATTAAAGGCATTGATCCCTAATATTTTGAACCATATGTAGTAACCTGCCCATTTAGAGACACGTTGTGGGGGCAGGGCATGAAAACATTAAAATCCTGCTGGTCTTGGTTAGAGGTACAATTTCAAATTCATGAGAGGTTAGTTCTTTTAAGAAGAATAAACTGATATCTGTGCTTTCTCCAATATTCTTGTAAAATGGTTCTCAACCACAATTTGGCAGAATGCATCAAGCTAATGTGGTAGCAGTTTATCAAAGCTGTGTTTGACCAAATCAGGATACTCACCTTCTGACTTGAGCAAACTCTATGGAGACATTTAAAGAATGAATCAGAATTCTCTCAGACAGGAATCTACAAGCAGATTTTCAAGGTTGTTATAAATCTGGGACAAAAATGGGCTGGAATCTATAGAGAATAATCACAAAGCTAGAATCAACAACCAGAAAGTGTTAGCTTATTAATCTCCTATTTCCATTCATAAAATCACCCAAATATCTTCCAGTCTATACTTACTGTTTTAGCAAAACGGCCCAGAACTTTATAGTCTAGGTACATAGTTTTAATCTTAGCATAGAGATCCTTTTGTAGCCCTGTCCCCAAGGAAATTACAGCCTACTTGGAGAGAGAAAACCTGATTAGCAGTGCATGACAATAAGTGCCCTTGGTGGGGGCATGAGGGAAAGGACATGTTCATATATTAGGTTCTTACTGTGTACCAGTTACCAGGCATAACTCACTGTAGAAAAGAATTATATCATTTCTGTTCTTTGGATTAAAACACGGAGTCTCAGGGTTTTTTTAAAAAAAATGCAAAAACAGTAGTTGCACATATTGTAAGCTTTTTATTTGGGGTTTAAATGGTGGTTCCTTGGATGCCAGATTTGTTCTATTTCCTCAGCACTAGGGATGGCAAACAGGTTTCAATTCACCCGCTAATGCTGAGTAATTGATGGAGCTAATTGAAGTGTTGATTAAGAAAGTTTATGAGTGCATCTCTTAGATCAGGGGAAAGTGCTTTGGCCTATTTGTGATGTTGCATGGATTCTAGAAATTTCCCATACTTTCCCTAGTGCCTACTGGCCAAATATGTGGCACACATCTAAATTATTGGGGGAATGAAAAGAAAGGGAAGCTCAGCAGAGTCTGTGTGTTCAGGGAAAGTTTCTCAGAAAATCTGAGTGATAAACCAGCCTTAACAGATGGATAGAATTTGGACAAGTGGACAGAAAGCAAACCAGCACTCCCAAAAGAGTTTGAAATGTGGAGCAACAAGAGAACAGACCTTTAAGGCAGAGATCGTGTAGTTTTTATGAAGTTGAGACATTTGCCTTCACGCCTGTGTTAACCATGAGGCGATAGAATACAAGTAAGTAGATCATTTAAACTGGTTCAAAGCCTTCTCACATTTACACTGCTTGAACAATCTTTCTGTGTTTCATTAGCTGCCAGTAAGTTATCCCTTTGTTTCTATGTTCGGTTTTATGGATTCTATTGTTGTAATGATGAGAGCACAGGGAAACCATGTAATGATGGGGGGAAGCACTCGCTGGGGGAAAGAAAAAACACTTTGAAGCAGTGGGGCTCCCAGGCTGCATCTGGGCACAAAGCCAACTTTCCTGTAGCAGAAGAACTTGCCAGAGAAACAGCTGGCAATAGCTACGATTCACCTGCAATAAAGACCACCCATACAGACCACTTGGCACACTAATCAATGATTTAAAAATTGTATCAATGAAACAGATTGTTTGATTGGCTTCGGGTGATTCATGACCCCCATTACAGTCACATGCTGCTTTTGGCAATGGCCTTAACAGACACATGCATTTCCCTCCATTACTTTTAAGACTCTCTTGGTTACAACTTTTATACCAAAATATATTGAAACATTCCATACCTCTTAGAGTAGTGTTTATTGACATTTCCAGAAGTGTTAGGAAATTCAGCGAGCGAGTAGAACCTTCCCCATTCTGTCCATCTAGGCTGGAGAATCTGTCTCTGGTGGCTGTACTGTCCCTTTGGGGTCGTGGAACATATTTTCTTCAAATGAGTTGCTGCTTCCCAGGATGCATCATAGTTCGGTCCAGCTGACAGGGTTTTGCCAGAAAGTGTACATAGTAGGTGAATTTTGAATTTCCTCTATTCTCTCCCTCTTTATCTGTGATATTGTGAGGTGTTCTCAAACCCAGCCAAAATTTTATCCGATCATAAATTGGGTTTCCTTTGGAGGATCTGGATTACTTTTTCTCTCCCCACTTACTAGTGGTCAATTAAACAAATGCAACACTATTTAGGAGCACTCATTCTTGGCTTGTTGAGATACTCACAGTAGGCTTCTGGTTCATGAGGCCGTGTGGGGTCGCTAGTGGTCCTAACAAGTCTTGTGATCATATTGTTGTCAATTCCTTCTCAGGGAGTTTTTAGAGCACTTTTTCCCACCTTACTTTCTTAATCTCACACAAAATGATGTGTCTATTATCTGACCTCTGACATGTTAGTTAACCCTTGTATGTTTTAGAAATCTGAGCATTAATGACAATGGGGCAGTTAGCATTAGGTCTCCCTGGTGGTGAGCCTTTCACATCATTTGACTTTTATGAGGAAAGAAATAAGGGGCATACATCATTGTGAAACCAGCTCTTAAAACTTGTTGGTAGATACATGCAGAATCTCAGACACCTACTCAGGTTTAAAAAAAAAAATCAGAACCTTTTCTCCAAGAGCAAGGGGAAACAGGCTTAAAATGTTTATAAAGGATCTGTTCTGGGCCACCTTCCAAAAGCGAGGTTTCAGTTCATTTTTAAGGGTGCCAAACTTGTACAGTCTTGGTATTGGTCTGCCTGGCTTCATTGTTGGTGATTTTTTTATAATTTGAGGATTTTTATCTGTTAATTTTCAATTTTGGACCCTAGTGCCCATTTGGAGGCAACCAGAATAGTCTCATTTGCTATTCTGAAGCATACAACAGCTCAGGACAAATTTTCCATGTCTAGAAATGTATTTGTGTTGTATTATTTATATAACACTCCTCTATTATCATGCTCCTCCCCCCTGGTTTATCTTGGATCCCGTTAATTAAGAGCCTAATCTGTGAAAAAAATTTGGCCTTTTTAAGAGTATATGCATTTTAATGGGTTTTCTCAAGGCATGAAAAAGATTCAAAACACAAAGGACTGAGTCGATAATGGCGGGATTTCAGGCAGTATGACAGGCATTGAAGGATATACTTTTGGCTAGAGGCCCTGCCTGACTCCATTCAAATTTCACAAAATAGACAGTTGTCTATTCCATAAGAAAATGGGCAATATCCTTTTCTTCTTTTTTCCCTTCATAATTTTGACATAAGCTATGAAGTGGAAAGCAGGTACTGACTGGTAGTATCCATTATGTATGGGGGACAATTTTATTAAGAATCTAGGAAATCCCTCCATTGGTGGCATATTTAGAAAGTACTATTGGCATCCCGTCCCTCTGTGTTACCAGTGAATGACATGTCAATGTCTTGATGCCTGATCTTAATTATTCACTTTCTGCCATTTCCAGAGCTCTGAGATGGCTTTTGTCTGTGCTGACACATGGAATATAGCAAAGAGTATTAGTGGATTCCAAATATGACTATGAGAACACAGAAGAGAAATTATATATATATATACACATACATATATATATATATATATACATGCTTATAGACATACATATACGTATATATGTGCGTGTGTGTGTGTGTATAGAACAATCATGAAACTAATTTAGAGGCATCTAGTGTATGTGGTAAGAGCACCATTTTGTTCATACACATAGGAAACCACAGTGACTTTCCATTCCTGACCATGCCCCTGAGTGTACACTGAAGTATTTAAATGTTATCTATTAATATTTATGCAATGTTTTCCATTATATAATTTGTAGAACATTCTTTTGAGGATAAAATGAGGTGATAGGTTTGAAAATGCTTTGAAGATCATAACTTGTAAACTGGAAAATATATATCATAATTTCAACTATAATCACTTTCATGTTATCTATTTGGTTGCAGTTTTGGATTATAACTCCCTATGCAGTAAGGGCTGATATTGGTTGGATTTTTACTGTAAGTGCCAGAATGGCACAATCATGGAAAGGCACAAACACAGTGAAGCAGAGGAGCATGAATGCCAAGGAGTTTGCGTTTTATTCCAGCTTTCTGTAACAAACCTCGTTGCCTTGGGCAAACCATTTCATCTCACCAAATCTTTGCATCCTTATCTTTATTATTATTTTCTTTTAAAATTTAAATTTATTTTTCAATTACAGTTGACATACAATATTATATTCGTTTCAGGAGTACAAAATAGTGATTAGACATTTATATGCCTTATAGAGTTATCTTTATCTTTAAAATGAGCAAGTGGATCAGCCAATTTTCAAGGATCTTTGGGAAAACTTTTTTTTTGATATATAAAACCTCTCTCTCATCAGGGAAACTTGCTACCACAAAGTTTTCTTCTACCACAAAAATTAGCTTTAGTTCCAGTCCAGCCCATAACAGATTAGGCTGTAAGAATTTGACAAAACTGAAATATTTTCCAGAAATTGTTTTAATGCCAACAGGCAGTTATCAACGGTGTTGCTGCCATAACATTATAACATGGGGGGAAAAATAGTTAAAAATAAGAATGTAATCAAAAACAAAAGCTTTGGGAGAAATCTTTTGCTGCTCAGTTTGATTTTCCTTCCTTCCTTCCTTCCTTCCTTGCTTCCTTCCTTCCTTCTTTCCTTCCTTCCTTCCTTCCTTCCTTCCTTCCTCCTTCCTTCCTTCCTTCCTTCCATTCTTTATAGAAAAATAAGGTTGCTAGAATCAGCTTTCTCAATTTGTAAAGTAGAAAACATTTCAATTGGTTGTTAATAACCTTCTGAGAACCCTTTCTAGGCCTTCTCACCATTTGTGGAAAACAAAATGGATATACAGAAAGAAATTACAGGGGAAATATGTTTTTAGCCATCTTCTCCTAGGAAGCATAGCATTTCTACATTATGTGCCCATATTATGTACTCAAGCCATGTCAATGTTTGGATTTTCCCTTGATATGGTGATACTCTGTAAACAGTTTCCAACTTTGATGATGTCTCCATTTTAAAATGGCCTTGATAAATTAACTGGATTAAACTAGTAGTAGAAAAAAAGAACAGGTTTATATAACTTTAAAGATCTTAATACTAGGCGACATTTAAAAAGTAATCCAAAGAAAGTGAGGGAGCAAAGCTCTATTCCCATCTATGTTGGTGAAGAGCAATCCAGGCTGATAGAAGAGCATGTGCAAAGGCCTCAGGGCATTTCTTGAGGCAGGAGAATGTTTGGTTGGAGGAAGAGCAGGGAGAACACAATGCCTCGTGACAACAGGCAGATCTTATAGGACTCTATAGGCTGTTGTAATGAAATCAGGAATCACTAGAGGAGTGACTTGAACTGAGTGATGTTGCAGTAGGATATTTCTGGCAGTAAACAGAGACATTATTAGCAATTAGAATAATCTAGGGGATGGACAATGGTACCTTGAAACAAGGTGATAGCAATGGAGGTGGTGAGAAACAGTCTGGATCTATTTTGACAGAAGATCTCACATAATCTATTGATGGATAGGATAAAAGGTATGAGAGAAGGAGAGTAGTCCAGGATGGCTCAGAGATTATAGCCTGAGATACTGAAACTATGCAACTGCCATCAACACAGATGGGAAGATAAAGAATTTGTTTGCAAATATAAATTTTTGATGCCCAAAGAAATGTTTTGTAAAC
The DNA here is from genome assembly GCA_003508835.1 of Eonycteris spelaea. NCBI lineage: Eukaryota > Metazoa > Chordata > Mammalia > Chiroptera > Pteropodidae > Eonycteris > Eonycteris spelaea. The sequence goes on along the minus strand of PUFA01000024.1, from coordinate 2,549,636 downwards.
CTTTTAATTAGCACACATGTATAAGGTCACTATTTTAATTCATATTTAAATTTAAAAAAGGAGATTGAGAATTGGAAAAAAATCCAGGACTAGCCCATTCTCTTGATTTTCTATTTATTTATTCATTTATTCGGTTTCTAATTACTGTAATCTCTTACATATTAAAAGCTAGGTGACAGAGGTAGAAAAATGTTGAAAAGTAAATTATGCTATCAGCATGCCTATAATTTAATAGTGGTACCTGACAGAGGAAGGAATTGTGTCATTAGCACAGATAAGGTGCCATGGTGTTTGGATATAGAAAAGTGATTATGAGAAGGTGACATGAAATGGTGTTAAAACCTGGTTGGCACTTTATCTTCCAGAAAGAGACCAAAGACAGGAAAACTATGAAAGAGGGGAGAAATTCTGTTATTTGTTAATGATTTTGTGAGATTGTTGAAGGTAATCTGAAAAAAAAAATCTAGACAAGGCTTTCTCAAGCGGTTCTGAGAATTAAGCCTTAATGCTTATTGCATGTAATGAATTTACTTATCTCATATGCATCTAGAATGCTGCAACTAGCTATGTACCATTCTTGGGAGAACTGAGAAAATTGTTATGTGGTTGAAAAAGGGTGCTCTACTCTGTACGAGTTTTAAATTCAAGGTTATATTTAATTAGTATAGAATATCTCAGCTTCTTGTCAAACTTCTGTATCCAACCCAATAAGAAATAAGATGTGTGGTAGACCTGATGTCTACTGATCTTGACATCAGGTAAGAGGCTTTATAGGTACGTGAAAATAGCAAAAGAAATAAAATAAATTGCTCTTACTCTTGAGGACCATATAATCTAATTGGGAAGACAAACACAAGGACAAGAACATGAGAACAGTTTTACAGCACAATCTAAATACTGACCAGTAATATCATAGTCTTTGAGTGTGGACAAAGGGTAGGGTAATAATTTGCATTAAAAATAATCAAGGTTGGCTGAGTTGAAGCACAGAGAGGATATCTTTGAGGGTTTGAGTCTTAAGAAAATATTGACAAGTCATTGATTAGCCATTTTTAAAAATTGACATTTGAGCAGAGATCTTATGAGCCAAAAAATCGAGACTTTATAGAAATGCTGAGATATTCAGATGGCTCTCCTAGATGTTCAGAATAAATCTTCGTGTACAAAAGTCTTTGCTTCACTTATATTTGTGCTTTTCAAATCTGCTGGATTTTCCTCTCCTGAAGGCTGACATCTGTCTAATACTTGAGCTGTGAAAATATCCCCTTTGATAGGCTCTTTTCATTGACAGTTATAAAATTTCCTTTTGGAAATGACTGAGGGCTGCCCTTACAAAACGAACACTTCAACATGATGAAAACTTTGAAGGGAATGCAGGCTCCCATAAAGGCGAATTCTGTACCCCCTGTGTGTGGAGAACTCACTGATAAAGCCTTCTCTCTTAGGATGTGGGACTTCCTAAGGGATTTTGAGGTGCCACTGTTTGGACTCAGCAGGGCACTTCAGCTTTGGAGCTCTCCATGCCAGTCTAGAAACATCCTAAATGTATTCAAGACAGCAGAAAATCACACTGTATATTTCCAGTACCCCTTTTGGTAGTATGTTGCCCAAACCAACAATTTGTAATGGTAACATCTTGAGGTGAAACGTGAAAGGACAGACACTGTTGCAGGTGGAGGAGGAGAGGTGGTGATGTTTTCTGAAGGCACATTGAGGGGGCTGGAGTAACGTGACAGTATCCCATGTTACCTGAGCACAGCACGTTGAAATATCACATAAGCAATGCAGAACATTTAATGAGTCGGGACTGAAAACTTTAATTAGCTTGTAGGGCTTTTTATTATTTTATTATTTTTTTTTTGTTCATTATATTTTCTGCTCAGTCTCTGTGGATGTTCTGCATTTTCATCATCAAATGACTGGCTGGCTATTTTTGTCAAACAAGAAGCCTGAAACCATCAAGTGAGTGAGGAGACAGTCTGCCCGCTCTGTCAACAGGATGAAAGTGAGTCTCAGGCTTTTTTAATTACAAGGATAACATGTTCGCTCATCTAATAATGAAGATGGTTAGCAATTTTAAATTTTAATAATCAATTACTGAAAGTAATTCTCCATTAAACCACAAGAGAGCCATTAAATCTCAAAAGATGGAACATGCTGTATGTAACAGTAGCAAATTTTCTATTTTTAAATATCATTAGGGAATATCTGATTGTTTCATTTCTCTGCATTTCTTTTACCTTTTTCCTCATGCAGACCATCTCATTTTCCGCAGGAAGACAGCACATGATCTTATAAATAATAAAAGAAAACCCTTGCAAGACTTGATCCAGGGGTGTGAAATATGTGCTAAGAATGTAATTTATTTCAGTCTGGCATATTTTGACTGAATAATAAGGAAGGTGACTAATTAATATTATACTATGCTGTGGGCAAGGCAGCACAGTGGGCTAATCCGTGCTCCTTTCACCTCTGGAGACCAGCATTCAAGCCTTAGAGGAGTCACAACTGCCGAGCACGGTATGGGGGAGGGGAGGAGAAGGCATCGAATGTCTTTCTCTGGCTGTGGCGACCCCTGTCCATATTCTAAAACTACCCTGGACATCAGCCTCTGCTCTGAGATGGGGGAAAAGACAAATGATTGCTACTTGGCTATGGCAATTTGGCCGACTTACATGTCAGGGGGAGATAGCTCCCTGACAGCGTCAGCTGTCCCAGCTCTAGCCTGGTTTAGCCAGCTCACTTTTATCTCACTTAAACATTTGGAAATAGAAAGGATAAAAGAAAAGTGTGTGTGTGTGTGTGTGTGTGTGTGTGTGTGTATTTTCAGGTAAGATGTTAGATCAGAGTGAGGCACAATAACGAAATGGCCAGAAAACGGTGAATTATTTAGAGTTAAATTAGCCTAAGTCTCCATTTCTGCAGTACTCAGAGCTCAAAGAATAGAAAGGGAGTGTGCTTTATTTCTATGGCATTTGACTAAGTTTCAGACAATAGGAAGGCCACTTTGAATCCAACTAGTGGTACTGCACTTTGCACCCCATCCTCCTACATGTGGTCTATATGGGTGCGGGATTTGACTGCTTTGAGCACCATAAACAACACGGCCAGAGATGAGGCTCTTATCATGTTGATTGTTTTTCTGATGAAAACTATGCCTGTGTTTCTGAACTGCACTGGCCCTTCCAAGGAGCTGCCCTGTGCTTCCCTGGGAGGAATTAAAGCAGAAATTCTGCCAAGCCAGGCAGGGTTGGGGGTGGGTAAGGGGAATTTCATGGCATGGATAATTAAAATGCAGTTCCTTTGTACTTGTTCACAGGAAATTTCAAGTTTCTGGATATCGTAGGGTTTCTGTTTCTCTCATTCTGCTGCTTGTATCTTAGTCATCATTTGAACCATTGCCAGGGAAAAGCTGGCTTGGTGGAGATAAGGGCATGTTGGTTCTCAACCTTGGGAATTCTCTGGGTGAAATTCGAAACTGGCCCCATACTCGGAGGGCAAGGAGAGATGAAAGAAAGAAGCAGATCACTCTAGATTGGTAGGTGGCAGGTTTAACAAGCAAAAGGACTTACATAACGAGGTTTGTCTTGGGCAGTCACAAGATGAATAGTTGCACCCGCCTGCAAGATTCATAAGCATTTATATAAAGGCCTTAATGGGGTTCAGTCACATGCACGGTCCTGATTGTCTCAGTAACACATTACTCTCTCAAGGCTGCTCCTTGAAGTTTCTCCTAGAGCAGGAATGGTGGGTAGAATATGCATTCCAGGAACAGGGGTGGGGGTAAGGAGCCTTGCCTGCCCCGGTCCAAATTGAGGGTCAACCGACAGTGACATCCTCTCAATGACCTCCTGCAACAGGGAAATGTGGTACACACTGGATAATTTCAGTCTTCATCAGACATCTGAGAGGTGACTTAGTAAGAAGAATAAGAAGCAAATATTTGTTAAAGTTTAGGTTCTGATGCAAATTCCTGTTATCTAGTTATGATGACTAATTTATGATCTACCTGTCTACTGTTAGTATGTATAACTGGATGTGAGTGTCAGACATATATATATAATTTAACTTTGAGATATGTATTTACTTTCCAAGATCACCAATCATGGCTTATTATGAGTGAACTATTGTGATTAAGAGTGGCTGCATCTTATATCTCCTCGGAAAAACTTAGCACTGTTAAATGACTATGGCATCCAATGGGGGAACTTAGCCCCATGAGCTAAGTTTTAACTTAGAATAGAAAGTTTTAACCAGAATAGAAAGACTCATCACCTCTGGATGACATAGGCAGGTTTCAAGACACAGAATTCCTCTGGTAATCACATCGGTGAATGCTGTGGAATGAAATCCACAGTAGCAAGTTTGGCTCTGCCTGATATCTCAGAGCATTCTAAAATGTTTGTCCGCATCCCATTTTCTACAAAACAAATCCAATCCTTCAAAAGGGCACATAATAGGAACTATTGTTTCTTTTATTTCAAATATATATAGAGAGACAACTTACGGCTTTGATATTTCGGTTTAGAGAAGCTGATATTTCGGAGGCATGTGTGTTATTTCTATAATGGGTATAGAAATAAGATGACCCAGGGCATGGAGAATCTAGCTTCATGCTGCTAGCTTTTTGGGGGCTATTTTAGATTGGTCCCTGGGGTGCATGAAGGTAACTGAGCAATATACATCAAGTCTTCAGCTATTTGGTTTGGGGATCAGGCTGTGGATTCTCTCCCTTAGGAATCTATACTACTTCAGAGTAGGAAAGAGTCAACTCTTAGTGGCTTCCCTAAGGAATATCTGATACCCACAAACAGCTGGAGGGAAAAGACAGCACCAAATCCCTCTTACCTCCCCTGCAGTGTTTGGATTGTCCCCTAAAGGTGGAAAAGTCATTCATGGTATCATTGAAGGCATGATTCTATTCCACAGAGAAGGTGGCAAAGCCAGCAGGAGATCCCTCTAGGGAATCTTCTATTGCTTACTGAGAAACGGAAAAGAAATAAGGGCAAAGCCTAAGAGAGGACTAATCTAACACCCAGTGGAGGGATGGAGAGGCAATCAGGTAACCTCATGAGACAGCTCAGGGTTAGAATTATAGAAAGTTAGGAGAAACATGTAGGAAAGCTCTAGGCATAGGCTCCCAGACCACTAATGAAAATTGGAATGACTCTTAAAAATCAGCGAGGTAGCAGACCTACCTGTGCCCAAACTGAGGACCTTTGATTCAAAGCACTAGGTTTGTTGCATTATGAGACTATGTACAGGGAGGCAAATAAATGATTTTCCAAAAAGGTGCAATGCAGCAATAATGTGATGTGGTGGAGAGAGTGTGGGCTTTGGAATCTCGGACACTTATTCGTTAACGACCTTGAGCAGGTTTTTAACATCTTTAAGTATCATTTTTCTCACTGTTAAGCAAAGATAAAAATAGAGTAGGGTTTCTTAGCTTCAGCACTATTGACATATTAGACTAGATAATTCTTTGTTGTATGTACATTGAAAAATGTGTATCAGCTTCCCTGGCCTCTACTCCTTAGATGCCAATAGCACAATTCTGAAAACCAAAAATACTCCTAGACATTGCAAAATGTCTTCTTGGATCAAAATGCTCCCACAGCAATAGTGAATATAGTGTAATAGTGAGCATAATGAGATCCTTTGTAAAACACTTGGCATGGTATCTGGCAGGTATCTGCTCAATAGTATTAGATACTATTTTTATACATCGATTGAAAAATGCGAATACTGTTTTTATTAGATATTAAATAATACCAGATATTAGGAGATAGCTTATACTCTCACAGGAAGTGTGTTAATATTCAGTTTCAACTGGCACTCCTGCCTTTCACTTTTGAATAAAGGGAAGTAGTTTTTTATTTTTAAGTGTTTTTTCTTGTGTGTGTGTTCACATTCTTAGTTCATGTGTACGTACTATGTAGATCCACTCACAGCTCACCTGGTAGAGGGTTTGCAGAACAGTAGCTGCATGACTGATTGATTAAACACTGTAGTGTTCATAGCATATTCTGGGAGAACAATTACAAGTTCCCCAATGTAATACATGTCTTGATGTTGAGCAGCTGCCCACAATATTTTTATCTGGAGAGACATTCATGACACTTATGTGTAGGCTTCCATTTAAAATCTGTTCATATTATTTCTAAACCATAGGATATTCACTGGCTTTGTTGATATAATCTAAAGAGAAAGGATGACATTCATTTCTGTTTATCATGCACATTAATGTCTTATCGTTTTTGGCTATTATTTGATAGCATGCATAATAATACAAACATTCAAAATGCAACTCCAGATTCTCCTTAAACTTAGTGATTAAAAAATAAACCACACAACATGATCCACTGAATCTTGGCTTCATATCAAACTCCCACTTCTTCAGCAAAAGCAAACTTCAGACTGCTAATAAGAATAGGCATGACTAACCAAGGCAATTTCTTCCTGCATTAATCTTAAAACTCTTTAAGAGTTATCAAGGTTTTATTTCTTTGGCTCCAGATTGGACTATTGAATTTTGCAGAAAACATTATAAGTTACACAAGGAAGGTTAAATTAAAACAAAAGACACAACTGCCATTAATACAACATTAAAGAGAAATGGAGGAAAATCTAAGAGCTGCTGGTTTCACACATATATGTATGTATTTTTTAAAAGAAAACATTGGGCTAAGAAGAATCATCTTCCAACCTGCACTGGTAATGTTTGGGTTTGGTTCTCTTCTTAATTTGTTTAGAGCAAAACTCATACAGTAACTTACGGAACACTGATTTGACAGATAGTTTAGGCAAAAACTTTGGGCAAATGGTATACTAGAATTAGAATTTTTATTTTCCAAATTGCAAAAGCAATTTGAAGAAACTAGTCAAAACAGGGTTGTTTTTATTTTCATTTAAATCTGTGTTGTATGATCTTTGATGCCATCTGTCAATCTTCCTCCTTCCACTTTCCAGCTCCTGTTTCTTATACAACTTTATTAGCCCCAAATATACATTATCATGCTTTCCTACTTTTCTCTTTGAACATCCGTCTTCATCACTTCCTTGATGTCCTGGGTCAAAACTCATCCTTTCAATTCTCTGTTCTAGCTACATTTGTTCACACTGATTGTGTCTTTATCTCACTACTCCTCATTACTTAGGTGAATATTTTATCTTACTATTTTATTTTCTGCTGGTTTGCATATTGCTTAGCAATTTTGTGATGGTTGCATGTGTTTCATATCTTTCTAAGCTAATTATTATATCATGAAAAGCACAGACTGTCTTTGAATTTTATTTTTCTCAAAGTTCTCACCAAGGAGTTTTGAATGTGTAACAAGTATGTGTTGGATAAATTAATGAATACTGTATTGAATTATTTTAAAGCGAGCTTTTATGAAGGGATTCTTATTTAAAAGTTTACATGTTTTTGATAAATCTGTATAATAACCAATAATAACATCAGAAATACCACTGACTCTGAATGGCACACTAGTATAATCTAGTCTAATTCTCATTTGCCAATGCAAAACCTACATGGTTAAATGACTCACTTGGTAAAAAGTCAATGATCAGGTCAGAAAAGTAACTGAATATTTCTGCTCACAATCCCTAGTTTTCACTTCTTAGTATTACTTTCTCCACTAGTTAAATATTACCAATGAAGAGTCACACCGCTCTAAAATAAATATGATAAAAGGTCATCTTACACTTTACTAGAGGGAAACATACAGCATGCTGGAGTTGAATTCATGCCTGAGAGACATACAGATTGGAAACTAAGGGCTGGCTTTGCCAGTCCTTAGACTAGAGAACTCAGATGAGTAATTTTAATTTTAAACTTTATTAATCTATAAAATGAGACTAATAATTGTACTTCCTTCAAAGCACCTAATAACTCTGATATATTTTGCATGGCATACAAAAAGCTGTAGCAAATGTTACTTATAATTATGAACACTTTAGAGCTTTATGATTTTAAGATAATTTTAAAATATGTTAATCTAATGTGTTTTGTAGATATTACCTATGGATTCCAATCCATATATTTTATTAGTATACTTTAAGAAATGTGTATCTTTCTACTCTATTTTGTCAAGGTTCCAGGAAAATTTCTTTTAATGATAGTTTTCTCTAAATTACCTGGGAAGAACAATTTTTTATTTTGTTTTCTATTTAGGTATTTTGATGTTATAGAGACTTTTGTTTTTATTTTTAGAACTCTCATGATCTTCATTTCAAAAATAACTGTGAACATCCTTAAAAATTGAATTACATTTTTAGTCATATATCTCCTTAAAGAACTACATTTTCTTTCAAAAACTGAAATAATGAAAAATAATATTGAGATAAATTACTTATTTTATTTTTATGTACCACAATATTTTATAGCTCTTCTTTTAAAACCATTGGTTGAATATAAATTCACTGAGGGTAAAATTATAGATTTCTTTGATTAACTTCATATTTTATTTATTTTAATTTCAACTCACAGCTCTTTTCTCTGATAATTGGGAAAAATAACTTTCTGGAAAATGAGTTACATAACATTAATTTTTTTAAACATTTGCTATTATCTAAGATCAAACTAGCACAAATGCCTTTTCTTGATCACAAGCAGGTTTGAAGTATGTCTGTACCAGGGCAAACTCCAAGTACCTACTCTACATAAATTAATCTCCCAAAGGAAAATACATTATACTTATAATTGAAGTTATCATTTCTAATACCACCATTAATGCTGATTGAATCTTAAATTTGTGTTGGGATCATTTATTTGAAGGCACTATATCTCTTAAAAATTCATGTCAAGTACATCCTATAAAGGTTAATCTACAGTCTTGAAGCTATTTCTTAGGCTTTGGCAACTGGAGAAGGTCAGATTATGAATCTATGCAAAAATAAGACCCTATTTTTTTTTTTTAATGGGTTGAGAGAGATCTATTTTACAGAAAGATAGGGATTGGCAATTTACTTAAATGTTTTATTTTTAAAATGTAAAGAGTTATTAGATGTGTTCAGAATATGATTCATTTCTTTTTTCAACTTATTGTTTTCATTTTGTTAAATTAGAATTTTCACTTTAAGCCATTTCCTCTACTCTTCATATGGTGAGTCCTGGAAATAAGTGACCTCCATTTCTTTGTCTATCTCTTCCAGTTTCTTTTGTCTCTTTTCCTAAATGGATGGGTGCTATCACTGTCTCCCCAGTTGCTATATTTAAAAACTGTGTGAGAGGGTTACACTGATGCCTCCTTTTCCCACCCATTGCTATCAATCTTAAGTGCTGTCTATGTCTTCTCAAACATAGCTACAGAAGATATGGAAAGCACCCACATCTTTCTATTCTCCCTATTATTGCTTTACTGCAAGCGACAGTTCCCTAATCATTAGGCTGAACCATACGAAATTGGCATTTGTATCTGACAAAAATACTCGTATATTCATGATTCATGTATTTCAACCTAAATAACTTTCCTGTTTTTTTTAAATTTGTTTCACACTGCAGTAAGAGAAACATTTCAAAAACACATATCTAATCATATTTTACCCTTGTCAACCCCCTTCAATGATTTCCATTGTCCCCATGATAATGTCTGAATTCTTTTTTGTGATCTACACAATCCTTCATGAGCTGGTCCCTGTTGATTTCTTTAGTACCATTTTTTGCAACTTTCCACCCTTGCAATTTTGCTTATCTTATCTCTGGTCTTTTGTATGCATTATTTCTTCTACATGGTCTGTTCTCACTGCCTGTTTTCTTGGTCGAATCTAATAATCTATTAGATTTTAATGTTTCCAACACTTTCTGTACACTGTCCCCAACCACCCAAGTCTGATTTAGCAGCTTTCTTATGTGCTTTTGTAGCACTCACCACACTGTATTTAATTTCACATTTACTTTTTTATCTCCTTTACTCAGTATGCTCCATGAGGGCAAGGGCCATATCTTCCAGTTGATCCCTGGGCTTCTAGCGCTAATGTTTTGCAGGTATTCCATGCATTCTTGGGCAAGTTACTTGATCTCTCAAGTTAGTCTCAGGTTTCTCATATCAAAGATGAGGATAATTTCATTGGGCAGTAGTGAAAATTGCATGATAACAACTGTGGACTTAGGGCAGGCCATTCTTAATTTAGATCTTTGTACTTTCCCTTACCATCTACTTCCTTAACATTTGTTTGCTTCCCTTCATTTGGAAGCTCTATTTTTTCACTGGTAGAGGAGACATTTGATGTATGATGTAGCGAGGATAAAGGAAGATGAGAAACAAGATGGAGCCACTTTTCCTGCCAACCCACATCCCTGAGAATGGGTTTAGGCAAGTATGAGTAATGCAAAGTTGATGGGACTCTTCAGGGCTGTGCTGTATCTAGGTGATAAAGTGGGTACAGAATTTGGAAAGTAACCTTGTTACCCTCTTGCATGGGATTCAGTATTTTGTGACTCTCAGAGGACTAGGACCTTGAGTTTGCCAGGCTCAGGTTACAGGGATTTATTGTGAGATTACACCTGGCAGTAAGGAAGGCAACATTTATTTCATGGGAATAAAGAACAGTAAACATAACATGCCAGTCTTTGCAGAGACTAGAACTAGATTCATGAATCTCTAAGAGACTTTTGTTTTATAAAAATTCATTTTTCTGTTCTTCTATTAAGGGCACTCCAGAACATTCCCAAGGTTGTTTTCATTTTTCTGTCTTCTCCTTTCTCTTGCTGCTAGCTGTTTTACTCATCCTCTACTCTGTAAGTCCCTTTAACTATGTCAAAGCTTTTTATCTATTCCACATCTATCTATAGCTGAAATTATCTTTATTTTACCTGGAGGATAAGACTAAATAAAAAACAGCTCATCATTTGACTGGAAACCAATTTTCTGATCCTGTGCTTCTGCAAGCATTATTGTATTTACCCATTTATTCATTCAATAGATATTCATTGAACATCTCTTACATATTAGGTACCCTTTCTGCCACTAGCAATAATACTTAGATATTATACACATAAATGTCCGCACCTTCAAGATACTCACATTCTGGCAACATTCAAACTATTGTAATTTGATATTGGAAGTGGAAAAGAGACTGAGACCAGGGTAGAATTCTGGTAGTTACCAGTGTGATGTTTATTACATTGAAAGTGATCAAAAAAGTAACGAATGAAAACACTGAGGTTTGGTTTTAGAGCTTCTTCAGACAGCTCCATGCTTTCTTTCATTCTATCAGTTAACTGCTTTCTGTTATCCTCTCTAAGTGACCTGTATGTACCTTGTATCTTTTCTCCCATCAGACTGCTTCCTCCTGTACCCCCTTGCCATACAGAGCCCTTCTGTTTCCCTAGGTCGTAAGTGGTTTACCTATGAAGTTAATTTATGAGCTGGAGAATACTCATAAATGAATGCATATCATGTCCAGTTATTGTGCTTGCATTACAGAGGGGCTTTCTGCCATCCTAACATCTCCTACGAAACACCACTATGGAAATTTTGCGCTTTTTTTTTTTTCAGGCTAATGGGGAAGCAATGTGGTTGACAGGCAAACTTTTAAATGCTTCCCAAATCTCATCATCTATGTGGTTACCTAGTAAATAGTCTCTTAAAATCCCAACCAAAAGAGAAATACACCAGAATTTCTGTTTATGCCAATTGTTGTATATGTCCTTCATCCTTTTAAAAAAGAAAACATTGTGAATCTAAAATATTATGAGATTATTTCCACATTATGCTCATTGAAACTTAAAATTAGGTCTTTCTTGTTTGACATTATAAAGAAGGATTCCGGGTGAAATCTTTAGGTGGAATGAGAGTCATCATCAGTGAATAGCTGTTTAAGTCCAAAGATGCAACTCAATTACACTGCTGCATTATTTATCATCAGGCTGTTACTGTCATTCCCCTTAGCATTGTTTTACCTTAGATATCAGTGCATTTATTGCCTTGGACCCCAAGATTCACCACAGCGAGCTGACTGCTTTGAGGGCAGAGCCCGCTTTCAAACACAGTAGAAGCCTTACATTTTAGTGTTTCCCAATTGTCATTTTCCTGTCACAGCCCCTTTTAAAAGCGTTTGGGGTTCTCCTTTCATTACATATGCATAACTTCCATTAGTGTTAATCACATGCTCCATTTTAGAGTTGTTTTGGCCCCTCCGGTTAAATGGGCGTTTAAGCAGTTTTTAATGCATTATATGTACTTATTTTTTAAATGAGTATTATATGCCCAATTGACTGGAATGAATACAAAGTCCATCAGGTGAATATAGATTTATAATTGTTTTTAAAGCATGTATTATTTACTCGACCAACCATGACAGCCCTTTTGGAGTTATTCCAGCTGAGAGGGAAAATACATGTATATGTCAATACCAAATAGACCTTCATGAAATCTTGTAGCGAAGTTCTCTCAGTTAAACTTAAAGCTAATCTGGCTAATCATTTCCTCTCAATTTCTCTCTCCACAAATTCTCAAAATACTGTTTACTATTTTTAACTTGCATTATCATATCATCTGTGAACTAGATGAAAGCCCAATTCAATTCAAATAAACTCAACGAATTCACAAGATATATAGTGTCTACATGGCATTAAGACCGTGAAACTGAAAAAGAAAATATATTCTCAGTTGTCACATATAACCGACATACATAAATAGCAGAATTTAATAAATTATTTTATTTTACAAGTGATCTAATCTGCCTAAAAATTACTAAAACTGGGCATACTGAAAAGAAGTTCAATGTATTTCTTATTCCCATCTCAGACATACAATTAACTCTCCTCTACTCTTCTTTCATAGCATTAAGCACGTTTTATCACTTTTCTTTCTTCCCTGGGCTAGTAAGATTATTCCAAAACTGTTTTCCAAGCCTTTAATATATTTTTTAGTTTTGTAATATCTTCACTTTTTACTATAACAGATTGACTGTATAATAAGACACTGGAACTTATTTTTATTAGCTTTTAAGATTCAAGATGGATACATCATGCAATTTTAGACAATGTATTCAGACCCTATGCCAAATGAAAGATGGCTGCTCTAGACCATAATATAAACTGTGTCCTGTGGTTGGTAGAATTGAAGTCCATATTAGCTGTGAGAAGAAAATGTATTACTTATTACCAGAGAAGAGCAGTGCATAGAACTTCAATTTCTGACAATGAAATTTAAGAGTTTAAAATTTCAAAAACACTTCAGGAAGACCTTGCCATTCTTTTTATTTCAAAAATGAATGCACAAGAAAGACTGTATTCACTGAAGTAACCAAGAGTCATTCTTTCCGTACTGTACATGTATGAAGATTGTTCTCATGGTGAGTGCTGTAGTCTTTGTTCGCTGAAACTGGCTATGTTTGCAACTCTCTTTCAGACCTAAGGTCAGTCTGAGACCCTTGCAAGGAAAGTCTTCCCAGGAAACAGGACTCTGAGCTCAGGTGTGCTGTTGGCTGCTGCTATTGTCCAGTGGTTTCTAAAAGCGGCCACTTATGATGGTTCATAACAGTTGGGTGATCTCGTGTGGCTGTCCCAGAGGGAAAGTTAGTTTTGACTAGGTTCATTATGACTTAGTTAGAGACTAGGCAGCAATAAGTGGAATGTTGTCTCTTTATTTGAAACAAAAACAAACTCACCTTCATAAAATATGTTTATAATTAATTAAGAAATGTGAGCTACATAATAAAATATACATTTAAATTCTCAATAATGAATAAATCATCAGCATAGCAACCATATTTATGTCTGTATTACTTACTTGTAGATTAATACTGTTCCATGTCTGATAGCAATGGCTGTTTAACTAAATTTTGTTATACATTTTATTTCATTTCTTTTTGGGGGGTTTCTTCTTATTTAGCTTTCTTATGCAAGCCTGTTCATCTTTCCTTTCCTTTTTTTTTCTGTCCTTCCAATTCTCATTTTCTACAAATACTGATTGCAAATATACTACATGAATTAGGCTCTGAACAAAATATGGTTCAAATTTTAAAACCTTCATAGTTTAATAAAGTCTATATGCATACAAGAATAATAACAATCCAATGTGATAAGTGTATATGTATAGTGGAAATAAAAAATACCGGTAGGAGGTTGTTAGTTGAAATTCATTGCTGACTTGAATTTTTTAAAAATTTGTTTGATATAGGCATTTCTATATCAGTTAAGCTTTAGCAGTAACAAGAGTCTTATTAAATTAGAAAAATATTTCCCTGGAAGAATCAAAATGATTCTATTAAAAATTATGGACAAGTTCCCAGTGCCCTTCTGAGTGAGTATCTTGGTTAAATATATTCATTTTCAAGCATATAAAATATATAGTAAATAAATTCCATACAATATAAAATATATAAAAGTAATAGCTTGACCTCAAATTGGGATATATCATTACAAAACCAACCAACCAAAAGGATAATTTACAAGAATAGAATAAAACTTTACATGGTATTATAAAAAGATTAGAAAAAAATATTTGCACTGCATTTCCTTCCACTTTTTTTAAAAAAACTTTTAAAAATTGTTCATAATTTAGGGAATATTTCTAGAGAAGTGAAATCTTTTTTTTTTTTAACTCTCACATCATCGACATATTTTCTTTACTATTTTATAAGCAACAGACCTCCATTTCTATGCCCTTGTTCCATAATGCAAAGTCTTCTGTGAATGGGCCACATTTTCTTACACATACAGATCCGCAGCATAATCACATAGATTAACTGACCTGGATCATTAATTGTTACACTTGAAGAACTCTATAAACTTGAGTAGAGAAGTGAGTAGTAATGTGACATAGACCATAGAGTTGGTATTTGCTTTTTATGTTGTTTCTTTGCTTGTATTTTAAAATTGTTTCTATTCCCTGGTTATTTCCCATTTGAAAGCATGTTTTCTTGCAATAAACTATTTCCATATTTAGTAATCTCTCAAAATACCCAATTATTTCATTGATTGAAATAAACTCTAGATTTTATGGAACTTTTTTATTAATAAGGCAACAAAGTGATAGCTTCTTTTACATGCCTTCTATGTTGCTGTTAAAGTGAAAATAGGTAAATAAAAAGCATCAGCATCATAGCAGTGCTACTGTTGCATTTCAGAAAAAGAATTTAGATGAAACTATGATTTATTGTTTATTGATATTAATACTTGAGCTTTTCTTCCCTCTGTTATGGCTTCAATGAGAGCTTTGCTAGCAACAGAACAGAACAAAACAAATAAAGCTAACCAACCCAAAATATATTTTACAAAAGAATAAAATAAAACTTTACATAATATATGACTAAAAAATATTTCCGCTACATTTTCTCACCACTTTTTTTAAAGCTAAATTTTAAAGGAGACATATTTCTATGTGGTATTTTCTGAAAATATTTATCTTTTGAATTTCTGACTCATCCTTAAACATTTTCAAATGTTTATTTGTTAAAATATTAAAAGCCTGCCAAACTAATTTAAAAACGAAATCAATTTGGTATGGTGGATACATCTTCAAAAAGTCATTTTTTTTTTTCCTGAGAAATAAGAAAATTCATTCAAGGTTTTTGGAGAAGAGGAAAAGTAAATACATTTTCAGGAGTCGAAGTATTCTTTCTTTCTGCTCTCTTGGAATCCCCTGAAATCGACGCTGCAGCTGAGCTGATTTCATGTTAGAAAGCTGTCCTAAATACACACTGACAGAAGCGCTGTGTGAACGGACGCGGAGCTGTCTGCCCCCTCACACATGCCACCACACACACTCTCAGGTTCTGAATTGTTTAAGAAGACTGTACAAGGAGTTATCGAGCTTATTCTTAAAATGCAGTCTAGTTAAGATGAACACAGACTCCTGAGCCTATTTACAGTATATCTTGAGGAGGAAAAAAGCTTACCTCATATTTGGTTGAAATTGTATTAGCTAATTATAGAATAATGGTTAGCAGCTCTCTTGGTTAAATAAACATCCTGGTGAATATTGCGATTGACCTGGGGAAAAATATTAATATAAAAAGGGAGTAGATGTGCTTTAACTTGGTATGGTTAGTATGGAAGGTGCTTTCTTAAATTCTTTGCATGGTACACAAAACACTGAGAAGAATCCACAGTGATATAAAGAAATAGAATTCCTATATATCTTTATTGAATGTGACACAATATAATCAAAGAATGAACATAATTAAGTGCTGGAGCTCAAAGCATCTTTGAAGCAGGAATTCTGCTGATTTTCTATTTTATGTGATTGCTTACAGATTAGTTCTCTATTTGCTCCTAAAGAATATACTTAAACACTCAATCAATGAATAACCTACAGCAGTTTGTTGTAGATTCAATAATGGGGAATGGTGCATTGTACCGGCATAGTCAGATATACCCACAGGGAGTGTCAGTGGTCAAAATGCTTCCATTGCCAGAAGGTAGTCTGAAAATGGTCCGGAAATTCAATACAGCATTGACCCCACATTGTATACATGATCCACAGTCAGTTTCTCAAGCATACTTGAAGTTTTAAAAAAGAATCATTAAAAAAAGCTGGAATTTGAAAAAAAAAACTATTTTAAATGAGCTTTTTTGTTGTCAGTAGTTGATTTTAAATGTATTAGTCCAAATGAGCTGAACAGCAAGTCTCATCATTTTTATTTTTGGTTAAATGTGTCTAAAATTATTTTATTTTATTTTAAAACAACTTAATAAAATGTTTTAGACTTTTAAAAATAAAAAAATTGTAAAGTTATGTGCTAGTATTTCTTTATGTTAAGTACAGTTAAATGCTCATCTATTTTTGTCCTTCTAAAATCTCCTGATTTTCAAACAACAGCCATATATGTACACAAATTTTAGTGCTGTCTCTGATTTCTTTATAAATTGTTTTTAAAATTTTATTAAGATAATGGAAAGATTTCTAAGTAAACAGACTAGAGTCATTTACCAAATATCATACTAATGTGTTGTTTTTTCCTTCATTCTTAGAATTGTCAGTATATTTCATTAAAATACATATCAACTTTATATTCTCTAATTATTGGGTGCTTTCATTTGTGTAGTTCCAAATTACTTTAACACAACAATTTTGTTATTATGAAATGAGTATGAGATTAGAATTAAAATTCCTACTAATAGAAAAAATTATTTTGGAATATACTTTGGGAATATAAAAATGTCATCTTCATACACAAACTGAGTTCCTTTTCAGAATTTTAATAAATTGAGGATGCACATAAAATGATATCACATTAGACACATTCTAGCACCTATTTTGTAAGTTTTAGACTTCATATTTTTACAACTGTAAGGATAGCTACATTTGTATTTTAAGACCTGCAAGTATATTTACATGAATAATAGTAAAATTACCTAGATATACATAATATCTGTATACATATGCATAAACATATACTTTCGGTATTTCACTTGGACAATAGTAAATGTATAAGTGAAACATAAAGTTCCATGTACTTTAGAAGCTACTACTAAAATCTTAGTTTGACATTTATTATTTTGTTAAATGGCATGGACAAATCATAGGATCATCTTGCAATGTTGCTGAGAATAAAATTCTTTCATAAACTTTAAATAGCACTCTGTTGACTTTCGTTATGCAGATTTTATATATTAGATTTTAACAGTGCTTTATGATGATAACAATAATTTCAGTGTTAATTTTTTCCACATTGTTGGACAGGTTTACCTTTTACAGCATGTAAGCTACTTCTTTAGGAAGTTGTATTAAATCTTGCAGCTTATCAATCAATATACAGTAGTTCATTAAGACCCCCTTACAAAATCTGTGTAAGAAAAGTGCTATTTATCTAATTACAGATGGAGGAAATAGTGTTACAATACAAGCTGTTTATTTCACATACTGAAACAAGAGTTAATTTTAATGATTCCTTGGTTTCCCTGTTTGACTTTCTTTTTAAGATAAAGACTATATTATTCTATAAAATGATTTATCTGATTTTAATCTGTTTACAAAAGATGTGAATGTTTGTGGTAAAAATATGTGAAGTGCCTGAAACTGGGCTAGGCGTATAGATGTATAATTACTCACTCTCCCTGTTCTGTATCCTCTGCTCACCACAAGAATTCTAATGTTTGTGACTTTTTGTGAGAGAAGACTACATTTTCTCATCTGGATAAACTGGCTGGGAAATTATAGTGTATCTTGAAAATAATATAGACTATAGAACAAAATTCGAGTATGCACTGAGTTCAAGAGAGTTAAAGACTAACAGTACCAGAAAAACTTTACTTTTACCATAACTCATAATCATAAGCTGATAGTAATGATCCTAAAGATGGTTTTCCAGTTTAAAACTAAATTATAGGCTCCAAGAGAACAAGGCTGTGAATTAGTCTTGTTCACAGTTGTTTGTTCAGCTCCAAGCGCAAAGTAGGTGCTCAGTAAATATTATTTACGTGAATGAATAAAAGGTTATATTCTTCCTTTATTTCCATCTTTATAAAGGCAAGTCAATTAATTTTAAATTTATTTAATGATCTTGTGATTTTTAAAAATAATCAGGACATTCTGTTTCAACACCGTTTCAATTACTGTTTTTTCTAAGGCTGAAGCTAAAGCAGTACCGCTGTGATCATCATGCAGGCTCCTCACACTGTGGAATCTCTAAATCTGCATTTCTTCTTTTCTGCTCACCCTGCTGAATGGTATACCTAGCACAGTATCCCGACCTTGACTGCAGGACTTAAAAGAGCTTAATGATCTTAATTTATGGATCATCATTTTTTAATCAGCTATTTTTTAAAAAAACAAAAAACAGGTAACTTTACCATCGACATTTATGGATGGGACATTTTGAAAGGACTTTTCACATACCTAGAAATTAGTGTATGCTCTACTTTCACTGATGCAAATATTTCCTAAGAAAAGAGAGAAAGAAATAACCTTTCTCCCTTTTTTTTTTCTTTTCTGAAGCCTAAAAGCATTTTGTTTTGTAGAGCTCTATAAAAGTTCAGCGCATAAAAGGTTAGGAGCCTGACTTTTTTCTGTCATGTATATCTTTGAAAAATTGGTTTATGAAGAGTCATACATCATGTAGCCAGACATATGGGAATAGTTAAAGATTAAGGTAAATAGACAAATTGAACTGCTTTAAATCATTTTCCTGGTTTCAGTTTTATGAAAGAGCTTATGAACAAAAGCTGACGTTAAGCAATCACAATGGGCTCTTCTATATGTTTTAGACAGTGGTAAAGACTTTAGTGTCAGAAAGTGTTGCATCACCAATAGTTACATCAATTTGATTGGTGTCTAGATTTCAAAAATGTTACCTTGTCAAACCATAACCTTTTCCAAGTCTTTCATTTGTCATTGTTTTGTAGATTATATCATTTATTTTACATTACCTGTATCAGAAAGCATGGATCATGGGTTATCAGATTTTTTTTATTATATATTGGTTGTTTTTGTTTTTTAAATAAAATTAATACTGTAGGTATTTGTGTTCGAAAGGGGCTAATCAAATATTTTGGAAGGAAGTTTGATTTCATGTAACAAACATTACTGTAACTTCACCTAAGGAGACCTTTGATTCCTTTTTACTAAAAAGAAAAAAAAAAGAAGGATATTTTCAGGACCATTAGGATAGCATTTTAAATAAATTGAATAAATATATTGAACTTTTCCAGGGTACCTAATACACTAATGTCTTGTGGAGAGATGCTGGCTATTGCTCTTTTAGGTGGGTCCCAGGAATTTGCTCAATGACATGGTGACAAGCCCCTACTCTTATGAAAAGTGCTCTGGGATCTTTAATGTCCACACAGGAGAGTAAGGATTTAAGATTTTGTGGTCTCATTTGAAAGACCCCTACATAGTAAACTGCATGGACTCAATTTATCTATCTCAGAAAGGAGAGAAGCTTTGTAGCTCCTGTACCTACAAATCTAAGAAATGCTGTGAATATATGCCTTCATATTCAGGCAGCACCAATCCCCTTCTTAAAAAAAATAATAAAAATAACAAGGTCTATGATCATCAGGTTGATGTAGATAAAAATCCATTAACTTTTCATCATTATCACAGCTCTCGTACCAAAGTGCAGACCTCGTGGGGCTAGCTCACCTCCCCTGGTAGCTGTGCAGAAAGATACATAAAGATCTTTTACATACTTCTTTGTTGGTTTGCCTTTTATAGTGTATGTGCTCGATTTCGGAACTGCTGATGGTAAAAATGTAATTAAAGAAGACTACAAATATTTGCAAGGTATGTGAGCCCAGCTTCTAAAACATCCAGCTATGAGGTCTCTCATATTCTGAGTAATGCAAATGATAGGAAAAAGAATAACTTCTACAAAGTACTGACCAAGTTTACTGCAGAGCTTGATGTGATTCTATGTGAGATAACAAATATATGTTTATGCCCAGCCTGGAGACTGATATATATTAGACACTGCATAAATGTGAGGTGTTTTTTTTTTTCTTTTGGAATATTTTAATTGTCACCAGAAATAAGTAAAAGAAATAATCTTGTAAAGTTTGCTGAAACACCTCAGGATGTAAACATGAACTGTTTTTCAATAAGAAATTCGTATGTAAAGGAGGAAACACCATCATGACATATTTTGAAAGAATTCTAGTGTTTTTGTGATTGGAGATCTTTCTGGAATTGGGTGCCTCTTACAATTTTGTCCTTAAGTCTCTTATCATATCTCCAAGCACACATACACACAAAATAGTTTGATTCACTTAAAGGATCAGATTAGGTCATGTTAGTTAAGTGATTTATTTATATGAATACAGTTTATGCCTGCATAAAATATTACTATAAATTTATGATTTCTCATTCCTTCACTACACATTTATTTCATAAACCCAGAAAGATATATTCATTATTTAAAATTGAATACACATGTTTCCCTGTATATATTCTTTCTGATCATGAAATTCTATTTCAACATATAACTAAAACCAGTGTTTGGCAGACACGTACTCAAAGCTATAATGGTTTTTCTTTTTCATGAAATAAAGGGAGTTAAAATAAAGAGGAAACAAAAGTGATCATTCAATAATTGATGGGATCTTTATTTCTCACCTTTAATATGAATTATTTTTATAAAGTATATTCATTAAAAATTTGGATTCAGAGATAAATTTTTTCCTTTCCACAGTTACTGGAAACAATGTAAGTTCAATATTTTATTGTACATAATGGCACTGAGCTTGAAACAACTTTTCTCTTTAAGATGCTGTCATTAGTTAAGTCAGTTATCCCAGAAGTTTAAACAATTAAAACATATCCCGAAATGTCCATAAAATTTGACAATGGATCACTGAAGCAATACTCTTAAAGTTAATGCACTATTATAACTTTAAAAAAATCTTAGATCATTTTAAATTTCTCCAGTATGTTTGATCACAGAATGATATTAACATATTTTTAAGTTTAAGAGCACATTTAGGTCACTTGTGATGATGGATATACTTTTTAAATTTTCTTAATACTGGCTATAAAGCAAGTGTTAATGAGCTTGAACTGTATGGGAAACCCTTTCCACCTTTGGCAAGGCGCTTCAAAGCTGTGGGCACTAGAGGGTGCTGTTGGAACTTAGACTAACAAGACACCTGAATGTTTTTTTTTTTTTTTAAATCAATACTATCAAGATCCAAAAATGTTCCTAGAGAAATACTATATCATTATTAGTTTTTAACTTTGGGTTCTGTGAATGTCATCAGCACAACTTGACAAACAAATCACAAAAGCAGTAATTAAAGCAAAGAGCTCCATAACTTGACAATTATTTGTTGTTGTTGAAAGGAAATCAAGACTTTCCTCTCCGACCCTTTTTAATACCCTCCCAGTCTTTCCTCAGGATGTACAGGTTGGTGATACATTTTTATAAATGGCAAGGAAAACGGGCTTGTTAGGCAATTAACATTTTTTTGTTTTGTTTTGTTTTGGACTTTAAACGTGCATAACCACAGAAGGTTGTTTCTTAAAAGAAATGTGTCAAGAGGCTGCTGGTTCAACTTTCCTCATGATGTTTTGAGAAATTGTGGGCATTCAAGGCTGCTTGCACGTCATGATACATCATTCTTCTGAAGGAAAATGTTGCTTTATATGAAAATTGAAGAACCTTGCTTCCACCCCCCCCCCCCCCCCGTTATTTATAAACGCGTCATTGGTAGTTGCCTTTCTTAGACCTTCCCTGCAGGCATAATCAGACTCAAGCAGGCGGCTATTTACCTTTAATTTTCCACAGCAAGCCAGTAATGCTTATGATTATTGTGAAGTCAGGAAAAGTTTAGTTTCATCAAGTGACATGTAGTGATACAATTAGTTACTTAAGCACTTCTCATAAAATGTTCCACCATGGAACCTAGTTTGTCAGATGCAGCTAAATATTAGCATCTCATATTAAACACGAGAGTAAAACTGCCTCGTGTAAAGCACAGCTGACAGCTCTCAACATGAGCTGAATGATCACTCTCAATTGTAATCGATTCTGTAAGTACTGAACACAAACCCCCAGGCAATTGAAGAAAATAGGATGATGAAGGACTGCAAACTAATATGTTACACATCTTCATTGATTAGACATTGATTAACCATTATTTTCCTGAATGACAAACAGCTAGTGGTAAAGTAACTGAGGCTTGTGATTTATTTACATCTTAGACAGAGATGACTTCTTTATTCAGCTGATTGTGAGCTAATGCTAAACCAGGAGAAAGCAGTAGTTTGAGCATCCAAGCTACTGTTTTCTTTTTCTTTTCTCTCTTTCTTTTCTTTCTTTCTCTTTCTTTCTTTTCTTTTCTTTTCTTTCTTTTCTTTTCTTTTCTTTTCTTTTCTTTTTTCTTTTCTTTCTTTTCTTTTTTTTCTTTCTTTTTTTCTTTCTTTCTTTCTTCTTTCTTTCTTCTTTCTTTCTTTCTTTCTTTCTTTTCTTTTCTTTTCTTTACTTTCTTTTCTTTCTTTCATCTCTGGCAGTCTTCTTAGATGTCTTGCATGTTTCTATTAGAAACAAATTTAACTAGATTATAAAAGGATCAGTTGAATTCCAAAATACAGAACATATACTGGTGGTATAACTACATTTAAAGGGAAGATCATTTTGTAGACTTGGTATTTACAAGCATATTGATCAGTGTTTATTGAACCTTTGATTTAATTCTCTCTCTTCTTCAGTGCCTTATTGGCAATTATACACAATTTTAGAATGAGCTGAATAAGACTTTATATCTGTAGCTTATTTTTCTTCTGTGAAGCACATTACTTTATAAATACGTGAATCTACTGAGATATGATACATAAAGGAGACAGATTTTATGTAACAACATCTTGGGGCAGTGGAATAAAATTTCTTAAATCTATTTCAGTAGATCTCAAACAATATGCTCAACAGAAAAATTTTCTCTTGAATTTTCAGGCAACCTCTTTTCTGTTACAATAGAGAACAGAGATAACCTATTCATTGAAATAAGCTGCATTAGCAGTAAGTTAAATCCAAATTATAATGAGACTAGCATTCTTTTTCCTTTCTAGAGCACTCTTGTGCATTTGGAAGATGTTGGAAACATTATTTATAAGCAGAAATAATTAAGACATTCTGGCATACCTCACCATGATGATCATGATAAAGACTTTTGATGTTGAAGAAAGCATAATTTGCTTCTCCTTTGGAATTTGATTGTAAATTAGCACTAATTAATGTTCACTTAAGTGTTACAGATGTGTGATATTTCTAGTTAGTTACCGAAGGGATAACAGCAGAAAATTTGTTCTGTGTAAGTATATGAATTTAGAGTAATCATTAGAATGTTATTTTAAAAAATAAGAGAACTTCATTACCATTTTCAGTGTTACAAGTTAATTTTAGCATTTATATAACTTTGGAAAAAGAAAAAGCAAGCCATATCACTTCAATGAATACAGAGATGCATCCAACATCATCCTTATTAGTTATTGAATTATTAGACATATAATTGTAATATTTCATTGTCTTTTCCCCTTTAATGTAATTCTAATTCTAGGTTAATAAAGCAAATCTGTTCTTTATGGACACTGCCATCTTTATCGTAATAAATATTAAATATGCTTTTCATCAAGCAACTTTTGGTAGCCTCATCTAAGACATTGAGCCTTGTCTACAGATATATTAGCTCAAAGCTTTTAGTTAATGATTTGATGTACAGTTTCAGGATTTTAATACTAGAGAGAAAAATATGTGAAATTTATTCTATATTTTAAATTTTAACAATTGGAAACCTAGTCTATTTGTTAAAAACATTCAGCTGTACTTTAAAGGAAATAGACTTGTTAAGTTTTTAAAGAATAAGACAATCTAGTTGAGATAACTTGTGATACTCAAGCTTTTCAAAGGATAATAAGCTTGCCTCACCAGTCGCCCTGAGTTTAAAGTTTATTAGTGGACCTAAATTATAAATCACCTTTTAGTATTATTTTTGAGGCTAAGTTCCTTCTTTGATTTACATGGTGCTCAGAACATAGGGAAGGGAAAGTGTTGATTGGCTAGTGGAGCATGAAGAAAGAACAAATGAGAAACCATCCAACAGCAATATCCCAGCGTGAGCTCGAAAACCCAGAAGAAAGTCCAAAAGTGTGTTGTTCCTTGGTCTGTGCGCAGGTGAGAGCACCACGGCTGGGGTCTGTGCGTAAATGGAAAAACCAGAAACCTGGAATTTCATAGAAGAAATGATGATGTGATATTTGCACAGCAACTCCTTTTTGAGGAAATAGAAAGCATCTCCTTTGGTGTTAGCTGTTGTCTCTTTTGAGTGTGTGTGTGCGTGTGTGCATCTAGATGTGCAGATGTATACACACACATACACAGTGGCTTATGTGGAGCTGAGTGCGCTTCAGTTTCTTCAAGCATATTTAATATCTTTAAAATTTTAAATGAAAATGTAGCTGTCAATTTTAAACTAATTTGGATGGACAGCAATAAAATGCAAACCTCACTTCAAATTAGAATTTTCAGTGAGGATTTCTAATGGAAAGTAATTGCTGACAATAGGAAATGACAAATTACTAATTACTTAGTTCAATTAGACTTTTGTGCCTTCGGTCCTAAGTGGCAAGCATACAGCAAATCTTGCACTTTTATAACAATTAATGACACTAAAACTATTTAAACTGCCAACAGATGTGAGTAAGAAGACATGAATTAAAATTTACTTAATTTACATACTATCCCTATTTTATATCAAGTAAATGGTGTTTAATTTTATGCTACAATTAAATATTACTGGTACAGTGCAATTTTCACAGAACTTCATAGGGCAAAATATCACTTCTCAAAAGCTGGTCAGTGTTAATGTTTTCTTTTCTTGTATCACAGCAGTATTTCCCTGTAACAGATTCTTAGAGTATGAATTTCTATCTATACTCTCTATTCATGGCTAACATCTGTGTTAATTAAATAGCAAAATCTCCATTCTTTGCTTTTCTTCTCTTCATTTTTTGTCTATGCTGTTTATCTTAAGTTTCCTAATGATCTATTTAAAATCCACACAGTTTTTACTGCCCATCTTTTCCCTAAGAGTAATTCAGGTGTGGCTCTGTGAAAGGATTTTGTTTAGAAGTTCAGTTACATTAACTCTGTATTATTATCTTCTGACTGTAACTTCTAAGAAACTTAATTTGGTATTCCTAATTCTATCATTTTGGTGATTTTGATTTTGTGAATATAGAATTTTTTAATGTTTCCAGTTATGATCAGAAATTTTTTTCTTTATAGGTCAGCAGCTCAGTAGACATACTGCAGATGCACGTGGCGTAAAAAAGAAAGGCAAAGGATCCAATTACATTTGTAATGATCAGTTAAGACTTTAAATATATTTAGTTTTTTTTCAAAGCATATAAAAAAGTATTTACTTGTGAAGTGAAAATAAAAATGCTGATAAGTACTGAGGCAAACTCACCTGTATTTTGTGCCTACAGAGTAAGAGCAATCATTTTAGGCAACTAAACTAGTCAAAGAAATAAACATTAAAGCGTGTTACAGAAAAACAAAATACATAACAACACTGGTAAAATTAAACACTTTAAAATCATTGAATATCTAAGCAAAGAAACTCAATTTAAGTGTAGAAACCCAAACTGGCTATTACAATCCACAATTCTCTGGGAATTTCTTTAGCTGGTACGATTCTCTGCATGTGGCTAAAAGATCAGGTGTCAAGAGCTCGATCATCTTCCCCAGTGTTCTGGATAAGACTGCAAACCTCCTATTCAAATTAAATGTATTTCTAGTACTTATCACTTACATTTAAGAAGGCATGCATTCTGGGTCATATTACTGTTGAGAGATCATTGTAATTGGGTGATCAAGAGCTTTTTTGGTCCAATTCTGTAAACAAGGGAAAATTGCAAATACATCTTGTTTCATCATATAGATGCCAAGAGTGGGGCAAGTTGTACTCGAAAACTTGAGAGCACCAGATGACAACACATGCTTTCTGCAAGGCTTTGCTTGACTTTGTTTTTTTTTTTTTCTTTTTTTTTTTTTTTTTTTTTTTACTCCTGAGATTCCTGCAATTAAGTTATTGTTTGGAGGCAACACTGTAAACTAGATCCAAATAACCAAGGGTAGTTTTGGACAAACCTCTGTTGTTTCACCACAGCTGTAGTTTTCTTTTCTCATGAGCCCTGTGAACTTTAAGGGCTAGAAATATAACAGAGAGCATAGCAGATAATAGAGGAAAAAGGAAAAGCTTAGGCAGGGGGGGGGAGGCCTGGGCAGGGACAGAGGAAAGAAAGACTTTCACAAATCACAAGAAAAATACACTGGCATTGTGCCTAAAAAAAGATTACGTGGAAAAGAGGTAATAGCAGTAACAGACTTGGCAAGTGTATGTAGAGCAAGAATGATAGGAGGAAAGATGGGCCTAATTAGAAGAGAAGGAAAGAAGAGAAAGAGAAGGAGAGGGAGAGAGAGTGCAAAGAAAATGTCAGAAAAAAAAACCCAGAAAGTAACAAACCTAGGGAAATTAACAAACATATATGAAGCTAAAGATATGGTCTCACAAATGCCACAATGCATCAAGAGAATAAAATGCCTTCGTTGATTTAAACATCCAAGGAATGCATCATTTCTTTCCTAGTTCCCATCATCGTTATTGAGCCACAAAGAACGTATAAATCAATTAGGAAATCTAGATTCCTTTTATGTAATTAATGGAGGACTTGTACATATGTACACAATACATAGTATATATATAATACTATGTGTTATGTTTTATGAATTACATAAAACTGTCATATATATACTTCTATATACTTTGTACTACACACATGGTTTACACACATTTCATTAGTCAGTGAAAATTTTGAAGTCTTTAAGCTTCAATAATTTTGAACCCTTAATTATTTTGTAAACAGGGAAGCATTTTAAATTCTTTAGATTTTGAGATAATTGTATATGTTTTTTAAACTTGCTGTTTTAATGAACATATATAAGTAAACTCTTCTTTGAGTTGCACTTTCCATATGAAGAGCTTACTTAGATGATCATGTTTTTTATTTTGTTGTCAGTCATTTTTTTCTTTCTTCTTTCCTTTTCTTTCCTTCCTTTCCTTCCTTCCTTCCTTTCCTTCCTTCCTTCCTTCCTTCCTTCCTTCCTTCCTTCCTTCCTTCCTTCTTTCTTTCTTTCTTTCTTTCTTTTTCTTTCTTTCTTCTTTCTTTCTTTGTTTTTCTCCCTCCCTCCTTCCTTTTTTCTTCCCTCCTTTTTGGATGTTTAGGGCCAATTTGGATGTATCGTCGCATCAGATGGATTGGAGGTTATTCTATGAGTTTGTAACTTTACGGGATGGATGGATAAAGGAAAGATTTCCTTAAAATAATCTTTAGAGGTGCTCTAGAATGTTTGGCAATTTTATCATAAAAGCAGATCTACCCATGTAGGTGTTCGTTAGCAGTAGATAATTCTTTGATCTGTCCCCTTCAGGTTCAGGATCAGAAGCCTTTGTTTGAATAGTTTGACTAATATCTTGACAATTTCTACAGTATGCTCCAAAATCAATCATGGATGATTGATTCCACTTAGGAAGCCTGCTGAGTGCTATTGCAACTATTGAATATCTTAGTAGAAAGTTATATGAGGCCACTTTTTGATGTACATCAATTTCTTCATGTGTCTCTCAGAGGCTGAGGATTAGCATAGTAGAAATTAAGATGCCTACCAATGAGTTAGATATCTTGCTGTCTATCATTTTTATTTCCTTGGAAACTACTATCTGCCTTCTGAAGAGTTTTCTTTTTCTCAAGTATTATGTAGATAAAGAAGGAAAAGCTGAGAGATATCACATATATGTCCTAGACAGCTTACAACTTTTACTGTTAAGGAGAGTTTATATATGTGTGTGTATGTATGTATGTATGTATGTATGTATGTATGTATGTATCATCTATCATCATTTATCTATCAATCATCTATCATCTATCCATCCATCCATTCTAGTACAACGTATTTTCTAGTTTACTTCTACATGTCCTTGAAAAATTATTGAGGCTAATACTAATTTTTTCAAATAATTGTCCAGGCTTATTATCAGTATGATGCAAATATACAAATATCTTAATAGAAAAATGTATGGATTTATCACAAGCCTAGTAAAAAGAATTTGAAATCATAAGACATACTTTTAAGGAACATTTTCAAGGTTTCTGCAGGTTCCTGGACTTCAAAAGTCATTCCTTAAAGAAGACTTATTTGCTATTAGTAATTGATGCACAGAGAGTAACTTGACACATTTTATATTTAAAGAAGTAAGACATGTACTCCTGCATAATAAAAAGCAGAAGAAAAATTAGCCAATAAACTAAATGTGCATTTTGGAATTTATAAGGTATTAAATTATGTCAGATTCTTTTAAAATCAGGAACAGGAAGGTCTCTTGAAAGATGAGAATTCATATGTGAAGATATGAATCTGGAGATGAAGGCCAGGGTGAGGGAGACTTGAAGAAAAACAATATTAATGGGGTACTGCAATTTAAGTACTAAATACTAAATTTATTCTAAGAATCCATTCTTGCTTTTGAATAAAGAGTAAATTTCCATTTCAATTTCAAGAAATATAAAGAATCTGTTTTATAAGCATCCTAGAGCATTGGTCATCTAAGTGCTGCCTAAACATACCTAGTAATGGAAGGCTTAGAGTCTCATGTGGCCATGTTTTCATAATCTAGTTAGGGATATATACTAATGATAAGTTTAGCTCAAATTATAGCTTTTGGAAAATTAGACAATTATTGATTTAAAAACTAGATTCAATTGCTTTTTAAAATCAGTTGTATAAAATGGACTTGGGGATGTCAACTATAGCAAATCAAGGACACACATCTTAACATCTAAAATCTCACAGCTTATAAGGAGAAAGACCCATAACAAACCATTATAGAATGGGGCAACATAACAGTATGAACATACTAGGGGAAGCACAGAAAAGGATTAAATAGATTTAAAGGAAACGTCTAATAACAGCAGTGGCTTCGTTGAGCAATTGATAACTGAGATGAATGGTGAAGATGAAGGACATGTATGGTAGAAGAAAAAAACAGATACAAATGCAAAGGCACCGAGGTGAGAAAAACACATTGTGTGTGAGAAATTGTATTGCAAGAGAAGGGCCAAAATAAGTTTCTCCTCCTTATTTTTATGATTGATTTTCTTAACAGCTTTATCGAGGTATGTTTCATTTATAAAGCTGCACACATTTAATATTTACAATTTGATAAGTTTGGATATATGCATACACCCATAAAAAACATCACTATGATCAAGGTAATAAGCATGACCATTAACTCCAAAAGTTTCCTCATGTTTCTTGTTTTTTTCTTTTTTTTTTTTTTTCTTTTGTGGTAAGAACACTTAGCACGAGATCTACTCACTTAAATTTTTTAAGTACTTAAGTATTGTTAACTATAGGCATTTTGTTCTTCAACAAATCTCTAAAACTTTTTCATCTTGTATAAGTGAAACTTTATACCCAATGAACAATAACTTTTCATTCCTCTGACCCCTACCCCTGCCAACCACCATTCTACTTTCTGCTTCTATGAGTTTGACTATGGTAGATACCTTATATCAGTGAAATCATACAATATTTGTTCATCTTTGACTGGCTATTTTACTTAGCATAATGTACTCAGGTTTATTTATAGTTTTTACATTTAAATCCAAGTAATCTCTTTTTGTTAAACTCTCCTTCATTGAATGATTTAGTAATTCATTCTACAAATAAATTTTGAGTGTCATCCACATTCTAGGCACCATTGATTAAGTGCTGAGGACAGAGGAGTAAACAGAACTAGCACAAATCTCTGCCCTTATAAAGCTGGCATTCTAGTCGGACATGCATTGTAGGTAATAAACAGTATAAATAAATGAGTATATAGAATGTTAATAATTAAACACTAAATGAAAAAAGGAATGGAAAGGAGGATGGGAAATTTGGATAAAGGGAAAGGTGTTACAAATTTAGTGTAATGAAGTAGCTTGCCAAATAAAATAAACAAATAGTGGTCCATTTGGCTCTTTGAGATTGATGGTTCCAAGAAAGGGGAATGGGAGAGGTCTAGATGGGAATGGTATGTCTAAGGGACAAGAGGAAGACAGTGTGGCTGAAGTGGAATTAGCAAAGAAAAGATTAGGATGAGAGAGAAAGTGTCACTGCAAGAATTTGAGCTCTAACTTTAAAAAACCCTGGAGGATTTTGAGTACAGAAAGACAGAAGTGACTTAAATGGTCACAGAATCATTTTGACTGCTCTACTGAGAAGAGACCAAAGTTGGCCTGGGTAAAAGGGAGGAGACCAGGTTTTTGTTTCTTTGTTTTGTTTTTCTTTTTTGAGAGATGAGAGATTGTTATTGCAGATAATGGTGGCTTGGACTAGGATGGTAGTGGAAGTGATGAAAATGCGTTCTTTTCTGGATAATTTTGAAGGTAGAACAGGCAGAATTAGCTGAAGGATTGGATGCAGCACATGCAAGAGAGTCATGGATGAATTTAGGATTTTTGGTCTGAACAACTGAAAGAATCTCTGCACTTGTTGCTTACCTAAATAGGGAAGAAAAGCAAGTTAAGGAGGAAATATCAAGAGTTTTTAAGTTTTAGAGACCAAATGAATATTGAAGAAACTATGTTGACTAGGCAGTTGGACATGAGTCTGTAATTCTGTGAAAAGATATAGGCCAGAAATAGAACTTTGAGGGTCAATAGTGTAGAGTAGATACTATTTAAAATCATGAAACTAGAGAATAAGTGTAAATGAAATACAGAAGTGATCCAAGGACTGAGCCCCTGGGCACTTCAACATTTAGAAGTTGGAGGAGTGATGTACTACCAGCAAAGATAAAAAGTAATGCTTTGTCCTATTATAAAATACTTGGGTTCCCTAAGTTCAAAGTTCTTTTCCTGTAATGCAACCAACTTCATGTGCAGAGGTCACTGGTCCTCAAAATATTGCCCATGGGAATTGGGGCAATGTGGCTTAAGAACTGCATTAGTCTGAGTTCTCCAGAGAAACAGAACATATATATTTTATATAGAGATATGAAGAGATTTACTGTAAGAAATTGGCTGATGTGATTATGAAGGTTGAACAGTTCAATATCCACAGCTGGCTAGCTAGAGGCCCCGAGGAGAAACAATGGTAAATTCTAGTCTCAGTCCGAAGGCCTAAGGACCAGAAGAGCTGATGGTATAACTTCCAGGCCAAGTTTGAGTCTTAAAGCAGGAGAAACCAATGTCCAAGCTCTAAGATAGTCAGGCAAAGAATTTTTTCTTATTTAGCTTTTTTATTCTATTCAGGTTTTCAATAGATAGGGGAGAACTTTGGGGAGAACAATCTACTTTACTCAGTCTGTGGATTCACATGTTAATTTCATCCAAAAACATTCTCCCAGACTGACGCTTAACCAAATATCTGGTATCTTAGTCAGTTTGGGCTACTATGGAGTGGTTGACTTAGGCAACAAACATTTATTTCTCAGTGTTCTGAAGTCTTGAAGTCTGAGATTAGGATGCCAGCATAGTTGGGCTCTTGAAGGGGCCTCTTCCTAGTTTTTCCTCATATGGCCTTTTTCAGTGGGTACATGGAGAGAGAGAGACAGAGAGAGACAGAGACAGAGAGAGAGAGACAGAGAGAGACAGAGACAGAGAGAGAGAGAGAGAGAGAGAGAGAGAAGAGAGAGAGAGAGAGAGATCCTGTATCTCTTTGTCTTTGAATAAGGCATTAATTCCTTTGTAAGGATCTCACCCTCATGACGTAATCTAATCCTAATTACTCACAAAGGCCCTACCTCCAAATACCATTACATTAGGAGTTAGGGCTTCAATATATAACTTGGGTGGAGTGGGGAGGGGGAATACAACAATTGATTCATAGTATCTGGGCATCCCATGTCCCAGTCATGTTAACACATAAAATTAACCATTACAGTACCCTCACAAGAAAATGACCACACTCTCATTACTATGATTTCTATAAACAATTAACAGTTTTTTGTGTCCAACCCAGGACTCTCAGAACTTTTGGTATCCATTAAATTTTGGCAAGGTAAATAGGGTAAAATCTCAGACCCTTCATAAGGTACTATCCATGAAACCAGATAGCATGGTCGTGACTAATTTAGCTGTAGTCTGTTTCAATTCAGGAACAGGCTTGGGTTTAGTGGAAGTTCAGTCAAGAAAGCCGGGGAGAGGCAAAAGAGCTAAGAGCCTATGCAAAAGAATGATTGTAATAATTGAAATCACAGAATTTAAACTGGCTAAAGAAAGTAGTGAAGGCACCAGAAGGTTGACGGGTCAATGAAAGGTGGTGGGATCCATCGTTTGTAGATCTTATTCTCAGAGCAATTTAAATTTGTGGTACTTGAGGAAGTGAGGTGGAAAGATTATTCTGGTTATCTATTATTTTAGCTATTTATTCTACTGAGTGTCATCTAAATTGTACTACTTTATCCACATCCCGATTTTTCTCAAAGTGCTTTGCTCATGGCAAGATAATATTTACTCTATTCTCTTAATGTCTGAGTGACCTTATTAAAAAGACAAATCAATTATGTTGTGTAAATTAATTTTTAAAAATCATCTTGGTTTCTAATGATAACTACATGCCTTCCATTATATTTACATTTCTTTTCAAATGTTCACAAATTATTTCTATTTTTAAAAACTCTTTTAGAATGTTCCTGATTATAGATATTAGCCTCACAAATATATTATTTATAGAATTTATGTTCTCAAAATCAATGACTTCCAAATGTTTTTGATAGTGTATCACTTACATAAAAATATTTTTATGAATTTTCTTTCCAATATATGTTTAATTAAATATAAATTATGTTCTTATATTAAAATATGAATATAATCAAATACAATTGTGATAAATATATGATAAAACTTGGACAATTATATTGAAAAAGAATAAAGTCGAAAGACACATTATTCATTTTTTCAGTGTAAAACTTTCTCACTTAATTTAATAATTATATTATAGTCAATATTAATAGTATAAGTAATTTTAATATTTCAGTGATATTAACATGATTGTATTAGATCTGATGAGATTATCATTGACTTTTAGCTAATAAATGTCTAATAAGAAATTTCCCCAAGGAGGGAGAGAGATCTTAGCATTTTCTAATTGTTCAGTTGTACTTGTGTTAACAAAATTGCCTTTGATTCATGGTTCCTTGGCAAGAGTCTTTTGAAACTTCTTGCTCATTTTGTGAGGGTGAATTTTATTAAATTGTTATAGTTCAAATATAAGCAAAGACCACCTGCCTTTTTCTTCAATTAGAGTTGAGATTCAACATTGTTTTATATTAGATTCAGCTGTGCAGCACAATGTTTAGACATCTATATAATTTACAAAGTGAACCCCCGATTAGTCTAGTACCCACCCGGCACTATGCATAGTTATTACAATATTATCAACTATATTTCATATGCTGCACTTTATATCCCTATGACTATTTTGTAATTACCAATTTGTACTTCTTAATCCTCTCACCTTTTTCATCCAGTCTGCCAACACTCCTCCCCTTTGACAATCACCAGTTTGTTCTCTGTATCTAGAGTCTGTTTTTTCTGTTTGTTTGTTTGTTCGTTTATTTTGTTCCTTAGATTCTACACATAAATGGAAGTGAAATTATATGGTATTTGTCTTTTTATGTCTGACTTATTTCACTTATCAAAATTCCCTCTAGGTCTATCCATGTTGTTACAAATGGTAAAATTTCCTTTTTTATGGCCAAGTTATATTCCCCTGTATATTCCATCGTATGTATTCCATACTTCTTTACCCAATCATTATCTATCGATGAGCACTTAGGTTGCTACCATAGCTTGGCTATTGGAAATAGCACTGCAATGAACATATGGTTACACATATTGTTTCAAATAAGTGTTTTGGTTTTCTTTGGCTAAATACCCAGAAGTGGAATCGCTGAGTCATAATGTAGTCCTATTTTTAATTTTTCGAGGAATCTCCAAACTGTTTTCCATAGTGGCTGCACCAGTTTGCAATCTCTCCAACAGTGCACAAGAATTCCCCTTTCTCCACATCCTTGCCACCACTTATTTTTTGATTTATTGATAACAGCCATTCTAACAGGTGTGAGATGATATTTCATTGTGGTTTTAATTTTCATTTCTCTGATGACTAGTGACATTGAGTATCTTTTTACATGTTTATTGGCCATCTGTATGTCTTCTTTGGAGAAATTGCTATTCAGGTCCTTTGCCTATTTTTTAATTGGAGTTTTGTGTGTGTGTGTGTGTGTGTGTGTTGAGTTGTGTGAGTTCTTTATAAAATTTAAACATTAACCCCTTATCAGATGTGTCATTGCCAAATACCTTCTCCCATTCAATAGGTTGTCTTTTCATTTTGTTGATGGTTTCCTTGGCTGTGTAAAAACTTTTTAGTTTGATGTAGTCCCTTTTTTTTTTTTTATTTTTGTTTGTTTCCCTGGCCTGAGGAGATATATCTGAAAAGAGATTACTAGTAGCAATAACAGCGAGTTTACTGCCTTTGTTTTCTTCCTGAAGTTTTATGGTTTGGGGTCCTACATTTAATTCTTTAACCCATTTTGAGTTTATTCTTGTATATGGTGTAAGAAAGTGGTTCAGTTTTTTATTTTTTTCAATATTATCTGTTCAGTTTTTCCGATACCATTTATTGAATAAATTGTCTTTACCCATTGTATATTCTTGCCTTCTTTGTCATAGAGTAAATGGCCATAGAGGCATGGGTTTATTTCTGGGCTCTCTGTGTGTTCCATTGATCTACATGCCTGTTTTCATGCCAGTACTGTACTGTTTTGATTACTATAGACTTGGAGTATAATTTGATACAGGTAGTGTGGTATCAACCTTCTTCTTTTTTCTCAAGAATGCTGTAGCTATTTGGAGTCTTGTGTGGTTCCATATAAATTTTAGGATTATTTGTTCTAGTTCTGTGAAAAATGCCATTGGTATTTTGATGGGGATTACATTGAACCTATGAGTTGCTTTGAGTAGTATGAATATTTTAACGATGTTAATCCTTCCTATCCATGAGCACGGTGTATGTTTTCATTTATTTGTATCTTCTTCAATTTTTTTTTTCAATGACTATAATTTTCTGAGCATAGGTATTTTCTCTCCAGTCTCACTCAGCCACAATCTTCTCTGATTTTCACTGCCAGAAGTTAAAGGAATCCTCTTCCTGGAAGTGGAACACTGATCTGGCTGTGGGGCTTCGACCCTTCATTCCTCAGGGTGGGCCTCCGCAGCAGAGATATCTCTCCTGATTTTTAACTGCCATACATGGGTGTAGGACTAGACTGCCTAGAGTCTCTGTCCCTCCTACCAGTTTTGAGGTAGCTTCTTCTATATAGTCTTAGTTATAGGACTTTTGTTTAACTAGTTTTCAAGAGGTTCTCAATGATAGTTGTTCTATAATTTAGTTGTAATTTTGGTATTAACGGCTGGTTACTCTTTTGTTGTTTTCCTTTTTCCCCATGTTATTGCAACAAATTTTCTGATTAATGTTTTTAAAGCAATGTATATACAACATATATATTAATATTTTAATATAATATGTGATAAATATCAAGTTCCATAGCTATAAATCCATCTCAGTTTGCCTATAATGACTTCTAGGAGCAAGGTTAGGTATGTTTTTCTTTTACTGCTTCTCCCAATACCAGCTCTAACTCTGAGAAACCCTAGCGTGATCTGAAAAATGACCAGCCATGAGCTGACATCCTTCTCACTGGCACTAATTTTTCATTATAGAAAAAAAATTAATTTGCATAAAGAACATAAGGTGAATACTTATTCAGTGAATGATATATAGATGCTATAATTCCTCATGCCCATGAAATTTCATTCTGCAATATGTTTCTCTCACTTCATTCATATTTACTAAAAAGTAAGGATTCACGTGTCATACCTTCCTTACTCACTTTACAATGGTTCTCATCTCTATAACTTCAATACCCACAGACATCTATGGAGTCCTTTTTAAATTGAATGTGTTTTGTTTTAGATAATTTTATATTTCCCTCAATGATTAAAGCTTTCATAGAGAAGAAAGGAAGTAAAACTGATGATGTTAGGTGATACCAACTTTTTATTTTCATCATGGTATTGTATTTTTCTTCCTGACTTTTTCTTCTGTTAAGAAAATGAATTCTTACCTTCCTCATTCTTCCTTCATAATCACTGTACATATAATATCCCCATGTTTCCCAACCGATGACAACTAGAGGCTTGTCTGTCAGCCTATTAAGAGCAAATGTAGCAGTATCTTTCCTTTATACTTTCATTATGTTTAGAGAAAAAATAAAATTTCCATTACTTTGTCAGAAATGGGAACTATTTTAATTTGACAAAAATACAACTTAGATTTCAAAGGGGGTTTATATTTCAACACTTCAAGTCATCTGACTTCTTTTCATGGAGAACTTGGAGGCAAGCTTTTTGTACAGATTCATTTGAGAATTCCTGCAGTTCATGTTCACATATGGTCATTCAGCCTTTGGAAGTTTGGTTAGTTTAAAATGTACTAGACTAGCTTTCTACTACCAGGTACGTGTACTTGTTTAACAGACTGAGATATATATCCACTTAGAAAACACAAAAATTTTTTTTTGAAAGAGGGTAATTTTTTAAAACTTGTGTTTTCATTTTAATTTATTGAGGTGTCAGGATTGCCAATCAAATCTAATGGAATTAGTAATAGCAACAGAAGGTTGGCCTGGATTATTTCATTTAAAGATAAATTTAGTGTTTTGTTTCTGATTATAAAAATAACATATTGACTGTATTTTGGAAATGTAGGAAAAAATAGAAATCATCACACTGCTAAATAGCCCTGACAGAATTTTTCCATGGTCTTAAAAATTTTATATCTCATAAGGAAGTAGAGTTTAATTTTGACACCTTTTCCCGTTTTTTTAGAGTTTAGTCATTTATACAGATTTTCTAGCTCTTCACTAAATTTTAGTAGTTTTTTTATCTTCTCAGGAACTCATCTTTTTATTGAACATTATATATTTTTATTTATTGCTATAATTATAATTAACTTATTTTTTATTTTTATTTGAAATATTTTTATATTTTCATATTGATTTGTGTATGGAAGATCTTCGATGCCAAGTTTTCCTTTTTCAAATGTATTAGTTTCTGCTTTATTTTATTACTTTTATTCATTTATTGTTGAATTTAATTTGGTTCTTAAGCCCCCACCCAAAGCTATTGAATTAAATACTAAGGTTATAAGTGTTATTCTTTCTTATTAAATAATGAAACAGTTCAGGGTTATTAATTCCCCCTAACCATGGATTCTTGCATTCTTTCAGTTTTGTTATGTAGCTTTTCACATGCTGTCTTTTTGTATATCAAATGTAATAGCAACTATATTTTCTTCTGTTATCTGGACCAGAATTCATATGGCCTCTGGGGTAGGAATCATTCCCTAATCACTAAGGTGCTCTATTCTGTCAGAATCTATCATACTGCTGAGTGAAGTAGTCAGAATTATAGGACTATCTCCTTTTAATTAGGGCTATCTCCTTCTTAAAACAGTGCTTCCCATAATTTCTCACATCATGGCAAACATAGACAATGATAGTATGTGTATAGCTCAATAGGGTAAATAATTGAAGCTGCTTTGAGCAGAAATACTTACTTAAGGAGCTTTGGGGTCCAGGACCTGCTCAGCTGCTCTTAGAGCTCTCAGAGACCTACGAGACCAGTATCCCTGATAAACCTAAACTTACCGTTGGCACATTAGTCGGGTATTTCTACTTTGAGAGACTGTCAAGACCGCTCGTCATACTTCATGTACTTGTTTACTTCAGTCAATGACAGAAATCCAAGCCTCCACATTTGACTGTTATTAACTACTTAAAAAAATTATTGAGGTTTGACATATACAATAAAAAAATTTTGTACAGTTTTATGAGTTTTGATCAATACCTACAGTTGCGCAGCTATCACCACAATGAAGACATAAAATAATTTTTCACTCCAAGAAATTCCCTTGTGCCCTTTTTTAGTCTACTCTTCCCTCATCTCCAAAACCCTAAGCAACTACTGGTACATTTTATGTACTTTATCATTTTGTATTTCTAAAATATTATATAAATAGAATCAGATATTATGCATTATTTTGAATCTGGTTTTTTCTTGTTAGCATAATGCAGTTGAGTTTCATCCATGTTGCATGTAACAGTATTTTGTTCTTTTCTCTTTACGGTTGAGTAGTGTTCTATTGTATGGATGTATCTCACTTTATGACCAGCTGAAGGACATTTGTGTTGTTTCCAAGTTTTAGTAATTAGGGATAAAGCTGCCATAATTATTTATGCACAGTTTTTTTTGAGTGAACATACTTTTCATTTCTCATAGATAAATGCAGAGAAAATAGTGTTGCTACCCAATTAACAGTGATTTAGTACATCCATGAATATTTTATTAATACAAATTCATTCTTAAATGAACTTTCACTATAGCACAGGACACTACTATGATGTTCTTGAAACTTACTTTCCAATTCTTCAAGCCTCCTAACTTTGCAACATGAAATTTCAGATCAATTTACTTTATTTTTAATAGAAAAAAATATTGAAACCTATAGACTCAGACTCTTTCATCTTCCCACCACAATCTAAAACTCTTTTATTACATTTGTGCCAATTTCCTCCTCTTTCCTTCCTGCTTAAAAGAAGTGGTTCTCTTTGTCTAACTTCACAAAAATTTTTATTACAAGGCGGTTTTTATTTCTCGAATACCTGTTTATATCCTATTTTACTTAAATTTGATTTCTACTCCCACTATCCAATTAAAACTTTCAGCAAAATCACAAATGTTCTTTGTGTTGTTAGATTAATGAATTTTTATTCTGTCTTCATAATCTCTTATGTATGTATCATTGACTACAATTTCCTTTTGTTCTATTTTAAAGCTCTTTATTACTAAAGCTGAACTATTTGATAGATTCAAATTTAATTATTTTGAGACGTATGGAGCAGTCCTAGAGTACAATGCAGTGTTTTCTGTTTTCAGTTTTAGTTTGACTCCCAAACTTTTAATTTTTAAAACTTTTAAACCTATAACAAATTTTCAAGAATAGTGAAAAGAACGCACATATACCCTTCACTTTGATTCTTCAGTGGATAACATTTTGCTAAATTTGAATTATTTTTCTTTCAACTGATCCTTCTTTATAAAGAGAGATCAATATTAATCTGTATACTTAAACATAATTTTTTTTCTGTATTATATCTTACAATTTTAATAATTTAAGCTTGTATGTTTAGGTTTTTAAGTCAACTTTCGTGTGAGGTGTGAGATAAGGATTAAGATTGTTTTTCTTACTAAGTTTTTCTTGCTTTAAATAGCCTTTCTTTTTTTAAGAGTAAATTCAGGCTCATTGAAAAATTGAGAGGAAGGTACAGAGATTTCTCATATACTCTCTGCCCCCACACATGCATAGCCTTCCCCATTATCAATAGCCTAGAGTAGTACATTTGTTATAATTCATAAATCTACACTGACATATTATCACTCAAAGATCATAGTTACATTGGGGTTCACTCTTGGTGTTTTACATTTTTTGGATTTAGACAAATGTCTAATGACTTATGTTCACCATTATAGTATCACACAGAGAATTTTCACTGCCCTAAATATTCTCTGTACTCTGCTTATTCATCCTTCTCTCCCCTGTAATCCCTGGCAAACACTGATCTTTTTATTGTCTCCATCATTTTGCCTTTTGATTGTGGTAGTAGCTACATGACTGTAAGTGCTGATTAAAAATGTCATATATTTGGAATCAGAGAGTATGTGGCCTATTCGGA
Source organism: Eonycteris spelaea (assembly GCA_003508835.1). NCBI lineage: Eukaryota > Metazoa > Chordata > Mammalia > Chiroptera > Pteropodidae > Eonycteris > Eonycteris spelaea. The sequence continues at coordinate 2,509,345 of PUFA01000024.1, read as the reverse complement.
TTGGCTTCTTTCACTTAATAATATACATTTAAGTTTCCTCCATGTCTTTTCATGGCTTGGCAGCTCATTCTTTTTAGTGCTGAATAATATTTCATTGTCTGAATGTACCAGAAGTTATTTATCTATTCTCCTACTGAAGGACATCTTGGACACTCCCAAGTTTTGACAATTTGAATAAAGCTGCTATAAACTTTGTGCGGTTTTTTTTGTGAACGTACATTTTTTACTCCTTTGGGTAAATACTAAGAAATGTAATTGCTGGAATGTATGGTGAGAATACGTTAAATTTTGTAAGCAACTACCAGACTACCTTCCAAAGTGACTGTACCATTTCGCATTCCCACCAGCAATGTATAAGTGTTGTCGTTCCATATGCACAGCAGCATTCGGTATTGTCAGTGTTCTGGGTGTTGGCTATTCTAATAGGTTAGTAGTGGTATCTCATTGTTGTTTTAGTTTGCATTTCTGTGATAACATATGATGTGGATTAACTTTTCGTATTTTCATTTGCCATCTATATATTCTTTTTAGTGAAGTATGTGCTCAGGTCTTTGGCCCACTTTCAAACTGGGTTATTTACTTGTTTATCATTGACTTTAAAGAGTTCTTCATATATTTTTGATAGCAGTCTTTTTATCAGATGTCTTTTGCAAATGTTTTCTCCTGGTCTGTGGCTTCTATTTTCATTCTCATGACATTATCTTTTGTACAGCCAAAATTTTAAATTTGAATGAAATTTAGCTTATCAAATTTTCTTTTATGAATTGTAACTGGTGTCCTATCTAAAAAGTAATCACCACCCAAGGTCATCTAGATTTCTGCTTTGTTTTCTTCTAGGAGTTTTATGTTTCACGTTTAGGTCTGTAATCCATTTTGAATTAATTTTTGTGAAAAGTGCAAAGTCTGTGTCTGAGTTTTTGTTTTTTTGTTTTTTGTTTTTTTTTTGTATGTGGAAATCCCATTCTTCTGGCACCATTTGTTGAAAAGACTGTCTTTTCTTCATTGTATGCCCTTTGCCCCTTTGTTAAAGATCAGTTGACTACATTTATGTAGCTCTATTTCTGGGCTCTCTATTCTGTACCATTGGTCTATGTGTTTATTCTTTTTCAGAGACCACACTGTCTTGATTACTTTATAGTCAGTCTTAAAGCGGGTAGTGTCAGTCTTCTAATTTTGTTCTCCTTCAATATTGTGTTGCCTTTTCTGGGTTTTTTCCTCTATATAAACTTTGACGTTAGTTTGTTGATATCCAAACAATGTCTTGCTGTGTTTTTTATTGGGCTTGCATTGAATCTATAAATTAATTTTGAATGAATTTACATTTCAACAGTATTGAGTCTTCCTGTCTGTAAATATCTCTCCTTTCATTTAGTTAATCTCTTATTTTGTTAATTAGTTTTGTAGTTTTTCTCATATAGATCATACAGTTCTCATACATTTTGTTAGATTTATACCTAAATATTGGGGGTTTTTTGCTAATAAAAATAGTATTGCATTGTATCTTAATACAAAAATAGTATTGCTGTTATGTAGGAAAGCGACTGACTGTATATTACTTTGTATTCTGCACCTTTGCTGTAATACTTTATTAGTTCCAAGGATTTCTTTGTCAATTCTTTTGAATTTTTTACATAGATGATTATGTCATCTGTGATTAAAAAGAGCTTATTTTTTTCCCTTCCAAATCAGTATATTTTTTATTCCTTTTTCTTATTATTACATTAGCTGGAACTTTTAGTACATTGTTGAAAAGGAGTGATGAGAGGAGATAATTCTTGCCTTATCCTGATCCTAGTAGGAAAGCTTTGAGTTTCTTACCATTAAGTATGATGGTAGTTATAGGATTTTTATAGATATTCTTTATCAAGCTGAGGAAATTTCCCTCTATTTCTAATTTCCTGAGTTCTTATGAATGAATGGTGTTGGATTTTATCAAATCCTTTCTGCATCTATTCATATGATCATGTTATTTTTCTTCTTTACTTGTTCATGTGATAGATTACATTTATTGATTTTCAAAAGCTTAACTAACCTTATATATCCGAGATAAATCTCACTTGGTCGTATATATAATTTTTTTGTACATTGTTAGAGTTCATTTGATAATACTTTTTTGAGAATTTTTGCATCTATGTTTATGAGATAATACTAATCTGTAGTTTTCTTTTCTTGTAATTTATTTGTCTGGTTTAGGTAACAGGGAAATGCTGACCTCATAGAATGAATTAAGAAGTATTCCCTCTGCTTCTATCGTCTAAAAGAGACTGTAAAGATTCAGTATAATTTTTTCCCTTAAATGTTTAGTGCAATTCATCAGTGAACCCATCTGGGCCTTGTGCTTTCTTTTTTTAAAGCTTATTAATGATTCAATTTCTTTAGTACATATAGAGGCCTATTTAGATTATGTTTTTCATCTTCTTTCTTCTTGTGTGAGTTTTCGCAGATCATGTCTTTCAAGGAGTCAGTTTATTTCATATAGGTTATCAAATTTATGGACATAGAGTGTTCATAGTATTCTTTTATTATCCTTTTAATGTTCATAGCATCTGCAGTCATGTATTATCTTTCATTTGTGATGTTAATAATTTGTGAGTCCCTTCTTTTTTTAACCCAGCTCAAGGCTTGTTCATTCATCTTTTCAAAGCACCAGCTTTTAGTTTGATTGATTTTTCTCTATTGATTTTCTATTTTTAATTCCATTAATTTCTACTCTAACTTTTATTATACTTTTTCTTTTGCTTACTTTCGATTTATTTTGTGCTTCTTTTTTTTAGTTTCTTAAGGTGAAAGCTTAGATTATTGATTTTTGATTTTTTTCTAATATATGCATTCACTGTGATAAAATTTCCTCTAAGCACTGCTTTCATTGCATCACACAAATTTAGATAGTGTTATTTTCATTTAGTTCAAAATATTTAAAAATGTATCTTGATTTCTTCTTTGACTTTAGTTTGATTTATTTTTGTGCATATGGATATCCAAGTTTTCTATCACCTGTAGAAAGATTTTTAAATTTATTTTCTTTTTTATGGTGACATCGGTTAATGAAATCCGATGTTTTAGCTGAACATTTTAACAGTAAGGCATATATATATTTTTACACTGTGTGTTCACCTCCCATAGTTAGATTTCTTTCTGTCACCACACATTTGAACCCTTAAACCCCTTCTATCTCCCCACTTCTCTTTCCCCCCTACCCTCTGGTAACCCTTACTGTCCATGTCCATGAGGAAGGATTTTTTTTACTCATCGAATCACCTTATTACCTTTGTTGAAAATCACTTGACCATATCAGTGTGAGTATATTTCTGAATTCTTTACTTTTTTCATTTTTCTATGAGTCTGTCTTAATGCCAATACTATAGTCTTGATTAATATAGTTTTATAATCTACATTAACTTCAATTTGCATATTATAAGTTTTCTGACCTTGCTGTCTTGTTTTTTTAAATAAAACTTTTATTTTAAATCAGTTATAAATGTACAGAATTATTGAGATCATACAGTGAGTTCCTATATATTTCATACTCAGTTTCTTATATTATTAACATCTGATATTAGTATGGTATTTTGTCACAATTAATGAAATAATATTAATATATAATGTATACTTTATTCAGATTTATTCAGTTTTCCCTGTCTTTTTTTCTGTTATATAGTTTCAACCAGGATACCACATTAGGTTTACTGGTCATGTTTCCTTAGGCTTTTCTTAGCTGTGACAGTTTCTCAGAATTTCTTTATTTTGACGACCTTGACAGCTTTGAGGATTACTAGTCAGGTGTTTAGTAGGATATGGTTGGGAACTGTCTGATGTTTTTCCCATGATTATATTGGACTGATATATTTTTAGGAGGAAAACAGTGGTGAAGTGCTATTTTCATCACATGAAAATTATATATATCAAGGATATATAATAGTAATATGACTTTTCATTACAGATGTTAACTTTGATCACCTGGCTCAAATTATGTTCCCCATTCTTAAGAGCAGAGTATTTACATAAATATTTGAAATTTTTCTACACAGGAGATCCTTCCTCATTTATTTATTTATGAAATCATTTATTTATATCAGTATGAACTCATGAATATTTATTTTATACTTTGGATAATAACCAAATACTCCATCTTTATTGTTGCTCAAATTGTTCCAGCTTCAGCCATTGTGAACTCTTTCAGTTGGTTTTCTACCCTTTGACACACTCCATATTAAGAGATTCTTTTTTTTTACTTTCTTTTAAAATTATTTATTTTTTATTAACTTTTTTAAAAGTATAGTTGGCAAACAATATTATATTAGTTTCAGGTATACAAAAGTGATTTAACATTTTTATACCTTACAACGTAATTATCACACTAAGTCCAGTAACCATCTGTCACCATACAAAGCTATTATAATAGTCCTTACTTCCTTTCACTGTAAGAAGCTCCAGGATCATCTTATAGATTTTTTGGCCCTATCCTAAAGTTAATTATTTCTCTAAGCAGCCCAGGTTCCTTTTATTGGAAAACAGTATTAGAAATCAAGATCTAGGTGCTAAGTGTGCCATAATGGTGTTACTGCTTCAAGGCCATCTCAGCTTATAGGGCAAGGAGATACTGTGTGTATACACATATCTACAAATATTTCTGTACTAACATTTTGTGTCTTTATTAAGCTAAATATGAGTTCATAAATCGATGTCTACAACTCTAATTATTGCCACACACTTTATTATAGCCTCTTCCCTTGCTACCTGTAATTTCTCATTCCAACAATGAGAAAACTAACTACTCTTGTCTGCCACCCTTTTACATATTCATTCAATTTTAGGATAAATGTATTTTAGAATTGTTAACCTGTACTCCTAGGCAAACAACTTTTTCAACTACATACAGTGCTTACATACAGTTTCTTACAGACTTCACTCATTTCTAAAGTTAGTAAAGTCAGCACTTTTCTCCCTCATCCCATTTAATAAGGTTGTTTCACACATGTGAAACAGTTAGATTGCTTTGTCACATTCTGCATTCCATCCTGGAGACCTAAAACCTCCTATTTAAAAAAAAATTATACATTAAATTTCACTCTTTGTGTTACAAAGCTCCATTGGTTTGGACAAATGTATCGTGCCATCTATCCATCATTATAGTATCATACAGACTAATTTCATTACCCTAAAATCATCCCCTGACCGCCACCTATTAAATTCTTCCTCCTGGTAAGCTGATAAGTGTATCAGTTTTCTCTCTATAGTTTTGTCTTTACTAGACATTATATAGTTGGATTCATGCAGTGTATAGCCTTTTTCAGACTGGCTTCTTTTACTTAGCAGTAAAGATTCATCTATGTCTTTGTATGGCTTGGGAGCTCACTTCTTTTTTTTATCACTGGATAGTATTCCATTGCATAAATGTATCACATGTATTTAACCATTTACTTATTAAAGGCCACCTTGGTTGTTTTCAGTTTGGAACGATTAGAAATAAACCTAGTATTCATGTTCACAGGTATGTTTTAGTGGATATGTTTTTAAATCAGCCAGGTAGCTATCCAGGAGTGTGATTGCTAAATCATATAGTAATTCTATATTTAGCTTATAAGGAACTGCCAAACACTCTTCCAATGGAGCTGTACCATTTTGCATTTCTATAGGCAATGAATAAGAGTTCTGTATTCTAACCAGCAATTGGTATTTTTAGATTTTTGGATTTTAACCACTGTTACAGGCCTCTTGTGGTATTTGCATTTTCCTAAAGACAAATTGTGTTGAGCATGTTTCAAATGTTTATTTGCCACCTGTGTATCTTCTTTGGTAAGTATCTGTTCATATCTCTTGTTCATTATTTAATTGCTTGTCTTCTTATTATTGAATTTTAAGAGTTCTTTGAATATTTTTGAAACAATTTCCTTATCAGCTTTATGTGTTTTGCAAATATTTTCTCTCCCTGAAGTTCGTCTTTTTTCGTTTGTTTGTTTTAATACTAACAGTGTATTTCTCAGAGCAGAAGTTTTAATTTTAATGAAGTCTAATTTATCATTTTTTTCTTTTATGATTCATAATTTTGATACTGTATCTATGAACTCATCACCAAACCCAAGGTCACATAGATTTTCTTGTATATTTTCTTTTAGTAGGTTTTATTGTTGTTGTTTTTAGATTTTTAATTTTACAATTAAGTATATAATCAATTGTAAGTTAGTTTTAGCATAAGGTATAAGCTCTGTGCTTACATTTATTTCATTTGCATATGGATGTCTAATTCTTTTAACATTATTTGTTAAAAAGTTTATCATTTCTTTTAAGTTAAAAAATCAATTGGCTATATAGAGCATCTATTTCTAAGTCCTATATCCCAAATATTACTCTATAAAATCTATTTTTTATCATTCTATGTTACTTATTTTATCTTGTAGTAAGCCTTGAAGTAGATTACTGTTATTGTTTTTCTTCTTTAGTATTTTATTGACTATTCTAGGGTTTTTTTTTTCCACCTTTCTATATAAAATTTAGAATCGGTTCATTGATATCGACCAGATAGCTTCCTGAGTTTTTCACGGAGATTTCAATGAACGCATAGACCAAGTGAGGAAGAACTGACATCTTAACAATATTAAATCTTCTAATCCATAAAAATGGAATATCATTCCATTTTTCAGATCTTTGATTTCTTTCATCAGTGTTTTTTAGTTTTACACATACAAACCCTATACATAATTTTTTGTTTTGTATCTAAATATGGTATTTTTATGCTGTTGTAAATGTATTGTTTTATAACTTCTAATTCCAATTGTTCATTGTTGATATATAACAATGTAATTGTTTTATATATTTATCTTATATCCTATAAAATTGCTATACTTACTTATTAGTTGCCAGGTTTTTTTTTTTTTAAGGGTCTTTGGGGTTTTCTACATAAATGATGTCATCAGTTTATTTCTTCCTTTACAATCTATATACCTTTTATTTCTTTTTCTTGTCTTATTGAACTAGTTAAAAATTTCAGTATAATGTTGAATAGGTATGGCATGATAAGACATTGTTGCTTTGTTTCTAATCTTAGGGAGAAAAGTGTCTAGTCTTTTACCATTAAGTGTGATACTAGTTGTTTTATAAATGTTCTTTATCGAATTGAAGAAGTTTACTAAGCATAGTATCATTTTTGTTGAATTACATCAGTTAAAGCAATAATAGAACTCACGACATAAACAGAAAAACGAATAGCTAAGGATGAGAAGAGTTGCAAAAAAATATGCTGCCATCTTTAATTTGACATAGTTTGCCCTGAACCACAAATCATTTATATTTCTACCAAATGGAAAGGAAACTCACTTCCTCTAAATCTCACAAATTATTCTTCTATTGCAATATTATCTCAAAGTCTAATATTCTATTTTTCTAAATCAAGTCTAGGCGTATGTTAGGCTTCTTGCATGCAGTTCTTCATGTATGGTTTCTCTCCATCTTAACCTATGGACAAGCTATGAGTTATGTGTTCTTAACACAACACATAATGGTGAGATAGGCATATGATAAAAGAAGTAGACATTCCTGTTTAAAAATGGGTAAAACAGAGGCATAAGGCAATCTCTGATCCATAGCAATTTTGAAATCTAGTCAAGCATGTGTTACCATTAAAAAAAAAATAGAGCCCAGTACTGCTTTATAAAAATGATTCTCTGTGCCTATTAATATCTTCCTCTGAGCTCTTAGTTTTGACATTGAATTCACACTTTATATCTATAAGAAATAACCTATGTTTATTGCTGGGTAGTTTTCTCAGACATTTTTTTCCCCTACCATTAGAAAATTAGGAGTCCAATTGCCTTTTTATTCAGCAATATCATCCTTTTTCAATACAAGTGGTGTAATTCTTTTAAAAGCTTTATAAACTTTACATGTATCAATTTATCATTGATTCATCCCAACAAACAACACTCACCCATAAATATCTTTAAAATAGGTTCTTCTGTACCTTAGGCACTCTGTGAGGCTAAGACAATGCTTTCAAAAAGCTCAGAAGCCCAATATTTAAAAAGGGTGGATCTATAGTGTTTGCCTAAGAAGGCTTTTTGTCTTTAGAAGTCATTTTGTCTACCTGAAAGGGTCAATGAAACACCATTTTAAGTCTTTCTGAGGTCTTTAAAAAGGTTTTAAACTTTCACCCTTGACTTCATTTTTACTCTCAGACCATACTTTACTTAACAGGGACCTGAATTTGATCTTTTCTCTGAGGCCATTTCTTTCTTTTAGCAAGTTTTGGTCTTTTTTATTTTTTATTTTTTTGCTTAGAAACACTATCCTGAACTCTTAGTATTTCTTCCAATTATGCTGGAAACCTTAAAGATATCTTCTTTAGTTTGTCTCTCTTTCATTTTCTTGTATATGGCTAAAAGAATTTGTGCCTGCAAATCTCTTTTGCAAGATTTTTGAAATTATTAGGTTGTTTTTCTATTTTCCATATTGCTGCAGGCAACAGTTTTGCTAACTATTCTGTCTGTATATAACTCAGCTGCCCTTTTCATTGGCCTCCAATAACATTTTCTTATGTCCTTGAAGCCCTAATAGTCTCCCTAAGGCCATTCAGGGTTTCACCAATAGCTTCTTCCATCTCATTCCTATGACCCAGTCCCAGCCAATGCTACATGTTTTACTATTCTTTTGTTATCACATCTCACTTCCAGGTACCAAATTCTGTCCCAGTTATCTATTGCTATATAACAAATTACCTTAAAACTTGGAAGCTTACAGCAGGAAATACTTTATTATATTTCATGATTTTTTGTGAGTTAATAATTTGTGCAGGGCTTGTCTGGCTCATACTTTTACATAATTCAATAATGCCACTTGGTAGTACTCAGGCTGTGGATAAGATGGTCTGGAGGGTCAGGATGGCTTCACGCACATTTCTGGTGCCTAAGCAGGGGTGGCTAGATAGCTCAACTCATCTGGGATTTTTGAACACAACACCTATCTTTCTGGCCTTTTTGGCATGGAGGTCTCAGGGTAGAAAGGCTGTTTACATAAGCAGCAGCTCAAGGCTCACAGAGAGAGTATTCTAAGAGACAAGAAGTTCAAGATGGGGTCTTTGAAGGCCCTGGAATAAAAACTAACTTGGGCGTATTTCCATTATATTCTATTGGTCAAAACAGTCACAAGTACTAGGTCAGCAATCATGGAGTCATTTCTCCATCGAATAGTCTCAAAGAATTTTGGGGCATTTCAAATCTGCATAGTTCTATTTTCAATGAACAATGACAAACTGAGACTCTTAGGTTTGGACATTTTTTAGGAAATGATGACTAATATTAGAAAAAAAAAACTCTTGTTAAGAATTAAACTGTACCCTAAAAATGATCTAGTCTATTTAGATCATGCTCTTATCACCGAGGAATCGGAGGCTTCTAATTAAATATCAATTCTATAATTTATTAGTTTTATAATCTCAGGTGAGCATCTTGATTTCCTCAATTGTAAAATGGTCTTCGTGTATGTGTGTGTGTGTGTGTGTGTGTGTGTGTGTGTGTGTGTGAGATACATATGATATCCACATATGTTCTAAACTGGGTCACTTGGGGAAGTGCTACAAGTGAAGTGACTGTATCTTCTTGGTAAAAATGCTAAAACTGAGGTTATCTTTGGTAAATAAACCATTTGCCTTTCTACCAGAACTAGGTATTTCAATGAACATTTAAAATTACAAAATGTGAAATAGAGACAAGGTAATGATATTACTTCAGTTGCTTTGGGGGATATTTTTTACATCCTGTATTTAAACACTTCTAGCACTGGTTTTAAATCTCCTTGAATCACCTTCAGTATTTAACAATGCTAAACATATGATGCTTTTCATTAATTATAAAACTGGAATGACATATTTTAAGATAATTTCTTCTTATTCTATTCCTAGAATTTTGAAGAGAGTTGATCATTGTCCACCTTTGCATAGTAAATTTTGCCACCTGTTACAGCCACGCTTGTGTCTTTTTAGTTGGACCTTTTCAAAACTAAGTAGTATTAGGTTCTCCATGTTCCATGTTTCATGTTGGTGACAGTTCATTATAGTAACTCCTTATGACTTTAAATTCTAATCTCAGGGCAGTTTTCAAACTGATCATCCATAAAATAGAGATATCCTTTTTCTTGTATACAATGAAAATCTTTAGCTTAGCATATGCAAAGTGAAACCATTTTAAAGCACACTATTTCAGAATGGTTTATCTTAGACAATTTCAATATTCATCCCAATTTGCCAGCCCAATATATTATGACTAACTCTTCAGCTTTATGTCTCATGAATTCTTGTCTAATTCTAGATCTTGTTACTGATTGCTGGTCTTGCTTTTTAATTCTGATTAAAAAAAAAAACTACAATAAAAAACCCACAGCATTTGAGCAGCACTATCCTCGTTAATCCTGGAGTGGTAGAAACCTAGAAGAAAGTCTGAAATTGAATTTTCTCTAAGTAAAACTGACCTTCAAAGACAGGGAATTTCTTCTTTGTAAGAACTGAAGGTTCCAGATAGGAGCTCAGTCATTGGCTGGAGCTCAGTTATGAGAAAACCAAGAACAATGTCAGATCATTCCTAGCAACACTTTTGACTCAATCAGCCATTCAGGAGTAATGACTAATCCATAACTCTTTATATTCTCATGTTGCATGTTCAGGATTGGGTTTTGGTTTGGATTGTAGAGAGCGTTATCATATGAAAAAAGAAGGGTGAGTTAGCAGGTTGGAAAGAGTTAGGTTCAAGTCCAGAGCAAGGAATATATCAGAGTGCTTAGTCAATGTTTGTGCATGGATGGAGGAGTCTCACTGAGGTAGTATTAATGGAAACTCAGGGAATGCTATTATGTTCAAGGTCAAAATATGCACATAGATGATATAGCAAAACTGCTTCAAGATAATATTTTAAAATCAGAACATAAACCTTATCCTTTCAGAGTTTGGTACATTATGTCATTTTAAATTTAATGCTGTAGTAGTTGAACATCCTTTGGATTTTGCATAGAAGTATTATTTAATTTAGTGCATATTTCCTCTAATTTTTTAGTGGGCTTTTATCTTGCTGTAGATATCAAATATCTTCTTGCAAATTACTACTAAAGTATCAGTGATGCTTGATTAAGTGACATCAATCTGAGTGGAAGAAGTGCCAGCTTGCACAGTGTCAACAATAGACTTAATTATGTTGTAAATTGTGAGTTTCCACTATTGTATTAAGGGTGAGAATTACAAGCACTCTCTTTTCCTCTTTTTTTTTTTAAAATATGTCATTGCATTTTTTTTTTAAAGAAACAATAATTAAAGAACTACACAGTACATGGTTTTATGGCTATATTTAGTAGAGAGTTATTTGTTTTGACAAATTCTTTACTAATAATTCTGATTATAAGAATCAATTATTTAACAGTGATTGTAATAATCATATGACAGAAAGTTCATTGTTTTCATTTTGTTGAGATTGCATTATAGGGAAAGACTTTTTCTCAATTTCCTTGTCTTTCGATTCTTTTATGTCTGTAATAAATTTGTATATAGCTGTATTTTTGTCATATAAGTTATTTAACAATGATAAAATAAAAATTCAAAGTCTTCAAAAGTTTTTAAAATAACATTTTAAAAATTCTAGCTGGCAATCTTTGATATTAATAACAACCCAGAACAATAGTGTTTGTTGAGTGGATCCTTTAATTGTAAAATAAATATATTTTATTCTTTAAAATATAATGCCACTTAACATTTAGTTCTGAGACAAGAAAGCAAATGTAATACTGCCATTTGCAACAACATGGATAGACCTTGAAATAATCATATAAGCAAAATAAGCCACACAGAAAAAGTTGAAAATCACATGATATCACTTATATGTGGGATATAAGCCTAAAAGCAACAAATGAACAGGACAAACAAACAGAGACTCATGGACATGGACTATAGACTAGTGATTACCAGAGAGTAGGGAGTGGGTGAGAAGAGGGGAGGTAGACAGGGTAAAGGGAGTCAAATATAGAGGGGTAGGGAGAGAGTGAAATGAATAAAGGGGATTAAATATATGGTAGCTGAAGGAAACTGGACTTTGGGTGGTAAACACACAATAGAATATACAGATGTCAATAATAATGTACACCTGAAAATTATCTAATTATATTAACCAATGTTACCCCAATAAACTTAATTTAAAAAAAAGAAAGCAAATGTTATTGAGGTAACAATCCTTCCCTCATTGAAATTTATATTATAGTTGAATTATTGCCACTTATAGAGATGTTTGTGCTTATAACACATTAAAAAAATTTAAAAGCCAAAAATATTACTTTTAACCACATTTAGATCCATCATGCCTTAACTTGACCAACTAGTCTTCCAATCACCTTTCAGCCGTTACTTTTCTTTGAAGGCTGTCTTAAAATGCCTCAAAATAAGAAATCCTTACTTTTAACTTTTCTTTCGGTAATTGTATCATAGGTTGAGATGTTTTACATTTCAGATACATTTTGAATTACAAATTTAATTAAGCAATCAGATTTATTAATTATGTAAATTCAACTGAAGTTATTAGTTATTGTATGCCTCAATAATATTTTAGATTATATGTTGGCTTTCTTGCCCAAATTGTTGGATTTTATCTACTCTTTTTCCTTAATGAACTTTATTGTTTATATTCTTACGTAATATTTGTATTTTTATTTAACCTGTTTTTATTCATTTTTTCATTATTATGACAAATATATGCTTAATATGCTTTGAAAAATGGCCTTTATTTGCTCAATTTTAATTTTGCCCATTACATCACTCATACTGTTGAATTAATGCTACCATTTTATAATTTATTAAAAGATTATCTGTGCAAAATTAATTCTGAAATTAAGATGGCCTTTGGATTAGAGCAGTCACAGTATTGGAAAAGGGCACAAGGAGAAAAAGGACCATTTACCTTCTCAACTACTGATGTCACCTATGGGACTTTGGACATTTTATTTATTATGTCTCAGGTCCAGTGGAAACTAAAACTTATCTGTTTGAAAGCAAGAAACTCCCCTGAGCTACATTCTTGTTTTAAGATCTCAGATTTCCTAATTGTTGATTTTTTCCCTTGGTTTGGAGCATGATGTTTGGAGCAATAAACATTTTCAACGTTTATTAATAGATTAATGATCATGCCTACAAGCCTCTTGGTAGCTAATATTTAATTTAAAAATTTTGGTCATTAACCTCTATTGAGTCCTACCCTACTTTTATGCTCATTGAATGTTTATATAACGTCTGTTATAAAATGTTTGAAATATGTGGTCAGGAATCATTCCAATGAAGGAGCCAAGTGTGAGTAAATGTGAGCAGATGGTTAAAGCAATACAAGGAGAAGAGTGTATGAGATACATTATTGAATGGAGAGGTATGAAAGCATGTTAGCTCAATGACAGTGTCAGAAAAAGAATTACCTTAAATTGGGATTAATTGTCTCAATCCTTAATCTGGTTGCTTAGTTGTTTGGTAAGGAAGATGGGGAGATGCAGGAGATAATAATTTCCTCCAGGAATAGATGTGATTCTTTCCCAGAATATTAAGGATCAGCTTCTATTCCATTGTACAGGTAATATTTTAAAATAGTTGATAAATTAATAATTTAGTTTTGGCCATTGTGGAACATAGTGCCAAAAACTATAGCTTCATAGGGAACCACTGACGGTATCCTTGTATGTAATCTCCCACTAACAGTACTCTAGGATTGTGAACATTTTAAGAGAGTCTCATGAATATCTATAAATCATTAATTTTTCTCTATTAGGTTTTTATGTGTTCATATGTTAATTAATATGTTCAATGTTAATTAATAAAAGGATATAAAATAGGTCTAGCACTGATATCTGATGTATTTTGCATAAATACATCAATTACAATTTACGTTATGTTTACATATAATATTTTGCTTAGATAGTGAATCTCAGTGAAATGCATATCGTGAGTGGATAGTTACATTCAACAAAATTTTACAATTCTTTAATTAGTCTCAAGAGTCTTGTATAGAAATGAAACCTTAAAGTTTTGGAGATCAGACAAAGAACACATCACACACACAAAAAAAATTATACAAAAATGGTGTGAATGAGTGAGATCTTAACCTGGAAAATAAGAATGAAATGATATTCCAAGGAAGGAGGAATCACTTGTGTCAGGCTTGGAAATGAGAGAGCTCAGTGTGGTCAGGGTATGTTGCATTATAAGTTGCAGAAAGGAAAAGAGACAGATTATGGGACAGGAAATTGCGGTTAAGTCTTCAGCAACACTAATTAGGAAATGTCAACGATCCATTGCTAGTTTGTCCTTGTTTTAAAAAAGACAAAAAGAAAAAAAATTGTGTACCTTGTCTTCAATATAATCTTATATTGAGATAGTATATATTTGATATTTATATACCTTACCTGAAATACAATTTCCAGTCAATAGATTGATAGCACATTTACTAATTTTCACATTTTCTATGTGGGAGTTGAAATATTTTATTGATGGATATATTGCTTATGCAATTGAGATGAATGAATTTGTGCTTTTTGTTTATATATGAGCCAAGAAATCTTTTTAAACATAAATTTGGGAAGTTTTTAATATACTTTTAGTATCATATCCTCAGAGCAACTGCATCAATAGAAATCATGTATAATTATTAGATGAGAGCAACACTATGCACTATTTTAGTCTATTGGCTTTCATGAAATTAAAATTACTGGTATTATTTTCACATTTCACATATTTTTACTTCTGAATTTATCTGTTGACTTATGAAAAAAAAGTGATCATGTTAAGCAAATTTGTGGCTCAATTTTTTTCAAAGAACCCTACAATATTAGATTTTCACCACCTCTTACCAACCAAATGTAAACCAATCAATATTCAAACATTTTTTCTCCCAACAAAAGGTTTTTAAATAAATATTCTAGTTGAATATTCATATTATATTAGTTGGTATCATAATTCTTTTAAGTTAGGGCTGTATCCTGAAGTCAAATCTTTACTCTAAAATCTACTCTAAAATTATGCAAATAAAAAAGATAGTAAATAATATTACCTATTGCCCATGGCTTGTCATGACTAAAAAACATACATGCTGAAAACTACAATTTTACAGAGTGAGTAAATAAGCAATAAAAATAACTGGAAGCAAACTCTGGACCTTTCAAGAAAGTAGAAAATCAACAAAAATAGAAGAGAATGCAAAATAGTGAAGAGAGATACTATTAGGGAAAGAAAAATCAAATCACATTAAGTGGGTTTAATCTTGGTAGAAGAAAGTTCTAATCCCTGTGGGGAAATATTGTGAAGATTTTTGGCTACAGGTGGATTGAATTAAAGAAAGGGGCTTAGAAAGTGTATGAGACCAGAGGGGGTGGCAGTCTTGGAAAGATACAACCTATAAGAACAAAGGCAGCAGTGCAGAAGTGGAGGTATCAATTACAGGCTTGGCAATGAAAAAGAGAAAACATTTGAAGATAAGGAGCTCAGAGAAAACAAGGAAATGCTCCAAAATGAATTAGAATAATTGCAAATAAAAAAACTATGAAATTAAAAAAAACATATCAGAATGATATAAATAAGAGCTGACTGAACTAAGAAAATCATTGAAGAAAAAGACAAATTTGTACCAGTAATAAAGATTAATTACAAGTGTCCAAAGAAGTAGATATGTTTGATAATACTAAAAGATACAGAAAATAAGAATGTAAAAGGCCAGAAGAATAAAAATAATGAAGATGGGAAAAGATCAGAGATAAAAAATATTAATATAATTGGAGTCCAAGAAGAACAAAAGCAAAACAATGGAACAGAACTAATATTTAAAATGACAATCCAAAAACTTTCCTGAAATAAAAGAAGGCTTGATTATACACATTGAAAAAGCCTTCCATATGCTGTCAAAAATTTACTTTGAAATATATTCTAGTAAAAATGTTGGACTTTAAAGAGAGAAAAAATTGCTTCGGGCTTTCAGATTTTAAAAAAGCCACTTAAAAAGGAAAGAAAACTAACTTGGCATCAGAATTCTTGATGACAACATATAAATCATGACAATGTAGAGTAATGTTTTCGGGAAACCCAAGGATAGAATGACAAGAATTTTATATTCGCTCAAGTTATATTCTAAGAATTAGGCTAAAGCAAAATAGTTTCACACTGTAAGAATTCAAAAGAATATTATACTCCTCAAGCCCTTCTCAGGGAATCTACTATAAAACAAACTTTCATTTAACCTCTAAATGCTAGGGAGATTTTTGATAAATAGACTTATGAGAATTGAAAACATTTAGATGGATATAAGTATGGAAGAAGAGCATTTAATTTTTAAATGTGTTTGACAAAGTAGAAATGAACACCTAAAAGAAAATAAGAAAGGGAGAAAAGGTCAAATATGAAAAGCTCATGAAATGTGTAATTCACATTTTGGAGCCAAAAATTATTTCAGGTGAGAAACCAAATGTGAAAAGCTTAACTAAGAAAAAGAACTAAGTAGAATATACAAAAGTATTAGTTTAAGGGTAGTCATTAGGAAAAAACAAATATTCCTATTTAAAGAGTGCAAAAATCAAAAATCAAAAAACAATGAAAAACACAACAAATTTAATACAGTTAAGTGTACATATATAAACATCTATTTATCATCTATCATCTATCTGTCTCTATCTGATAGACCTGAAACAAAATATGTCAGTTCTATTAGTATATGTAAATGACATTAATCACATTTTAAAAAGATTTTTAGGTTGGTTTACAAGGCAAAACCTAACTATTCTATGTGCAAGTTACATATTTGAAACAAAGTGTCTCAGGAAGACTAAAAATTAATATTAGTAAAACTTTACCATTTGTATTAGACACTTTTGTGCTCTCTTTTTACCCCTTGTAGGTCCTCTTCTAACTCAAAATAATTCTGTGGCTATCAGTTCCAAGTAGACTTTGCAGCTGTATGAGCTTGAAAGTGCCTCACTTCAAACCTATGCCACCTACTTCACTTTCAGAACAAAAGATTCTGTGACACCATTGAAAGGAACTACATAAGATAACCTGCTTAACAATCATGAATAACCCAGAAGTGTAGGAAATTAACATCAGTGGAACCACCCTTTAATGAGGAAGAGTGGGTGCTTATGAATAAATGATTCTCTTTTATCCACTGGGTGGAGAGTTAGTTATTAGCTGCATTTTATAAGGCTTCCCAGACAGTCCTGCAGGGTTGAAAACCAGTTATTTGTTACTGTAGCCAATTTGATAAACCAGTCTAATTTGATTATATTCTTTTGCTTCCTTCTTCATTTTCCTCTACTTCACCCTCCCTTCAGCTCTTTGGGAATGTTTGCCTCAGGCTATTTTGGTCTAAGACACCAGTTAAATTCAAGCAAAAAGAAAACAAAACAAGAATTATATCTTGGTATCTAACGACCTTGAGCTCAAGTCTTGAAGCATTAAACAAGGCTAAAGTATGAAAGAACTTTTACAAAACTACAAGCTACAATTCATATTACATACATAACCACTATGGACATATATGTGACAAATAACTCAGCCACTATGTAAAATGCAAAGAGAGACACTTTAACAATATCAGTCTTTATAGGCCCCACTTGCAGTCCATTTTTATGTAAAAAAATACATAAGCCTGCAGAAGACAAAGTACGAAATTAATGTAATTAATTTTACGAATATATGTTAAAGTTGGAAATCTGAAAACTGAGAAAACACCATCTTTTCAAGTGCACAAGAATCTTACTGTATGCCAACTCATTTCAAACAAAACAAACACACCAAAATCCATAGAAGAAAAATACGAACACCATTCTGTGGTCAAATGCAGTAAAAAAAAAAATAAAGGAATTTTTTGACAACAATTTTAAAAGGCCCTTCTTATCTAGAACACAATACTCTATAAAATAGTTCTTGGATCAAAGGGGAAACACAAACGTCCAAAAATAATGATAAATAAAACACTACATAACAAATTCTCTGGGATACCATTAAGCGATGATCAGAGGAATTAAATAATTAGGTCAATAAAAATGAAAGTAAAGGACTTCCAGTTTCTCATTCTGCATATAAGGAGCTTGAAGGTCACCACTCTGTCCCACAACAACTACAAAACTGAACAGAATGAAAATCAACAACTCTTTATAAATCTAAGACAGAAAACCATTGTCCCCAAGATTAGATTAGAGAGACAGGTGAATGCAGGGAGTCATGGTTTACCGAATAGAGCCTTAGAGCAGAAATCTTTACAGAAACCTGGACCAGGTTAGGAAATCTGATGAATTGCTGTAGGCTCAGCATGCGCAACTTTGCTTGTTAAAGGTAGGTGTGTGTTTGTGGGGGGTGTCTCCACATTATTGTGCAAATACCTTCAGGAGCTAGACTGAGTTCAAAAGTAAATGTGAAAATTTTCTTCATGCTTCTGGCAGGGGGAGGGGAAAAAAGAACCACTTTGAGATAAAACAGAGCACTCTGTTCTTCTTAACAAAGGCTGCCCTTAGGGGAAATGGTTAACCAGAACCCAAACTTCTGGGGTCTTATTGGAGCTTAAGCTTAACTGACAGGGGGAAAGGAGATGACCAAGTCCAGCCTCTTCTAGTCCTTCCACATTTGAGAAGGGAGATACCCAACTCCAGCCCACTCTAACCATCCTGTACCATCTAATGTGGGTCAAGGAGAGGAAACAAGAACTGGGAAACACTTGTGAATTTCACAGTCCGGAGGCATAAGAAGTGAAGGTAAAAGAAAAACATTCATGTTTCTTATTCTTAACTAATTTAACAGATAATGGTTTATTCAAAATAATAATAGCAACAATATATTTGATTATGTATATTTGCATATATATTATTTCTCTCCCTCTTTCTGTCTATAAATATATGACGGAAGGGCCTTAGCTAGGGACTCGAATGGCTGAGGATGATGACTCAAAGGCTAGGCACTGCAATCATTTCGGTGCTTTCTTACTCACATGTTTATTGTTTGGGCTGAGATGACTCAAAGGCTGGACTCACCGGGACTATTGATCAGGCTACCTATGTGTGGTCTCTTTATTTGGTTTGGGCTTCTCAGAACATAGTGAGGGAATGTATCCTGAGAAAGAGCATCTGGAGCACTAGCTTCTCATGAGACAGAGGGCTTTTTTGGACCTACCCTTATAAGTCACACGACTTCACTTTTGCTGTATCCTATTTGTTTCAATTGAGTCACTAAGTCTGGGCCAAATTCAAGGATGGGGGATTCAACTCTACCTGTTGATGGGAGGTGACAAGGTCACATTATACAGGGCATTTGGGATGGGAGATAGTGAGGTTCCTGGAAAATACGTCAGTCACATTTAGCACCTTATTTAATGGGGAGATACTAGAGGCATACCTGCTAAAGTCAAGGCAAGGTGCTCACCATCTTTACTGCTATTTAACAGTGTATTGTTTTAAACTATGTAATTAGAACGGAGAAACCAATTAAAGGCACCATATGAATTAGAAAGGACTATCTGTATGTCTGAAAGGGAGGGAGAGGGGGAGAGGGAGAGAGGAGAGAGGAGGAGGGAAGGGGGAGGGAGAGAGAGAGAGAGAGAGAGAGAGAGAGAGAGAGAGAGAAGAGAGTGGGAGGAAAGGAGAGAGGTGAAATAAATATAGCACAGAATTAAGATGGAGGGTTCATCGGCCTGTTATTTATTGACAACTCAAGACATGGAGAACATCGTATTAGGCTTTCAGAGTCTGTATTAAAAACAGACAAGCTTGGTCTCTGCCTGGGAGGTACCTATGATCCAATAATATATACAACTAGATCAAATATACAATCGATAAAGCAATATCATTACAACTTATAAAACGCCTTCTTGCAGGAAGTCAAAGCATGGTTATGTTGGCAAATTAAGGATGGATGACCCTAATATAAAAATTTTCTAAGAGGAGGTGGAGCATGAAGAAATTCGTGACAGCATAAACAAGTTGGCACACAGGAGCAGGGAGAAACCTGAGGTGTGAGGATCAGCTTGGGCAAAATGTGGCTGTTTATGTGAAGAGGCCTGGGTTGCAGGGCTCATGAACATGTGAAAGAATATTTTAAACAATTGCATACACTTCAGTTTGGGGTGAGAGATTGAGGAGGGGAAAGGGATACATGTGGAATATCAGTTCCCTCCATCTCAGTTGTTACACTGTTCAAAAGTCTATAGAGTTTTGTAATTGAAAGTGTATAATAGAAGTAATAATAATAATAACAATAATGGTAGAGTTAACCTTTATTAAGCCCTGCTATATACTAAGCATTGTGCTAAGTAAGAAACGCTAGGCTCAGCATCTCTAGTGTTATTTTCTGCTGCACAGTTTCTTCTCTCAAAATTTATATGGGCTCTCTGCTGTCACAGAAGCCTGAGTAGAGAGCACTCAGGAGGCTGTGATCTCCCTCCCAGTCAGTGATAAGTCGGGGGCAGACTGTGGCCTACCTCCCATCTGTGTTCGAAGTCCAAAGAGGAGCAGAGAGCTCAGGAGGTATTATTGTACATGCCCTTTTCATTAGCATTCAGTTTTGCTCTGTTGCTTATGATGAGATAGGACAAGCATTTTCAGGGTGCTCCATTAAATTTCTTCCTAACGCCTGAATCTCTTTATGATAGTGGGAAGATAAGATGCCCTTGTCCTCCATGTCCTTTTATTATTCACTCTAACCTGGTTCTCAAATGTCTCCATTCACCCATTCTGAAGCCTTCTTTTCCTAATCTTTGTAGATTATTTCTCCATTTTTTGAAGACCAGGCAGTTGGCTCTTAAATGTTTCCTGCGGTCCTTTCATTTCACTGAATTTTAAATATTTCAGCCAATTTGAAGAGTTCATAATGATGAATAAGATTAAGCTTGGAGCTTAACCTTTTGAAACTGGGTGACGCGTTAACTCGGCTGGAACGCTGGTTAATTTAACAGCAGGAGTTGAATTAACTTGTCACAGCTCTGCCATTGTTAAATTTCCTGCTCCTGCTCCTGGTCCCAGTCTTGCAGAGCTTGGTTGTCCTGGGACCAGGGGAGGAGCTGGGGTGAAGAATAGAGCAAAAATGGGAAAGGAAAGATGCACTCATTGTTAGGATGCCAGAAATGCCCGGAAGAGGAACCTATTTTAGTTGGGGAAGACTAGAAAAGAACAGGAGAGAGAGGAGCTTGAAAAATAAAAGGCAGTGCAAGGGAGTCATGGGAGAGTGTGAAGTGAGGAACAGAGAGAGAATGAGACACGGAAGAGAGGAGTGCATTAAGAGGAGGCAATGGGTGATGTGACATGAATTTCTTGGAAATGCATTATGTTCAGCACATTAGAAGCTCTTAAGAGTCTGGCACACAAAAATAAAATTACCCGCTTAAAAATACTCCTTGCATTAGGCAGAAATGAATATGTTGAACTGTAGAAATAATTACACAAATGATCTCAACAGAGAGAGAGAGTTCTTCTAAATTTGGCTCAACAGACATTTACTTGGCTTATTTGTAGATCCTTGTCAAAAATTTTGGCTTGATGCAATTTAGTCAGGAAGGAGAGAGAGAGAGAGAGAGAGAGAGAGAGAGAGAGAGAGAGAGAGAGAGAGAGAGAGAGAGAGAGAGAGAGAGATTGAGAGAGGCGAAGGAAGATAATTCAGGGGACAATCAGTCAAAGAAGAGGCAGGGGTGAGAGCATAGTAGTCTTTCCCTAAGGAGTGGAGAAAGTGTTCCTGGAGGTTAGGGACACAAAATCAAAAAAGAAAGCAGCTGTAGCAGTAATGTTTGCTCTGCTACCCTTCCTTAAACAAAGTAGCAGGCATTGCTGAGCTGGAATGCTCCGTGCCTGTACTGTAACTTTCAAGTATGCATTATCTCCGGTTTGCTATACCTTCTCAGACAGGAAGCTTTGTGTAGTAGAGTAAGCTGTCAGCCTTCAGGGCAGGGGCCTGATGGCAGCTGAAATGCAGGCAAAATAACCAGCCTGCTTCTAAGCACCATCCACTTTGAGGTTCCATCAATAGAGATCACCTAGAGCCTGTCTCCCTTTCAATTGTTTCAGTGGTGTCTTAACACCAAAAGGACATTTTCTTTTCTGTTTGTATGATTTTGTTTCAGGGCTTACGTTATTCCACAGATGCCCTAACAGGTTTTCAATTTCCAAGGCAGTTGCCTGAAAAGACTGTTGGCTGTACAGGAGCCTAACCAGTGCTCAGCAGCTGGATCTGAAGCGGATTACTAAGGATTCTAGGGCCTTTTGTTTCTGTCCAAAATTACTTTAAGATATAGCTATTAGATGGCTGGGCTGTGTCTGATGGATCAAGAGAGTGAGGCAAGTGGAGAAAAGGTGAAAGGGATAAGTAAAAGACAGGACAAAAGGAAGGTAAAAAGAAAAAAAGTGCAACAAGAGAGGAGAAGAGTGAAGAAATTCTTGTTTAGTTTCAGGGTAGAAGCATAACTTTCAAGTTATTTTAAATTCACTGGTTGATGTTGAAGGACAGTAAGAAAGTTTGGAACCCCAGTAGCTAGAAAGAAAAGCACTGAAAAGTAACCATAGTGAAAGAGATGTGATAAGTAGTGGGCACGATGGAACCATCTTTCCCTGCCAAAATCAGCTTGCTGAATGTATGCTGGTTTTACTTCAGATAATTCAAGCAGAGGTAGTACCATTGTTGTTGAAGGTTGGGCAGAGGCTGGGGGTATAAATTTTCACAGTTGCTTATACTACAATAGTATTAACTGATTCCCTTTTTGATGGGCATCAAATTCAGAGTTTTTTTTTCACTATCAAAGAGATATGTAAATCTCATAATAAAAATGACATGTAGTATGTGGTGAATTTGCCTTGTTCTTCAGCATAAGGATTTAGTTTTTCAAATTCTGAGGGATCTTCAAATTATTTGGTGTCTAGGTCATGAACTTCAGGGGAAGCACTATAAAAGCTCTAACGTCATCCTTGAACATAACATTTCTCAATATTGGGCAGCCATATCAGCTTGTTGTGACTTATTTGTGGCAAACCTGAGTTTGATTGGACTTAGCATTTCTGTTTGATAATAAAAATTAAATAAGAAAAATTCTAATTAAAAAAGAGAGAAATGAGAATTTTTACTATCTCAATGAATAGGATGATGATTTTCAAATTATGTTTCATGAAATAGTAAATGAAATGACATTTCATGAAAAAGTTTTCTCAAACTTTATTAGCATACATCTCCAGGATGTAGTGAAGACCTTCCCAGATGTGTTGACGAGGGAATCATTTTCTTCACGGGATACCAAACTTTACATTTTAGAACAGAGATATTCTTCCAGGAAATATTTCAGTAGATCTTTCCCCAAGTTTTCATAAACATGCTCAGTGACAGAATCAGATTTAACTTTCCCATTGCCACCAGTGAGATTTGATGCTATAGATTTGGCGTAAGAAATATTTAGCAATTTCTATGATGTTACCTTGGGCAGCCTCCTCAGCTTGTTATGACTTCTATTTGTGGCAAAGAGTATCCGAGTAACTGTGTGTGAACAAGTGAAAGAGTTGCTACGAGGAAAACCGACTCTCAGGGTCTGAAGGTTTTAATGTGTGGAGGGTGAACATTTTGTAGCAGCAGAGACGGGAAGTTGTGGGCTGCTCTGCGGTGTCTGGACAGGACATCTGTACTCCTAGTCAAATGACCATCTAGGCACCTTAGTGCTACTTTATGTGCCTGTAATTTCCATTATGACTTGAGACTGTCATCTTTCAGCATGTTTTCATTTATTTTTTTAGCTACAATCAGGGCAGTAATAGGAGAACAATTCTAGGGAGTGAGCGCACAGATAAAATATGTAGACCCTGGCAAAAGCGAGGTCTACTTAGCCACACCTCATATTTCAGTTCACAGAAATGTGTGTGGGGGTTGACATAAGTACTCCCTGTTGTGTGATTGCTTATGGCTCAGTAGCCCTTTGAGAAGACCAGAGAATAAAGGACTGCAGAGCACGGGTGTTGTCGAAACGGCAGTGCTAGAGAGGGTGCCTACAAGCACCCGAGAGAGTTTTATGTTTTTTAACAAATGTTTTCTTGATGTTACCCTTAAATCCTACCTGCGTTTCCTTCTCTTGCCATCCACATCAGTCGCCTCTCTGCTTTTCAGGCTTCCTTTTGAAGCATCAGTGAACCTAAAGGAAACCAGCATGGTGGGAATTTCACCACAACTCGCAGCATATAGAGCTTTCTTGGCAAGCGATGTTATCGAATGGCATTCAGACTCACACTGCAGGGCCACATCAGATCAATAATTTCCGGGAGTCCCTTCTGACTGCTTTAAACAAAAACCAAAGAATATGACTAGACCAGTTAGAAATAGCACCCTGACAGGAAAATTCCAGGGCAGTCAAAAGATAAATTGTAACATTTGGTTATATTACTATGTGCTCAGGCTCCTTCTTGACAGGAGACATTTGGTTCCCATTTTAAGCCTGCAGAGGGCTTTAACTAAGCATAGAGATATGAGTGTCATGAAGGAGTGTTTCAAACAGCTACATTAAGAAACCGAGGTTGTCACATCTCCCCACATGATTTTAAGAACGAGAAATGATCATCCAGGTATATACTAAAAGGTTCCATTAGGAAACTATTTTAAATGCTGTTACCCTAGTATAACCTTCCCTAATGAAATGGAAATAACGTTATGATTTCTAAACCATTTTTTTTTCTTACTTTTCTATCAGAAAAGTCTCTCACTTTGCAATATAGTGAAGTTATATTTTTCTTAGCTTATTATTTTTTCTTAGTAGTAGTTATATATATAGTTGCTGCATGATTAACTAGGAATACAAACAGTATATTAAGTTCTTTAAAATATTAAATGATACAATGCCTATCCAGAACAGTGACAAAAATAAGAGAATTTCTCAGTATTTTGGGGTGATGAATAACATAAAATTCACTCTCTTCCTTTGTATTGTGCATGTAGAGAGTAGAAGACAACAATTATTACAAATATCACTGTCATCAAAGCTGTTTATTAACAGCTGCATGTAGAAAGCAATGTGGCTGGGGGAAAGGAAAAGGTAGCTCAGTTCTTGGACTTCTTATCCTCTATCTGTAAATTAGCAAACTGAAGTTTGGATTTTTTAGTTCCATAGGTCATAAGTGGTCAAAGTAGAATACAGTAGGAGATAACCCCGACTCTAAAGACCTTGCTCATTCTTTAATACTGTGTCCTAGTCAGTGATGAAAAAGTTGGTGATAACAGTTTATTTATTCTGTTTTCAGCCTCAGTCATTTCATCTGTGAATGAGAATAATGTTACTCTCATTCTACATATTTTAAAACTATTGTAAAGAAAAGAGATAATCAATATACAGAAATTAATATAGTAGGATCATAGTTGATGGTATTCTTCACCATCATCATCATCATCATCATCATCATCATCATCATCATCATCACCCTTCTCAATCAAATTGCAAAATAACTTGTAGAGTTAGCCGAGATAAAAATCTTTCTTAAGGGATAAAGTTAATATTAATCAGCACTTTGAAAGGGCCAGAATTAACTGACAAAAGGAAAGCTCATTCAAGTTGAGAGAGAATGTCTGTGTCATAACTTAGAAGCAATGTAAATTTAATTTTGTAGGGGCTCTTTTAATCAGGACTCATTGGATATCATTGAGAAGAGGAGTGACATATGTGTAGCATTGCAATGTTGATAACAGCAATTAATAGTCTTCATTTAGTTATTCAACAAACATTTAATGAATGCCACTTTATGCCAAGCAAAATACAAGGTGCTAAAATTATAAGATATATAAATCATGATTTCTGCATTCAAAGAGCTCACAGTTTAATGAGGTATCAAAAAATCAACAAATACTTTTCAGAGTGGAACAAATAGAAATGTGTGCAAGGTACAGTAGTGACAATGAGCAAGAAGAAACTGACTTTCTCAAGAAGACTTGGAAGATCTTTTCTATAGAATGTTGCTTAAAATAGCACTATCCTTTGGAATTGCAGTTCTATTTTCAGAGGATGTATGACCAAAAGCTGATGAGAGAAGTGAACTAACATGGTCAAATGCTTGACAAATAAATTCCTTTACATATAGGTTGCAGTGGAGAGTGGGGAGGCAGAAATATCTGAAAAATGCTGTTTTACATAATATTGGTAAAGGATGGGGCCTGACCATGAATGGATTAGGAAAAATTAATGGGTGATGGACTCTGTGTCAAAGGTAAAAAAAGAGACATGGAAAATATGATATTATATTTATGAGCTTGAATGTTGTCAGAGATAATCGTGCCTTTGATATATACATAGAAAGATGAAGAGCCACACAAAATGTCAGCTTGAGTGGAAGTTAATTATTCTCTGCATGGAGAGAATTTCAAGAAGGTGTCAACCAGTGGGACCAACTGGAAAAATTGAATAGCTTACAAGCATTTTCTGAATTAAGTCTATTTTGTTATGGATGGTGTCCAGAAATCACAAACATGCAACAAATCTGAGAGATGATGAAACCATTTTTTTTTCCTTTTTGAACTTGTCAAAAGTTAATAAATACAAATAAAAAACAGTCTCATACAGTATCCCTGTATCCAAAAGGAAATATCCATACACACTTAATTCAGAGCTCGAAGTGGCTTTGGGATTATTTTCTGTTCTACTCTCCTTGATTAGAATTGATAAGTGAACTGACGCTATTTGTGGATAAGACCTTCGGAATCACATATCTTTGTTTCTTTAAGTAAAAATATATAAAAATTGGTACAGTTGTTTTAATTGTATGGAAAATACCTTATCATCAGTCAGTCATCATAGTCACAGTTATTGTCACTGCAGCCCTGACAGTACTGATTTCGTAGCTGTGGTCTGATATATGCATCTCTGCTATTTTCTCTCCTGATTTTTGAATAAAGAGAAGCATGACATACTTGCTTTTCTGTGTTGTGCGAATTCTTTGGTTTTCTTAGGCTCTACATATGATAATTATTAGTATATTAATTTTTTATCCCTGTTGCTTGAATGGAAGAATCTTCCTGAAATAACAGGAAGTGGCAACCTAAGTGAGTAAGCAAAGAACTGAAGATCTGCATTTATATTTGCAGTGAAGGATATGCTATACACCAAAGATCTTAACTTTTATTTAATGGGAGCCTCAGTCTTGCCTTCATGAAAGATATCAAAATGTAAAATTGCTTAGATTGAAAGTGTATTTCCAGAAATATATAGAAAATTTGGAAGACATACACCAAGTGGATAGGTAGTTGAGTGACAAAAATCAGAGTGGTGAAAGAGAACCCTGGAAAATTTGTTTGTTACTTGTCTATTGAGATGGTTCCATTTTCCATGAGGATATTTAGGAATAGTATAGTTTACCATTTAAGAGCATGGTTTTATCAGCAAACAGAACTGGATTCAAATCCCTGTTTCCCAAATAATTATGGAATTTTTGTGCTGTTACTATCTTTCTTGAATCTCATTCCCCTTATTTAGGATGGTGATGAGAATGAAATGAGGATAGAGAGATAATGGGATAGATAATGTTTGTGAGGTGCTCAGCACGGTGCCTGACACAGTGAATGATCAATAAATGGTGCAAACATTAAAATTTTATATATCTTTCTCTGGAGCTAGTTTGGAAAGTTCAAACCAAATGAAACATTTCAGGTATTCATGGGCAGGGGATTTAGTTTTCTCAGCCCTCCTCTTTTTTGCACACCTCTAGAGAGGTATAGAAGCTTGAAGGATTTCTTTCGCAAACTCAAATCAGTGTTCTACCCACTCCCTCCCATACTCTGGATGACTATTCTTTACAAACTGGACATGACTTCTCAGATACCCAGCACTGCTCCCTGAAGGCAGAACTGCTCTGTGAATGACTTCCTGTCACCAGGGCTTTCCTGTCATTGTTGGCCTTTCTAGCTTGAGGCTCTGCCCCTGTTGCCCTTACATGCAGGCCTCTTTACCCTTTAGTTCTTTTTAAAATTTCTCTTCTATCTTTGCAATTTGGGAAGTGGAGAGAGCAGGAGTGAATTTAGAATTCCAATCTCTGATTTGGGGTTTATGACTTAACTTCCCCATGAAGGAACTTAAGAGTTGACTCACCCAAGTGGAAGTTCCAAACAGTGCCTGTCAATTTCTTATCTTCAGTGTGCTTATTTGGGGGATGCAGTAGATTTCTCTTAGCCTTAGGGCAATTGTAAGACAAATTTCTTGTCCCACCTTAAAATTCTAAACATGAGGGGAATTTCTTTTTCTCAGCACAAGCTGAGATGTCAGCATCACCTGAAACTGTTTGGTCATGGTTAAATACCAGTAGGCAACCCGAGTTGGAGCAGTTGATAATAATAACTGATCCTTTTAGTGCTGTTGAGATCATTACCATGTAGAACTACCAATTCCAGTGACTTAGTCTCTCTTTACTTTTACTGAAGAGGGATCAGATGTGTTGGCACAACGCAGGGTCACCCTAGAACCCAATTTACTCTGGATCCTGTGGACTCAGAAGATTGTCAACATGAAACAGATTTCTTGTAGAGGAGCTCTAAAAATGTAGCAGGTTGCCCAAACCTGATCTGAAAGGAATCACATTTTCAGAAGTTTGGAACCAGCTTTTAGAACTGTTCCCCACCCCCACGCCCATCCCCCCAGGGATATTCAGGGTCCATTTAGAGTCTCTGAATGATTTACACCATAAAAGTAGAAAACAGCAATCTCTTCCACTTGGAATTTGTCATTTTATTACTTCTATTATTTAGAGTACTAAAGAGATCCGTAACAAAATGAATTAATATTCACTTAAAACTAGTAAGCCACTTAATGCTCTCTAAGAATTTGGCTCATTAAGAAAGCAAAAAACACTAAGTTTTGTAATAATTTTCTAGATTTTACATTTCTTTTCTCTTTTGAGAATTGGAAAATGTAATACTGATATGGCA
This sequence comes from Eonycteris spelaea, assembly GCA_003508835.1. NCBI lineage: Eukaryota > Metazoa > Chordata > Mammalia > Chiroptera > Pteropodidae > Eonycteris > Eonycteris spelaea. Next base: position 2,480,454 of record PUFA01000024.1, on the reverse strand, counting down.
GTCATTTGAAATTAATTTCAAAAGCTTACTCAGTTTACTACTTAAGATCAAAGTCTACATATTTCTGACATTTTTTTCATACTAATTCTCATTATAGCTTAATTGAGTTCCATCTGGGGAAGTATACACACACAGATACGCGCACACACACACGCACACACACGGGAGCACGTGCATACGTGTGCATGCGCAATCACACAATGTTGTTTTATATACACATGTTGTGTGTATGTATACATATATTCAATAATATCTAAAATAAAAGCAGTAACATAACTGGGTTTTAAAATCCAGACTTGACTTATTAGAATATATTAAAGTTTTTTTTTAATAAAATAAAATGCAATAGAAACCAAGCATAAAGGTGAGTTAAAGATTTTGTGCAAGAAAAATTTTATACTGGCCATATTGCAAATCTGTGTAAGACCTTTTAGAAATGCAGAAGCAGAAACACAAGCCCTTCTCCCAGCTTTCTCTCCCTCTCTCTTTTTTTTCTTCACATTTTATAAAACCGCAGTTTTATTGCTAGATAATATGCTAAAAAAGATTCATTGTAAGGGTTACCTAACAACGTTGGTGGTGTTGATGAATAGTTGCAATTAATACATTCCCTTAATTAGTCTGATACCCAGAAGATGCACCTGGCAGGTCATTTTAATACTACAATTGATTTATAGCTGCTAGAAATGATTTTACCAGCTATCTTCAGAGAGTACAATTAGAGTGGATTTCATTTTTTTATGCATTTTCACTGAGGAATAAACATAAAAGGTCTATGTAATTCAGAACAAAGCAGCTATAATGTACTAATGGTTTATGGATTTTATTAATATTCAGCTAACATTAGAGGCAATTTTAGGGGAGAGCAACCTATTTTCTTTATGAAGTATTCAGTTTTTTAGTATCTGAGTGCTTTGTTTAAAAAATAAACCTTGATATTTTTGGATAGTTCCTTCTATTTCTTATGAGAAAAAAATGTTATGTTGCAACATATGAGAAAATAAAAAAATTTATGTGCTATATGTTAATTGCATGCAAATGCACTTATATACTGTATATTTACTAGACCTGTAAATTTAAAAATAAGTCATTAGGCATTCAAGTGATTTAAATAGTGCTTCCATTAATATAATTGAGCTAATGGATGAACTCTATTAGTAATGGAGGGAGTCGTACTTCGTGGTTGAACAGGTAACAGAATATTTTAAGAAGCTGATTACATATCTGGCTTTTAATTCCCTGTTTATCTGGGATATTAATTTTGCTAATCGGGAATCTTTGTCCTTCTCTCTCAGCACCCATAATATGGGACCAATTTACTTGTTTAGTTTAAGATAGTTGGACAATGAGAAATCAGTTTCACAGAGAAAGCCAAGAGTTACATGAAAAGTATAAATATTAAATACACCATTCTTATGACTAAAATAAACTGTACCTAAAAAGTGTCTTTATCAAAGGGTCAGTGAACCTTTGTTAGTTCAATAAAAATTAACAAGTAAAAATCCAAAATTTATTTAAAATATATCCTATGACTAGAAAGAACCTACTGCAAGCCTAATTAGTACATAGTAAGGTACTAAGCTTAGAAGTGCTGTGAATTCAAGAGGAGAAAAGCAAAAGGTTTCTGTCAACACTGAATTATACTCTAGTGGGGAAGGGCAGGAGGATTCATCAACTGGTCCACAAATACAAAATTGTAAGCTCCGGAATTCCGTGAAGGAAACGCTAAGGAGGCTGTGAAAAGGTAGAACAGGGAGGCCTGGCTGCTGCTGCGTTTCTGTATTCTAGATTCTAAACTGGAAATTAACAGCCTGCTCTAAACTACACAGGAACACACCACAGCACCCATAATGTCTTATAATAATATCTCTCCATCAAAAATGAAGATTCTTCTGAACTCTCAGCAGTAGGTGAGTTTGGGTTTTTGTTTGGTTTTATTTTTAGTAATCGTCAAAATTTGCAAACCATTCAGTCTTTCTCCAAATTTTCTTCCTACTAATGCTACACATTATAATGACAGGCAGGGTTAGCAGTAGAGTTCAGGATCAGGTATTCTCATGCTTTGGAAACTAATCATCCACATAGAATATAATTTATCAAATTTAACAATGTCTGTTTTTAAAACAAAACTTTCTTGGCCAACACTATTCTGGATAATTTAGGGTTATTAAAAATTAGTTTTAATTAATTTGTCTGGAATCATTAAGGTAAGATGATCTCGCAAAACATGTTAAGGACTTTGATTCTGTACCTTTCCTATAAAACAAGTTTGTTTTTTAAAAAAGAAATCTGCTCAATTCCAAACAGTTCATCTTGCCACAAAGTTTTAAGACTTCTTGCAGAATGTCCTATTGACAATAGGAGATTGCATGACGATTTCTACTAGGATTAGAAGGCCCCAGGAGTTTGGAAGTTTCCAGATATTAGAAGCAAAGACATTTTCTCTGCTTACAGTCTGGCATGGCAGACAGAGTGTTAAAGTGTAATGCCTTTTAGCTACCAGAGCCTACTAACACCTTTACCACCACTTCTGTTCTTATACTGAAGAAGTCAGTCACCGTTTCCTAAATTATAGGATTGGGACTTTAAGAGGTCATTTTACCCATCCCCCTGCTTCTGGGCAGGACAGTACTTAATTATCTTGGCTCACAGAGCTCTCTCTGAAACCAACTGATGCATAAATGTGATCATTTGCCTCGGGGGAACAGAACACTATGTAGATAGATTGTTTTTGTTTATTTCTGTTTTGGGAGAATGAACACTTAAAAGTGAAATTCTCTCCCACTTAATTTTGTTCCCAATGTGGTTGAAATTATATTCTGCTCTGGTTCTCATGCTGCAGGAGGTTTTTAATGCCAAACAGGATCACTGACAGCCATCTGTGCCTGGCCCCAGGCATGGACTCTCCTAGGATATGTCTATACTCACCTGTCGGCACCACAGGTTTAGCTTTCTAATATTATTTGAACACTTTGCATTGAAAGAAATAGAATAAAAAAGTAGTTTTGTGTCCTGTGGGAGTGTCATTATTCTTACAATTTATTGGGCAGCTCCTCCTTTCCAGCTTCTTCACTGCTGGCTGTTTCAGCAATTCGTATGATGATACATTTTTTAAAAATTAAAGATAATCTAATTTCCGACTTAAATGCTTAAGAGTTAGTTGTTCCTGATGTTTTTTTCTCCTAATTTCCCAAGAACATGCTTATGAAGAAACAGGAAATAATGAAAACCAAACACAAAATCAATCTGTGCCTTGTAAATCATTTTAAAACAAGAAACAGAGTAGTCCTCAATCACCTACAAAAAGATAGGCAGATTCTTTCTTCTTTTACGTGTGCTCCTTGATCAGAAGCCTAGGGTCTGTATCCAGCAGATGATGTGGAGGCATCTCACCTCCACATGGTGGGTTGTGGGAGCTGGACAGAGACCAAGAGACCGTGGCCTGTCGACTAGCAGCATCTCCATCTTATGTGAGCTTGTGAGAAATGAGGAATCTCAGATGCCACTCAGACCTACTCAATCAGAATCTGCATTTCATCCAGATCCACAGGTGCTTCATATACTCAGCAAAGTCTGGAAAGCACTGCTTAAACCTTTGAGACCATCTCTCACTATGCAGCATTAAGAAAGAAACGTGTTAGGAGAGAAGATTATAGATGCTGAGGATGAGAATTTCAACAAAATTTGATGGCATTCTGTTCTAGTTCATGCTAAGAATTTTTAGTTAGGAGACTTAGTGAAAGATCTTTTCCCCTCTTTACCTGCAGCAGAGTTGCATAGAACAATGAAGCGGTCTTTTCATTTTTTAAAAAGAAATATTTCCAGAGTAGTTGAGTAATTAATTCCAGCATTTTAAAACTAATATTAAATGACCTGAGACATGACATTTTGCTTTAATTTGACAGAGACTATCTAGTGGCAGATATCATTTCTTGATTCTATCTTAACTTCCTTTCCATCTATGCTCTCTGAAAGACTGTGTTAAGTATACTTAAAAATCAGAACATACAAAATAATTTCGACTATTTTTAAAAATGCACTGAAGACATTAGCTTAAGAAAATAAATCAATTCCTAATGATGATTTTCATAAGAATTTCAGTCGAGTCCTTTTCCTTCATATTAATGTTCTGTATATCCCAATATTGCTATAATAAGTATTCATTACTCTTTTAACCTGAAAATTATATTATTTAAACTTAATTCATACAGTTTTATTCATACAATAAGGTGAAATTATGTAAAAATTACAGAATGCTTGGAAGGACATCAAAATATTCTCTCTATATTTCTATATTTTTAGTTTTCTATATGAATATGTATTTCTTCTACAATGGCTGCCACAGGAGTTTCAATAAATGTTTAGTATTTTTTGAATGAGGAATGTATAGGTATAGAATTTACTTCTTCAAAACTGCGAGGTATTTGCAGTATAAATTTGAAATGGCATCATCCATCAGAATTGACTTATAGGAGCTAATATGTACACACACAATCAAATCAGATTAGTAGAAAAGTAGAGTCTTCAGTGGCCTCTTCCTATTTCTTTTCTCCCAAACATCATGGCACTGTGTAAATGAATGATTTAACTAAACTTTCCCAAAACTTAGAAACATACTGTTTTTCATATAGTTCCTCAAAAAACAATTTACATTTAGACTAATTAGCATTTCCAAATCTCTTTAGAGGTCCATGTAAGTGGTAATGTTGATAGAGTAATTAAATTTTAGCTGGAAGGTACATCTCTGAAGTCAGAGTTTAAAAAATTTTTTTCTCTGGATCTTTTTTTCAATGTATTCTTAGTGGGAGCATGAAAATTAAGAAAAAACAAGAAGTTCTGGTTAGGCATGGAGCAAGTTCAGGTTCCTGCCTGACTCCTAATGAGGCTCCTTGGGGGCCTGGATTTAGGAATTACAGTCTGAAGACCATGGAGTCACAAAGCATTTGGATCACTGGGTTAAGGTAGATTCTTTTTCCCCCAGGGTACAACATGGCTCACTTAAATACTGTGATTATTTAACATATTTATATCCACCACCTTTTGTAATCTTTCCTGCTGCACTGAGAGTCAGTTCCTTATATTACTAGGGAAGAAAAAAGTTAGAGACATCAAAAGGGCCAAGACCAGGCTTTAATTCAAGTTAAAAGGATGCAAACCTCAAGTATTTTCAATGTAAGACAGTGCTGTATACATTAACGTGAATAGCTGGCAAGTTACTAGTTGTTGTTAACTAGGAGGACTGGATGGTGGATGTCCAAGTCCATGCTCTGGAGTCAGACTACCTGGATTCAAATCCTGCCTCTGCCACTCTCTAGGCCTTTTGACCTTAGGTAATTTATCAAATTTCTGTGCCCGTGTTTGTAAAATGTGGTCATCACAATGACCATCTTATAGATTAGTTTGGAGTTTTAATGAGTTAATATAAGAAAAGTTCTTAGAACAAAGCCTGGCAATAGTAAGTGCTAAATAAAAGTAAGCTGTTTAGAGTACTTAGAGTAAGCCAAGAATGGCACCAGACATTTTTTTAGTGTACTAATTTATATTTAATCCATACTACAAAGCAATGATGTTTCTTTTTAAATTCCAATTTTATAGAAAAAGAAACCAAAACTCAATATGCATAGGAACTCTGTAAAGATAAGTCACAAATCTAGAATTTAAGCCCAATTCTCTCTAACTCCAAAGCCAATGCTCCTATTATTATTTGAAATCACAATAACGTTTTTAATACAAAAGTTTCACTGATTTATTTTCTCAAATTAGCAGTGAGTAATTCTTTAATATATTTAATCTTACTCTTCTGGTGATTTGAAAGTACATGCTTTCATTTATTTTTATAATATTCCCATAAAGTAAGGAGTAGGCAAATATTGTGATTTCCAATTATATAAAGATTCATAGGACATGTTTACATAGAAATGTCAGTGATAAAATTTATATTAGTGCAGAGTCAAATATGTGAGAATGTAAACCCCAATATAGAATGTGTTCTGTCTCTCTGGCAATCAATTGTTACTTTGTATTTAATAAGTCCTTATAGACTTTCATATTTTCAGTTACTTCTTTTCTCCTGGTACATTATGTAAGATAGCTAGTAGTGTTTAGAATAACCATCTTGCAAAATTGGTATTACATAATATCATTGAAATTGATCATTATTTCCTTTTGATGGCAAAGATATCAGAATATCCTTCACAGAGTTCACTTTTGCAGTATTAATTTCCCAGCACTTTTTTTAATTAAACAAGGATGGAAGAAACAGTTTCGAAGGTAGTATGAATTCTTATGACCAGCAATTAGAAAATTAAAATAAAATTTTAAAAGCTTAATGGGGTTGGACACAGCAAACTGTGCCCTATTGAATATGTCAACTAACGAATAATTCAGTAGAAACATGACTCTCCCATGAGTGACTGTTAAAAGATCTATTTTGAAATAAGGCAAAGAACTGAGTCTACTTTCAAATGACTAATCACAGACCTAACAAAGTTAGATATTACTCTCATCTTCTTCTGAAACTTGCTACTACTTAGCAAAGTGGACCAAACTTTAATGGAGAAAACAAACAGTCTTCTCTCCCCAAAGAAGTTGTCCTTTTCGTTTGGGATTGAGGCATGTTTCTTTTATTGCAAAGGGCAGTTCATATTGAGGCTGTCATTTATATTGATGTTCTTTTTTCAAAATGACACCTCCATGTAATTTTTTTTCTGCAGAAAAATTGGACTTCAGTGTTCAGGGTCATTGGTAAGAGATCTTTCACTGATTCAAAATTCATTTAAAATTTTTAGGGGGAAAAAACACAAAACAGAACAAAAACTCCCCAAGAGAAGTAATCTGTACCTTACTGGGAAAATCTAGTGCATTTTAAATGGGCTCACCAAATAGAAGACAAGTTTTTTTGTTGTTTTTTCCTTTGCGAATTTAATAACAACACATGGGAATTTCTTTCCATGTGAGATTTTGTGAAAACTTACAATTATCATAGGACTGAGTGCAGTTTGTTTGCTCCCCACAAAAGCAGAGATGATTTTTATTGACCAGTCTTTGATCCGAGAGATTAAAGAAAGTACTGCATGAGCAGTGAGAAGGATAACACCACGGGGGTCAGTAGGCTTTACTGCTATTGGAAATGAAAGTGAATCATTCCATTGGGAGATGGGGTAATTTAGCATTCTTACTGGGAACTCAAGACTCTTTCTTTTTCTCCCTTTTTTGGAAAAAAAAGATATTCAACTTATGAATAGATTTCTCCATGACTTAATACCATGGCCACGCATGGGTCATTTGGAGGGCACTAAATTCACCAACATAATTCTGTACAATGTTTTTTAGCCCAAATGGCCTGGCTGTCACATTCACACACCCTTGATTGAAATGTCCCTAGTAGACTTTTGGAATGCAGTCTGAAGGCTTAGTGACTCAATATTTTCACAGTGAATACATTTCCAATCTCATAAAGTTGCCACCAACTATTGCAGAGGTTATGTCTCTTTCAGTTTTCCTCTGAAATACTGTGAATGGAGCAAAATTCAAGTTTAGCTGAGTTTTGAGAAAACAAGATATCATAAATACACACTGCCATTATTTGCCATTATAACATGGTTCTGTTCAAGTAAAAACTATCCAGCCTACCATCTTTGAAATGATAGTCTATAAAATAGTTACCTTTTTTTCCTATTGTCAAAAGAGAAGGATAATTTTTTCCCCTTTCTTTTTACTGTGAGCTGGGGAATAAGGGTTGGAATTATAACATCTGGTATGATTGTGACCAGGGATAGTGCTGAAATACCACTGTTTATACAATATTTGCCAAGACTCCTGGGGCTACAAAATGTTCATGTTATGCTTCTTCATTTCTTTGAAAGATCACCAAAGAAATATCATTTAATTGTCCATTTGTATCTCTCTTCCAATTTGCTAAAGACATATTTAAGGCTTGGGGCAATTTATTTTAAACTTTTGACTGATTATTTTTAACAAAGCTCTTATTTGCAAATTTAAAATGTTCTAGTTCTTCTCTTTATAAAGTCTTTGGGTATAAGAAAGGTCTCTCTTTGTGATTCTCAGTAATTTACCACCCACAGCTATCCTGTTCTGGTACTTTGGTTTCCAAAGTTGATTTAGCATTGAGATTACACTGAGAAACTTAAAAGATTTGGTCAAAACTACTGTTTCCTCACATCTCAAGGCAACTGTCCATGTTGCTTTCCTTAGTAAGTGTGAACAACTAGATTCTACCCATTATGCTTAGCCCTTATCGAATTATTCCATTTCAGTTTCAAGTTGTGATTCATAATGAACATGATTCTCTTCTCCTTGGGGAGGAATCAGATTTGTTGATATTCACTGGAACGTGCTGTTGTAAATTTATATGGCAGGATATCATTCCTCCCCACACACTTTTTTCTAGCTTACAGTGTTACATTTATTTATGTAGATCTCCTGTTACCATTCAGTAAATTTCTTTTCTTCAAACCAATGTGTCTAAATTTTGGCAGAAATTTGCATCTTTTTCTTCAAAATGTTCATTTTGTTATTAGTAAGAATCTGAGCAATGACAAAGTATGCTTCATTAGTATTAATATATTACATTTTGATCAATGTCTCATAATTAAAATTAATAAAAAAAAAATAAGTGATTTAGGAGACTGAAGCTTTTCTCTAAACTAAACATTGATTTATCTTTGACCAATCATTTGAACCAGGTATATGTCACCTTTGTTTTGATGAGAGACCTGAATCATATTTTACTGAAAGCCACAAAAAAGTTCTCATTCTTAATTTGGGTAACTTCTGATTACTCTGCACCATTAGGGTAGAAGAATGGTGCTGTCAGGCTAAATTACTTAGTACTTCTATCTAGCTATGTGATCCGGTGCATGCTTGGTCTAAATGAATGCCAAGGGGAAGTATGGAGTTAATCTTAGTGCTATAGATCCTATTGAAGTCCTGCATGCAAAGTACAGTACTTAAAATAATTAAAATTATAGTAATAATGATAATAGCTAATATTTATTGAGTCCTTACTGTATATCAAAATTGTAATTTATTTGCACCATTTCATTTGATCCTTGAGATAAACATGAGGTAGGTATTGTTATGGACTGAATGTTTGAATTCCCTCAAATTCATATGTTGAAATCGAACCCACAACATGCTGGCATTTGGAAGATAATTAGGTCATGGGGGCACAACCCTCATAAGTGATATCAATCCCCATATATGAAGAGGCCAAAAACCTATCTTACTCTTTTACTGCCATGTGAAGATACAAGGAAAACTTGGCAGTCTGTAACCTGGAAGAAGACCCTCATCAGAACCTGATGATGCTGGCAACTTGAACATAGATTTTCAGCCTCCACGATGCTGAGAAATAAATCTTTGCTGTTTAAGCCGCCCAGACTATGGTTATTTGTTATAGCAGTTCAAACTGATTAAGACAGTATTAGTATCATCCCTATTTAATGGATGAGGAAACCATAAAATGCTAAGTATGCCTAGGATTGAGATTCAAATTCTGGTCTATCTCTACATTCCATGCTAGAAACCATTCTGCCATATTTCTCCTTTGACTCTGTATATTTGCATAGTCCACAATTGTATATAATCTACACTGACTTCTCAAACCAGTTTGATCAACAAATTTCTTGGTGGTGTGGTTTGCCAGCCAATTATTCTTTTTTGGAGCTTTGACTTTGGGCATGTATGAGCAACTGATGACCATTTTATTAAATTTTGCCATTCATATATAAAAGTGAGTATAGAATGGAAAACGAGTATACTTACACTAGATATATAAAGTGTAGACTATTAAACTTAAAAAACCATTGAGAGAAAAATGAAAATAAAGTGCTGAAAAGAATGTATCTTAAGTCTCATTTGGAAAAAGTGAATTTTAGCTGGCTGATGAGTTTAATTGTTAAGAAAACATATATAATTATAAAATATATAGGAAATGATGGAAATATCACACCAAAGACTGCTTTTAAAAATGTGTGTATTTATAGTTTATGTATTTTAGAAAATGTTGTTAATTGTACATCATTCAGTGTTATATACTGCATATTTCACATTTTTCAGATACTCATGATGTATAAAATTAAGAGAGTAGGTATAGTTTAAATCAACCATACCTAAGTGTAACTTACTTCAAAAATTTTTTTAAAAATGGACTGATGTGAAAGACTACAAAATAATACCTGTTTAACCAGACTTAGCCAATGAACTAAAACCTTCTAGTTACAGACTGCTGAAGATCTATTTTCCACTATTTTCCCTCATAGGGCACTTCCTTTCAGTGTCCTGTAGTGGATACGATTTTGGCCTTTAGAACACACAGACCTAGGTTTATATCCTTACTTATTAGCTGCCAAGCTATCAGCACTAAGCAATCTTGAGCAAGTACCTTCACTTCTCAGTTACCTTAGTTTTAAACAGGGCTAATGCTACTTGCCTAGCAGAACTATTATTAAGATTAAATGACATAAGATGTAAATATGCTTACCGTAGTTTTTGGTACTTGGTAAATAAAAAATTGTTTTAACTATTGTTGTTATGACATATAGAGATAAAACAAGGTCTTTGTCATAATAATTGAGATTATTGGGTCAGGGGACATGGTTTGCACTTTTAAAGACTTACAGAAGTTGTTAATTGAAAGAAGCAATAATTCTTTTCTGGCCACTGAAACTGCTAGAGGAGAAGGCCTGGTTCTGTACCCTTTTTATAAGATGGAGCCAATCTGCAGCTTGGCTATTACTGAGAATGGTGTTATCTATGTCAGAGGACCTTAGCTCAATTTCAACTGTTTGGTTTCTTTTATATCCCCATAGTTAAATGCTATGATAGTTTATAGAGGATTTAGGATGTTTTGAAGATTTGCTCATTCCCTACCTGTATTTCCTCTATTCAAAATGAGTAGTACACATTATTAGATGGAAAATGGCTATAATAGTACTTGATCCATCTCTCTTAGGGATTCTTCTAAGGATCAAAAACTTTAGCCTTGATCTTAGTATGCATACCTATCATCCCTGTCATGTTATGGTTTAACTTCATAATTATGTTTGAGCTAGCTATTCCTTAACTTTGGTATTTTGCAGAACAAATGGAAAAATAAATTGAGGTTTTTTAAAGGCACAATTGTGACATTTTCATGAAAAATAGTCACTTGATACAATCATGAAAACTTCCCTTCTTCATAGGATTCAAGCTAATTCCTGAATTTTACTATATCAAGAGAATATTTGCAGTTACTTGCCTGAAATAAACAACGTGAAGAATAAAAAAGTTTCCTAGCCAATTGATGTTTTTTTTAGAGTTTGTATTCTTTTCCTCTTTGTATCCAAACTATTTGATCTTATAATTATTGTTTGAGTACAGGAGATACAAAAATAAATCTGATATTTTTGCATTAAAAATATAAAAAGCAACAATAGCATACTGCATAGAGCTTCATATTTTTTCTCATCTATAGTTCAGTATAAATAGAAATTATTTAGGTGATATTATTCCTCAACTTATACAACTACTGAAAAGAAACTACTTTTCAGGGAGAATTTCTGCTTTTATAAAATAAAATTCCATGACATGTAGAGCCTCTATAGGGTTAGAACATCTATTGTTGAATTTCATTTGGAAGATCCCAGGAGTATATTACACTTATATTTATCTGCTTCTGAATGATGAAAGAATAAGTTAAATCTGCTCATGATTAAACTTCAGTTTATGGATATAACATTATCTTATTAGTAATGAAATGCTGTATGGTATAAGTTTTGCCTGATTAACACTAGGGAATGGAAGTATTATTAAATAAAATTTTTATAAGCATATGTGGTAAAGAAAAATTGCTTTAAGCTCGTGGAGAATCAAATTTTTCTATATTGAATGCAATGTAGTTCTCATACTAACTACCTGGAGTTAGTATAGACTTTCCAGATTGAGGGCATTGTTTTCTGCAAGACTCACCTCACTTTAGACAGTAGCCACAAACTCTGCAGAACCGGGTTATGTCTGCTTCTGATTAACCGACTACAAATTCAGGTGTTGCCACTACCCCTCAGGTTCAATAATTCATTAAATGATGTAGAAAATGCAGAAATGTGCTATACTTATGATTATGTTTTTATTATAAAGGATGCATATAGGAACAGCCAAACAGACCCATGGGGTAATGTCTGGTAGGGTCATTTTTTTATGTCAATACATATTCTATAACATGATAGTAATGGCAGCAAAATATTCTTTACATAAATGTGCCATATTTATTTATTCAAACTACCATTTTTGAAAATGAATTTAAAAAAATTTTTGCTTCAGTGATTATTCTTATATTTAAAACATTGTACACATTTCTGGTTATTTCTTCTGGTTAAATTCTTAAAATGGAATTGCTAAGTCAAATAGTATAAACACTTTTAGGGCTTTTGATGCATAAATTTCCTCATTGAAATACACCAATTTGCCCTTTCATTCAGTGGTTAAAGTTCCTGATTCAATGCACTCTTATTTTTCAAAATACTGCCACTTTAATAGGTAAAAAATATATCCTGTAGTATTTCACTTACTATCTTTAATGAGATTAATATATTTTTCACTTACTTATTGGCCTTTATATTTCTTTTTAAATGTAAATTCAATTGATATATTTCTCATAAAGCTTTCCTTAATTCACTAAATAGGAGTTTTTCCTTTTCTTCTGAACTTTTAGAGCATTTTATCTTTGCTTAGTGGAGTTATTCTCTCCTTTAGGTTACAACATTGCGTGTAAATGTCCTGGTTCTCCTCATAGATGTGAATTTGAGATCTTTGTCGCTTTTCTGGTATCCTAGCACAGTGTAAAACATAATGCAAGTCCTTAGGATATATTTGTTATAGCAGTAACTGATCCTCACGTTTATTTTAGCAGATACTAGGGTAGTTCAACTCTCTCAATTTGGGTATTATTTTCATTCATGTTATTAAGAAAATTTGTCAAATAAAGTATCAATTTTTGAAGTGGTCCTGTTTTGACAAGTTCAATTTGCTAAAATCCAATTAACTGCATCATGAATTATTGTTCCTTTATCGTATTTCTTTCTCATTTCCTTTTATCATTGTGCACTTATTTGATTCCACTCCAATTATAGACTTTCATCAAATGTAATAGTTCACGAGCTCTTGGTTTAGTTTGGTGAGACAGTACAAACTTTACTATGTGTCAGAATCACCAGGAAGCCTTGTTAAAATAGATTAATGGTCTCTACTCTCAGTTTTTGATTCTATAGTCCTGAGGTAGGGTCCAAGAATTTGCATTTCTAACACGTTCCCAGGTGGTACTGATTCTGCTGGTCTTCCGACTGTATTTTGAGAACAACTATTTGAAATAATATTCAGCACACTTAGTATCGTCTTGGAAAGAAACAGTAGCTGCTTATTTGCATAATTTTTCTTATGAAGTATTTTCTAGCAAAAAGCATTGGAATGGGCTTTGACAAGAGAATTTTGCCTATAGCTTTGGTAGGAGGACTGCCTTAATGCCTCAGGTTTTCTCTTGCTGGGAAATCCTCCTGTGGAGAGGGCCACCACAGTTAGCATTTTAGAACTTTTTCTACTTTAAAGAACCAAGTGAGTTCAAAAGAGAGAAGAGAACAATGAGCAAGGACAACTGTGATGAACACAGGAGCCAGGTGTGTATGATCAAATGGGTTGCATCAAATCACCAACTCTCTCAACCCCCAAATAGAGAAGTTGGCAAGTTGGCTCTACCTAAGACTGTCTCAGAAGGGACATGTCATGAAAGTATGAACTGCTGTCCAGGGTAGCACAAGTCCCATGGGGGAGTCGACTTTAACAAAATTAAAAAAAAAAAAAAAAACCTGTGTGCCAGCTTTAAGTTGGCAATTTTTTGAGTTCAGTTCACTATAGTCATGACGCATCTTCACACAGTAAGCCCAATAGAGACAAAGGGGTGCCTTGCAACTGCCGGAGAGAGAAAAGAGTCCTCTGAGATGAAATGTTAACATAAGAAGTGGAAATGGTTTGTCATAATGACAAGCTGGCTCTTTGGGGTTCACTTTCCTATAGTGAGCGAACTGTATGTAGTGTGGTGCCCTAGCAAAAGAGTCTCAATAAAATTAGAACGGTCGTTTAAAAAGGGCAGAGGAAGAGAGAGGCATAGAGAGAGAAGGAGAGAGAGGACTTTCTTTTGTGTGTGTGTGATAAGAAGCTTAACAAAAGTGGAAAAATGCTTTATATGGATGTGAGTTTTTATGGCAGTCTCAAGCGACACTCAGTTGTCTTTATTATAGACTAAGCTACTTTAGTAAGCAAAGGAAAATGGAAAGACAAAGAGTGCTGATAACAACAGTCTGGTGGGGAGAGGGAGAGAGACCTTTTGACAAGGAATGTTTTGTAACTAAAGCAACAATATACATTTTCTTTGTGTTTTTCGCACACTGTACTCTTTATAAGAAAGAAAAAAAGTAAGTTTCTCCCTGAGCTGGATCCTTGAAGTTGTTCTGAAATGTGATTAATAGAAATACTAATTTTTACTTATAAAAAAATGTCATATATCATGTTTAGGCCCAGGAAAGAGTTAGCCATACAAGAGAAAAAGCTCAGCTAGAATGTGTTGAAACATGAATCATTTTAAAAAGTTTGTTTCCAACATATTTACAGTGGTAAGATAAAGAGGGCTTGTTTATTGGAAAATGAAGCAATCAGCCAGACTTCCTGCTCTTTTACTTTCTGAAATGTACATATAGGTCAAGCTAGTCCACCACTGGTGAGAGAAATTGAGGGATGACATTCAATAATTTGCCACCTTTATTCAATTGTTAGCTTGAACTTTATTCAAACTTTTAGGTTTGTTTTGTTTTTCTTCTACTTACCACGAGACTCCATGGAATTATAGAAAGTGAGGTTTAGAGCAGACATTTAATGTGGCCTATTGACAGATGCTTGAATCCACTGGATAGTATTTCCAACATAGTGTACTCCATTTGTCGAATGATGGTGTCCTCATCAAGACAACCAGTTCCATGTTTGAATGTCTTTGACTATAAGATTGAACAAAAAAATCTGTTTTGTAATTACCATACCTTATTCTTCCATTTAAGTCCATATTAAGCCAATCATGTTTTTTTCCCGCCTGATACAGTACTACTAATATTTACAAACAACTACCACATATTCTTTAAGTTTACAAGTTAAAAACTTCCACGACCTTCAGCACTAATTGTGGTGTGTCAGGTGCCCTGATTAGTACGAAGTGGAGAGGTCCAGAATTCATGTTGACATTAGTAGTCACTTTACATTCAATTTGACATTAGTAGTCACTCTACAGTATTGACTTCTTTTAAAATTATTAAGTATAAATCTTCCAAATTGTTTTACATTTGTACGTGTTATCCTAAGAAGTTACGTCTTTTAATATTTTATCTGTGCTATTGTTCATTGGATTCAAGTATAAGGCATGACGTTTATTCCTATTCGACTTCGTAGTAAAATCTAAGTCCTTTCCTGTCTATGGAGAGCTTTTGAATCCAAATTCTGTCATACAATGTGTTTTATACAACTCCAAGCTTTGTCTCACCCACAAATGACCATGCTATTCACATACATGTATATATATATGTGGACATGTATATATATATATATGTTTGTTGTTGTTGTGTGTATATGTATGTGGTTCTTCAGAATGGTGTAGCAATTGAGAGCTTATTCTCTAAAATCGAATAAATCTGATTCAAATTCTGGCTCTGTCACTTACTATCTTGTGACTTTGGCAAATGACTTAACTTTGCAAAATCTGTCTTTACCTAAGTGAAATGGTTCCACCTCTTGATGGATATTTGTAAGAATTGAACATGATAATGTGTATCGAGTGCCTAGCATTGTTCCTGGCATTTAGTAAACAGATGAGGGCAAATTTCTGAATCTCGCTAATTCTCAGTTTCCTGATTTGTAAAACAGAGATAATAATAGTATTTTTTCTATTGGACTGTTAGGGTAAATGATATGAGCTTACATAGAGGTTAGAAAAGTTTCTGGCATATAGAAATTACTATAGATTAGCTATTATCCTCATTGGTATTATTGATAGTTATTAGTGTTAATCTTACTTAGCTTACAGTAGACATTAAGATATGTTACTTGCCTTTTTACTAGAAAATCACTCAGTTACTTTATTATATCCATGGTTGAAATGTCAAACATAAACTGTTTCCAGTCTCTCTAACTTTGATTATCAATATTTCATTATGAAATAATTAATTATTTCAATTCAGAAAACATTTATTCATTCTGATCATTGTGTGTATTGTGGAGAGGGCATAAAGCTAAGTGAGAAATGTTTGGTTCTCAAGGTATCTTTGAGAAGAATCACTGATTTCCAAGAAAATCAAAAATTGAATTTTTTCTCAAACATTAAGGTCTCTAAATAACTGTGAGCCTCTAATTTTTTTTTTATGGATGATCATTATATGTATTCATATCCTAATGTCTTTCTCATTTTTTCCAAAAACTTTTATGTTCCTTGACTACTTGACTAACAATTACTGAATACTTTAACATAAGAAGCAATGTGTGGGGTGTTTTAAAGAATACTATCTCCCCCCCCCCCCGCCCCCCCCCGCCACCCCACCCCCCAAGAAGGCCCTACAAAGCAATGGGCAGGGATGTATGATCTTCTTAGAGGGAGATCGCCTGAAAAATTGAGAAAATAAAATTAAGAACAATAACACCATCTACCAAATCTCTTACTATTTGCTTGTCATATGCGCCATCTCACTGTGTTTAAAACGATATTGTACTTTTTTTTTTTTCAAATTGGTACTTTTTTTTTTATTGGGGTGAAACTCACCTAACATAAAATTAACCATCTGAGAGTGAATAATTCAGTGGCAATTAGTACATTCACAATGTTGTGCAACCACCCTCTCCATCTAGTTCTAAAATATTTTCTTTTCTTTTTTTATGTTGTATTAGTTTTAAGTATACAGTATGATGTCTAACAACATTGTACTTTTTACAGGCGAGAATGGCTTGAGGAACCATTTGAGGTGGAGAGAGGCTATTGAGCCAGGTTGTAAAGGAAACACACACATTGGTAATGCATATTTGGCTGGAGTAGATGCTGTAGACATGGGTATGGAAATAATGAGGTCAGAAATCTATTTGGAGCATTTTCTACAGTGTTGCAAACGTAAAGAATTAAGAAAAATAATTATGTACTATGTAAAACTATTTCATTCTAACACACCTTTATTTTATATTTTTTCATTTTTTACAACTAGAAATTATTTAAACCTACTATGGTAATTTTGTGTATGCTTATATGTTACCTAGCAGAATGTACTGAAAAAATTAAAAGATAAACTTGACATATTAACTGTTGCCTATATGACAATGTTTATCTAAACAATTCTACTTTTTCTTTAAGATATACAACATTGTACAGAAATGATTTTGGAGTCAAATTTGGTTTCAAGACAATGGATTTTGAAAAAATGTTTTACATTTCCTTAGCTTTCCTTTATCAAGAACTCTTATTTATTTATTATTTGATTTTTTGTGTGTGTTGCAATTTGAACATTTTCTTTTTGGTGGTAAACATACAATGCAATACATATATGCTTTATTATTGATTTGTTCACTTGAAACCTATATGATTTTATTAACCAATGTCACCCCTATAAATTTAATTTAAAAAAAGAAAGAAAATTTTCTAAGTTTTACCTTTTTGGCACAGAGTAAAAAATGGGCTTTGGAAATATCACTATGAGAAAAAGAATCCAGAAAAGTTTTAAAGGACATGAGAATACAAGTAACAGTAAACACAATTGAAAAAATATTTTTGTACATTATTTTTTAATAACCAGCATATTTTGTAGCACATTGTAGGCACTCAATAAAAAAGTTTTTTTGAATAAGTAAGTAAATGAGGCCAAAGCTGTGAGTCTTAGTCCAAAATACTCAGAATTATGATTAAAAGAGACATTCCATTTTCTATCCTTAGGCTGCTTCTCAATAAGCCATCTTGGAAATAGATGATATTAATGCTAATGGAGATTCATTAACAGTATGTATAGCTTAGGGGAAACTAGTTTATTAAGTAATAACAACTTTATTTAGAAAAGAAAGACCACTAATTTTTTTCTTAGTTAACAATAATAGATCACAAATTTAAAGTAGACTGGAGAGATGGAAGGGATCTTAGAAACCATCTGGTCCAATTCACTAATTTTACAGATGAAGAAACTGAAGCTCTGACTGATTGACTCATTTGTAGTTAATTAATTCATGTTCATGAGTAGAAAGCATAGTTTCTGACTCAGTTCCATGCCCTATTTCCCCTTTTATCATGCTGTGTTTTTCTTGCCAGTTTTTCTTTTCTTTTCTTTTTTTTATTTTATGAATGATGCCTAATCCCCCATTTCACAGTTAGCAACTATTCTTTAAAACTATACTATGAAACTATTGAACTTTTGTTGGACCTGATGCTAATGAACACAGCATATTGACTGATATCCTTTTAGTCACATTTGTTAGATTTAAAATCAATTGAAATGTTGAGTGTAGTCTCAGAACACCATAAAATTGAGGAACCATGGTCTCTTTTTCCTTTTCCAGGAAAAACCATTTGTAAGAAAATTATCTTCACCCTACTACAGAAAATAAAGTGTTGGCTAAAATCTGTGTAATTCTTCAAGTCTTTAATCAAGGTGCCTCATATCACATAATACGTTTTTATTTCACCTACTGTCTTATATGCTTTTCTAGTATAAAACTGATAGTCTATTTATTGAACACTTCTACTTTTGATTCTGGGCACTCATTCACACTTGCTCTTATCTCTAATATACATACTAATATACCCCTTATATTATACTGTAATATACTTCTAATATACCCCTTAAAACTGTTAATCACTCTTTATGGAGAAGGTCATATCTGAGTTGAGATTGAAAGAATTAGTGAATGAATAAATGATTGAATAGTGATCATCATTGCTTTTATTGGAGTGAAGGGCACCTTTATTTCATGGTATGTTGTCATGGTTTCAGGGGAATTAAGACTCAACTGGTAAAATAAACTCGGTTTTCTGTCCATAAAGGTTAAACATTCATTTCTTGCCAAGCTATTAAACTGGCAATTATGTTTTTTTAAGTGTTTTTGCATCATGTTATATTCCTGCCTTCATACGATGTCCAACCTGAATTAACATGACTGGAACAGATGCTAAATGACTGTACCCAAGTCACTTGTGTCCTATTTTAACTTTGCATCATGAACTGTGCTAGACCAAGAGAGCATTCGCTCTCCAGCTCCAAGTCACACCATATGTCTTCAAATTCATTAGATACAGGCTTGTGATCACTTTACTACCCACCTGATCTCACCGTTGCTTTCTTAATATTTAAAAGGAAGGTAACATAAATAGCAATAAAAGTTTAAGTTATAAGGATATATTTATTTTTAATTTAAGTTTTTATTGGATTAATATTTTTTTTGTGTAGGTAGAGGAATAAGCGATTATTTTTACTGGTTAAAGTATAAAAGTGCAGAAAGTCTATTAGTCAGCCTTGTGTGATAAGTTGAAATTTAACATATTTTTATTTATAAGTTTATGAAATTCAGACAGGGCTTTAAAGACATTTTTTATTATAAATAAAGATCTTATTTTAAAATTATCACATGCCAGACTACTGGGGTAGCAGGAACAACTATATCAGGATCAAAAGGAAGCCAGAGATGCGAACTTCTCTCTAAATGGTGATGGGTTGGGACCATGTCTTCCATAGTTTGTCCTTTTACACAGTAGTGGTTTATAAAACTTGTGGCTACTTCAATTTGATCTTCTGAATATATTTCTATTTATCTTCCTGAACCACACTTCTTTGCAAAAATAAAGCATCTTTGATAACGCAGGTCTAGCAGGAGTGGCTCCTATTTACACATATGCAAACTGAAACTTTGACTTAAAAGAGCAAATTAAACCTCAGGCTACATCCCCAGTTCAGGACAGTCCATTCAACTCACCCTGTGCACAGTGAGGTCTGATTTTAGGGTATATATTCAATCTTTAAATTTATGTATGAAAACAGACTGTATACAGTGCTTTTCACTGAGACTGCTTTGAATGAAATATTCTGCCTCTATCATCAAAGGCATAGTCATGTTCCAGAAAAAACAAAGAAACCAAAAAGACAAATTCATAACAATGGTCATGAAATAATTAGAAACTCATCATTTGCAGAGTATTAAGGAGAGTAAGACTCATTTCGTCCTTGTTATGAAGAACGAGTTGAGACCACAACACATTCATTTAATTTGCAAATATTTTCTGAAGGACGAACCAGTGCTAGGTGCCAGGGAAAATGAGCAGAAGTATCATGCTTCTGGTTATGACAACTTTCAGTGGTTTTCTTTATGCTCCAGAGGCACTGATAGGAACCCTCAAATCATATAGATTAAAATGAGACCCAGGTTAAGTAAATGAAAGAGGGAGGTGTATATGTGTGATTGGTGGTGATGGGATTATCAAAGCAGACTCGGGTGAGAAGAGAAGCATTGGAGAAGAGGAGCCAGAATCCTTTCCCCTCATCTTGCTTCCAAAGGGAGAGAAGTAATGAAAAAGAATAAACAATACAAATGTTCATCTCATTTCTCCCTTCACAAGTAAGTAGAATTGGTTTCAAATAAGAGGGGACATCATCTGGAATCTAACTTTCAGAAACAACATTCTATCTTTAAATATATCAGAAGGCGAAATCATACTTATTTTCCAGCTAAGCCAAAAACTCTTTTTTTCTCATATCTATGTTCTACTTTTTTGTTCTAGAGACCAAATGTTATTTTTTTAAAAAGAGAAGAAATGACATATTATTGGGTAAAACTTATTTAATTACTGGATACTTGTTCCCTGCAGAGCACATGTTATTATTTCACTGGTTTTTAAATATTCTGGGAAAAGTTAGGCCAACTATTCGTAGAGAATGTGCCTTGTTTTCTGTTGTATTCTGCCAGAATCTTCTTTTTTATTTAATTCCTTATTTTTAATTTTACCTTCTTCCTCTAGGCTTTATATTGACCTTCAGTTTTCAGTGTTTACACAATTAGGTATTTGTAGACAATTCTCATATTCCCTTTAGTTAGCCAACTGCGTGTATATTATTTATTCTTTTAATATTTCCTCTAGAGTAAATACCTGTGGTTCCCTAATTATTCCTGTTGATTTCTTCTAAACTTCCTGCAGTATGTCTCTCTTTTTCTCCTAATGAGATCCCCAAACTGATTGCATAGTCTTGCTCCAGTCTCTCCTGAATCACAAAGAGGGGACTATTTTTCTGTGTTCCATAACATCTTTTTTCTTTTGCATATGCAGTCCAGAATAACAATGAACTTCTTCACTTAGCAAGTTTTAGTATGAGCCTGCTCCTAATTATCTTCTGATAATATTTAAAATATTTTGGAAATAGGAACTTATTTCCTTTCTTGTGACTGCAAGTATTTGGTAGACTAAGGAAATTGGGAAGTTCTTTGAGGCCGGCACTTTCAAATTACTGTGTCTTTCTGTTTCATGATGAGCCAGCACATAATAATCAGGTACAGCAGCAGTAAGTCCACTTCTGCAACTTTTCCAGGCTTCCGTTGCTTCCTAATTGATGAAGTGTCAGGAAATAAAGGGGACTGGCAAAATGACTTCTTTCAGAAGAGGGATGGGGGATTTCACATATGTGAGAGAAAAGTGTTCATCCTTTGATTCATTCTCTAAAGGGAGTTAACATGTTATTTTTTGTGATCGTCTTCCTCAGCCATTTACAATGTCACTTTAATTAATTTCCCTGAAATGTTTCAGAATATCACTCTTAAATACTTCTACATCTTCCCATTGCTTATGTGACAAAACCCAAACTCTTGAAGTGTAACATTTAAAGATCTCTCCAAAGAGTTCATCCTTGTGCCCCCTTTTCCCTTTTAAGAATTCTGATTTACATGTGTGTGCGAGTGAGCATGTCTTTGTGTGTATATAACTCATTGCTTTCACATTTTTGCTCATTAAATTCTGTTCACTCTATAACTTTATTTTTTTATAGCTTGATCATGCTAATAGAAGCCTAGAAATCTACTATTTTTTGTTCTTAGTAGTAATCATTTGACCACATTTCTCACTGTCTTGTATTATTAGACATCTCTTTACATATCTACAGAATATCTCCCTTCTGAAACTGCAAGCTCTTTGACTAAAATAACCATGTTTTCGTTTTCCTAATGTTGTCTTGCACAGAGTAAAATCTATCAAAAACGATGAAAGAATGATTTCCCACATTATTCATAATGCTTAAGAATAATGAAAATACTGAGTATTTATGAGCTGAGGGTTCAGTTGTGTCCTCCCAGAATTCATATGTTGAGCTGTGTACCTCACGATATGACCTTATTTGGAAATAGAGTCATTGCCAATTTAATTAGTTAAGATGAGGCCACACTGGGGTAGGTTGGGGTAGGTAGGTTTCTTTTCAGTATGACTGATGTGTTATACAAAGGGGGAAATTTGGACACAGAAATGCATGCAGATGCTAGAAGAGAGGCCTGGAATAGGTTTTTCCCTAGCATCTTCAGAGGGAGCATGACCCTGCTCACCGTGATCTTGGACCTCTAGTTGTCAAAACTGTAAGACAATAAATATCCAGCGTTTAAGTTACTCAGTTTGTGGTACTGCATTACAGCAGTCCTAACAAACTAAAACAATAAGAAACTAATAATACTTTATGGAAATGATGCCCAATTAGTAGAGTTATCATACACAGTCATATTTCTCTCTCTCTCTCTCTTTTTTTTTTTTTAACAAAAATGATGCATATCAAGCTGAAAGACAACTACATGAAATTAATAAAATCTTCTTTAACATCTCTTTGGACACAAAGCATGTGAATTCTAACCTGAAAGATAAGCCCTCTCATGATGACTATAAAAATTTCCTAAGTATATCTTCTGCTTTTGTGGCCTTGACTTGTACATTTTTCGCCTCTGAGATTTGCCACTCATGTGACATAGATTTGTTGTGCATGATAAAGTGACAAAATCAATAAAAAAGACATATGATTTTTCTGCTTGCAAAAGGACTTTATTTTTTGTTGCATATTGTGGTAACTTAGGCTCACCAAACTATTTCTATGAAGATGTAATTTCTTTGATCCTTTTTATTCATCCAGCATCTTAGAGACTGCTCTTGTAAATATCACATGGTATATTTCCAAAAAAATTTTCTCATAAAATAAATATATGACCATGTTTTCTAAAATGATACACCCTCTCAACACCATTCTAATGATCCTGATCAATAAGGAGCTTAAATCAGCAATTTAATTTGAAAATATATATTATTGTTTTATTCATTTCCTTTTCCCATAAAAAAAATCTTATTTCAATCAGGAGTGCTAGAGATGTCTCCTTTTCCCACCCTCAATTTCCTCACACTTATCTAGAATAAATAACTTATTCAAAGTTGAAACTTCTAGTTCTAAGGGGTCTACGTAAACAAAAAACTGCCTGAATTCTAACTGCAAACTTAAAATTTATTTTTAAAGCTAGAGAGTCAAATTATCAGATGTGTGTTTTAAAAATGTAAGTGCCCTGTGGAGAGAGAGGGCAGTAGACTTGCCTAGGAAAGAAATGATGAGGGCTCAGATTAAGGTAGCAGCTATTTGGAGGGTATAGAGGGATAAAGGTGGTCAAGTAGACAGAAATTGGTAATTATTTAACTTGGAGGGTGACAAAAAAGAAAACTCGTTGATAATTTCAACTTCATTTGTAGTAGTTTATAAGGCTGTTGACAGAGAAATCCAGAAATCCAATACCTAACTATGAAAGGTACTATTGCTAATTGTTTTTATGGTCATTATTTATCAGTCTAGGGAAAGATAAAAAGAAAATGTATCTTTTCGTCATGACATGAACATAAATATGAGTAAATAAAAGAGGCTCAATATAAATAGATTTTCTAATATTGTATTATTATGGACTATGAAATTTGAGAGAATAATTTATCCTAATATAGCTATAAAAAAGTGCAGAAAAAAGAAAATTTTCAGTACAAAAAATAAAAATATTAACAATTAATTTAGATAATTTATAATATAATAAAATGGAATCAAATTGCTTCTACATCATGGAAAATAATCTATGCTGCTAATCCGTTGTTACTCCTATAAGTTGACTGCCCAATGAGAGATCTTGCCTTAAGGACTAATATTCTCAGAAGAATATCCACCATCGAATGGCCATTTCTAGTAATGACCCTAGTGAAATCTAAGAGCATTTTCATTCCATATCGGGATTTTTTATTTCAGCAGAATTAAAAGATGCATGTTTCATTACACAAATGGGTTCGGGCAGCAGGTAAGATGTCTTGATCCACCAGGTACTAGCTCTGCAACCTAGGAAAATTTATCCTTTTAAAATCTCATCTAGAAAATGAAGGTAACAGTGATATCATATAATCCGTATAGACCAGCATAGTTTTTTAGTGCAGAAATAAGCAACCAGTAAATAGCATAATTTCTCATTATTATTATCACTGTTATTGTTATTAGAATAGAAAATAGAAATAAGTGGTTAGGCTACAGGAATAAAAATCATGCCTATTTCCTCCATGGCAACATAGAGAAATTTCCCTGAGTTTATAGTTATTGGTCAGAAGGAAACTGACAGTCCTAGCAAGGGTGGTTGAAATTTATATGTGTGTGTGTGTGGGTGGTGGTAAGAGAAAGAAAGGAAAGGGAAAGAGAGGAGAGGAGAGAAGAGGAGAGGAGAGAAGGGAAGGGAAGAGAAAGGAAGGGAAGAGAAGGGAAAAGAGAGGAGAGGAGAGGAAAGAGTGAAAAGAAAAAAAAAAGAAAAGAAAAAGGAAGAAAAAAAGAGTACAGAAAGAAAAAGAGGAGAAAGAAGGAAGGGAGCATATGTATTATGCATGTGCATTTATGTGCATGTATATATAATGTATATGTACACTATTTGGAAATACTGTATTTTTAGTTAAAGAGTTTATGTCACGTCTATAAGTTTAGATGAGTGCACATTGTAAACTTGGCACAATGCTTGACGCATAGCAGGCATTAAATGTCTGAGCGGAACTGAATTGATAAGGAATATTCAAGTTGTTAATTTGTTATCAAAGATGAAATGTCGAGGTGAAATAACTGACAAAAAGCAAATGTGAAAAAAAAACCCTGATATAATTTTCAGAAACTGGTAACTCAGAACTATACAACAGCAAGTAGGTGTAATTTTTCCTTTTCGGAGAAGTGAGCTAAAGAAGTTAGCAAGGCTATTTTTAATGTTTCACAAAAACTTTAATGTTTTCTCCTCTCATTGCCCTTTTTACATTTCTTTATATGCACATACACAAAATTCTTCTTTTGTAGGAGCAGAGAAAAGAACTACCTTACAATTGATCCCAATGTTCAGTTCAACCTTTGTAAGACTTGTTGTCTTTAATTTGTTGAATACGTGAGAGAGCCCTAATATGACATTAATGAGAGGTATCTGTGTGTCTGAGAGCAAAATCTGGCCCCAAGATTTTTCTGACAAGTATTGCTATATTTAAAAAATGCCATATATATTCTATATATATGTCTGGGTTTTAACCTAATGTTCTTTTAAATTTTAAGAATAAAAATAGAATTAGTTAAGTGTGGATGAATCTGCAGGTGTTGGCAAGTGTTTGGCACAGAATCAGCCATCTGTGTTAATGAAGAGTTCCCTGTCCACCACCTGTCAGGTAGCCCTGTCTCAGGTAAGAGGTAGGACTTGGAACCGTTATGAAATAGTCTGATTCTGTAAGATATGTCAGCTAATACAGAGTTTAAAAGAGAAAGACAGCGAATTTTCTGTGATCTTAATTTTCAAACCTTGCTACTACTAAAATGTACTCAGACAACATTATTTTAAATGGAAAAAATTAAATGTTTATCCATTTTGACCTATAAAGATGGTTAGGTGACCTTGCTGTCAGAGGTTCTCAAACTTAATTGGCCTCAGAATACTCTTGGGATAGCTGTTAAATGTAGATTCTTACAAATCAGGTCTAGGATTCAGTCACTGGAATAGGTCTGGAAATCTATACTTTAATATATAGATCTTTCTGGGAAAACTTAAGGTGGTATGATAGTTTGCTAGGGATATTATAATCAAACACCACAGTCTGGGTGACTTAAACAACAGAAAGTTATTTGTTCACAGTTCTGGAGACTAGAAGTTGGCGATCAGAGTGTTGGCAGGTTTTGTTTCTTTTGAATCTCTCTCCTTGGCTTGCAGATGGCCATCTTCTCACTGTGTCCTCACGTTGTCTGTTCTCTGTACATGTGCGTCCCAGGTGTCTTTTTGTATGTCCAAATTTCCTCTTCTTATAAGGATACTAGTCAAATAAATCTCACCCTAAGAGCCTCATTTTAAAATAATCACCTCTTTAAAGGCCTTATCTCCACATACAGTCACATAGGTTAGGGTTTCAACATATACATTTTGGGTCACAATTCTGTACATAATAAAAGTAATATATGTAAAAATCCTCTAGGAAGCCACTTTTTAATAATCTGCTTTACATCCTAGACAACCCAAGTAATGTATTAAGAATTCATCCCCTCTCAGATTATTTCCTGAAAAGTAGCTGGTCACTGATTCTTTTTGCAAACTTGCAAAATAAATAGAAATTGGGCTGTCCCACTAATGCTTACAAAGTAAAATTTGAGGCCATATCTGAGCATAGTACTACTCTCTAGCCTTCCTCTGAAAGGACCCCTTAAAAGCTCCCATGGGAGAGCTTGGATATGTCCAAGTCAGTGAAACAAAAATTCCCTTAGCAGCCCTAGAAACCCACTGAAAAGAGGAACCCTGAATTAGGCTGTTGATATGTAGGTGAAACCTTTTCATCCATGCACAAATTTCATGTAAAGTGAGGAATCTAACATGCTTTAGACAAGAGTATATTTCTAGATTCCATGTAAAGTAAATTTTGGAAAGTTCTTATGTCCTGACATTATTGCAATTATAACTTATTAAAACCCTAGAAACCATGTTTATGGATTCGACCACCACTTTCACCTGATAATGTGTCAATGGGCTATCCTATTATTATAGGGTATGAAGGCTTCACAACCATGTGACAGAAAATTTCCTCATCTTATCACTATAGGGTGACAGTAAGTTTTTCCCATATCCTGTTAGAAGAGTACTCCAGAATGAATCCTATCATCAGCAGGGACCAACAGAGAGATACACGCTAAAGGAAATTCACTAAAGGAAATTCTTCAATAGACAGCAGAGAGAACTTCCCAGAGCAGATATTTATTTTCATGCAAAAGAGTGATAGAGATTTGTAACTCTAAAATTCTTGTAGTTCACTGTAAATTGTGATTTGCGTTGTAAAAATCATTGCATAGATAAGTTCACAACTGAAAATAATTTGTTCAGCAAAAAGAGTATAGGCACCAATGAGATATATATCAATATACTATTTGTTGGAGCATTTCCTCTGATATTGTATCAAGCTTCAATGACTGTCAAATGCTTCTGTGTGCACTATATTATTAGTAAAATGAAGAATGATGTAATTTCTAAATAATTTAGAGAATACTTCCTTTCTCATAAAATGACCAAAACATTTGAGCAAATTCATGTTTCCTCCTCACATTATAAAGATCACTATATTTTTTCCGAATTATAAAACGAGTGTATGTTTTGTATGAAAGTCTAGGGAGTTTTAAAAATCATCTGCTACTGACAAGGATCATTGTTATCATTTTTTATCTGCTTGTCAATACATTTTAAAGGTGTGTTTTTTCTTTTAATTTTTTTTTAAATTAGAAATTGACTACAGAATTATTTTCATAGCATACTTAACTTTCCACATGTAAAGGCAAGTTTATACCTAATTCATTTAGCAGCCCCATCATGGAGCATTACTTAAAAGGAAAGGTTAACATTTATATAAGTTATTAAATGACAGAAATTCCTCTTGTACCTCTTGTTACACAGTTGATAATAAGGAGTGACAATAATCAAAATCAGAAATGAACGTTTTATTCTACAAGGGGAAAAATAAAATAATTTGATCTGACAATGACAAAAGGTCTTAAGATCTACAAATTTCTGGTCACTTCTCTCTTCTAGGCTTTCTTCCTTTCTTATTTTTATTTTTGTAGTGACCTCTTTCATTTCATTTTTTTCTCTATTACTCTCTTCTTTTTTTGATCTTCTGCTTCTGTGTTTTAAAAGCAAAAGTAAACAAATCAAACCAAACCAAACAAAATGCTTCTCATTCCTCTGGTATTCCCAAGACCTGGGCCTAGTGCCTGAAATATAGTAGATAATTAGTCATTTTGTTTCCTTTAGCTATCTTCTCTAGCTAAGGAAACAACATCGAAATATTTTATCTGGCCCCTAAACTCTGATGGGAATTCATATGTACAGTGCTAGATCTGGGTGAAAATCTTAAAATTGTGTAGATCAGAAATGGAAAATAGTTTTCTTTCCAAAAGGCCTCTAAAATTGACTTGTTGGGTCTTTTTTTGCTACCAATATTGTATTTTCTACTTATTCTATAATCTCTAACCAGAGGAATTCAATAACTCTATTGTTTTAAAAAGCAATGACTTTGACTGTCTACTTCATTTTGCTTGTTCTTTGATATCTTAAAACTAATATTTCTAAATGTAACCACCTGATTTCTTCCCCATCACAGCTACACACTTCCATATATGTTCCCTTCATATTCTTTATGTCAGGAAATATCACAATTTGCCTGTTACTTAAGGTAGAAATCTAGGAGTCACAATTAATACCTCTTCTCTTCTGTACCTTTCATGTCTGAGTATTAGAAAGTCCCTTTTTGTTTGTTGGTTTTTTTATAAAAGACTTTTTATTTTGGAGCAGTTTTAGTTCCACAGAAAAATTAAAAGGAAGGTACAGAAATTTTCATATACCTCATGCCCCCCAAATTGTAGATTCTCTCATAATGAACATCCTCCACCAGAGTGGTATATTGTTATAACTAATGAAGGTACATTAACACATCATAAACGAAGTTTACATTATATTCTTGGTTTTGTACATTCTATGTGTTTGGATAACTGTATGATCATATTCATTTATCATTATAATATCATACAGAGAGGTTTCACTGTCCTAAAAATTCTCTGTGCTCTGCTAATTTAATCCCTCTCCACCTCCCAACCCCTGGCAACAACTCATCTTTTTACTGTCTCCATAGTTTTACTCTTTCCAAAATGTCATATATTTGGAATAATATGTAGCCTTTTCAGATTGGCTTCTTTTATACTTAGTAACATGCATTTAGGGTTTTTTCATATCTTTTCTTGGCTTGGTAGGTCATTTCCTTTTATTACTAAATAATATTCCATTGTCTAGATTTACCTACTGAAAGACATTCACTTACTGAAAGACAACTTGGTTGCTTTTAAGGTTTGGCAATTATGAATAAAGCTGCTATAAACATCCATGCACACGTTGTGTGTGTGTAAGCATATTTATGTACAGAAGTTTTAAACTCATCTGGGTAAATGCCAATGAGTGCAATTGCTGGATCATTTGGTAAGAGGATGTTTACTTTTGTAAGAAACTACCAAACTGTCTTCCAAAGTGTCTGTACCATTTTGCATTCTTACCAGCAATGAATGAGAGTTCTTGTTGTCTTCGTATCCTCACCAACGTTGGTTGTTCTCAGTGTTCCAGATTTTAGCCATTCTAACAGATGTGTAGTGGTATCTCATTGTTGTTTTAATTTCCATTTCCCTGATGACATGTGATGTGGAGCATCTTTTTATATGCTTATTCCAATCGTATATCTTCTTTGGTAGAGTGTCTCATCCATTTTTAAATCAGGTCATCTATTTTCTTATTGCTGAGTT
Organism: Eonycteris spelaea; assembly: GCA_003508835.1. Classification (NCBI taxonomy): domain Eukaryota; kingdom Metazoa; phylum Chordata; class Mammalia; order Chiroptera; family Pteropodidae; genus Eonycteris; species Eonycteris spelaea. The sequence continues at coordinate 2,450,542 of PUFA01000024.1, read as the reverse complement.
CTAAGAATTTTTTTGGTATATTTTGGATAACAGTCTTTTATGAGATATGTCTTGCAAATATTCCTTCTCAGTTTGTCTCTTGTCTTCTCATTCTATTGACATTATGTTTCACAAAGAAGAATCTCTTAATTTTAGTGAAATTTAACTTAATCAGTTTTTTTCTTTCATAGATCATGTCTTTGGAGTTTTATCTAAAAAGTCATCATCACACCCAATTCATTCAGATTTTTCCTAAATTATCTTCAAGGATTTTATAGTTATGCCAATTCTAATTAGGTCTGTGATTCATTTTGAGTCAATTTTTGTGAAGGGTATAAAGTCTGTATCTAGATTCAATTCTTTATATGTGGATGTTTATTTGTTTCAGTACCATTTATTGAAAATATTACTTTTCTCCATTGTCTTTCTTCTTTGCCAAAGATCAGTTGACTATATTTATGTGATTCTATTCTGGGCTCTCTAGTCTGTTCCATTGATCTATATGTCTATTTCATCAATTCCACTTTGTCTTGATTGCTATAGTATGTTTTGAAATTGGATAGTGTTAGTCTTCCAGCTTTGTTCTTCTCCTTCAATATTCTGTTGGCTATTTTGAGCCTTTTGCCTCTCCATAAAACTTTAGAATTATTTTCTTGAGATCCATGAAGTTACTTGCAGAGATTTTCATTAAAATTACATTGAGTCTATAGATGAAGTTGGGAATAAGTGAATTATTGACAATTTAAATCATCTATCCATGAATATGGAATATCTCTTTTTTATTTTTAATATCAAATTCCACTTTATTGCTGGTATAGAGAAAAGTGATTGATTTTTGTGTACAAAATTTGTATCCTGCAACCTTGTTATAATTGCTTATTAGTTTGTGTGCAGTTTGATAATTCTTTTGGATTGTCTACATTTTGCCATTTCCTGTAACTTTGATTTAATTGCTTATTTGTTCTGGGAGTATTATTTCTGCAAATTCTTTAAGATGTTCTACATAGACAATCATGTCATTTGTGAACAAAGACAGTTTTATTTCTTTTTTCCCAATTTGTATAGCTTTTTATTTCGTTTTCTTGTCTTACTGCATTAGCTGGAAATTTAGTACAATGTTGGAATGTAGAGGTAAGAGGAGACAATCTTGCTTTGTTCCTAATTCTAGTGGGAAAGATTTGAGCTTCTCACTATTAAGTATGATGTTAGCTGTAGGGTTTTTTGTTTTTGTTTGTTTTTTGTTTGTTTTTGTTTTGTTTTGTTTTGTGGATAATCTTTATCAAATTAAGGAAGATTTTCTCTAGTCCAAGTTTACCGAGAGGTGGTTTTTTTTTTTTTTTCATAAATGGGTTGGATTTTGTCAAATACTTTTTCTGCATCTATAGATATAATTATGAGATTTTTCTTTTCTAGGTTGTTAATGTGATGTATTACATTACTTCATTGTTGAATGCTGAACCAGCATTGCATACCTGGGATAAATCCCAGATGCTATGATATATAACTATTGTCATTATTCTGTGGAATTCAATTTTCTAATATCTTTTAAAGAATTTTATATCTATGTTCTTGAAAAATATTGGTATGCAGTTTTCTTATCTCATAATGTCTTTGTTTGCTTTAGGTATTAGGACCATGCTGGCCTCATAGAATGCATTAGGAAGTATGTTTTCTGTTTCTTTCCTCTGAAAGTGACTGTAGAGAATTAGTATAATTTCTTCTTTAAAGATTTGATAGAATATTTTAATAAATATTTTACTCCACTCTTCTTGCTTGTATTGTTTCTGAAGAGAAGTCAGATATAATTCTTATCTTTGTTTCTCTAAAAGTAAAGTGTTATTTTTCCTCTGGCTTCTTTCAGTTTTTTTTTTTTTCTTTTAATCTTTGATTTTCTATAATTTGAAAAAGACATGTGTAGGTAGGCGTAGAGGCGTTTTTTGTTTGTTTGTTTGTTTGTTTTTTGCATTTACCCTGTTTGATGTTCTCTGATTTTACTGGATCTTTGGAATGGTGTCTTAAATAAATTTTGGGATTTTCTCAGTAATTATTGTTTCAAATATTTCTTCTGTTCCCTTTTCTCTTCTTCTTCTGGTATTCCCACTATGCATCTGTTATATTGTTGTAGTTGTCTCCCAGTCGTTGACTATTCTGTTCTGCTTTTTTAAGTCTTTGTTTTCTTTGCTTTTCAGTTTTCAATGTTTCTATTTTTGTATCCTCAAATTCAGAGATTCTTTCCACACTCATGCCCAGTATACTAGTAAGGCCATCAAAGTCATTCTTTATTTCTGTTAGTGTTTTTGATCTCTAGCATTTTTGAGTTTCTTTTTTCCCTTAGAATTTATGTCTCTCTTCTTACATTGCCTATCTCTTCTTGCATGCTTCCTACGTTATTCATTAGAGCCCTTAGCATATTAGTCATAGTTGTTTTGTATTCCTAATCTGATAGTTTTCAACATCCCTGTCATGTCTCCTTTAGATGCTTGTTTTTCTCTTCACACCTTTTTTGTCTCTTATTATGCCTTGTAATTTTTTGTTGAAATTTGGACACGTTGTACCAGGTAAAAGAAGTATTCTTTAGTAAAATGGTGGTAAGATATTGGGGAAGGGCACATGTTTTGTATTTCTATAATTAGGTCTCAGTCTTTTAACAAGTTTATGCCTTCAAACTGTGAACTTCACAAGGTGTTTCTCAGTTTTTTTCTCCCCTCTTAGGTGGAACAAAATGGCTAGAGTGGGTTGGAGTTAGGTATTTCCCTTCTCTCATGTCAGTTAAGCTTTGATAATATCCCAGAATATTAGGCTCTGGTTAACTAGTTTTTCCTGAGGGCAGGAGTAGTTTAGAGGAACAGAGTACTTCAGTGGAAATCAAAATGGTTTATTCTCCCCTCTTCCTATAGGAAGCATGAAGTGTTGTTGTTGTTGTTGTTGTTGTTGTTGTTTTTGTTGTTATTTTCTGATATCTACTGTGGGAATTTATAGTCTATCTCCTGGAGGTTAATCTCATCATAATGTGGGGACTCCTACTATGACTTGATCACCCTGGAGTTTACTCTTACAGTTGTCTATATTGAGCCTCCAGCAACTCATTAATTAGAGTTTAGACCAGCAGTCCCCAACCTTTTTGGCACCAGGGACCAGCACTTCTATGAGAATCTAATGCCTGATGATCTGAGATGGAGTTGAGGCAGTGATTTTAGCACTGGGGAGCAGCTGCAAATACAGATGAAACTTTGCTTGCCCGCCACTCACCTTCCACATAAAGATTTAATCATAAGATTTTTGAATGTTTCACTTCCTCCTTAACTTATCACCTCACTTACAGGAATTGGGTACAATAGTTGAAAGAAGTGGGTATGTGGAAGAGTAAGTTTCTAACAGGCCACGGACTGGTATCAGTCCATGGCCTGGGGGGTTGGGCACTCTTATTTTATCTTTTCCTATCTTGCCCCTGTGTCTTCTGAGGTTGTTTCTCGTGTGTCTCTACTCTGGTAATCAGTGTCTCCTTGTATTTACCTGTTTGTCTCTCCAATCTTGTGGACAGCAGTTTCCTCCGTATCCTCCCTCTTCTTACAGATCCAAACAGAATTTCAGTCTATTCAGCTTATTTGTTAGGCCTGAATGGTGACTCCCAAGCTGCTTACACGTGAAACCAGAAACTGACCCTTAATTATCATTTTAAAAGGTATCAGTCTTACTGTTTTCACGACTGAAAAATGCATACTGAATGCATGGCGTGTTTCCTTCTCTGATGTCATGAATTTGAATCAAGCCACCATCATCCACTTCCGAAGTAATGCTAATTGATGCCTTCACTTCTTTTGGCCTCACTTTAATCAGTTTTTCACACTGCAGCAAGAATAACATGAGGTGATCATTTCACTTCACTGCTTAAAGCCCTTCAATGCCTCTCTTAGGCACTTAGAGTAACACTCCTTAACATGCATGGCCGAATATATCTGCTCAAAACTGACTCCTGCCCACTACTCCAAATTCATTCAGAGCTGCTTCTTCCCTTGTTTCAGTCACAAATCAGGCAAATAATTAAGTCCTGATCTTTTCCATCTCTGAACCTGCTTACACAATTTCCTTGCTCTAAATTTTATTAATTCTTTGGGTCTCAGTTTTTATGTTTCTTCCTCAGAAAAGCCATCCCTGACACACTAATCTAAATTATCTAAATCTCAGGGAAAAAGGCTTTACATAAACTTATTCTAGCTAAGGAAGGTGTTACTTCAGTCCCTCTAGCCTTCCTGTCTCACCTATGGTGCAAAAAAAAAAAAAAAAAAAAAAAAAAAAGCTGTACCTTGTGGGAAGTATCTGTGAAGGTCACAGTAGGAGACACGGGCCTATTAAAACATAAAGATTTAATCATAAGATTTTTGAATGTTTCACTTCCTCCTTAACTTATCACCTCACTTACAGGAATTGGGTACAATAGTTGAAAGAAGTGGGTATGTGGAAGAGTAATCATTTTTAAATATTTCCTGAGGGTCCTCTATAACAAAAAGCCTACTATCCAAGGAAAAGGACTTTGTCAGAGTATTGTCGCAGGTAGGGGAAAAGCACGTCTCACACTTCATTCCATTTTTACTTTCCTTTCTTGACTAAGGAGGAAAACACACATAGTCAATAGTCACCAGGACTCTAGGAAATAGGGAATCATACAGTCAGAGAAGAAAGTACTGAGGAAACACTTGTGAAGGTCACAGCCCCAACAGATTCACTAAAAGACTGAGATTAATCAGAATATTATAGAATACTCCGCATTCCCCTATATATTACCACCATGCTAACAAGTCTTCAATGTAACAACAGAAGTATACATTTGAAGAGCTGTGAGACACTAACTTTCTCTGAGAAGGAGTACTTAGGGGAAGCCTAAAGTCAGCAGGGGAGACAAAAATATGACAGATGAATTTGACGTTCTGGCATCCATAACTAGAGCAATTATTAAACACACAGAAAATAAATTTAAAACAACTATAATTACTATGTTAAGGTCTCTAATGGAAAAAAAAAAAAACAACGTATATAGAACAGATGAGTAATGAAAACAGCTAGAAACTCAAAGAAAGATAAAAAAATGTTAGAAATGAAAACACTGTAACAGAAATAATGAATGCCTTTGATGGACTCATCTATAGACTGGACAGAGACAAACAAAGAATTAAACTGCTTAAAGATAGATCAATAAAATTTTTTAGATGGAGATGCAAAGAGAAAAAAAATAATGAAAGAATAGAACTTTCAAGAATTCTGGGACAATTTCAAAAAATAAAGGGTACATGCAATTGAAATACCAGAAGAAGAAAGCAGGAACAAAGTAAAAGAAATACTTGAAGAAGTAATGGCCAAGAATTTTCCAAAGTTAATGACAGACACCAAATTATAGATCCAGGAATCTCAGAGCTAACCAAACAGGTTAAATACCAACAAATAATCGAACAAAAAAAATATATATACATATCATATTCAAATTGCAGAAAGCAAAAATAGAGAAAAAAATATCTCGAAAGAAGATAGAAAAAACAAAAGCAGAGGAACAAGAATAATAATTATAGGGACTTCTCATCAGGAACTAGCCACAAGAAGATGGTAAATAAGTGTTGAAAAAAAAACCCTCTAACTTAGCATTTTATATTCAGCAAAATTAATCTTTAAAAGTAAAGTTATACAAAACTTTTTCAGACAAACAAAAACTCAGGAAATTTATCACCAGCAGACCTGCTCTGCAAAAAATGTTAAAAGAATTCTTCAGGAGAAGGAAAATGTCATCAGAGAAGGAATAAATGAAGGTAGTAAAAAATGTTTTAATTTTCTTATTCTTACTTGATCTAAAAAGTAACTATTTATTTAGAGAACTATAATAGTGGTTATAACATCAAAATAAATGCAATGAGTGAAATGTTATAAAGAATGAGAAAAAATAGAAATATTTTATAAGGAACTGTATTATACATATGTTATTTAAGGTACCCATACTATATGTTAATGTTATAGTTTTATTTGAAGATGGATTTACATTATTTAATAGCATATACTGGAATCTTAGAGCAATATCAAAAATATTAAAGAAATATAAATATATTTTGAGAGAAAATAATATATCATATAAAGTGCTTAGTTAAAACTAAGGAAGGCAGAAAATAAAGGGAAATAAAAAACATAATAAATGCAATGAAGAGAATAATAAAAACAATATAGAAATTAATTTGACTATATCAATAATTACTTTAAATGTAAATGGTCTAAATATACAAATTGAAGATAGAGATTGCCAGATTGAATGAAAAAACAAACCCAATTGCACGTTACCTACGAGAAACCCACTTTAAATAGAAAGTTTCAGAAATGTTAAAAGTAAACAAATGGAAAAATATACCATGCTATCACTAATGAAAAGTAGAAGTAGCTATATTCTTTTTGTGTAAAGCAATCCTCAAAACAAGAAAAAATTCTTAGAATGAAAAGGGGGTATTACATAATGAAAAAGGGGATAATTCTCCAAGAGGGAATAGGAATCTTAAATATGTATGCCTCACAACACAGGAGGCAAAAACTGATAGAACTGAACAGAAAAATAGACAAATCTACTATTACAGTTGGAAACTTCAAACCCCTTTGTTGGTATTTGACAGTTCAAGCAGGCAATCAATCAGTAAGAAGATTGTTGACCTGAATAGCACTATAAATCAATTTGATCTAATTGACTTTTATAAAATATACTCCATCCAGCAACAGCAGAATATACACCCTTTTGAAGCTCATGTGAAATATTCAGCAAGATAGAACACATTCTGGGCCATAGCAGACACCTAAAAAATTTAAAGGATAGAAATGATACCAAGTATGTTCTCAGACCACAAAGGCATTAACTAGAAGTCAATAACTAAAAGAAAGCAGGAAAAATCCTGAAATATTAGTAAACAACATACTTCAGAATAACACATGGGTCAAATGAATCTCAAGAGAAATTGGAGAGATAGTTACGAAGACAACTTATCAAATTTGTGGATTGCAACAGAAGCTGTGCTTAGAATTTATGGCACTGAATCCTTATATTAGAAAGAATAAATCACTAAAATCACAACTAAGTTTCTACCTTAGAGATAAAAGAGTAATGGAATTAAATCAAGGAGATTTAGAAGATAATAATAATAAAATTAGAACAACAATCAATTGACATTTAAGCAGGAAAGTAGCAAAGCAAATTAATAAATAAAAGGCTGGTTCTTCGAAAATACAAAACAAAACAAAACAACAAAATATCAAATGACCAAAAAAAAAACAACAACTCAAAAACATGATAAATTTAGTCAACCTAATCGAGAAACAGAATGTAGACAAATTTTCTCAATATCATAAATGAAATTGATGTCATCATTATGGATCCTATTGACATTAAAGTATAGTAAAGGAATAATAAGGGAATATTATGAACAAGTCTATGCTTACCAAACTGACAAATTTGATGAAATGAACCAATTACTTAAGGAATAAACAATCAAACATCGCACCAGAAGAAATAATCATCCAAATATGCCTATTTATATCTGTTAAAGAAATTAAATCAATACTTAATTAATTTTTCCAAAAAAGAAAGCACCAGGCCCAAATCATTTTATGGGATTTCTAGCAAATATTTAAGGAGTAATTGTATCAATTTTTTTTTTACAATCTCTTCTAGAAAAATAGAAGCAGAGGGAACACATCTTAACTTATTCTTTTAGGCCAGTATTATTTTAATATCAAAACTAAGAAAGATATTGCAAGAAAGAAAAACTACAGAATATCTATCTCATGAACACAGACATGAAATTTTCCATGAAAATCTGAGCAAATGAATCCAATATTGTATAATTAAACTTATACACCACAGCCAAATAAAATTTATTTCAAATAGATGAGTTGTTCAACATTTGAAAATCAATCTGTGTAGTGTACAACATTAATAAGCTAAGGAAAAAAATATATGGTTGTAATAATTAATAAAGAAAAAACATTTGACAAAATCCATCACCCATTCACAATAAAAGTTCTCAGAAAATTGGGAAGTGAAGGAGTTCCTTAACTCAATAAAAATAATCTATATAAAACCCACTGCTATCATTATACTGAATGGTGAGAAGCAGTATGCTTTCCCCCTAAGATCAGGAACAAGGCAAGGATATCTCCTTTCACTATTCTTTCTTAACATCATACTGGAAATCTTATCAGTGAAAGAACACAATAAAATAAAATAAATGTATACAGATTTCTAAGGAAGAAATAAAATTGCTTCATTTTGCAGTCTGATATGATAGCCTATGTAGAATTAAAAAAATAATAATAACTTATCATAAAATGTCCTGGAATGAAAATGCCAGTATATCAGGGTCATAAGATGCAAAGTTATTATGTAAAAGTCAATTACTTTCAAATATTCCAGAAATTAATGGTAGGTATTTGAAATTTAAAAATATAATATTACAACAGTACCCACTATGTATACTTAGGAATAAATCTAACAAAATATGTACAAAATCTATATGTCAAACTACAAAACTCTAAGAAAGAAACCACAAAATGACTTTAAAAAAAAAAAAGAAAGAAAGATAGTCTGTGATTAGAAATCATGGATTAGAAGACTTAGATATTAAGATACAGTTCTTCCCAATTTGGTCTATAGAGCCACAGAATTTCAGTCAAAATCTCAAGCTATTCTTTTAGATACTGACAAATCGATTCAAAAATTTACACAAAAAAGGCAAAAGATCTAGAATATCCAACACAGAAGATGAAGAAGAAAAACAAAGCTGGAGGACTCATATACTCAAATTTAAGGCTCAATATAAGGCACAGTAATTTAAGACAGCACAACATTAGGCAAAAGAATAGACACATAAGCTATGGAATAGAATAGTGAACCCAGAAGAAGGCCCACCCAATTATATCCAACAGATCTTTAAAAAGGAACAAAAGCAATTCAAAGGAGAAAGGATTGTCTTTCTCAGCAAATGGTGCTAGAAGAGTTGGATGTTCCTACATAGAATTCCAAATACAAATTCCAAATATCAAGGAAGTGGAGCATTAGCTTCTGACTTTTAATTTGGGCTGTGCATAGTGACTTTCATTTCAAAAACAGAATATGAAGGGGAAAAGAAGAATAATTTTACAGTTGGATAAACCTGACAAACATTACCTCAGCCAAGTAACCAAGATTAATATCAACAGTAATAAATCATGTTGATATTATGTACTCTTGATATGGATGTTATGAAAAATTGCACTTTACCTCTGTGGTCTTTCTCAATCAAACATAAAACTCCAGTGTAATCATGAGGAAAAGATCAGACAAATCTTAATTTAGTGATGTTTTTCGAAAAACCTAACATGTACTTTTTCAAAATGTCATGGTCATTATAAACAAGGAAAGTCTGAGAAATCACAAAGCAAAGAGGAACCCGAGAAGACATTGACTTTTAAATGTTATGCAGTTTTTTTGGATAGGTTCCTGGAAACAGAAAGAGCATTAGGTAAAATATAAGGAGTTCTGAATAAATTACAAACTTTAATTAATAGTGTATTGATATTGGTTTGTTAATTGTAACAGATGTGCCATACTCATGTACTATGTTAATATCAGAAATATGATGTGGGTTGTATGAGAATTCTGTGTACTATCTTTGCAATTTTACTGTTAATCTTAAACTGTCCTAAAAAAAGTTTATAAATAAAAGAATACCAGAGACTTGCACTTTAGTGAGCATTTGTTGAGTTAATGGCTGGTGGCTGCCTAGTGGGCTGAGCTGACAAGTATTCTGAGATCAGCTGAAGTTCAGCAAAGCAAACAGATTGAAATTGTTTGTTAATATATTTTGGGAGGTCTGAGTTACCAGTGGCCGGGTATTATGTGAGGAGTGCCATGCATTACATCTGAAAATAAAATCTCCTCAATTCATACTTGAAGTAATTTGAGGTCTATAGAAGCTGTAGATATGAAATTTAGCAACGCTAAGAAATTCCTAATATTAGTCAGATATATTAATGTAGGGAGGAAGCAAGAGAATTAAAATATTTATTAAGCCACATTCAGAGACTGCAATACGATGATTAGCTCTGCAGCCAGCCTAGGAAGACATCTTCAGAAAAAAGGAAGATTTCTGCTGAATTACTAACAACCCATTCTCCACACCTTGAAGGGGAAACAGGAACCAAGAGTCATTCCCTATAGCTAAAACCACGGGGAACCTATGAACTATAGGTTAGAAACTGCCAGCAAGGCCTTTCACTCTACATCTTCTTACCATTCAGGCTACATACCTTTCCCCTTCCTCACTGTATGTTCCATATCAAAGGCGATGGGTTAACAAAATCTTTTAAAACAATAACTCACAGGAACTAAAGAATGATATAATAAACGAAATTCCCTGAACAACCCAAACCTTATTCACTGTCTTTCTGAGTCTCTCTTGGTCCCTCTCACTCTCTGAGAGGAAACAGCATCTGTCTGTGGAGTGTTACCCAACTTTCCTTTTGACTCTAACTTTGGCTATGTGTCGAATTCTTTTCTACACTCTTCATCAAAGTTCTCTCTTCTTTCTCTGTGCAGAGCTTGGCTCTGCCCACCAACTCAAGGAAATTTACCCTGTCCAGCATCAATATTATGATTGCAGGTCTGACCTAATTTGGATTCTAACTCCCAACATTTACTGGCTGAGTGACCTTGATAGGTGCTCTATTAAATGTTAGCCATGATTATACTTTGATAGTGTACTGGACACTGAGTTTCTGGGCACTGGTCAAAATACTTTTATGTATTGACACATTTTGTGGCATGCCTTATACAGACACACATAAGAAATTCATAAGGCCAGTCTATCACTTTCCCCATTTTACAGAGAGGTTAAATAACTTGCCCTAAATCAGAGTGGGCAGAGGTCAGAGCCAGTTCTCAAACTTTTATAGCCTGGGTGAGTGTCCATGTCCATAGGCATAAAAACAGCATTGTTTTGGTGGTCTGTTTAAAAATAAATCCTTGAATTATCAGACACTTAAACAAACTTAAAACACTAATAAATGCAAAGTATTTGGTAAATGCAGTTAATTAATTTTTTTTTTTTTTTTTTTGCCTTACACTAAATGAAGACACAGCATTATCGTAGTCTCCGGCTATTTGGGCTAGAGCTGCAATCCTTGACTCTCCCCCGCTCCCCAGCATTATTGAATATTAATTGGACATACATCACTGTGTAAGTTTAAGGTGTACGATGTGTTGATTTGATATAAGTATATATTGCAATGTGATTACTACTCTTAATGTTAGCTAAAATCTCCATCATGTCACATAATTACCATTCATTTTTTAAATTTAATAAATAAATAGATAATTTTTTTTTCTGGTGACATTGGTTAATTAAATCCAATAAGTTTCAGCTGTATACTTTAACAGGAAGGCATACATTATATATATATAATAACTGTGTGTTCACCTCCCATAGTTAGATTTCTTTCTGTCACCACATATTTGACCCCTTTTACCCTGTTTACCTCACTCCTCTTCCTTCATCTCCTTACCTCTGATACCCACTAGTCTATAGACCGTGTTTTGTTTGTTTGTCCTCTTCCTTTGTTGTTTTTGGTTATAGCCAACATATAAATGATATCATGTGATTTTCAACTTTTCTTGTCTGGCTTATTTCACTTAGCATGATTAATTATCTCAAGGTCCATCTATGCTGTCACAAATGGCAGTGTTTCATCTTCTTCTTATGGCTAGTAATATTCCATTGTATACATGTACCACAGCTTCTTTAGCCAGTCATCTATTGTAGGACACTTCAGTTGCTTCTATGTCCTGGCCACTGTGAATAATGCTGCTATGAACATCGGTGTGCAAATATCTTTTTGAATATGGGTTTTCAATCTTTGGGGTAAAAACAGTAGAAAGGATTGCTGGATCATATGGTGGATCAAGTCTTAGTTTTTTGAGGAAACTCCATACTGTTTTCCATAGTGGCTGTACCAATTTGCAGTCCCACCAGAATATATGATGGTTCCTTTTTCTTCACATCCTCTCTAACATTTGTTATTACTTGTCCTGTTGATTATAGCCATTCTAACAGGTGAGATGGTGGTTTTGATTTGCATTTCTATAATAACTAGCGTTTCCCTAATATTTGAGCATCTTTTCAAATATTTGTTGGCCATTTGTATGTCCTCTAGGGAGAATGTCTATTTAGGTCCACTGCTCATTTTTTGATGGGATTCATTTGCTTTTGTTGTTTATTGAGTTGTATGAGTTCTTTGTATATTTTGGATGTTAGGCCCTACTCGGAGGCATTGCTTGCAAATATATTTCCCATGGTTCTCTTTTTACCTCCTTGACGATTTCTTTTGCTGAGCAGAAGCTTTTTAGTTTGATGTAGTCCCATCATCATTTATTTTAGCTTTTACTTCCCTTGCTTTTGAGGTCAAATTCATAAAATCCTCTTTAAGTCCAACGTCCTTGAGTTTAGTTCCTATGTTTTCTTCTATGATTTTTTGTTTCAGGTCTTATATTCAGGTCCTTAATCCATTTTGAGTTAATTTTGGTGTGTGGTGATAGACAACAGTCTAGTTTCATTCTTTTGCAGGTGGCTTTCCAGTTTTCCCAGCACCATTTATTGAAGAGGCTTTCCTTTCTCCACTGTATATTTTTGGCTTTTTTGTTGAAAATTATTGGCCCATGTAAATATGGTTTTACTTCTGGACTCTCGATTCTGTTCCACTGGTACATGTGTATTTTGCTGCCAATACTATGCTGTTTTGATTACTGTCACTTTGTAGTATAATTTGAAGTCAGGCAGAGTGATGCCTCCAGCCTCATTCTTTTTCTCAGGATGGCTTTGGCAATTCAGGGTCTTTTGTGTTTTCATACAAATCCAATGATTTTTTGGTTCTACTTCTTTATAAAAAGCTGATGGGATTTTCATGTGGATTGCATTAAGTCTGTATAATGCTTTAGGTAATATGGTCATTGAGGATGATAGGTATTAAACTTTCTTTGACTGTTGGTAGAATTCACTGGTGAAGCCATCTGTTCTTAACTTTTATTTTTTTTTGTAGTTTTTTGATGATTGTTTCAATTTTCCATACTGCTGATCAGTCTCTTCTGCATATGCCTTATCTTCATATCCCATATTCGAATTTGGATCTTTGATTCTTCTCCTTTTCAGTCATTGTTATCTTCTGGTTAGTCCTCTATGTATGCTGAGCCATTCATTACTCATCTTGCTATAGCAATTCTCTTCTTATTATTTAAGCTTATAAGGCCCTATCCTTAGTAAGGGTTAGATTCCTCTGCTTCTATCTGCCTGATAGTCACTTTACTCTTAATTATGTATTTTTTTTTTAAAACCATTTAGTTTTAAGTGAGCTGACCCCTTTCAGTATTTCTTAATAGTGCAGGTCTCAGTGGAGAATTCCCCACAACTTTTTTATGTTTTTCTCCTTCATATCTAAAAGAGAATTTAGCTGGATACAGTATTCTAGGCTGGTAGTTCCTTTCACTTAATAGTTTTTAAAATATTTGATTTTCATTCCTCTCTGGCTCATGAGGTTTGCGCTGAGAAGTCAAAGGATATATCATGGGTTTTCATTTACAAGTTACCATTTTCTTCTCTCTGGCTGCCCTGAGAATTCTGTCTGTGTCGCTGATTTTTGATAATTTAAATACAATGTGTCTTGGTGAAGGCCTTTTTAGATTGAGGTAATTTGGTGTTCTGTTAACTTCTTGAATTCCAAGCTCCAGCTCATTCCTTAGATTTGGGAAATTCTTGGCAACTATTTGTCTGAAAATGCTTTCTACTCCCTGCTCTTTTTCCTTGCCTTCGATAATGCCCATTATTCTTATGTTTCCTCTCCTGATGGTATCAGCTAGTTCTTGTATTTCTCTTTCATTATTTTTCATCTTTGGGTTCCCCTTCTTCCTTCTGGTATTTATTTTCGATGTCTTTTTGTCTCTGATCCTTTCCTCCATTTGATCGACTCTATTTCCCAAGCTTGCTATTTCATTTTTCAACTCTTGCAGTGTGCTTTTTATCTCCAGAAGATTTATTCTGTTCTTTTTGAGTTCAATTTCCTCGCTCTGCTCATCTAGTTGTTTTTTCATTTCCTGAAATTGTTGATATGACTCGTTTCAAAACTCACTGAGTTTTTTCAGAAGTACCATCCTGAATTCTCTGTCATTTAAGTTGCATATTTCTATGTCTGTAAGCTTATTTACTGGAGATTTTTCTTTTTCTTTCTGAGATGCCTTGTCGCTTTGGTTGTTGTTGGTATTTAATGGACTATTTCTCTGCCTGGGCATTAATGGAAATGTATTCTGCCTTTTTTTCCAGAAAGAAGATTTATTATATAAAGGTCTCTCTTTAGCCTGCTGAAAGAACATACTTTTCTTTTGGTTTCCAGAAGGTGGTGTCTAAGCTTCTCGGATCCCTGCTTTATATAAAGCCTTAATAATGCTTTTTTATTTTCTTGTATACATTTAATAACACTTGTCATCCTCTGTTTCAGTCCTTGTCACGGTTAGCAACAGTTTCGGTAGCATTCACTCAGATTCCTCTGGGGCTACGCAATGATGGGTCTCTGAGGGTATTAGGGGATGGGCCCTCTGGTTTGGGGGTTGGGGGTGTGGCTCAGCCTTGGTTTTGCAACTGCAGCCAGTGAAAATCAACTGTTGTTTCTCTGCTGTCCCCACTTTTCTGCCATCCCTGTTTCTTGCCTTCTGCTGTGATGACTGGACCCTGCCACTGACTCCCTGGAACTCACAAATCTCTCAGGCAGGGCTGTTCAAGAAACTCACTAGACCTTCTCCCCTCCTCCTCCTCCCCTACAGAAAGCTTTGGTGGCTGTGAGAGGCAGCTTCTTTATTTTTCCAAGTCTACTGCCCAGCACCCAGGGTTTTGACATGTGGTTAGCTCTTATGTGCAGATCTCACACTCAGACATGCTGGTGTGCAGTTCGTTAGTTTTTTGTTAGTTTTAGATATTCTGCTTATTGTTGTTTTGAGGGGAGAGATCTGGGGATGTCTGTTACTCCCCCATGTTTCTCCAAATCATCCTCTCGCTTTTTTTTTTATGAGAGCATTTAAAATTTACTTTTAGCAACTTTCAAGTATATAATATAGTTTTGTTATTTGTAATAGCAATGCTGTGTATTAGTTTTCCCAAACTTATTCATCTTCTAACTGGAACAGTATACTCTTTGACCAACATCTCCCCCATTATACTTCCTGCTCTGACACCACCAATCCCTGGCTCCTGGTAACTACCATTTTACTGTTTTTACAAGTTTGACATTTTTAGATTTCATATATAAGATCATGCAGTATTTGTCTTTCTCTGTCTGTCTTATTTCACTAAGTATAATGCCCTCAAGGTTTACTGCCTTTTACTTGTCAGAATGGCTGTTATCAAAAGACAAGAGATAACAATTGTTGGTGTGGATGTGAAGAAAAGGGAATCCTTGTACACTGTTGGTGAGAATGTAAATTCAGTCACTATGGAATACAGTATGGAGGTTTTTCAGAAACTTAAAAATAGAACTACCATGTGATCCAGCAATCTTGCTTGTGAGTATATAATATATCCAAAGAAATGAAAATAGAATATTGAAGAGATATCTATGTTCACTGCAGTATTATTTATGTTAGCCAATATATAGAAATAGCCTGTGTCCATAAATAGTCAATAAAGAAAATATGAGATTATATATCATTTAAAATACATATAATTCATAGAACACAAGTAGTTCATAGAATATATATGATTCAATTGATATATATATGTATATATATATACACACACATAAATATATCTACTGACATTTTACTCCTATGCTCTATATTTATCACTAAGTCTCAGTGATCAGCCTGAAAACTTTTATTATATATAGTTTTTGCTTATTTTTATAATTTAAAACCTATTTTGTCTAATTGAGCATTAGGCAATGCTACCATAAGATGACATCCTCTGATGATATTTATAACAATAATTATAATAATAAAAACACCTATTTTTTTTATACTATTGACAATATGGAAAGCACTGGGTTAAACATTTGCAATTAGTATAAGTTGTCATTATTAGCTCTCCCATCTTTTTTTTTTTTTTTTTAACTGAGCACATCAGGACACAGAGTGACTAAAAGAATATGTACAAATTCATGCGGCTAATATGCCAGACAGCAACAACGTAAACCAACATCTGCTCAATCATGGGCCATGCTCTTAACTAGCATGCTGCAGCAAGGTGAAATTGCCCCAGAAATTTCTAGAGTACTGAAATGATTTCAAAGAAAGGCTCATTAACTCTGCTTTTCCAGTTTCTTTTTGTTATTTGGGATTCATTGGTCTAGATTAGTGTTAATAATGCTTTAGCAGTAATAGTTAGGATTTGTTCTTCATTATATGTCCAAATATTAAATTATCCACACACATAATCTACAGCTTACAAAATGTATTTATTACCACTATTTTTTTTTTGTATTATCACCGAAAATAAACAGAAATAACTTAAGTGGTCTCTATTTTATAACTTGTTTTAGCATTTCTGTTCAACAATACTGTTGCTTCTTTTAAAATGATTTACTTATCAATATATTATGAAACAGAAGCCTTTTTCATAGTCTCCATTGCAGTATTATTGAATACTCAGTTTACTTTCTGAAGCATTTTACTCAGAATGGAAATACAAAACATTAGTGTAGGCTTGTTAAAATTTGCCACTTCTCTGATATATGAAAAGTACTGAGTTAAGGACAGCATTCAATGGTACTGAAAAATCTCAGAGGCTCTTCAAGGAAATAAGACTTTTTGTCATCTCATCTGTATTAGACTAGCAAATTAAATCAGAACTTCTTTGACAGTGTTAATTTCCACATTTCCTCAAGACTACCTTTGCTTTCCCAGCTATGGAATTTCATTTGGGTCAGATTTATATTTTTATATAAAAGGTATGATTTGCATTTATGAGTACAATTGTAAAGATACATGTCTTAATGTGTAGTATACATAACTGTGTGTGTCTTATGTTATTACGAGAACTAAAATGCCAATAGTGTTGAAGGAGAAACAAATACACGTATGCCATAACAACCAAATCAATTAGCTATACATGTAAGAACTAAAAAATAAAATCCTGTTTTAGAGGGTGTTTTTATGACACTTGCCTGAGAAATGTTTAATTTTTTTACATTTTATTAAATTTTTGTTGATTTGAATTTTTTCCTTCACATATAAAAACCTCCTTCATTGTGTCCCTTCAGTAAAAAAAAAAAAGCCATAATAGTCTAGGCTTATCATTTTCCCTCTTCTTACTTTCCATTATTGCTAGCAGCACGACAGCTCTCCTATCACCCAGGGTTACAACCTTGAGTCCATCTTTGATTATCTTCTCTTCTACCTTGTGTCTAGGACCTTTCTATGTCCTGCCATTTCTTTCTTTTATAATGTTTGAAAAGCCAGTTTCTTCTTTTTTGGTTTCCACCACCAAGACCCCAATATACTTTCTTTTATTTTCTTTTATTTCTGCTCCAACTATTGCAATCTTCCACCTCCATATTCTCTCCATCTCAACTACTAGGTTGCTATAAAGTCAGGTATCTATTGGCATGTCTAAACCATAGGAAAGAAAATGGCTTAACTTCAAAACAATTATATTAAAACAGCAGAACAGGAGCCACTGTTTGTTAAAAGGTACAAATATCATCACATTTCAAAAAAGTGCATCTCATGAACTTTTAATCTCCTGAGATCACACACACACACATATACACACACAGTGTTCAAATAATCTTGGGAAATGCTGTTTACAACATCTCCTCCTAAAGAGTCAAATGCATACCAGCTTACTCAAAAGTTATAAGTACTGTGAACATAAATCCATTGTTAGCATTTTAAGATAATGTTTTCTTAAATTTATCTGACCATAGAATCATTCCTACACTAATTTTTAGTATAATATATATAAAGAGCATATTTTGGGGAAAGTCATTCTATTCTATCACCTTCATCTATTTACATTTCAAAGTTTTCCTTAAAAAGGTGAGCAAAGTCTTGAATACTTTAATTCAGAAAAGGTAGAAAATTCCAGTAAACTGCAACTACCATGCCAGAAACCAAAGAAAGCTTTGCCTATTGAGTGATAGCATTGTTAGTGGATAATTTCCCTTGTGGAGATTTAACAGATAATTTATACCAGGGGTGGCTAATTTGGAACCATTTCACGCCATCTCATGGAAATCTCCCTTAATTATGTTAAATTAAAAAAAAAAAAAGAGTGTATTCCCATCTTTAGGCTTCACTTCAAGCTATCTTGATCTTTCTGCACTCTATAGGAAGAAATAAAATAAACAATAGAAAAGGCTTTAGATACCAAAAGCTTAATGTCTGGTTATCTTTTAATGTAAATTCATGTCAGTCTGGAACAGTGTTTATTATATACTCTAGAGCTAACTGTTTGCTGTATAAGCTTAAGGAATTTGCCACTGCAGCGTATCACAAACTCTATAGAGCTCATTGTGTGTAGGAAGTGGTAGCTCTCAGCCACATTATCTGATAAAAAGTGTCTATATAAGCAGTCATCCTGAAGTGCTGATTCTGTTATTTGATTTGGGATTAAACAGTCTGTTGCAAGCCATCTGCTTTCCTATGCATGCGTCCTTGAGAGGTTAGATTTCTACTGATATTGCCCCATAACTTTAACTGGTATTTTGAAAGTCAGAATTAGCTTAGACATATCCACTGAAATTGCTGGCCTTTCCTAAAGGACTGTCCAGACCTTGACACCAGAGCCTAAATCAGAAAAAAAGTTAACTTTTCTCACATTGTTGCTGATTCAGAATCCTGCTGCATTTGCGCGAACGCCATGAGATTCAAGAATACTTGCCTGACAAAAGTTTACAACAGTTCATGCTCCTGAGTATATGAAAGAGTGCACTGCTGTTTAAGGCATGTCTCCTGATGATTCCTAAAGAACACACTCCTCTGGCCTATGCCTGATTACTCTGCAGAAATTCCTGTTGGTTTCTGCTATCTCAGCAACTTCTGTCACAGAGACTCTGGAAACACTCGACTAAAACTTGTGTATAGTAAGTATAAGTCTCTGCCTTCATGTTTGTAAAAGATAATGGTTGTGGTTCAATTCCATTTAAAAAAAAAAAAAAACCTTATTCATTAATAATCTGACTTTTCCAGAAGTAGATTTTATGTGGGCCTCTAGGCATAAAAAACTTTGTTTTCCTTTGATATGTCTGAATGTGTGCTGAAGTGGATACTTTTAGAAGTTCCCAGATATTACCCCATTAATACCTCTTCGGTTGAAATCTGAACTCTATTCCTATATACTCTATAAAATAAATATTTTGCAGAACGATCTTTCTGTAGCTTTCAAAAAACTGCATTTGAAAGTATTGTTAGGTCACTTAATTTTAATAAGAATAAACATACAATAAAGTCCACTTAAATTTTAATTTTAGAAAAAAAATTGTTTTCTGCAGAATTTTAGGCTTTCTGTTCTCATAAAAGAGCATCTATTCAACATATCTATCTTCCAATTGGCTTTATGCTAAAAATCATTAAGACAAATTTGTTGCCTAACTAAAGCAGTATTTTTAATTTTAACGTTTGAGTGCTCTTCTTTTAAGTTAAGCCTGTTTTTTGGTTTTATTTGTTTAAATATCTAATTATATGTTGCACAATTATACATTAATAGGAAGTATCTCTGAAACGCAGTGGGAATGAATATAAAATTTAGAGATAAGATTCTATTTATTTGTACTGCATAGATTTTTCAGGTCAGATTGAAGGTCTTTTTTACATCTACTGTTATCTTTGAGATATGATTGAAAAAATTGATTTATTTACATGTGTACTTCATTCAAAAAACTCATAAGGCTAATAAGTATTCTGTTTTTTTAAAAATATTAAATCAAAATATTTCAAACATTTAAAAAAGTAAACAAGATAATAACCCTTACTTTCACAGACACCTTCATTAAATCTCAAGGTTGCTTTTGATTGGCTATATTCGTTTTAGGTGTTCTTCGTCCATTAATAAAACTTTTGTAAGACATAACTAAAGCTCATCCTTGATTCTGATCCTATATTCATTCCCAGATTCAACCAATTGTCTTAAGTTGGTGTAAATTCAATCCCATACTTTTACAACATTCATATATATTTTTAAACAAGATAAAGCATTGTTTTGAGTGGCACATGCTTTTTGAAACTTTTTTTTCAATATATAACATCATATTTTGAGCTTTTATTCATGTTAATGCCACTATTGTAGTTTAATGCAGTTTTCAAATTTTCAACATGTTATATTCCATTTATTACCCACTGTTTACCCACTTTCATATTGATAGATAGTTAGTTTTCAATTTCTTATTATCATACAGGAAATAATGAAAATCTGGTTCCATGTTCCCTTAGAATTTTTCTAAAATGGATAACAGGTAGTACAATATTTTTTCTAGGTGGCACACCTGCAGTTTTGTTTTTTGTTTTTTGGGGTTTTTTTGGTATTTCCAAGGATATATACCAGTTTATGGTTCCATCAGCACTGTATACTCCTACTTCTCTGCATCCTCTCCAGCCCCTTGGGATGAACAGATTTTAAAAAATAAATGCTAATCTGAAAGTTGCATCATGGTATTTCAGCAGGGTTTAATCCACATTTTCCTGAGCAAAACGAAAACTATTCAACTTTTGCTTGTTGGTCATTTGAGTTACATCTTCAATATCTTCATGTACTTTGTTCATTTTCTCATCTGTCTGTTCCTTTTTGATTTGTAGACTTGTATATATTGCCTATAATATACATTGCAATAATGTCTCCCAGCCTGTGGCTTGGTTTTAATGTGTTAATGGTGTCCTTTCCTTATATAAGTATTTACTAGATGTTCTAATTGAAAAAGTGCATTAAAAACACAACCAATTAGATGTTGCTTAAAAGATAGAAGTCAAATCTAAGGTTGTAGCCATATAATATCACACAGTGCAATTTTTAGGACAGGAAATATTCCTAGAGATAAAAAGAAACATTTCAGGATGATTAAAGGATCAATACAGCAATGATATACATTTTTATATGAGTGCACCTAACAATAAGCCCTCAAAATATATCAAACAAAAAATATATAAAATAAAAGGAGCAAAACAAATCCATTCTTAGAGTAGGAGAATTTAACATGCTGTGGGCTGGATTTCTTCAGGGACACTGCTTTCTTCTCCTCTAGGGCATGGGTAGAAACACAATTTTTCTTATTTGGAATAGTTTTCCTTCTTGTTCTTTTGCAAATGGGTTACCCTTTTTGGAATCCTGGATTTTTGCAGAAATCTCAATTTCTTGTGCCCTCTGGCTGTTGCCCTGTCTTACTTCACTACAAAGATATTAAATCTCAACTCATTAGTATTTATTGGGTCTAATTAACCATTTACCACTTTTCTATCCATTCAGAGCAATAGCCACAGTAGCTCTCATCGTTATGATTTTAGATTTCATTTCTTTTATACGAGGATTTCACTTCATTTTTGTAAGCTCAGCTATCAGCTGCATTTTATTTACCCAGCATTTGTATGTTTGTTACAAGTGGATGATGATTATTGGTGTTGTTCACTCAATACTTACGGATTTTTCTCTTTCAGAGTACAATGTAGTTTTATCTTGGCTGAACACTCTGAGATTGGGTGGAGTCATGGGAGAAGTTCTGAACAGAGAGTTCTGAGGAGATATGGTGCATGTTGCTTTTGGACCAAGCATTGAATTGTTAGTGAGTGAACCCCTAGAGTTCTTTATTCTGCCTGGTACACCAATCAGCTATGCTGAAGATGGCAACTCCTCTATCATCCTGGTCTCTCATTAAATAAAATGAGCAGAAGCTTCCTGCTGACTTGAGAGGGACATGCACCACAATTAGGAAATCCGTCTTTATTATTGTAAATCACTAAAATTTTGCCTTTTTTGTTTGTTTGTTTTGTATCCATGTGTCATGCATCTGTGTTTGTGGTAGGCAGAATAATGGCTTTGTCAAAATATTCACATTCTAAACACTGGAATTGGTGAATATATTAGGTTAAATGATGAGGGAATCAAGCTGCAGATGGAGTAAGATACTAACCATCCTATCTTAAGATAGGAAGATTAACTTGGTTTATGAGGGCACAATGTAATCGTGACAATCTCAAAGATGGAAGAGGGAAGCAGTAAAGATCAGAGAAAGAGATACAGTGATAGAAGCAGGGTCAGAGGATGCTATGTTGCTGGCTGTGAAGTTGCAGGAAGGGGCCAAGAGCCAAGGAATGTGGGTAGTTGCCAGAAGCTGGAAAACACAAGGATATAATTTTCCCACTGGAGCTTTCAGAAGGAATACAGCACTGGCAATGCTTCGATTTTAGTCCAGTGATACCAGTGTCAGACTTCTAACCTACAGGACTGTAAGATAATGAATTATCACTGTTATAAGCTATCAACTTTATGATAATTTCTTACAGCAGCAATTGAAGACTAACACCCTCACCCATACACTTAGTCATTTAGTATTACCCTTAGATACAGGCAAGAGGTCCTATTCTTTAGAGGGCTGACATAGCATGTACACTCATAAACTTTACTAAAGAACCTATGGGCAGCTCTGTCATTTTGGGATTTGGAGTCAGCACTTGCACTTCACATTGACCACTAAATGGGCATGGAAGCTAGAACTTCTAACAGTTTATGTAAACCTGTGAATAAATTATGAGTACATTTTTAAAATATGATTTAAAATTTCAGCTTTATTTATATAACTAAAAAATAAGATCATAAAATCAATAATAGTTTAACATTTAATACCTTGTATGTCATAGAAAAATAATCTTAAAAAATATGAAAAATAATATTGACACTATAATTTTTGACAAAAATAAATTCAAATTCTGTATATTTTTAATAGCATCACATTTTATTTTTAAAACTCTTTAAATCATTACTGTGACCAGAACACAAATGAGGTGAAGATCTTAATTATAATCACGTAATTGGTGATTTTGCAGAAATGAAGGCAAGAAGAAGTATATTTTATGGTATAAATATATACGAATTTTAAATTTTATGAGTTCAATTTACTAGTCATGCAAACAATGTTGCTCCATCAGAAAATCCAGATAAATATAACAATACTTAAATTTTAACATCTTTCATATTTTACTGCCTTTCAGTTATTCACAAATTATTATTTTGTTTATTTTCAAATATACTTGTCATTTTGGAGGTACATTAATCAAGGTAAGTAGAAAGGCATATTTTAGCTAACAGTTTTGTTCACTCAATTTATAACTTTTAAATATTTGGTTATATGGCATGCGGAACCACATTTTTACTCCTGTGTCAGGCTTACAAATGTTAGGTTACAAATTTTACAGTTAATGTGTAACGGATAAAAATTAAGATATAGTTGTGCATTATTTTTAATCAGTTTTATTGAGATAGAATGTTCATTCCATACAAGTCACCAATTTAAAGTATGTGATTTGATTTTTATTATATTCACAAGGTTGTGCAGTCTTTACCACAATCCAATTTTGAACACGTTTCTCTCGTTAAAAGAAACCCTGTACACATTGTCACTTCCCATCCTCTACACCTACCAAAACTAAACACTAATAATTTATCTGCCTAATGTGAACAGTTTGTACAAATGGAATCATATCTTATGTGGCCTTTGTAAATAGCCTTTTTCTTAGCATAATATTTTAAATTTCATCCATGTTGTAGCATTAGAATTTCATTTCTTTTTATTGCTGAATAATAGTCCCTTGAATAGATATGGCATACTTTATTATCTATTCATCACTTGGGACATTTAAGTTGTTTCCACTCAGGCTATTGTAATTCTGCTATAAACATCCATCCACAGATTTTGTGTGGACATATGCTTTTATTTCTTGGGAGTATTTACCTAGGAGTGCAATTTTTGGGTCACTGGTGACTATGTTGAACACTTTGTGGAACTGCCAAACCATTTTCCAAAGTGGCTTCATTTTATATGTTCCATCAGCAATGTTTGAGGGTTTTAATTTTGCCATATCTTGCCAATGCTTGCTTTGGTCATCCTTTTTTAGTACAGTGATTTTATAAGGTGTGAAGTGATATCTTAATTGTGGTTTTGATTTGCCTTTCCCTGATGGCTAGTGATGTTGAACATCTTTTTATGTGCCAATGGCCATCTTTATATCTTCTTTAGACAAATGGCTATTTAGATCCTTTGCCAATTTGAAAATTTGGGTTAATTGTGTTGTTATTATCGAGTTGTATGAGTTCTCAATTAATTTTTATGTATAAGTCCTTCATCAGATATATGGTTTGCAAGTGCCTTTTGCCATTTGTGGGTTACCTATTTTCTTGATGGTTTTCTTGAAGCAAAAAACAATTTTAATTTCCGTGAAGTCCAATTTATCAATTTTTTTTATTGCTTGTATTTTGGTTTACATGTGAAAAATCATTTATTTCAAGGTCATCAATATTGAACCCTATGTTTTTCCTGAAGTTTTATAACTCTGGCTCTTACATTTATATCTTATTTATTTTATTAACTTTTTTATATAAGGTATATCACCTTTATTCTTTTAAAAGTAGATATCTAGTTGTTCCAGCACCATTTATTGAAAAAAAATTTTTTTCTCTTTGAGTTGTTTTACATCTTTGTTAAAAAATCAATTTACTATAAATTAAAATGTTTATTTCTAGATTTTTAAATAATTTATTGATATATCTGTCTATCTTTATAACATTACTGCACTGTTGATTATTCTAGCTTCATAGTAAGTTTTAAAATCAGAAGAGTTACATCCCCCGACTTTGTTATTTTTTTCAACATTGTTTTGTATTCTTGTTATTTTGCATTTCCACATGAATTTTAAGATTATCTTTTCAAATTCTGCAAAAAAAAAAAAGTCACGTGGGAGTTTGGTAGGAATCGTCTTAAATCTATAGATCAGTTTGGGGAAGTTGGTATCATAACAATCTTGAGGTCTTCTAACCCATGATCAGAAGTCTCTGTCTGATTTCTTTCAGCAATGTTTTGTCATTCTCAGTATACAAGCCTTGCAGTTCTGTTGTTAAATCTATTCTTAAGGAGTCATTCTTTTTGATATTACTGTGAATTGTATTTTAAAAAAATTTTATACTTGTATTATAAATTGCTAATATTTAGAAATTTAATTGATTTTTTTTACTTTGATATTGTATTTTGAAACTTTGTTCAATACTTCTATTACTTTTAGTTGTTTTATAGTGGATACTTTAGAATGTTCCAAATATGACCCTTGCTTTCAGCCAGGAAACTTCCTTCAGTATTTCTTGTAAGGTAGATTGGGTAAAAAGAAATTTTTTCAGTTTTTATATATCTTGAAAATATTTTCATTTTACCTTCATTTTAAAAATATAGTTTCATTGTATGTAAGAATCTTGTTTGACAATTATTTAGTTTAAGCACTTTAAATATGTCGTACCTTTACTTTATACGTCCGTTGCTTCTGCTTGAAGTCAGATCTTAATCTTATGGGTGTTCCCTTTTGTCTGAGTCATTTTTATGTTGCTGCTTCCAAAATTTTCTCTCTTTTTATTTCAGCATTTTAATTACGATGTGTCTGAGTGTGTATTTCTAAATGTTTCATTTCTGCTTGGAATTTTGTTGAGCTTATTAGATGTGTAGATAATATTTCATTAAATTCATGAAGTTTCAACCACTATTTCTTCAAATATTTTTCTGCTTCTTTCTTTTCTTTGCTGTTTTCCCATTACATGTTTTTTTTTTATCTTCATGCAATTATGGCGTGCATATTCCTTTGCAATTCTGTTTATTTTTTTTTTTAGTTTCTATCTCTTCAAATTATATAATCTTTACTACACGATCTTCAAATTTAAGAATTCTTTCCTTTGTCAGATCATATCTTCTGGTAAACCCTATAGTAAAATTTTAATTTTGTTTATTATACTTTTTTTATCTCTACAATTTCCATACAGAACTTTTCTATTTTTCTTTTTTAAAATAAAAATTTCTAGTCTTTTATTGATATTTTCTATTTGTTGAGACATTGTCGTCATACTTTTTATTTTACTTCTTGTAAGCTGGTTTCCTTTAATTTTCTGAATATATTTATAATGGGTGCCTTGAAGTTTTTGCTTAATATGTTCATCATCTGGGCTCCTTCAAAGGCAGTTCCTATTGCCCTGTGTGTGTATCACATTTACCTATTGCATGTCTCTTTGCAAGTCTCACATTTTTTTTTTTTAACTGACTACTTTAGATAATACATTGTAACAATTCTGATATTGTTCCACCACTCAGAGATTGTTGCAATTACCATTTGCTTGGTCATTTGTTCATTTGTTTAGTTGCTTAGCTGATCTAATTTTACAAAGTCTATTTTCCCTGCTATGTACAGCCTTTGATGTCCCTACTCATATTTTTCTCCTTGTTTTTATCTTCCTATAGTGTGCAGTGTCTGATGTTCTGCTCATATTTTTCTCCCCTTACTTTTATCTTTTATCTTAGTGGAGCATTCCTGGGTTGCAGTAAGCTATTTATTGATCAAACTTTGTGCTTAATCCTGTTAGCCAGTTAGATTTTTACCTATTACTATTGAATGTGGACGTGGCTTAGAAGGCTGCTATTACAGTTCAGGATGTGTAAATTCTTATATCCCATGTTCATCTTGGGACTAGTAGTGCAAATATTTCCTCTTTGATTTCTCCTGTGATCATGTAGCCTTGGGCATGTACACTGTTTTCCAGAATGCTAAGGATGAGTATAATTTTATTTTTAAGACTAATTTTTTAGGAATCACTCTAGGTCAAAGTATGTTATTATTCTGTCGATGTCGGTCAGGCTTGTGTTTAAGTAACTTTGTCCCAATGAGCCTTCTGACATGTCTGCACGTGCATGCGCACAGCTTGAGAAATGCTTTCAGGTTTCTCCCACATCCTCCTCTGATTGCTTCTGAATGCTTGCATGCTAGTGAATGAGCACAGCCTTCAGAGCCTCTCAGAGTTTACTGTGACCTCAGGGGGATTTTTCTTTCTCTATTCTCTCTATTAAACTTCTGGCTGCTCTGTCCTTCTGCTTGTATCATGGAGCTACCAGTCTGCTCTATAAGTGAGGGTTGGATGGAAAACAAAAGCTTTGGTCCTCTGAACTGCATCTGCCTAGAATAGAGCTGCTGCAACACAGGGCTGAAAGTATGAGAAACACAGGCAGCCATGCCCTCCTCAGGTAAAACTAAGCCTAGATGGGAAGCTTTGGGGAGAGCAAGCTCTAACCTTCCTGGCAAAAGTTCCTGGAATGGAGTTCCTGCCATGCTGAGCTGGGAGTGGAGGGAGAAAGTGCGTCACAGTTCAGATACCATACACTCTCGCTGTTCTTACTAAGTTTTAGTAGATTTTCTTGAATAAACATTTCTTCATTATGTATATCCCTAGGATAATTTCTAGAGCCTTTAAATTATTGTTTCTTTAAACAATTTTTACAACTTTTGCTCACTTCACTTGGAAGTGAGTCCACAGAGCTTTTCACACTGCTAGTCTGGAAATACGTTTGCGTTTTTCTTCAAATATTTTGTCCAGTGTTTTAGTGGACTGTTTAATTATTATCGAGCTTTATGAATTCCTTGCATATTCTGGACAAAAATCCTTTATCCTATATGTAATTAGAATATATTTTTCTCAGTCTGTGGCTTGTCCTTTTACTTTCTTAATAGACAGTGTGTTTCTAATTTTGATAATGTTCAATTAATCAATTATATTCATAGATCCTGCCTCTTTTTAATCTGAAAACTCATAATGCAACCTAAAATCATGCCGAATCTCTCTTATTTTTTCTTCTATAGATTTTATAGTTTTACATTTAGTTAACTTTTAATGGAGTATAAAGTACGTGTTGAGGTTTATTTTATTTTGCCTATGGAGGCCCAATTCTTTCAGTAGCATTTCTTGAAAAGACAAGGCTTTTGCCCTCCGCCATATTACTTTTCTACTTTTTCAAATATCAGAACTTTGTTAATGTGGGTCTGTTTATTTCCGTGCTCTCTAGTTTGTTCCACTGATGTAATTTTTAAATTCTTTCTCAATATCATGCTATTTTTAATTACTAGTAGATTTATAATAAGTCTTAAAAATGGGTATAGATCTTGCATGTATTTAGATAGATTTATACCTGAATGATTAATTTTTTGGTGCCATTGTATATAGTATTTTAAAATTCAAAATTTCAAATGTTTATTGCTGATATATAGGAATATTATTAACTTTTGTATACTTGTATATTGAGGTTTTGCTAAACACTCTCAGTTCTAAGAATTTTTTGGTAGATTTTCTCAGATTTTCTATGAGATATCTAACTTTTGTGATTGATGATATTAGTAGATAAGAAATAAAAAGAGAATTTTTTTGTTTATATCAGAAGGATAAAAATTGGGAATTACTGGGTGTGAGTTGCCCTTTGGGACACGTGTGTAGACATTTTCGGTGCACACTGAAGATCTTGTTCTAGAACTCATTAAGGGCACCTATTTCGAATATAACATTTTGAAGATTCATCAGCATAGAGTTGTTAACTGGTCGTGGACATGAGTGAGATCAAATTCACCTCTTTGGAAATGACATTCCTCATGTGTTCTGTAATTGCTTTCTGTGAATTTATCTTCTCTAGGAATTGCTGTAAAGGGAGCCTTTTTATCCTGAAATATAAATCCTTTCTCAGCAAAATTTTGCTTCTTTCTTCTTCTTGGGCTCAGTGTGATTGTTTTGCTTTTAAGCAAGCTTATGCTACATAGAAACCATGAATTTTGACTGAACATCCTCCAAATGCAGACTAGGGTTTCTAGTTTGTGAAATTTTTCTCCCTATGGTCAAGGTCAGTGGCTTGTTCGGGTCCCAATTTGCAGACAGGCGTACCTTCTGCAGTCCTGCCTCTCTGACGTGGAAGAGGCCTGAGGCTTTGGCTTCTTCTCTGTAAGTGCAGCGGAAACTTGAAATGCTGTGACCTTTACTTAGTCTTGAGACTCCATAGCCACACAGATTAACTTGCTGCTTCTATAAATTCCCTCTCAGATTCTGCCACCCGAAAATATATTTCCCTTTCTTATTAATATTTCAATTAGTTTTGCGTGGAAAGAGAAATTACAGTGTGTACTTCCTGCTCAATCAACAATCTGGACTTAGAAGTTTAGAAAGTATGTGCTTATCACATAGATCGCAAAGGGAAATATTTATTGTCATAAAATACATATATTTGGTGCAAATTTTACCAATACACACACAATGAATCTTCATAAACACTACCTGAGATCATCGGTTTTGACTTACAATTTTGAGTGGGGATAATTAAAGATAACTTTAATTATCTGATCCAACTTCTCCACCCAAAGTGCCCTAAATATTCTGATCCAACTTCTGATCCAACTTCTCCACCCAAAGTGCCCTAAATATTACTATAATATTGACAATGTTGGGTTGTCACTGGAAATTGTTTTTTTTTTTTTTTTTTATATATATGTGGTTATTTACTTTGGTTGCTGCAGTCTGAGACTTTGCTTTTCAAGATGTTTATAGCTTTGAACTACTTCTCCACCTTTTGTTCATCTCCCCTATAGGTGGCTGTACAAGAAGAGCATTTGTTGTAAGATTTTTCTCCTAGTGCCATCATTTTTCATGGCCTTGCGCCACTTGGCACATAACATAGGAACTAGTGAATGACCCAATGTTTTAACTGTCAGTCACCACAAACTACTTTATGAAACAGGCTTAACAGCTCATAAACTGAAAGCAATCCTGTTTACTGCCATCTCTAGATTCATAGATTGTTTGCAGCCTGTTACTGTTCTAGCAACACTTAGGGGCCAAGCACCTAAAGTACTTTATGTATTTCTTGATGTCTCTTAAGAAGGCTGGTCTTGTGAGCATCCTTGTATTTTTTTTCATCCAATATAATAGGATTAGACCTTGGGGTGACTATAGCAGAACTACTGACAGCTTTCTATAACATGTTGTACATGAATATGTCCGCGACATCTAGAAACTTTTGGAGGAAGAGAGATAGTACCACAGAAACAATATTTGAAGATGAATAAATTGATTCACTATTTTTTTAAGTGTCTATCACTGTAGGTTAATTGACACTTTCTTTTCTTTGTCTTATTGGGCTGTCAGCACTTTTCTTGGTTTTGAATTGCTTTACTTTCTGTTTAAGGTAGATGTATATTCTGAAAATAAACTTGAATCTATTAAAGTGGGTAACATATAGTGATGTCCCTGTTTTGTAAATTGAGTTCAGATATAGGCTATCTATCTGTTTGGCAGCAGGAGAGGTAACTTTTGGTCTGGGTTTTACTGCTTGAGATGTTAGAGTTGTCTTCCAAGGTGGATAGGGGTCAGGGTAGTATCAGATTCACACATTACTGTCTTTACTGAATTTATATGAATGACCTCTTTTGAAGATTGCAGGATCCAACACAAGTATTCATAAGGCTCTTTTCAACCAGAGAATATTATTTTCACCCCTTTTTTATTGTAAGAGATGTTATCGTCTTTTGACATACACTGATTTTTTAAAAGGCTTAAAGAAAAGCTGTAAAATTGTGACAGAATATTGACAATCACAATGTATAAGAAGAGTTTAGTTTCAAAATTTGTGAGATGAAAATTTATAATTTTCTTTTTGATGTGTGAGATTATTTGGTTAGGTTTCTAATAAAACTCAGCTTGTGGAAATCACCAGCATTAGTGTTTAATATTACAGCACCCCTGTGAAGAAGATAAGTATTATCGTTCCTTTCTTATGGAAACAAAGAAGGAAATGACTCCCGTGGTAACACTATATACATAGTATACATGAGTATTGGCACTGAGAAATATTTGACTTTTGCTTCTAAACTATAATTACAACCACGTAAGTAAGGCAAAAACTAGCTAAGCAACCAATACATCAAAGAACCAGTCACATATAATGTAAATGGAAAATATATATATTTTTCATTTTATATTTAATTTCAAGTTTAGCCAAGAATTTCAGTCTTTGAAAATTAAAAGAATATTTGGAGCTGATGCATTTTTCACATAGTTAAATCAACAGAGAGGATTTTCTTCTTATAAACAAACTCCCTTATGAGAGAGAGGAAACCAGAAGTCCCTGGCTTGAAGCGGCAACCGTTCGTCCCTGCTGCAGCATGAGTGGGGCCCGGGCAGGCCGGCCCGGGCCCCCTTCTTCCCCAGATCCATGAGTTTATCCTATAGCAGCTGGACATTTTAAAGGATTAATGGGACTTAAAACCTAGTTTTCGATTGATTTCCATGTCCTGTAATTATCCTGTCGACTTTCTCTCTAATGAATTCTGAGCCCCAAACATCTTAGCAAAGTGGTTAACATATGGCGTAGTCGGTAAGCGGATCATTGAGGGCAGCGATCCAGCTCTGCAATAAGCATGTTTCCATTTTCCTCCCTCCCTCCTCCCCCTCCCCGCCCTCCCTTCCTTCCTCTTTTCTTTAAACTTTAAATATTAAATTCGGGAGATAGCTGACAAACCCTCGGTACACTTTATAAGAGACCTGACTGCCCTTCCGCATGTAGAGGATGACTCTTGCCAAAATGAGGAAGCAACTACATATATGAAAAAATAAAACAGTTGGCTGAGATCCACCTAGAATTGGTTATTATTTTCACGTGACCAATAAAAAGGTATCAAGCATGTTTTATGTTCTTTAACGTGTCCATGCGTTTTTCTATCAGAAGTCACCGTTCCCTTGGTCAAGAAGAAATGGAAAGGTCTAGGGCAAATATATGACTTTGTTATCTCTTCTGGCCTATTTTTCAAACATACCTATATATATTTAATGAAATAAAATGTGTGAACTCTGCAACACAACTGTGTGAGTGCACACGCACACACAAACACATATTTATTTAAAACTGCATAGTAAATCTGTTTACGGAACAACGTAACTACTATCTTAAGTTTTAAAGAAATGAGGTATTAATTTCTCTAAAGCATTTGTCCTAGTACTTACAAATGCGACTCTTAAATATTTATTAGTTTCTACTTGACCTGTCATGATTATTTCCTTGTGAGATTAAAATCCAGACTTTTTAGTAAATTGGAAGAGAAAGAACAAATGGCCTTTCTCCTAAGCTCGACTCTTGGTGTCATTTCCTTATTAATGCCATTTTGCACAGTGTATCACCACATTTTAGACTTTGTTAATTAAACTCAGTGCCATCATTACATTTTATTTATCTTCCCATTTGTGCTGATGTATATTGTTTGTATGTATACACCTCTAAATTTAATTTTTCCATGTATGTGTCTCTGATGTTAGGAGGTGGTATGATTATGGCTTTTTGTCATAATCTGAATCCTGGAGTCTTCGACTCAATTGGTGCTCAATTGATTTTTTTCCCCAATTAAACTTAATATTGGTCTTGAATAGTCCTGCTATTTCTACTGTTAACATCATTATGTAAGGAGCATTCATGTGCTGCTGCCCTGTGAGCATTTCTCAGGAGTTGCACATGCATTATCTCATTTAATTTTCAAAGCAATTTAGTGAACACAGCATTTCAAGGATTTATATTTGGCTGTGTTCAATGGACTAATCTAGAATGCTATATTCATGTACCATCTGTGAATGGAGTGAAAACACTCTGCTAAACCAAACAGGTCATTGACGTTTTTCACTTTTTCATTTTATAATGTACCTTCATGTGAATAAGTAAAATACATTGCTGATGAAATCACAGAGAATAAAAAAATACCATGAAATACAAAGGATTTTTATATTTCAATATTTGACCACAAATCCTGCAAGAAGAAAGATTTTAAAATTAAATACTAGTATTTATAATAAGCCTATAGAATAATTTTGTAAACTTAGATGTTGCATATTTCTGAACAGTACCTTTAAATACTTAAAAAATTCTTTTTGGTTTATACAATGCAAACTGTGATGAACACATGTTAATCAGGGCTTTCAGGCCAAATATTATACAAAAAGATATATAAAATTATTTACATAATTAATTAATTTCCCAAATTTTCAATTGCTAAACTTTTAAATAGATGACTATATATTACCTGTTCTTTGCATACTTGGATGATTAGGATTCACCCCCATTGCGAGCTTGAATACCCACTCCAAACAACTAGAAACTATCTCAAACAATAAAGTATTAAATTTAAATAATAAAATGATTTTATTACTTATCTTTTCAAAAAAGTATGAAATTGCACTCATGTTGTTTTTATTTGGCATTCAGTTGTAATAACCATTCTATCTATTTTATTAGCCATACATTATCTGTACAGACATAAACTTTTCATAATAAATAATGTAATTTAAATCTTTATATATAAATTTAATTTCTTATTTGATTTTTGATATTTTAAAAATATGTTTATATATGTGATAGTTTTGTTTTAAAATAACTTCCTATCATCTATATTTTGATTATGGACATAACATCCATGATAACAATTTTGTAAAATACAGAAAACTATAAAAGTGTTCTATAATTCTAGAGATAATTACTGTTATATTTTTCTCTCATACATGTATATATGTGTATATATATATAGATACTGATAACATCACTTTATTTTAATGGAGTTATTTTTTAGAGCAGTTTTAGGTTCACAGCAAAATTGAACAAAAAGTACAGAGATTTCCACTATATTCCTTGCCTTGATACATGCATAGCCTTCCCCACTCTCAACATCTGGCAGCAGAGCGGTACATTTTTACCAGTCAATGAACTGACATAACCTTCTTACCCAAAGTTCATAGTTTACATTAGTGTTCACTCTTGAGTTGTACATTCTCTGAGTTTTGACAACTGTGTAATGACATGTATCCACCATTACAGTATCATACAGATTTGTTTCCCTAAGAGTCCTCGCCATTCTGCTTATTGATACCTTTCCTGCCCAAACCCCTGATAATCACTTATCCTTCTGTTGTCTTTATAGTTTTTGTGTTAATTATATTTTATGAAAATACTTTCTTTTATGAGCATATTCGATCATTACAATTTTCAAATACATAATTTTATAAAATTATAAAATATTATATTTAAATGTAATTTTCCTATTTTTTGCCATATAGTATTTAACCATTCTGATATTGTTGGATATTTAAGTAGTCAATTTTTTATCACCATTATCAATAGCACCTTTATGAAAATTGTTATCCATTAATTTTTGAAAAATAGTATGATTTTTTTCATATACAGTTTGGATATTGAGTTCCATATTTTTCAATTGCTTAGACCAAAAATGAATTTGTACATAACTCTTCTGTTACTCTCTTACCTTACTTTCATTTTTGTCATCAAATCCTTTCAACTCTACTATTTATACCCAAATCTAACCATTTTTTTATACAGACTATTTTACTTTAAGTCACTGTCTTCTCTTGTTTGTATAAATGCAGTATCAATAGGTTATGGCATTAATAGATCCTTGACTCCCTCAAGCTAGTCTCAATTCAACAACTGGAATGATCATTTTAAAACTAGATTGTGTCTTTTGTTTTTTTTTGTTTTTTTTTTTTGTTTTTTGTTTTGTTGTTGTTGTTTTTTTTTTGCTGTTTTATTTGGAAGAACAAAGGAGCCAAAACAGCTAAACAAAATAAGAATTAGTTTGGAAGAATGCTACTTGATTTTAAAAGTTACAATAAGGCTACAGTAATCACTGCATTTTATATACTACTAAAAGCAAATGAAAAATGAAACAAAAAAATTTACTCATGATTGTGTCTATATGACATACTGAGGAATAGATTAAACAAAAATGTAAACAAACTCTACATTGACCATATGATATTGGTGAAAAAATAGGCACATAAGCCAATAGAACAAAATAGAGTTCAGAAATATAACCATACAAATATGCCCATTTGATTTTTGACAAAGTTACATAAAAATCCATTAGAGAAAAGATAGTCTTTTTAACAAATAATGTTGGAACAATCGATAATCCTTGTGTAAAAATACAATTAAAACCTCAAACCTGCACAAAAATTAAATCAAAATTGATGATATATCTAAATGCAAAATGAAAAATTTAGAAGAAAACAGAAGAAAATCTTCTTGAGCTGGATTTATGAAAATTTCTTATATGCCAGAAGTGATTTATCGATAAAAAAATATAAATTAGATTTCACCAAAATTAAAAACTATTTTACTTATTAAACTTTTATTTTGTCCCTTTGCTAAATCACTTAATAGTTCTCATACTTAAAATTTTCTATGTAATTAATCATGCAGATAAAAATATTTATACATGAAATTTTTTCTTCCTCATTACTGTGGGTAGGATCTCCTGAATAATGTTGAACAGAAATGATAGGATGAATATTCTTGCCTTTTTTCCCATCTTAGTGATAAAGTGTTTAATATTACATCATTAAGTATAATAGCAGTTGTAGGATTTTTTGCTTATTTGTTTTGGGCAGACAACATTTCTCAAGTTAAAATAGTTTCCTTTCATTCATTGGTTGCTGGGAGTTTGTAAATTTTTATTATTAAGTATTGAATTTGTTAAGTTATTTGTCTGAATATACTGAAATGATTATTTGTTTTATTCTGTTATATACTGAATTAAATTTATAGACTATTTGAATGAACAGTAAGGTGGGGGAAGGAAAGGAGAGAGGTAGATGAGGTGAAAGGGTCAATATAAGATACAGAAAGAAATTTAACTATGGGCATTGAATGTTAAATCAACCTTACATTCTTGGAATAAATGTTATTTGACTATGATGTAATTATACATATTTCTGGATTTTTTTGTCCATATTTTAAAGTTTTTTGCATCTACATTCATTGAGAGATAATGTTCAGTAATTTTCTTTCTATTTTTTTATGGTAAACTTTGTAAGGGTTTTGTTTTAACTCAGCCTCATAAATTGAGTTGAGAAATGTTTCCTCCTTATTTACTGAAAGAGTGCATAAAATTGGTGTGACGAATGTCTTCTTTAAATTTGTGGTAAAACTCACCAATGAAATCATTTGGGCCTGGAGTTTTCTTTATGAATAGGTTTTTGAAAAGAAATTAAATTTTTAATAGCTACATGGCCGTTTATATTTTACATTTATTCTTGTGTCAGCTTTACGAGTTGCATTTTTTAAGATGTTTATATGTTTTGATATGATTAAAGTTGTTGCATAAATTTATTCAGTATAGTTTTCTATTTTCTTTTGGATAATTTAACCTTAACATCAACAATGTGGCAAGTGCATAAAAAAATGGAAATTACAGACCACTATCTCTCATGATCATAAATTAAATAATCCTGACATATATTAGTAAACTAAATTAAAAAATATATAAAAAATATATTAAGATACAGTGGAGTAAACTCCAAGAGGGAAATTTGCTTAGCATTAGGAAATTATCAATCTATGTATTAACAGGTTAAAGGAGAAAAATATATTACTCTCACCATAGAAGTAGCAATTAAGACATAAAACAACATTCATTTATTCATGGTACAAGCATGCAGGAATCTAGGAATAGAAAAAAATTTCAACTTGAGAAAAAACATTCTGTATAAGCATGCAGCAACGCAAACTTAATGGTGAAACATTGAATATTTTTTGAGATCCTTAAAAAGTTAAAGATTCCTACTAACACCACTTCTATTCATCATTGAAATAGAGGACCTAACCAGTATATTATGGCAAGAAAAACAAAATATATGAAAATTATAAAGATAGAGCCAATGTTTTTCTTTATTTAAGATTATGCCATTTGTATATGGATGACACTAGATTATCTATTTATATTTATAGATTATTAAAATTTCTAAGATGATATAGTAAGTTTTTGGGGTATAAAATCAGTGTATAAAATCTGCTTCATAAATAAAGGATTATATATCTATCATCTAAACGTGAGAAAGCGTCCAGGGCAGAGCCTATAAACTGAGGAAGAAGGGCATATTAGATGTATTCAACCATACCTATTATATCTACATCTATATCTGTCTTTTAATTTCTCTATCTATATCTATTCATATCTATCTATACATGAGTAGATGTATTAAACCCAAATCCGTATTTTACAGATTTAGTTGATTAATAAAAGTAACTATGAATATGTTAATATATTATTTAAAATTAGGGAAAATATTTTTAAAGTTGATAACTGACCTCGATTAATATCTAGAATAAATGATGATTACCTGTAAGTCAGCATGAAGGATATAAGGAACCAAATAGAAAAATGAGCAAAGGATGTGAAAAGCCAATTTACAAAACATGAAACACAAATATTTATCAAATATATTCAGAGATGGTCAAAACTACAATTAGTAATTTGAGAAATGTAAATTAAAACTCTAATAAAATTGTATGTTATCTCCATCAGCTTGACAAAAATTAGAAAGTTGAGTAATATCTACTGCTGGTGTATTTATGAGAAAATGCATTGGCATAAAATTTACATGGTAATATAAAAATTTACATGGTAATATAAATGAATGAAGCTGTTTTTGAGCATGGTCTACAGTATTTGGGGAAATAAAATATTCCCGTATTTTCTAATACAAAAATCAATTTCTGAGCATATACCCAAAGAAATTCTTCCCATGCTACTTCTGTATGAACTGAGGAATTGCAATCACTTGCTCATCCAAAAATCAAGGAAAAGAATAATTAAAATGCTCTATATTGAGCTAATGAAATTCTGTAAAATGGAGAAAAAGTGTGAACTAGAAACATGAACAGAATTTTATAAAGTATAAATTAAAAACAATGATTTGTAATACAATATCTGTTTATCCAACTCTCTATCATCTCTCTATATCTACTTACATACACAGACCACTGGTTAATATAGAGAATACTTCACAGAGGATTAGAAATATAATTTTTGGGTTTTAGGCTGTAAAGTTTTATTATGTACCATTGTAGTTTAATACATTTTTATATATTATTTATTTTTCTATTTGATCCGGAAAAAATATATTAA
Source organism: Eonycteris spelaea (assembly GCA_003508835.1). Lineage (NCBI taxonomy): Eukaryota > Metazoa > Chordata > Mammalia > Chiroptera > Pteropodidae > Eonycteris > Eonycteris spelaea. Next base: position 2,412,540 of record PUFA01000024.1, on the reverse strand, counting down.
ATCTCCTATAACTTTAGTCTGATCAGTTTCTTCCTGTATTTCTAGACATTTTTGCTATATATGTTTCTATGTTATGTTCGTCAGCTCATAGGTTTTGTAGGTAGTGTATATTCATTTTGGAAATAAATCTTTAATTTTAAAAAGTTATCTCATTCCTAGTTAATGCTGTTTCTAGAATTAATTTTTTATAGTATGTATTACCTTTTTTCTCAGTTCTTTTCTTCTCCTTTTTTCCCCTTCTTCTTTACCACTTTTTCTTGCTTTTGCCTCCCTCCCTCTCTCTCTACCTTCCTTTTCCTTTCTACTATTTTAGAAAGAGAAGATCTAATATCTGTATTTTACCTATACTTTTATTTTATTATTTTCTCAAATCCTTTCATTTAACTACCTTTCTATGATCAACATATAGTTAGCTTGCATGTATATTTTTAAACTTATCTAAGCGTGGGTGATTTTTAATTTAGGATTTTAATTTTATCTCATTCATATTTATTGAATATGTACACATATTATATTGTTTGACTCCCAGTTACTGTGCATATGGTAAACACTTTGCTTTAAAAAAGTATTCAATGAACACTTTTAAAAATAGTTTTACCACTTTTTTTTCAATGATTAAAAAAATCATTACCAATAAATTTCAGGAAAAAGTTTAATTTTCAATGAAATTGTAGAGGTATATATGTGACTACTTAAAAAAGGGGGTTTATGTTCTAATTGTGTTTTCCTTAATAGTTGCATATTAATAATAATTGTAATCTAATTATTTTTTTTTTAATGTAGTTTTGCTCAAATAAGTTCTATTTTTCTCTTGAGATACCATGAACATAGCCTATTTTGACTATAAAACCTTTAGTGTATGAGAATTTTTTTAACACTTCTGAAACAAACAAAAAAATTCACTTATTCCGGAAACCCTGATGGGTTTTAAACTGTGTAGCTCATTTCTTTGTTCTATGTAACAAAGGAAACTTCTTAGGCTTTCTGACTGCACTGTTCTGGTTTGTGCCAGGTTACTACTGCCTTTTACAAGGCAGAAAAACAGTCAGCACTTCTGACTCTGACTGCTTATTCAAAGACTAGAGCCTTGAAAAGGGCATTAAGATGGCCTTAGCGCTAAATTTACATTATTTTTATGATTTTGAGATTCTGATTTTCAGTACTTCAGCATTTACAACATTTTGATAGAGGACAGCATTAGTTGTGGGGAGATAGGGCTTTCCAACACTTTCTATCCTATATGAATAAATTAGCTCCTCATCAATGTCTTCCTTATTCTTGGCCACTTATAGCACGAAGAGATTTTTCACTAAGCCAATAAAAATGCCAAATGCTCTGAGAGTAAATAAAGGAAAGAGTAAAAATTCTGTCTTCCTATTCTATTGGCTCTGTTTGTAAGAACTAAAAAAAATTACTCCCTCCCTGCTTCCTCCCCACCTCTCTTTGATTCTCTCTCTCCCTCCTCTCTCTCTCTCTCCCCCTCCCTTCCTCCCTCTCTTCTTCCTTCCTTCCTTCTTTCCTTCCTTGTTCCTTCCGTCCTTCCATCCTTCCTTCCTTCCTTCCTTCCTTCCTTCCTTCCTTCCTTCCTTCCTTCCTTCTTCTTTCTTTCTTTCTTCTTCTGCAAAGAATCAAGAGCCATGAGAAATAAAATGGATTGGTACTTGTTGTTTAGAATAACAAGTGCCAAATGTATCTAATAAAATATAAGATCAAATATATATGTTATATAATATATTCTAATAATGTATTATATATAATAATTCTGTTTGGGGTATTTAGGTGTTTCCTAGTTTTTTTTTTTATCTTAAATAATATTAAGTAACTTTGCTAAGTTTGTTTCCTGCAATTAAATTTTTAAAAGATTACTAAGATAAAAAAGTATGAACAGATTTTTAAAAAATCTAAATGTTTATTGCTGTTATGTAAAAATTTATTGATTTATAATACTTATTTTGAACTGTCTGTCTTTTTCATGACACTGCAATCATTTCAAGTATGTTTTTCTTTTCAATTATTTCTCTTAGTATTGAAATATCCTGTTTTCTTCCCCAGCATGGATCCCAGAGTGCTGACAGCCAGTCTTATATTCTTCATGCTGGAAATAAACTGATTCCTTTCTGAGAAGTCTGAGTAGCCAATGAGAAAAACTAAAGTCACCCATGTGCAAGTTTCCCTAATAAAATAGTCCTGTCAACTGACCAACAGTGAGGCTCTCAGTAGACAATGACCACTCACCAGTGCAGAGCTTCAAATCAGCTTTTAGGTGTCTAACTTTAAATATGAATAATCAGCTTGAAATATGAATAATCAGCAACTAGCTTAAAATTCTACATAAAAACATTTGCTTATTAAGATTCTAAGTTTTATATAGAGAAAAATTGTGATAAAATGCTTTCTGCCCAAACAACACATGCAAAAACAAAGTAAAACAAAAATCTTAGTGAAATTCAATTATAAAATAAACAGCTTTGTTCCACAAAATTACTGTGCCTTACACTGACTGCTAAGTTGTCTTGACCCCATTATATTGGGTGTCTTACCAAGCAGTCATATGTTCTTAATAATTAATTATTGCTTACTGTGGTGATACATTGTTAGCATAAGATAATGGCATTTTAGATAACCAAAGTATCCTTAGGCAGACAGGGTCTTTGGCAAATAAATAATGTGTGTATATAGACTTCAGTACAAAACAGAATCATAAATATTTTTAGAGGAACTTACAGATCTTAAGAATTGGATAGCAGGTGTGTTTGTTTCAATCTGAAGTAACAGTTTGTTAATGACACATCCCATAATCAGATTTTCTATCCATGAATTTATTGGCTGAACTAGTTACTAATATGACAAATTTATTAGCCTGCAACGAGAAACACCAACATGGAAGCACAGATGGTCTCCTCCAACAAGTGACAATTTGAAGCATCAGATTTATCATGAAATAAATAAAATTGTTTAGAACCATGGTATTCTGGCCTATACAGGAACGAACAATAGTAATAGTAGCAAATAAAAACAATGGTAGCTTTTTCATTTTAATTCGCATTTTAAAGATTCTTTGATAATAACACTTTTTACAAAAAACTTTTAAAGTGCCATGTCAAGAATTTTACTTCTTTATCGAACTGCAAACTGAAGCAGTTGCTTTCGTTTGATGACATTTAAATTTACTTCTTACTTTTTTACAGAGATTTAGATTGTGTGTGTGTGTGTTTATGAAAACAAAACTAATCTCTGAACACTCGTCTAAGAAAATGCCAACACAAAAGCATGACAACAGCACCTGTGGGAAACAGCAAAAAAAAAAAAAACATTGTGGGGAATATGTCCTATTGGCGTTGGTGTTTGGTAATAAAAATCAATTACATTTTCACAAAATCTGGTGGGGTGTGGAACACGGCAAGTGGAATTAACTCATTAGTGTCTTTAAGTATGTATCGATGCATGAGTAGGCAGCACCAGCCACGACCCAATGTGGAACACAGCTAAAAGCTAAAATAAAAAGTTCACCCCACGCATCACAACCCTTGTTCAAGTGATTGCAACTGGCTTAAATGAAATTGTGCTAAAGTGAGCCCCTTCATAAGCCATTTTTTTATTCCTTTCTGTTGCTTAATTAATTGCCAGAAATTTGTTCCATGGCAGATTGCCACCTCAAAAGTACTTATAAAAATGGTTTAAGAGATGTCAGGTTTTAGTGTCAAAAGGAGAGTAGCTACAATTCTAGTAGAAAGGGTCCTATGCTATTTTTTACAGATTTGCTTATGTGTGCAACACGATACCAAATCTTACTCTACTCTGGCAAAGAGTTCAAATGGAATTCAAAAGAAAAGATAATTCTGAATATCAACCAGACAAAGCAATATCAGTGAAGTAGAAAGGCAAAACTTTATAGTTAGAGCTCATGTATATAAGTGTAATGATGGTTTGCATAAAAAGAATGGTCAAAATCTTGTGTGATGAAAATACTGCTCACATATTTTTATTGAGTAATTGCTGTCATTTAATGAATATCTATCTACCTATCATCTATCTATCATCTATCTATCTATCTATCTATCTATCTATCTATCTATCTATCTATATCATCTATCTATCATCTACCTATCATCTATCTTTTTATCTATGTTTCTATGTATCTATGTATCTATCTATCATCTATCATCTATCTATCTATAAATATATATTCCTCTGATCCTCAAAAACCCTTCGAGATAGGATATTATACTCATTTTGAAGACAGGGTAATAAAATGAAGAATTTGTCATTTAAAATATCTTTGTTACTGCTTTGAAATTGAAAGAAGAAAAAGGAAGAGTGAGAACCAGAAAGTTCTGACTGTGGGCGGATGAAACATGCTGGGTCTTGAGGCAGAGACAGGTAGAGCGGGAGAGAGTATCTATATCAGAGGTAGAAATACAGTTAGGATTTTATATAACATGTATGACTATAAATTACATAAAATCTTCATTTTGAAGGTGAGATATATATAGTATATATATCATCTTTTATCACTCTCTTGGCTTATAATCTTTGCTGCTTTATTTTCCTGAGCGTTGCAGGTCCTAGGATTATTTGTACCATCAGAGCTGTAGAAATATCTCAAAGAGATTCTTTGGTGGTGGTGGTGCTCTAATTGTTGCTTTTTTGACATCTGCTGCTTATAAATTACTTTGCTTAATAAAATTCTAAGCTTTTCTTTTTTTTTTGGTATATACTAAGATATCTTTACAAAAGCTATCTGTCTTTAAACTATAACTCCTCCACTGATTGTACCTGTTCCCTTTTTTCTGTGGAGGCTATTATAACTTTCACTTATGTTTGGCAACTTAATAAAAGTTTAAATAGGAGCTATATTTTTTAAACTTTGAATTCTAATTGCAGTAAAATAAGCTGAAAATATATAAAGTAATTAATTTGATCAGTTTCAATATATTTATGCAACTGCGAGATCATTCCCAATATCAAGATAATAAACATTTTTTTCATCCCCCCACCCCTCAAAATATCCTGTGCTTCTTTAGTCTATATCCATGAGGCTTATTCTATATATTTTTTCTCATAATGTTTTCTCAGGTTTGGGATTTCTTTTATGCTGGCATCATAATATGAGTTGAACAATACACATTCTTCTCTATTTTCTGATTTTTTTCCCATTCTATTATATCATTTTCATTATTTAAGAAATGAGCTATTTTGTTGATCTCAAATAAGCCCTACTTATTAAAAAAAAAAAAACTATCTGAAAAAGAATCATCTGCCGGCACCGTCTCCAATATTTTTCCTCCCATTCTCTCAGGAACCTACTCAAATCTGACTTTGCCATCTCCATTATACCAAATCTGCTCTTATCGAAATTGTCAGAGACATCCCCATTGCTTAATGTGTAAGTCACTTTTTAGTTTTTATCCTATAAACATAAAGCAACATGTTAAATAATTGATTTTTCTTTCTACTTTAAAATATTTCTTCACTTGGCTTCCAACATAACATACTAATATGGTTTTCCTCCAACTTTCCTTATGACTTCTTATAAATACAGTTTGCAGGTTCCTCCTTAACTCTTTCTTCTCTCTACATTTATCTCTCAATAACTGATGGAAGAAATAGATAAAAAAATCAGTAAGGTATAGAAGGTTTGAACAACATTGCCAACCTACTTAAGGTAATTGATATTTATAGAACACCAAACCACACAATTGTTTCAAGACTACAGTAACATTTACAAAGATAGACTATATTCTGAGCCATAAATCAAATCTCAATCAATATGCAAAGACTTCTTTGGCTGAATTAAAATGAGGATATATCAAAATTTATGAGATGTTCTAAAGCAGCACTTAGGAGGCAATTTATAGCAACTCTTCACATTAGTAAACAGGAAAAGTTTCACATCAGTTGACTCAGTTTCAGCTTTAGGTATGTCAAAAAAGAAGAGAAAATTAAGTATTAAGTAAGGAGAAGAAAGAAAAAATAAATATATTGGAAGTCAATGAAATAGAAAACAGAACAATAGAGAAAACAAATTTTAAAAATCGGTATTTTGAGACAATTAATAAAATTGATAAGCCTCTGAATTAACAGAATGAACCAAAAAATAAAAAAGAAAAAGAAAGAAGCACAGATTACCAAAATGAGAAAAGAAATGAGATAAATAATAGTGTTAAAAATAATTAGGAAATTTATGAACAATTTTCCGCCAATAAATTTAACAACATAGATAAAATGGGGAAAAAGTTCTTCAAAGAAATCAACTATAAAAGCTTACTCAAGAAGAAATAAATAACATAATTAGTCCTCTACTTATGAAAGGCATTGAATTTGTAGCTAAATATGTTCTTGTGGAGAAAACTGCAAACCCAGACAGCTTCCCTGGTAAATTCTGATAATATTTATGAAATAAAATTTAAGGCAATTCTCAGTAAACCCTTTCAGAAAATGAAAAGGGAGAGAAACTTTCCTATTCCTTCTATGAAGCCAGAATTATCTTGATGCCAAAACCATACAAACATATTATAACAGAAAAAAGTACAGACCAATATTTTTCATTAACATACATACAAAAATTCTAAACTAAATTCCCACAAATTGAATTCGACCATGCATACAAAAGATTTATATATTATCTCTAAGAAATGTTTATTTCAAGAATTTAAGATTGGTATAGCATTCAGAGAACTCATTCTTTATTTGTGGATCTAAAATGTTTTCATAAATGCCAGGAGATATCTTTGTGTTTTCCCTTTTTTATTGTTTTATTTGTCAATATTATGTCAATAACATTCTTTCTTATGACTTTGAATTTGTTATATTAATTAATATCTCAGAGGCCATAGATTTTTTTTCTCACTCATGCATAGTTCGTTTATTTTGCATAGACCTTTAGATATCCATGAAAAATCAGAGTGAGTTTTTACGTTACTCAAAATTATTTAACTTGAATTTTAATCGATTTTTTAATAATATGGAATAATCTTCCAAGACTTTGAATGTTTCTTTGTGTAGATAAACATCTCTGCCTGTATTATGGATTGAATGTTCATGACCCCCTCCCCAAATTTTTGTATTGAAGCCCTGATCCCTAATGTGACAGTATTTGGAGTGAGGCCTTTAGGAGGAAATTAGGTTTAAATAAGCTCATGAGTTTGTGGTCCTATGATGAGATTAGTGTCCTTATAAAAATAGAAAGACCAAAGACTTCTCTCTCGATGCCATGTGAGAATGCAGAAAGAAGGCATTCATTCTCAAGCCAGGAAGAGGGCTCTCACTGTGAACTGAATTTGCCAGCACCTTGACCTTGGACTTCCAAGCCTCCAGAACTGTGAGAAATAAATGTCTGTTATATTTGCATGCCACCAGTCAGTGGTATTTAGTCTTAGTATCCAGAGCTGACTAATATAGTCATTTATTATAATTGGATTGGTATTGTTTCTTCTAAAGAGGGAATTTGTATTTCTGCTTTGATTAATTCTTAGATATTTTATTATTTATGTTGCTATTATTTTTAATTTTTTTTTTAAGTCATGATACAAATTGTTGCGTTATTGCTGATTTAAAGAAAATGCATTTAATTTGATAAGTAGATTTTCTTAGCTGGTAAACTTTTTACAGCTACTAATATGTTTTTTGAAGCAGATGTCCATGTCTTGATAGTTTGTGTCTTTCCTTACAATTCTTACACCTTGTTACTTTTTATTTCCATGTCATGTTGGTCAAGACTACCGAGTATATTAATAATTAGAAATATTGTGCTAAAAACAATAAGCATCTTTGTTTTATTCCTGATCTCGAATTGAATGCGTCCAATTTCTAGTTTCCACATTAAATTTCTTCTCTGGGTGTTGGTTTTAGTATACTTCATTTTGGTAGACAGCTCCTAACAACATGGTCCCCAATGATTCTTGCTTTCTGGTATTTATGTTCTTGTGTACTCCTCTTTCCTTGAGTGTGGAGTGAGCTTATTTATTCACTTCTAATGAATAAAATATGGCAGAAATGATAAGATGCCACTTTCAAGATCATTACAAAAAATACTGTTGCTTTTTAAAAAAAATACTATATTGGGTGCACTCTTTGCTTGCTTGGGGGAAATCAACTGCCACATCATGAGGCAGACCTGTGCAGAGGCCCATATGAGTGAGCTTGGATGTGGATCTTCTGTGGTCATCATGTGAATGAGCTTAGAAGTAGCTCTGCGGCCTGACAACTGCCATGTAGGTGAGTTTGGGAATAGATCCTGAAACTTAAGGTAACTATAGTCTTGGCCAATATCTTGATAGTAGCCTTGTGAGAGACTCTGAGGCAGAACCACCCAGTTCATTTGTATCTATTTTCCTGACTCATAGAAAATATGAGATAAATGTTGTTTTAACCACCAAGTTTTGGGATGTTATGCAGTAATAGACAACTAACATGTATGTTTACCTACTCTTTAAAAGAATTTCCTGCTCTTTCTAGTTTGCTAAAGGTTTTTAAATCATCACTAGAAAAAATTATCTATATATTTTTTTCTTGATAAGATTGGGGTGGAATACACATTTTAGATGTTGAAATATCCTTGCATTTCTGTAATATACTCTACTTGATCATGACGTATTTTCCAGCCCCATAAATAAGGTGAGACTGTTTTGCCCTTTTTTATTTTCTTAAAAAAATGTGTAAATTAGCTACTCTCATTGAAAGTTTGTAGGACTGACCCCCAAAACCATCTAGATCTGGAGTTTTGGAGAAAGGAAGGTATTGGCTCACATTTAAATTTCTGTGAGATTTAGTGATCTATTCAGTTCTTTATTTTATCTGTTGTCAATTTTGGCATTTTATGATTTTCTAGAAATATATCTGTTCCATAAGTTTTCAAATTTTTTAAAGTAATTGTCATAATACCTTAATTTTTAAAACATCTTTTGCATCTGAATATTTTCCAATTTCTGTTCTGCATTGTGTTTATTTACATCTCTCCTCCATTTTTTTGATCAATCTTTCTAAATTCTTTCTTATTAATCTTTTCAAAGAATAGCTCTGTTTTTTTGTCTCTATTCTTATTTTTAATTTTATTAATTTTTCCCCTTATCTTTACTATTTTTTCCCTTTACTTCTTTAGGCACTGCTATTACCTCTTCCACTTAACATTGAGTTTGTTTATATTTATTCTTTCTTATTTCCTGGCACACATATTTAAGCTGTGAATTTCACTATAAGTACTTCTTCAAATCTGTCTCACATATTTGGACACGCTCTGTTTTTATTGTTATGATGTTTTAAAATATTTTTATCTGTCATTCTCTTTTGACCAAAAAAATTAATTGTTATTTAACTTCTAAACATATAAGAAATTAAAATTATCTTTCTGTTGATTAGAATTTGTTACATTAGGGACAGACAACAAGTGCATCATATTGCCCTTGGGATTTGTTGTAGCTACATTCTTGACTGTGTATATGACCTATTTATATTACTGTTCAGTATGTGCTCAAAAAATAGGCATTTTTTGTGTGTAGGTATAGAGTTCCATATATAAACTATTAATTTAAGCTTATTAACTGCTTATCCAGATCTTTCATATCTGCATATAGTTTTGTCTGGTTGTTTTCTTTCTATCTGCATGGCATGTGTTAAAACCATAGCTCCAATAGTTTCTTTCTGTAGTTCATTTCACTTGTTTGATATATTATGAGACTATGCAGTTAACTCTATATATGTTAATATGTTCATAATGCAATATGTTCATTTTGTTGTTCCTTTGATCAGAATACAGTATCTTTTTCTTTCTTTATATTATTTTGCCTTAAGTTTGACTTCATCCGATATTGATTTTTTGTTGTTGTTTATATGTATCTGGTACATTTTTTTCATCTTTTTTTATATTTAATTTTTTTTTGTTAGGTGCATTTTATATACAGACTTTTTATATTGCTAAAACTTTGTGAGCTCATATCTTTTCTTATAAAGTTCATATAAACATTCTGCAAAAAAGAAGCATCCGGTCAGTTCAGTACATAAGTATGTAAAAGTAGCCTATTTAGAACTAGAAGACAAGAATATTAAAGATAGTTAATAAAAATAATACTCTATGCTTGCAGATTCATAGTATGAATTATTCAAAAAATATCTCAAGTTATACTTGGTTTCACAGCTATGGAAACTAATCTTGAATCTGGTGTACATCCCAGGTTTGGGAGAAAAGCTTGCAAAGATGAGTAATAACCCAGACTTCTTTGAACCTCCTGCTTAGCAATATTTGTGTAACTGTTTAAAATTAAAAATTCCACTGTGAGATGTACAGCCCAGTCCTTCCAACTCATAGTTTTCCTGGCATATAACTATGGTTCAGTGCCAGCTGCACTGAGGTGGGGCATGAAAAGCAAGATTGAATGAGATAAGCCAGTAATTATGCTTGCGTGATATACTAGTGATTGAGCTATTTAAATGAGATTACAACTGAAACAAGACACAAAAGAACGTTGAATATAGTGTAAAAATAAATATTTGGTAACTTCTTTTTTTTCACGATTGATTTTAATTGGATTTTAATAAGTGTATATTAAAAGTAATAAATTATATTTTAGACTGCCAGTATGAGCAGGAATGGATATGTTTGAATGTGAATTAGGGTAGTTTTATTCTCATTTTGTTTCTTTTGTTTAAACACTGTTTCAATATATTTGATGTTTTTAGTGTATGATGTGTTATTTTGAAAATACATATTTGAATGCAACTTCTCCCTTGTGAATCAATAGTAATAAGTTAAATCAGAAAATACTGTTTCTCTTTAAAGCTTGGCCATTCTGGGGCAAGTTACGAGCACTTATCTTGATGTTTTACTTTCAAGTTGTCTAAGAAAATTGGAAATAGTGCACTGAAGGCACTTTCACATGTGATATCTGTTAAATGTCATTTACAATTTATGTATTCTTAGACAGAATTTTCTGTTTAGCTTTGGAGACTGAAATAAAATTTCTCCCTGGCTACTCCCCCTCTTCCTCCCATTTGGCAAAGAGAATATTGAAATACATCTTTGGTACTATAGATTAACAAGGCTATTATTGTATCTATCGGTTTCATTGTATGTCTATATTTTACAGGAGTTTGCCTTTTTGCTCCTACATTTGGTTTGATAGTGAGAAGATATGCCTATCTTTAACCCAAGTACTTTCTTTTAAAAATAAAATGTCTCTTAACTCCCACCATTGAAGTAAGTGGTAAATTGTACAATCATAATTTTTTATTTATGTGTGAGATATTCAAATTAAATATGCATGTCATATGTAATATATGCATCACTGAAAGCAAAACTGCCAAAGACTTAGAGAAGAATCATTGAAAGACTTTATTTCACAAAACATCTAAAACAACATAAGGAATGAATCCTAGAGCAAAGCAACACAAATATACAGTTAGCAAAGCTTATTTTTAAAGCCATAGTTTTAATTACATATGTATATATGTGTATATATAATTTTCTTTTGGAAGATTCATATGACTCATAATAAGCACACATGTATGACAAGAAAGGAGACTAAATACACACATGTATACATGTAATTTTCATGCTATTAAAATTAAATGCATTAGTTCCACCACTTTAATTTGCTTATATCCTTGTTTTCTTTTAATATCTTTATTTGGTATGAGTCAAGCTAAATATGATAAGATAGAATGTAAAACAAAAATTAAAGATGGAAGAATTACTTTGATAGGAGTTTTATCTAATAAACAAGGGGAAATCAGAGACAGGAGTAGAACTGAAAATTTGAGACACTTGATAAGAATGACCTATTATATTTGTAAAACACTTAACATATTTTGCCCTCATTAGTAACTGCTGATATTGCACACCCCAGAGGAAGAAATTTTGGTGGTAGAACTCCGGTTAATAAGAATTAAGAGGTGAGTGAAAAATCCAGGCAAAAAAGAAGGACTTTTAAGAAGTTTGCAGTAAAAGGAATGATATGGAGCAAAGATAGCTAGAGGACAAATAAATACATTTTATTAAATTATATTTTGATTCATTGGAACATGTTTGTGAGTGGAGGGGAAATGTATAAATAAGAAATTGAAGGCAGGAGAGATATCATGGATAACTAGTAGAATATAGGGTTAGAGGAGAAAATGATTGTGTACTTTACTACAGGAAGAATAAACCAGGAAAAAAAAGAAATGAATATGGAGAAATGTTTAAAGATTGAATTAGAAACATTAAAGATGTTCATTTTCTAAGATTTTGTAATTATATCAGCAAAGTTTCTCCTGAGAATTAAAACCTAAAAAGAGAAGAAAAGTTTGTAATTGATATTATAAGAAATGGCACAAAAATTAAATAAGAATTTCTGCTTAAAAGAGCAGTTAAACACCCGACTGATATTGGAATAAGTGGACCCAGTTTAGGACTTCCTCAGAAATGCCTGGCAGAAGGGGAGCAGGAACTGAGACTGCAGGTGTTACCATTTACCCATGGTTGGAGAAAATGTGAACTCTTGAAAGTAAAAATTGGGATCTTAAAAGAAACTATTAGAACTCTTTTCATGTTCACGTTTCAATCCTGAGAAATAAAGGTTAAAGTTTTAAAGACTTAACCCCTACAGCCTGGCCACCCAGAGCAGGTACTGGCTTCCTACAAAGTTCTGTGGAAACCAGCTATGACCCAATGCTTCTGGAAACTGATCCTGATCAATGACAAGTCTTGGATCCCAGCACTACACTGTGCCTGGGCAGGGGTCTGTACTTCGTCAGTTGTGAAAGCTGTTGTTACACTGTGGTTACTACAAGGTGAAGGTTCCTTAACAAGACTTCGACTCCAGCTTCATTACCCGACCAATAAAGGGACTGGTGTTTCCTTGCTTGCAAAGGCTGATACACCGTGCTTGTCATATGATGCTACCTCAACTCTGAAGGTGTTTTTCAGCCTTGGCAGGGGGAGGGCTGGTACTGCAAGGTTAAAGATGGTGTCAGCATCTGATATGCCATGTTATTGTATTCTGACTCCTGATTACACCAGTGGAGAGGCAGCACTCCTCTGATCTTGCAGTTTAAAGGTTTCACAGTTCAAGGATCTGTGATTCTCACTAGGGGTCTGAGGTCTGGTCCTGACAGATTTCTATGTTCTATACAATGTATGATGGATCAAGTGGGCCTGAGCACCTGTCACAATGCCTGCTTCTTGAGTTTGCCCCTGAAAATGCTATCTATCTTTAATGTTTTGTGTGTGTGTGTGTGTGTGTGTGTGTGTGTGTGTGCATTCCCATGTGCACTGCTTGGCCATTTTATGATAACCAAAAAGTCTGGAGACATCATCTCTAACATGAAGAAGGGCAAATCTTGGTTTTGGGCAACTAGAGATAGGAAAATAAATGAGAGCAGAAGGTGGCTCATGGGGTTTTACAATAGGAAGGTATCAAAGGACTAGGTACAATACGAAATTAGCAAGTATAAGGGAGTGAGAGAGGCATGAAGATAGAACAGTAGTCAGAGAAGGTAATTTCATGATTTGAGTTCATGCATAGTGTATTATGTCAAGGTTAAAATCAAAGAGCTGGAAGAAGTAACGAGAAGGCAGTAGATTGCAAATATGTTGTTTAAAAAGCAGTACAATCTAATAGGTTAAAGTTCAAGAAGAATTTATCTTCTGAAAAGTTATATCTAATATATATTTCTTTCTGGTATTTTTTGGTATTCTATTTCTTGGCTCTATTATTGAAAAGATTCCAATGAAGAGGTAAATAGAGCAGTTAAAAAAAGCAAATTTTCTACAACTCATCAATTATTGATTGTAAACTATATTAAAAAAAAAAAAAGATAACCACCACATAGTCTCCCAGAATTGAGGAAATTACAAGATATCTGGTGGACATTCAATGAATAATTGTCAGTACAATCTTTAATGATCTGCACTGTCATAAAAGATTACTTGAATAGAAGACTGTTACTGCAGAACTGGTTGTAAGGAAAATACCATTTTAAAACATGTAGTATTTCACTTATTATGTTTGTTAATTTGTCACTCTGGTGTTACACTGGTGTTGAATTATCTGTAGCAATTAGCAAACAGAGAATGATAGAATCATATATCACCACTGCAAATACAATAGCACACTTAGGTTTTACCTTCTTTCTAAGACTCCAATCAGCAAGTGGATATTATTGAAAGTGCAAAAGTTTCTTTGTGATTGTTTAGGTAATAACATGTCAATAAGAAAATTTAACCGCCCACATCACAAAATCAGCAAAACAAAAAGGGAAATATGAATCTCTACTCTCTCAAGCCATGAAAATTCCAAGTGGATTTTCCTGGGCTGTCTGGATTGCAGGTTATGCTGACAGTATCTAAAGATTTTATTCCAAATGGACTCAAAACAGAACTGAATCTCTGGTCAGCCACTATGAATTTTTATAGTTTGCAATTTTAGGCAAACATCAGAAAATTTAGCTACATTTCAGTTTTGCTCACTTCTTACGGGTGCCTAAATTGTCATAACTTGTACTTGATAATGCCAAAAGTTCAAAATTGCAATATTTTTACTCTTGGTGAGGAGGGAAAATAAATGAAGGATTTTTCGCGTCTCTCAGATATATTGGTCTATTCTCCAAATGACAGGTTCCTGACTGATCAACTGTACCACCTGCTACTAAAGCTCAGTAATATTAGTCTGTGGAATGGTTTCATTCTCATCTCACACCTCAGAGATCTTGCGCTCAACCCCAGGCATCCCTTGTGTGTTTAAATCAGCTTAACAGCTCATACCGTGTGCTGATTTCCTTGTAGGCTTCTGTTTTCTCAAAAAGTGATCACCTTTTGCCAATGCCCTCAGGATTAAACAGGGCAGTCTGGTTTTCCTTTTCTGCATTGGCTATACCTTTGTAGTCAATAAAAGACTAACTAGAAAAGAATCAGCTGATGAGAGAATCAATCTTCTGGAAGCCTCCCCACAGTTTTCTCATCATTTTTGTGCCGTCTGTCATATCAGATTGTAAAATGGAAACCAAAACTCAGTATGGGGGAAGACTTTTACTGCTCCTTGTTAACAAAAACAGTAAGACCAGGGGTTTTGATCTTATGAGTGTATAGGTAAACAGTAAGCTGTAAGTGCACACTCTTGAAGTGGCTTTCCTCTGTTTTAATGGAGGTTTGCAAAGAATTATCAAAGTGGTATCAAAAAGGTCCCCTAACAGAGTGGATATCTACTCTGAGGAGGTCAGGTTAACTCTGAAGGTCTTATATGATGATACCGGGGTACCTTATGGTACAACAAACCATATGTGTTTCTTACTAATTGTCATAGAAATAGAGAAATTTAAAAGATCCTCTGCATTTTTATAACTGGTTACATTGCATTCATTTATGTCTATAGCATTGCATTTTTAAATCAAATGACATTTTGTCTCACTTAACTTTTATTCTAACAACTTTATCTCACATAATTTGCTTTCTTATAGACTATTCAAAAATGTGTATGAAATATATTCAGATTACTTTGGCAGATAAAGGTCATTTCTTTACATAACCCATTGTATATATTTTCTCCAGCATCAGGGAATCCAAAAATAATTTTCTTCCTGCTTTTACTTTATGGTTTAGATCTCATTTGTAACTTGAAAGCACAATGAGCAGAGGGAATTTAAACTTGCTAACTGATCCTATTAAAATACAAAATAGAGTTTGAAATTTGCTTTTTTTCTCTTCTTCTTTTTTTTTTTTTTTTTGCTTGAGTTCAGGCTTTCAGTCAGTCACAATGCTATTAGAGCTGTTTAGCTTTTCCCTCTGGTAATATATAAAATACATTTAATAGAAATAAAATGTATTTTTAAATGTGTGAAATCCACTTTAAACTCTCTGGTATGAATTATGTTATTGAATTATGAAGAAGTAAAATGATTTCATTACTTCTTTTCAATGTCATTGAAGTAGCTCAATGATTAAATTGTTACTGCTCTCTGGAGCTGGGAGTATGGTTTGGTGAGAACAAGATTGACATTTTTCTACGGCTTATTAGTTTGCTTGTTACTAGAAATTTGAATATGTCAGTATTATATTTGTATTGTGAAAATATTTAAATTTTTTAGATGTGTTTGTGTTTGTAGGGAAATAATAGAATACTCTTAGAAGAGAAAATCTATAGTATTTTTCTAAATACCTGGAATTTATTTCAATTTAAATCATATATGAAGTTTCCCTCTAAAATGGAGAAAATGACAGAATAAAAATATTCTTCATCTCATCAGTTTGTTTCTTCTTAGCATTAATACTTATTGACTGTGCCTAATATCCTCATTACTATGATTGATTGTTCAGAAAGTATGTAGTCTTTTCCTGGACATTATGTAATTGCATAATATTTTTGATCATGTGAAAATTCCAAGATTAATTAAGAAATCCAAAATTGATCAGACAGAATATATTTATGCTTTTCTGTGCTTAAGCTATTTCTTTCAGTATTTTATATCACCTCGTTTTCTCATTATAAATTATCTTTGGGCCATTGAATTTCATTTTTATTTTATTTAGTTTTATTTTTCCTCCAGACACTTACTATAGCTAAGATTTCCTGAGAAAATAAAGAAGATCCCTTTCCTTTCTCATAGTCCAAACCTTAATATTATGTTCAGTGCTGCTTTATCACAAAGCAGCTGAATCCCAGGGTAGGATTCTTACTTGCCGTGTCATAATGTTGTCATCTATGCCTGACTCATAGGAAGTGCTTTATTAATATTCTTGATTCAATAAAAAAAAAAAAACTTCCAGAGGATGTTGTTTGTTTGTTTGTTTGCTTTAGATCTGTAAAGCTTTTTACATACAAATAAGCACAAACTATATTGATTTTTTTAAAATGTTGCTCTATATCCACACCTCTTCTTTTCTTCTTTTTTTTTTTTTCAATTAGAGTTGACAGTCAATATTGGTTTATTTTAGTTTCAGGTGTACAGTATAGTGGTTAGACATTTATATAATTTACGAGGTGATCCCCCTGATTAGTCTAGTACCCACCTATCATTACACATAATTATTACCATATTATTGATTATATTCCATATGCCATACTGCACACCCCTGTGACTATGTTGTAACTACAAATTTGTACTTCTTATTTCTTTCACCTGGAGGATGATTTTATCTCAGAGTTTGAAGTTCTTCTATATCTTAATACCGAGGATGTACAAACCACTGTGGTATGTGCTACTACTGCCTAAAAATAGTATACTGCAGTATTACTGCCTGCAAGGGGTTTACCAAAAATAGTTCTTTGCATTACATATAAACAGTTAGTTGGGTGGAGGGACATTACAAAAACATTTGTTCATATCATCTTTGTTTATATCATATACCTTTACTCTAGGAAAGATCCTTCTAGAAGAGAATAATTTGGCTATATTTCCCATAACCGATAACCAATGCTTGAAGACACCAGCTGAATGAAAGCAATGAGAAAGAAAGTGACAAATTGAGTCAATGACTTTATATTCAAGTCTGTATGTCAGATCTATTTTGACTTATTTTGGATGAATATTGTTTTTTGATATTACATAAACAAACTGATGGTAAGGCTGTCCAAATAAATATTAATTGACTGATATCTAATTAAGGCATAAGTTGCTATTCTTGTTTGCATTTTGTAAATATTAGGCCACTTTCAGTATGCTATCAATGTAGATAGAATAAGGTATAGAACTAAGCAATCAGAAACAGGGAAAATTGCAAGCCAACTAGAATATTAGTTAATACATAATAGGACATATGTAAGTGCTATTTAAAATAGCACTTTTTTTTAGTTGTATCAGATGTATCTTACTTAGAAAAGTAAGAAAAATATAACAAAAGCCAGGGGAAAACTTGTACATTTAATAATTTGGTGCCAATTTCAGAAAACATTTACTATAATATTTCACATCATTCTTCTGTTTGACACTAGCCTGATTTCCTTTTCCATTAAAGATAATTTTTATGTCTAATGCCCATATCTTTAAATTTTTCATCCTCTGTTAAGTAAGAACTCATTGTATTGTATTAAGCCTTATGTCTATCCAATATAACCAAGACTTCAAACTTGCATTGAATCCCTTTTAAATATTAAAAATTTAATATTCAAAATTCTACTGCTCCTTCTCACTGTTGCTATGGTAAACTCATGATAAGACATAAGCTGTCTGTCTGGAATGTAAACTCAAAATATAAAGTTATAAATTAAAAGAAACCATATGTATGGGAGTGGCTCCATAGTGTAGTGCTTAGCACGTCTGCTTTACATGGAGCAGGTCCTAGGTCATGCCCCAGGTAAAGCCATGGACCATACGC
The DNA here is from genome assembly GCA_003508835.1 of Eonycteris spelaea. NCBI lineage: Eukaryota > Metazoa > Chordata > Mammalia > Chiroptera > Pteropodidae > Eonycteris > Eonycteris spelaea. The sequence goes on along the minus strand of PUFA01000024.1, from coordinate 2,394,257 downwards.
TGGGTGCGCCAGGGCCCCGGGTGCACACTGCAAGCGTGTGGGAAGAGATGCCCTGCCTTCAGAGATCCAGTTCTTAAGGAAAAACAGCAACATCCATAGGTCAGGGGTGGAGGCAAATTAAAGAGAGGAAAAATAATAAAAACTAAAAGAAACCATATGTAATAACAGAGGCATCTATGATATTTGATCATGGATGACTCTCAATTATGTTATTTACATCATTAATTTACACAATAAATTGTAATTTATCACTGCATTAATAAGGTAGTAAGAAAAAAATTTACTTTTCACTCCATTTTCAAAAGAATTTAAAGCTGTATGTGACTATGTATACAGCAAAATATAAAAACTTTTAAAGTCAAGTGAATTGGGGTAAAGAATGAAAAATAATTTGTGGGTGAAGATGGGACACAAAGTACAGGATAACTTTGCTGTCTTACTAGAAATGGGTCACACATTGGATTTAAGCTTCCAAGTAAGGAATGTAAGGAATAAAACACATGAGGAGTTACATAATTCATAATATCCATAATCTAAAAATAATCTAGTTGTTTTGGCAAAACAGAGATATGGATGACAGAGATAACAAAGACAACAAAGAAGAAAAAGTTCTTCTGGGACTCCATTGAGCAGGCATTGCTTATCTTCAGGGATAGTGTCTGCATTAAGATGCATAGGAAGTAAATTATCCAGTTTTATATGGCTATTTATAATGCTAGTCCTCAAAGCAGGCTGATGACATCTTACCAAATTATAGTTTAAAGAAAGCTATTTTACAATTATGAGAATAAATATATATTATTTGAGTTAATATGCCTAGTGTGTTACAGAGAGTGGAATTATGCAGGCTCCTTTTCAAGTTTGCTCAAAGTCAAATAAGAAGAGTGGTCAAAGTAAAGAAAAGCATTAAGAAGGAGCATATTGTAAGATAATATATGTGGTGCTTATGACAGATAGTTTCCAAACATCTTCACCACTCCAAAAGTTTTAAAATGCAATAAAAAACATCACTGTGCAGAGTCAGAGGGAAAATAGAGTAGTCAGGGGGATAGTTTCATAAACTATATAAATGTCTAACCAATGTGCTACATACCTGAAACTAATTTTTAAAAATGCTGCAATTTAGACAGAAGTAAGTTGAATGCAGGTATTTCTGTATTTATTTAATAAAGAGAAATTAATTGACTTATGCAACTGGGCAATGAGTGTGTCTAGGCTCGACATGGCTGGATCCAGAAGTCATGTGATAATGATTCTTCATCTCCGGGTTTACTTACTTCTGCCTGTATGCAGACTGTTTCTTTTCACATGACAGTAAGACCACATCGCCTTCGCTGGTTATGATATTTAAGTGTCTTTTTTTTTTTTTTTTTAATCACAGGTCAAAATTCTGAGCCGATCCATTTTTCAGCTAATAACTGAGGTCAGGCTAGTGTGATTCTGATTGCCCATCATTTCATCTCTGGCAGCAGAGGTTGATTCGTCCACACCATTTGGAATAAATATAAGAAGAGATGCATAGATTCCTGAGAGACGTTACGAAAAGCAGGTAGGAATAACAGGGAAGTTGTTTATATCTTTTAACCTTCTTTCTTTGTGTTAGAATATGTACAATTTGGTATAAAACAAAACCTAGGGCAAACAGTATAATTCTTCCCTAAGCCTATCAGTTTGAATAGGTTGGTTCTTCTCGGATTTTCTTCTGAATAGTATTTTAAATATTAAATAATAATAATAATAATAAAAAGTTTACTGCGGCACCTTTCTTTCCATTTTTAAAAAATAATCTTGTCTAAAAGGAAAATATATTTCTCGATCAGAGACAACTGATAATGTTCCCAATTACTCATTCTCTCGATTTACCTTTTATTAAATGAACCTTATAATGAAAGGTGGGCACATAGTTATGCAACAATAGACTAGATTTCTAACCTCCTTGGCAGCTAATTATAGTTCTACAGCTAAGTTTGCTCCTACTGGATGTAGCAGAAGTGATTAAATGCAAATTGTGGGATACCTAATTAAAGCAAAAGCCCCTTTCCGGATGACCTCTAACCTCACTTTTCTTGGAATAGGACAAAGAATTTATGAACAGCTAGCTTTACCCTTCCAGATGAGAACATCCTGGGAAGGATTCTTACTTAACCTCCAAGGTCCATGAAGCAAGGAATTTGTGGATAGAATCCAATGGGGGACATGAACTTGGAAAGGAACGATGACTACATCTTAATTTTTGCTAACCTCTAATTGAAAACAGACATTTCTTTCAGCTGTAAAATGTAGGCAAAACCATTGTAGTCTTATAGTATCTGTGCCTTTTTCATTTATAGAATAATAAGTATTTTCATATCATATTATAAATGAGGATACATCAAATATTATTTAGTTCTTCCTTATTGAAAGTTTTTGGTAGTTATTAGACCAACCACTTGCTCTTGATATTTAATGTATTAATAATCATATATATTGCTTTATCATGAATTATTATTCTAATATTTTGATAACTATAGTTTAATATAAATTGGTTTCCTTCTTAGTTCCAATTATTTTATTTTATGTAATTAAAATATTAATCAATAAGGTATTCATGGGCCTTTGAGTATTGCCAAAGGGGCCTGTGGTTCAAGATGATTGAGAATAAGGGAGCAATATGGAGAAAGAGACCTCTGGGTTTCTGACTGGGCTTCTAGAATATAGTTGCCCTACCAGCTCACAGATAGACTATCACTGGGTATGTTCGGTTTCCAGAGCTGCTCCAAGTGGGTACCACAAATTGGGTGGCTTTAAACAATAGAACATTTTCTCACAGCTCTGGAGGCTGGATGTCTAAAATTAAGGTATTGGGGCTATGCTACCTCTGAATTTTTTAGGAAGAATCTTTCTTTGCCTCTTTCAGCTTCTGGAAGCCTCCTGGCATTCCTTGGCTTGTGTATCTGTCACTCTGATCTCTGCCTTCCTCTTCACTTAGTGTGTTCTCCCTCTGCATCTATGTGTTCCTTTGTCTTTCCTCTCTTAATAAGGACATGAGTCATACTGGTTAAGGGCCCTCCCTACTCCAGTAGGACCTTGTTTTAACTAATTACATCTGCAAAGACCCTCTATACAAATAAGGTCACATTCATAGATTCTGAGAGTTAGGACTTCAACATGTCTTTTGGAGGACACAATTCAATCTATAACACTTGGGAAAGATGTGCATTTCCATGTAATTTAAGCATTCTGTGTTGAGGCTTCTGTTTTACAAGCTTAATGTGTGCTTGGGTACAAGTATACTCTGTTATCAAAAGTAAGATAAATTCTAATTTAGACGTATATAACAGACCTCCGTGGAGTCCTGATTGCCTAATCAAATAATTGTCTAGTTTTTCCAGTCCGCAATAACTGTGTTTTCTGATCAACTGACAGTTATTCCTCTAGGACAGAAGTCTAGCTCATATCCCATTTTTAATAAGTTTTATTAGAACATAGCCAAATCTATTTATTTATGTACCATTTATTGCTGTTTTCATACTACAATAGCACACTTGCCTAGTTGCAACAGAGACTACAACCGGCAAAACCTAAAATATTTACTATTTGGTCCTTTATCGAAAAAGTTTGCCAATCACTTCTTTAGGACGTGAGAGGCATAAGCAAGAGGTTTGACATATTTTTCCACTTGTTTTTTGTACTCTGTGGGTGGAGAAATCTTATTAAGTCAGAACTTAAAAAAAAAACAAACACATAGGAAAATATAAACTAGGCCTTAAACTGCCTATGAATTGCTCAAAACAATTTATATAGTTAAAGGATGTATTCACTTGTCATTGAAATCAATTATCTAAAGATAGTACCAGACTGGAAGAAAGTACACAATTTCCAAGTTTCCTTAATAAGAAAAACAACAATAACTTAAAACTCACTTATAATAGAAAAAAAAGTGGTTATTTCAAATTAAGAGTGAAATTCTATAAAAACAACCATTTTTATAATTGTATGATATTTCTTACTTTCACTACCATTATTAATAAGACTACAGTTTGACTGACAATGAGAATGGCTTCCCTTGTGGTTTTGGCAGTTCTATTTCTGTGCTTTGAGAAATAAGGAACAGACAAAGGGAAAAAGTCCTTGCTTGAGGTGCTGAAACAATACTATAGTGTAAAGAATTTCCAGTTACTCAGGAGCTCAAAGGATCCCATTTTCATGGCTCCTTGAAGACCGGAAGCTTGATGGACACTCACAGAAAAGATCTTAGTTTCCATGAAATCAGGAGTCATTTTTTGGAGAATATCACTGCATTTGGGCCCTATAGACAAATAAGTATACAGCAAAGAAATTTATTTTGGAATAAAAAATATATATATCTCATATGAAGCAATCATGAAAGTCTACAGTCAAGCTGCTAGTATGTCATGTTTGGGTGCATTGTAGTAGTAATAGAGAACTTGCCAATCACAGAGTCAGCTAAGTTACTGTAAGTATCAGGATTTTATTGCCATGGCTACACATCTCCTGGGATTTCTATTAAAATAATATATTCTACATTAGGATGTTTTTAGTTATTCTTTAATGCATATTTTTCAACATGCTGAGAAAAAAAAGCAGAATGACAATATAGTTGACACTGGTATAAAATAAGATTAGGGCACAAAGATCATACTATTGGCAGAATTAAACGGAACTTGAAAAAAATGCTAGATGATCGAAATCCAAATGTAAAAAAGACTTTTTAAATGGATAGACACTCTAATCTACCTGCCCTATCTTATGCAAAATGATGATCTCACTTGATCTAACTCAAAAAGATTTATTATAACTTTTAAAGGAAATTTTCCTTCAGTTGTTATCTTGCCCAACTCCCCTTCTCCACTTATGTTTTCTGTGTCTTTTTCTATTCATATTTTTTTTTAAAAGAGATTCTGTTTGGGTACTTCCATCTGCACAGAGCTATGACAAATGTTACTATACAGCAGACATGTGAAGACATTTAAAAACATAGCAAAGTCTGTATTAGATTTTTTCCTAAACTCTACAGGAAGGAAAGTATATTTTAAAAGAGAGTAAAATAATATTAAAGGTAGACCTTTAAAGAATAACCAATAGAGCTTTGAATAATTTTCCCAAGGTAGCTCTGGGCCTAGTGTGGAAATCCAGTGCCCTTTGGGATCAGTGAAAAGTGGGAGAGTGAGCATAGTCAAATGAGTGAACAAACCTTGGAGAGAGAAGGTACAAGGGTTTTAAAGAACATTTGGGAATAGGAAAAAGGTTGATAGGGAAAATAAATTGCAATGAAAGGAGGTAGGAATCTTTGTAAAAAAGCTTGGAGAGCTTGGATACTTATTTACTATAACTTGGCAAATATATACATTTGCTAATATATATATTAATGTACCTATCAAGTGCTATCCCCAATGAAAATGATCTTGGAACGATGCTGTATGAGATGCATCATTTATTCTCAAGCAGTGTGCAGCCTTGTGGTAGGGATAGGCAGATAAACAGAATTTCAATTCAAAATGGTAGCCATGAATACAGAAATGTACCTAGCTTAAGTATAAGAATACAGAGAATAGGTACTTTAAGGAAATGTTCCTGGAGGAAACAATATCTGGTACAAGCTCTAAAGGCTACTTAAATGCCAGCTTGGTTTAGAAAGTTGGGAAGGGCCTCTTAGGCAGAGGGGCCAGAATGAAAACGTAAAAGAGCAAGGTGAGACATAGAACCATGAACAATTCAGTACTACTGGAGCATACAGAGTGCAATGGAGACTGTATTCAACAAGGTTAGAGCTTCTAGAAAGTGTTAGATTTTGAGCCTTTGAATGCCAGGCTGAGGAGGCCTACAGGCAATGTGGAGATACTAGATGTTTTAAGGTAGTAGTTATACATTAGATCATTCTGACTATAGCATGAATAATACAGTAAACTCTCACTTAACATCATCAATAGGTTCTGTGACTTTAAGCAAAATGACATAATAAAACTGCTTTTACTATAAGTTGATGTAAATATGAGTTAAACATCTATGATATCTCATCAATGTTATAATGAAATAATGTTGAACAAAAACAACATTATTTGAGGACCTGCTGTAATTTAAAGATAGAAAGACTGCAAACCCATAGAAAAATCTGGAGGCTGTGGCACTGTACATGGGGAAAAAGGGGGAAGAAATAACCAGATTGGTGGTTTTAAAACCTAGAAGCTCATCATAAGTGTAGATTCCATGATTGTGTAACTGAGAGACTTATGGTATCACTAAAAGGGAAAAAGGATTTAAAGAGTATTTGTTTTTGTTTATTTGTTTGTTTTGGAATATGGTGAGACATTTGAATTTTGACTTCAGGTACACTGAGTGTGTGCTGCTTATGTCTGTTTATGTTATTATTATTATCCTTTTATATGCGTGTAAAAATTGATCTGATATACAGAATTCCTTAAAATTTAAAGTGACAGGAAAATCTAATAGAAACATTAAGTAGGCAGTTAAAAATCCAGCTTGGAGTATCTAGCAGACTCTTGTGATAGTCATAAGTCTTGAGTTCAAATCCAATACAAATTGCACAAATTTTTAAACCTACAAGTATGCAACAATTGATTATTGCTATATCTATAACTAGAGATATCTAATTATATTTTTGGAGGTTAGTTCTTCTATGGCTGTGGTAGGAAAGACCATTTCAGTATAGCAACTGTCATCAAAACACTCAGTGTTATATTTCAGTTTTGCCCAATAGGCTCGATTTGTAAACACCTACAACAATCAGAAATGTTGTTATCTACTTGTTCTCTTTGCAAATTTTAGGCTTATCTTTCATGCAGTAATTTTCAGCATTTTATTATTAAGAAGCTCACACTCTTTTCCCTCTCTCAACAATATCTTGATTATGACTATACAAACAACTATTTTCCGTTGGTCTTGAAAAAATGTTGAGAAATTTGGATGACATCAATTCTTTTTTTTTTACAACTAGAATATGAGCTCCTAAAAGATAGGAAATAGATCTTATCTGTCTTCCCATTGCTAAGGACAGTGAATTTGCAGTCAATAAGTTTGTACTGAATAAATTGATTTATGTATTAATAATTTATTGAAATAATTATTAAGTGTTTTTCTAATTATTTATGCTCTATTTATGCTCATTTAATGCCTTCTATATCTGGCATCAGAAAACTTTCTGGTACATGAGTGTTTCAGATAACCAAAGCTAATCTCTTGAACCTTTTTATTTTAACCACTTTTGATAAACATCTTTTCAAAATTGTATTACATGCTATAGATAAGAGAATAAACTTGAGTTAATTTTACTATTTCATGATGACTCATGTCCATTATAATAAACATTAATCATTGTACTTTATAGCAAAACAATGCAAGCCATAGGGACCATTGAACTAGGCAGAACGGTTTGCATCTAATATCTAATGTACTAAAATTGCTGTATTTTTCTGTTTCGTCTTCTGTTCTCTACTGCTTTTCTTCTGTCACCTGTCACTCTCAGTTGCTAGGGAAACCAGACAACCACATTTGTTAAAACAGTAATCTTAATTTTAGACATGTAACACCTGAACTGGTGCATTTGTTACATGGATTTTTCTGGGTAATTGATTTCATAGAATACTGCTAGTTGGCATATTCCCCTTTCCTAGAGGTTGTAGTACTATCTAAAATGAGAAAGCACTCATTTGACAATTGTATCAAGATATTTAATTAATAGAAAATAATATGTAACTTACATATAAGTAATGTTTGTAGAACTCAATAGACACTGAGTTTTTATATGATCTCCTCTTCATAAACATTGGTGGATGCATTCCTTTCCTGGACTGCTATGGAAGACTCGTGTTGTGTGTGTGTGTGTGTGTGTGTGTGTGTTGTGTGTGTGTAAAAATGTCCTTGCTTTGGAGTTCAGCTTATTTATCCTAACTCTACAGCACTCTTTGCTCTCTTCAAATTTATATATAAGATATTTTCTTTGGGATAAACAGCTTGTTAATTTTCCAAAGTTAGTTCTTAGATACAGTACACACCATAGTCAACAATAATCTTTCGGATCTATACAATTAAATTACTATATCCCCTGTCTGCTTTAGCTGTCCCCTCCACACAATTTACTTTGGCTTTCTTGAAATCCACAAACCACATGATCTAGATTTTATTCTATGTCCTCAGCATGTGACAGAATCGATTACTCTTTTTTTTTTTTTTGAAATACTTTTCTTCAATTGGCTTCTAGAACTTTATCATGTTTTGATTTTCTCCCAGTTGTATGGACTGCTACAACTATGTCTCACTTCCTCTTCCAGAGTCTGAAATGTTGAAATATCTCAGCTTTCTCACATTGGAGCTCTTCTTTGTTTATACTGAATGCCTGGGTGACCTTATCCAGCACTGTAGAGTTAGATATTATTTATACACTGATAACAAAAAATTTGTATCTCAAACTCTGCTCCTAGTCCTGAATATTAACTGCTTATTGATCATTTCTGCTTGGATGCCCAAAAGGTATCTTCAAACTTAAAGGTCTTGAAACAAACTACTGATTTTTCCTCATAAAATAATTCCTTGTCTTCCTCATCTCAGGAAATAACATCATCCTAAAAAGTTTGTTATTTTCATTCTCTCACATTCCACAACTCTTTAGTAAATCCCATGAGATTTATCACAGAAAAATATCGAGAATCTTACTCGCTCTCTCACTTTTGCCACCCTGGTCCAAAAATGCTGTGCCTTTTAGACCACGGCAATAGCCTCTTAGCTGATCTCCGTGCTTCTAGAATTGAATGTCCTCCCAGAAGCCAGAATGATCTTTAAAAAATGAAATTCCAGATCATGTCATTCACATCTTTTTCCCCCACACACCAGTGGTTTCCTTTTGAGTTAAAAAAAAAAATCAAGAACCCCTGGTATGGCCCATAAGGTGCTGTGTAATCTGGCTATTTGGCTTGAATGCTATCTCATTTCTTACCATGCATCCATCTCCTACTAGGATGCAAGCGTGCTGGCCTCCTTGCTGTTCATCAGATGTATCAAGTACAGCTTTTGTGTTTGCTACTGTTTCTTCTACCCAATGCTTGTTTTCCTGTATTCCATAGCCCGTTTCTCACTAACCTCAGCACAATTGTCATCTAATCAGAGTGCCCCTCCATGACCATCCTAGTAAAAGACCAAACACACTCTTTTCTATTTTTTCCTCATCAGACTCTGATATACCTAGCACTTTGTCTATTTTGTATATATCCATCTGTACATCTCTCAACTAAAAAGAATGTAAGCCTCTTGAGAGCAGGATTTTTATTTGTCTTATTCGCTATTATATCTTTAGCTCCTGGAATAGAGCTTAACACTTAACAATACTCAATACATACATGTGGGATCAATGGATGGATGAATAATGTCCTTTGGGTCTTTCAATTATTTGCTAGAGACTTCTTGAGAAATGTTTTTCTCTAATCTACCCATAGACTCTTTTAGATTTGTACTATTTACCCTTTACTGTTTACTTTTGTCAAACATACACACAAAATCAATTTGTTCTGTCCTGAGGATAATTCCGTTCCTCACCTACCATACAAGATCTTTGTGACAACTACTTTCTTTGATGCCCAGGAGCCTTTTATTGCCTTATTTTGGGCTTGTGGTTTTGTTGAAGCTGATTGAAGTTACCTGAAATCTGATTGCCAGTTAAGGCAGGAATTACTCTATGGATTTTATTGTTTAAAATACGAGAAGTTTTTGAGTAAAGTTTAAAAATACTAGAAGTTTTTCGGTAAAGTAATACTACAAAATTATGCTTGAAGGGTATTGGATTTTTATCTAGCTCTTCATCATATTAAGCCAAATAAAAGCGATTTAACTTTTCTTTCTTTTATGTTAATAATATGTTTACATAACACTTAGTGAAGTGGTATTGAAATATATTAGAGATAAATCTAAGTGAATATAAAAAGTGAAATGAGTAAAAATGTGGTTTTTTTCATAGGTCTCATTTAGAAAGATGAGGAATAGTGGAGAGCAGAAATTTGTGAAGCAGAAAGAATTAAAAGGAAAGTTGAAACATTCCATTTTTATATTGATGAAAGGTGAAAATTATATAAATGGAACTAAATAAAATAAATGCAATCAATACATAGTATTGTAATACCAGTTCTAATACCTCATACTTATTACAGCAGTGATTGACTATATTGACATTTCTTTATTATTAAGGTTTCCAGGGATTGGCTTACACCCACATTAAACATGTCATAGAATTGAATGCATTTGTTTTCAGGAATAACATGAATGCAAAATAAATAAATTTATAGAAGAATTTTATTAGAGTTCATGAATATTATTTTTTGTGGAACACAATATCAAAGATATTCTAAGGAAAATAGGTCTCATAAAATAGGTGACACAATTATAGAAAAGTCTAGTACTTTAAGTCAAAGTCAGTCATTATGTTGAAAACTGAATTGGTTGAGAAGACATTGAACATTAAAGAATTGAACATTAATTAAATTCTGGCATGTCAGAGGTATTAAAGCTATCATCAAATGATAGCCTTTTCCTATATCTTGAGCCTTCTATTATAGTATTGGAGGGGAAAAAATTTCTGCATAGCAACAAATTCAAAACTTTACAACCAAACAAATAACTAAATAAATAAATAGTAAACAAATAAATTGGTTCTGTTAACTTTTTCCGTTTTGTTTTGTTTGATTTTTATTTTTAATATTAAAATAATTTACTGACGCAATTAACTGAGTGTCCAAATTTGAGCAGGATGGCTGAGACTGCTTGTTACCCTGCCAGCATCTTTACCCATTCTTTTCTATTAACAGAAATTTGATTTTATTCAGGGAGGCAACATATATATATAGATTTAAAAGAACACACACATACACATACACATACACACAGATCTTACATATCCTGCCTCTCCTGTTGCTAGGTCAGGTCAAGTGTCATAGCTACTGTCAAAGAAGGAAAAGTGGAAACTCCTGGGTGAGACTTCCAGAACTCAGCTAAAATCAACTTGTGCTCTTTGTTTTTACTTTTGCCATTTCCCCTTCTCTTGTCAGAAAAAAGAGAGATGTATGAAACTCTAACAGCCATCTTGAAAACAGAATGGTGAAATATCTGTTAGGAACCTGACTTACTGGTTATTTATTGCATCCGAGAGTCTTGTTCCAAGCCTGGATTACCTATATACAGATTTCATTAATATAAATTAAATTAAACCTCTATTATTTTTAAAGATTTTGTTACTAGCAGTTACATGCAATTTCAATACCTTGCAGATAGCCTTCAAGTAGAATTTCATGAGGTCTCCTGTTTCTGTTCTCTGTGGTTTTCCCAGGTTTGCATTTCCCCATATGTCAACTTTGTCATTAAGTTTTTTTTTTTTTCATGAAAACAAAATAGCTAGGAATTCTGAGCCTAACATCTGCATACTGTTTTGCCCAGAGCAAAGAGTTCTCTTTTTTGTCATTAAATGCAAGTCTAGTAATTTTTTTCCAATTTAACCTAGCTGAACCAGTTACTGTGCAAGAAGTATGAATTATAATATTTAGCCTAACTATCCCAACCTAAGATCATCTAAAAGATGAAATGTAATATTAAAATTTGTGAAGTGGAGCTATAAATATATTTTTGATAACATTTATTTTTTAAATTATAAAAGCAATACAAAATCATTGTAGCAAAAAGTAAAATACAGAAAAATATAAAGAATCACCCATAGTTTCAAGAGCAACACATTTGGGTATATCTGTATTTTATGTGTTTGTGCATATGAGTAAACACACATACACTCAAAAATTCCAAGTGTATTCTTAAAGAATGCTAGACACAGATATGAACGATTTGAGGAGCTAAACTTAATTATTACCTTATAAATTAAATTGCTTAAGAATAAATTGAATTTATTAAAGAACTAGATATTTAATATGTTTTGACACATAGTCAGTATATTGTGTGAAAGTATAGAAAATTTTTATTATGTTGTGTGTGTATTTACATACCAATAAAACAGGGACCGTACTATTGCAAATTTAGTATTATCTCTTCTTTTTAACTTAATATTACTTTAAGTATTTTTCATGACACTAAATTTGTTCGATTTTTAAAAACATTTTTGTGGAATGTATTTATCTTATGAATGACTCATAATTTATTTAACCATTTTCATATAATTTATTTAACCATTTTCATATAATTTCATAATTTCATATAACCATGTTTCAGAATTATAAATAAAACTTCAATTAATATGCTTGTTAATAAACCTAAACTAAAATTAATAAATCTAAATATTGCTAAATAGTTTCTTAAGAGATCAGCTAGTTTGGGATGTTATACTAAAGGTTATGAATATTTAAATATTTTGATAATTGGCAAATATTTCTAGAAAGGCGATAATTTATTTTACTTCCAGAAGCATTTAGTCACCTTTTACTGTATTAGAGACAATGTGTAGCATTTTCGTCCATTATTAGTTTGATATTTCTAATGTCCCCCTTTTGGATTATTAGTGAAATTGATTATTTTTTCACCATAAAGTATTTTTACACTTTTTCTGTAAATTTTTTGCTCGTATTTTATATTCTGTTAGTTGTTCTTATATTTTTCTTACTGATTTCTATATTAAGTTTTTAAATGCTTTATATGCGTATATTCATTAAAAATATTTCCCAGTTAATTACACACCTTTCTTACTGTTTGTGGATGCCTTTTAGTGGTCATAAGTAGTCAAATTTATTAGTATTTTCATTTATGGTGACATTCATAATTTATTCAGTTTATTCTTTCATCTTTTGAACAATTTCACCTATCTATTTTGCTTTCTGAAAGTTATTTAGTTTAAGTATTCAGAGGAGAATCTAAATATCATTTCTAAATGACTAAATAATCATCCTATTATAATTAATTTTCTTCTTTTTCTAGTATGTGATGGCATGCTTATTTTATTTAAAATTATTTTCTATAACGGGGTCTGCTTGCAGAGAATCTTTTTTTTTCTACTATCCATCTGTCTCTTATTAACGTAATGCCATATTTCTTATACTGCCATTGCTTCATTGTTTTAATAGTTCTTAACAGATGTCCCCTGCTATTTGTATTATTTTTCCAAATTTTCTTAAACATTCTAAGGTTTTGGAATGTATACTACATTCATTTTGTAAAGTTAAAAATGTAAAAACTGGGCTTTTCATTGGAATTATTTATAAATCTATAAATTTAGTTTTGGGAAACAATATTTTTATAATATTTTGTTTTCACATCCAGAACAGTGGTTGGTCTTTATGTATCCAGATCTTCTTTTGTGTCTATATCAGTTAGAATACTTGCAGAAGATAGACAGTCCTCCCAAAGGATAATTGAAAAGATTGTGATGAAGGGAGTGTTTATGATATGAAAGAGAAGGCAAAAGGGATGGTGAAACACTTTGGTAGTAACTAAGAATAGAAAACAAGTTTCAATTCTAGGCTTAAAGGGGTAATGAGGGCAATAGTTACCAAAACTCTATAAAATCTATAACTAAAGAAAAGGATGAACTGACAGAGCTGCAACCTTCAACCGAAGAATGAAACCAGCATCAATCCCCAGACCTCCAGACAGACAGAATAGGGATGGCTTGAGTACTCTCTCCAATCATCCTTTTATTTTTTTGCCAGAGTCTCACTTTGGATGAACTCATAAGGCCAGAGAACCATGGTGGTACAATCTACAGAGATCAGCCTCTTTGGGCCAAACCAGGGAGACAAGTGAAGAGACAGAGAGTATTTAAGATAGTGTCTGTGGCTTCTTCCTTATAGGTTCTTAACACTTATCTTTTTAAACTTAATTATGCGTAGTTTGGGTTGTTATATCAGTCACAGTCCCTGCAGAACTCATGTGGGATATATATCTGGAATTTTTGAGCTAGCTTTTTACTGAAAGGGCAGTTTTAAGAGTGTGGGCATAATACGTGTGTTAATAAAGGAAATAGACATGGTATACAGAGGTATCCGGGGAGTTGTTTACCTTTTCTTAGGCCTAAAGGAGCAGTGTAAATACAGACTGTTTGAAAGATGAAGTATTAATTTAAACTGATGCTAGAAATGATATTGTGAGTACTATGTCTGAATTGAGATGTCAAAGTGATAATTGTAGGATTAACATTTTCAGTTTATTTTAGTCAATATCCAAAATATAATTATTTTTCATTAATAATTTCAAGAGAGTCTTTCCAAATGATTCACTTAAAATATAATTTCTATTTCCTGAATGGCGGTGTCTAAAAAAGAGTAACATGTACTTTATTTATGATTGTTAGGAGAAAATAATCTTCCAAACATCTAAATCTTTTAGCGTATATTTTGGCCGAAGCTCCTGAATATTCCCTTGGCTTTAATATTTCTATTTCCATTTTAGAAATAGAATCCCACAATTTTTAGCAGGTCACATCTTCCCAAATAGACACTAGATTTTCTTCCCTTCCTTGCAACTAGGTGTGACCATGTAACCAATTTTTGCCTGAGAAATGAATGGAAGTGACGTATGCAACTTCTTGGTCTTTCCCTTGTAATAAGGAAATTGAGTGTGATCTTCCCTTTATCTTTTTCTTAGTTCCTGCAGCCGGGGTGTCAGACTGGTCAGCTATGTTTGTCAATACAAGAAAGGGCACTGTGTAGGGAATAGGACAAGAGCAGAATAGAAATGTGTTAGTCCAAGTCCTCCTGAAAGACATCAGGGACGAATTATACGTGCAACAGATTTACTGGAGAAAAACAGTTCTGAAGTGTAATGGGTTTCTGAAGGAAGGAGGATTGGACAAATGGACTTAGAGACTTTATGGGACAGTGTCTGAAGACTGCTTTCCTTCTATTCTTCTCAGTTACATTAGTCAATAAAACAGCCTTCTTTGTTTAAGCCATTTTTATTTGGATTTTCTGTTACTTGTAGTATAGTCTTACCTCACACAAAACAATGCCCTATTTTACTTCATTGTGAACTTCTGATACAAGTATTTATTGTACTTAATGAAATGAAGATTATTTGATATATTTAATATTTTTAAAGTGCTATAGTGCCTCCAAACCACTCAGTGGTATGATAGCATATATATAATATGTATGGTGTATGCTATGACATATAATGTATGAGATACCATTTACCCCACTGAGAGTGCAGATTAGTGAAATAATGAGTTTAGCTATAGACTGAATCTTCATAAAATTAGCCTTTAAGTTTTAAAGACACATATTTAAAGTTGGGCTATTATTTAATTAAAAGTAATTTTAAAAGATTCAGATAAATAAATTGAGACTCAGAGGAGTTAAATGACTTACTGGAATGACATTGCTTTTAATCGCTATTCTGGGTTTTAAATGGCCATCTGGTTGGCCCTGAATCCTGGCTCTTTTTAATGTACTAGGCTGTCAAATGAATGAATAAGTTCTAAGATAAATCTAAGCTTTTTATTTTTAATTTACTAATTTATTACAGTAATACAAAATGTGGATAACTGGATTCAAATTCAAGATAGAGAAGAATAAATTCTACTTTGAACTGATGAATTTTAGAGTAAAGAATTATGTGTACAGCTATTGTTTAAAAGGTCAGAGGAAATTGAAAAATTGTCAAGGTACATGTTAAAAATTTATTAGAATAATGATGACTTTCTCTCTTACCAGTGCTTATCAAAATTAAAACAGTATATTAATTTCCAAAGTTTTATATCTAATTAAAAATAAGTTAAATGAGGCAAATGATCTAATTATTATTTTCATGAATTTCACTATGTAAGTTCTTGATAAAAGTTATAGGCATGTTTTTTGCCTTTAAGATTTATTTAGAAGAGCACTTTTGCTGTTTCTTTTCTGATTTAAAATAAAATGACTTCTAATCTCACAATATATTTCATATAGTATTAAATAATTTTGTTTTTATTTGAACAGTAGCCATAGGATAAATATTCAAAGTCATATAAATGTTAATAACAATGCTAATATATTTTTTATTTTCTCATTTGAAATAAAATTTTTATGCTTATCTAATAAAATCTTGAATATACTAAATATTCGAGTTTTCACAGAGACCAGCCCTGAAACTAAGATCATATCTATTTTCTTGGTAGCAGAACTCATCATCTAATTCAGTTCTTATAGATATATTGCGCATCAATACACAATCATTGACTCTTTAATCATAATCCTAGGAAGAGCAACTGTGAATCTATTTGATTGCTAAGCTTAAGGAATAGTTTACATTATGTCACAATGATTTATCAATTAAGGTAAATGCCCACTGTGACTACTAAAGTTTGCTCAACAATATGCCCATTTTATGTATACGGATAATTACAATTTAAAAAATTTATTTATTTTATATTTTATAGCCAATTAACATGTTGAATTTCTCAGTTTTCAGCTAGTTTTAAATTGTCACAGTTCAAGCTTATCACAGTACTGATTTTTGTACTACACCAGTCTACTGTATAGCAGGAGACTATGGTTCAGAATTCCAGATATGAATCAAAGGCAGTCAGATGATATTGTATGCTTTTCAACAATTGAAGTGTATCATCTGAATGGCCCTCTATTTACAAGTTTTATTTCTCTGTCAAAATGAAGGGAGCAAAATAATTCCATGGATACTGAGACCATTAAAATAAAATTTGTATCTTAAAGGGAGTCACCCTCATTCATCGTTTATTTGCTCCAGGGTTCAATGAATGATCTAAATAGTACTGTAAAATTAAAATTTTTTTAGTGCTGATGAAATATTTATTTATTAAAAATGTAGTCATCTGCAATCAAATTTTTACTTCAGTCTCTATATTTGGAATCTGCTGATAGTTCCTGGAAGCTGCTTGGGGATTGAAACACTCAGCACTATTGTATTGTGATCAATAATTAAATTTAGTGCTGACATGCATCTAGTTTATGCAGCAGTCTCTGACAATCCCATCTTGCAAAATTAATCCTTTCCAATTTATTTAATAGGGGACATGAACAATAAAATAATTCAGATGAGTACCATGTAAGGATTAATTCTGGTCAATATTACTTTATTATAAATTGGGTCCACATACTAATTAGTAAATTAACTGTCAAATCTGAAAACAGCCTTTTTTTGTTTAAAGGTAATTATTGGTACTGAAGACAAGAAGGCACTTAACCTTGCTGTACAGTTGTCCTTACCACAGTGTTTTTTATTCCAGGCTATAACTAACCCATCAAAGCTGCAGAGGGAAAATAATTAGTGATATTAAATGGATGGAATTTTAACTATTAAAAGCCATAAGTGTTTAGATACAGAAAATATAACTAGATAATGACAGGCTTTTATAATTATTTGAAATCTGGGTTTATTTTGGAGATATTTTAGCTTTTGCCACCTGAAAAAAATCTACTGGAAAGAAAAGAAACATTGGTGTAGAAAGAATTTTATTTAAGAAACATAGGTTAGAAGTGGTTGATTTTTTTTTCATAAAAATATCAAAAATTACTTCTAGTTTTCTGTGAGATTTGACAAGTTCTTTTTAAAAATTGAACAGAAAAATAGTCTCTCGTGTGTGAAAGAAGTTTTCTCACAGTATTCTGATTTTTTCATTGTATTAATAAACCAGTTCAGTCAATGCTTGTATTCATTAAGTTATTTTAAGAAGCGGCTTACACAGATGCATTAAGCTACTCATTTTTATACTTTGCTTTATTATTTGCACACAAATTTAGAAGAACCTTGAATAGACATCATTCTATTTTGTTAATGAGGAAAAATGTAATTAATGTAATTATATTTTAAACATTAGTCTTTCCAACAGACTTAAAAATGCAAAGCATATTACATCTACAGAATGACTGGAATGGATATTCTTTTGTATTATACATATTTCTGTGTTAGACAAGTAAGAGGTAATATTTTTCAATGTTTGTACCAAATACAAATTTGATGGAGAAGTGCTGAGTCTTATTGTATTGATCGCTGCTACACCTACCAAAGAATTGAAACAGAGTGAAGAGAAAGTGGCATATATTCATTCTATTGATGTTGTATGCTATCAATAATCTGCACCTCAAGAAGTCCCCAAATTGCATTTGTTAACTCTTTCATCTGTTTATTAAATTGTTCAGAATTCACAACGAACACTAACATGCTATTTGTAGCTTGGAAGTACATCTACATTTTAATTGCTGAACTTGTACTCAGACTAGAGAGACTATGAACTAATGATAAATAATGAGAATTCAATTTGTTAAATAATCTACTGTTGACTAAAATAAAATGGTTCTGGTTTATTTAGCTCAGCTGTTTATTCTCAGAAATAAGATGAAAGAATAGATACCCTAAAGAAATGCCTCATAACTATCACAATTATTTTGATGACTCAATGATACTTTAAACTACTTTCATTATCTTACTACTAGATGTGGCAGCTACATAGTTGATGTGTTTGAGACATGTTATTTTGTCATCGTGGCCTTTGCATAATATTGCTGAGTGATGTAGGGCTTGGAAACATTTTGTTTAATTTACTCATATAGCTTATAATGCACTTTTTAGTTCCCTTCTTTTTTCAAGACTCTCTTGTCACTATTGTGGTATGGTGGCTGGAAAGCTAGAGCTAGAGCTAGAGCTAGAATCAGCTTCCCACAACACTTCAAGAAATCATGCATACTGTGACTCTTTGTGCTATCGCGTTTTTTATCATCTCTTTGGTTCTGCGTGTTGACTACACACTAGCTTGCACCACACCTCCTGGTTCTGACTTGGTTCAACTATGACTTCTAAAACTGTATCACCTCACTCTGTAATAATGAGAAGAAAGTCATCTGCTAACCAGGCTTAAAATAATTTTTATTATTTATTTGTGACATTTGCTCAGTCACCATCAGCATCATTAGCATTGTAATATTTATTAAATAATTCCTTGGTAATGACAATCATTTATAGTTCTCAAAATCAATGAAACACAGCCTCTGACCTCTACAAATTTTGCACTTAAAAAACCAGTATGCATAAAGACTTAAACCACTGCAATTTGCTGAGAATAGGTGTGGAATATGAAAGGAGGAAACACAAATGACCTCCTCTTCCATTCCATTAGGGAAGGATTTGTTGGACTGGTCATGAGCAAGCACTTGCAGAACAGCGGCTCTGTCCAGCCTGGAGCTGCAGATCCCTTTGGTAATGCTGGAGAAGGGGAGGGCATCTACCTGGTAAGTAGTGTTGACCCTCTTTCATTGGCCGGGATTTCATTTGTACCATTCAGAGGTGATGAGAATCAGCTTACGTGTGAACAAATCAGGGAGGTAAAAAAAAAAAAAAAAAAAAAAAAAAAAATTAGGCTCAGGTTTGTCAACATTATAAAACCAAAGCTACATTTAAGCAAAGGGCATAATAAAATCTTGTGAGGTTGCTATTTATAAAGCCAAGCCACTAGAGTTCGGATGCTGAGTAGAAGTATCGAATGACTGTCATCATAGATAGATCATGTCATTCCTTCTGTTTGAAATTCTCCAATGACTTTCATTTTGTGCAGCCTAAAAGGCAGTCTTACAAAAGGGGATGTTTCCCGTTCTCACTCTGGCCCTTTCTATCTCTGCTATTATATCCTAACTGTTCTTCCACTCACTCTCTCTGCCCCACCTGCAGAGGCTGCCTGCCTCACTCTCACATCACACCAGGCTCACTCCCACCTCAGGGCCCTAGGCAGAGTGGTATATTCCTGCACCTTCCACAAGTCTCTACCGTGATCAGCTATATCCTATCCCATTTTTTTCCTCCATAACACCTTTTATATAAAATGTAAGTTATATACAATATATTTTAAATACAATGTAATAGATGTAATCACATATTTATACTAAATATAAGCCCTGTGAGATTTGGGATCTGTGTAGTGGGCTAGTAAATATCTAACAATCAGCTCTCCAAAGGTATAAAGCTCTGATTTATAACTTAGTCCAGTTGCTATGGTATAAATTTTCCCATCATGCCAATTTCAAGCTACCAAGATTTAATGATCAGCTTGCAAAATTGCTTAAAATGTAAAAGTAAGCTCTTATAAGCAGGTAAAATGTGACTTCAGCATACTACTGGATTTTTGTCTGTTTTGCTCTTACTTGTGTTCTTAGTACCTAGAATAGCCCCTACTATTTAATAGGTATTTGATATTGATTGAGTGGAACATAAGAGGTGATCTAAAAATAATTTGTAGAAAATATAAATCTCACCACGACAGCTCTCTGTTTAAAATCCTTGGTATGTAAGGCCACTGCCTACTTCTGCAGCCTTATCTCTCACTATCAGTCTCTGCACTATAGTTTATGATACTGCTAAAGAGAAAATTATGGTTATTCCCTGTCTATCTCACATGGCTTCATTCCTCTGTAACTTCACACATGCTTCTCCTAAAGCCTGAAATATCTTCCCCATATCATCTGCCTTGTAGAGAACTAAAATTCTTGCAAACTTTTAGTACATCACATGCTCAGAAAGCTTTCCCAGAATACTCTCCCTTCTCTCTTCAATGTGCACAAACATTTCCTCGATCACTGTTACATCTATTCTTTGTGCATACTTATCACAGTTCCCTATCATTCTCTTGCTCACCTCTGTTCAGATATTTTTCATTTTTTACTATATTCAGTTTTAATGTTTTTTTCCAGTTTAAAAATTTTGGGTTACAAAAGTAACAAGTGCTCTCTTTTTTTTTTTTTTTTTTTTTGAGCACAAAAGGAGAGGCATACATAAAATTAAAAAGCAGAGGGCTCCCTTTAACTCCTACATACATCCACAACCAGAGTTGCTGACTAAAAACAATTTGCATCGAATCACAACTTCAGTGCTCAAAAAATCATATTCTACTGTAATTCTACAAATTACATATATATACCTCTATCACCAGACTGTGAGTATCTTGAGAAACAGGTTGTATCTTTCCTATTTCCCCAGCCTCTAACACAACACTTGGCACATGGAAAGTCAAAATAAATGCTTGGTAATGAGACCAGAGCAGCCATGCTTGTTAAGGCTGCTGCTGCAGAGTCTGACTATTGATGTGTGGAGGTTATTTCTGGAACTATTGTAAAATGACCTTCAGTAGCCAGTCGTCATTTTTTTTCCAGACCGTAAAAGACTACAGCTATAATAATACTGACTTTTTAACTGTCTTCTAGCTCTCTTTAGAGCAGATCTTGTCCAAGAAACATTTTTTAAGTGTTGCTGATGAAGTAGGTTCAGATTCCCGGATGTAAAGTCTATAATGTATGGAAAGTGTGTGGTCTTATACTTGATAAAATGTTTATGAAGTGTTGCTGGAGAAAGGTACCTCATTACAGAGAACTCCGTTGACCACAATTACTGGCTGCATAATGAGATAAAGTGATTAGATATGCATAATCTGGAGAATTAATTTTACAGAATTTAAGTCTGCGAAGAAGAAAGAGAAGTTAGACTTGGAGCAAAATAGGTAAATTTGAATCAGAGTTATAATTCCTCCCTCTAGTCATACAGATTAGGCCAGTCCTTCATTTCCCTGAGCTATTGAATTCTTACCCTTGAAAAGGTAATGATAACAGCTGCCTGAAGTGTTGACAAGTATATATTCTTTTAGTTGCTGTGTTGTTTATAATTATGTGACACTTTTCTACATGCCAGAAACTTCGAAGCATTTTATAAACAATGACTCACTTAATCTTCTTGACAACCCTATGAGATGTACAGTTACCATCAGAGTGACTTTCCAGATGAGGAAACCAAAACATATTAAACAAGTTGCCCAGAGCCACACAGAGCGAAAGCCATGGAGCCAGCTTTCAACTTAGGTTGTCTGTGTTCTGAACCACCCTGTGATTATATTTTTAAAAGTATTTTATAAAAATATAAAGAACTTTGTAAATGAAAAGTACAATTATTGCATTTTTTTTTTTTTTTTTTTAGTTTTGGTTTCCCTTTTTTTTTTTTTTTCTCCCTGCTAATAAGCTATAGGGCCAAACATGAAAATAACCCTAGCTACTGTGATTTAATATTGTGTGACAATATTGTTTTATTACAAATAATAAAATGTTATGTGAAAAGCAGAATTTATCTTTGCCTAGAGTAAAGGGCAGAGGGTAAGTAGGGTCAGTGTGAGAAAAGTCCATGCTGATTCATAAACCTTTAATTAATATTATGCTCTCAGCTCTTGGCCAAGCCTGGTTGTTTGGGAATTATTTAATAGTTACTAGAGCCGCTCATTTCCAAATTCCATTTTGTATGTAAACTAAAATGAAACAGGCAGTCTGCACAATAGGCTGTGTCACACTGTCTCTGCCTCCCTGGGCTCTTTATTGGGGAATTTAAATCTTAGGAAGAAAGTAAAAAAAGCTTTGCTGATATTTTAAAACTCAGAAAAGTCTTATTTAATGATTTGAAATGATGGAAGACTTTATTCAATAGTAGCAATCAGATAAGTCAATAGATATAAATTTCAGAAAGTTCTTATAAGAATGTCCAAGTGAATAGTAAGATGATAGAGAAGTATTTCAATATGGACAAATGCAAGGTAAAATTTTTGAGAGTAAAATGAGCCAAACTAGGGACATATTAGGGTTCTGGGCTTGTGATGATATGCAAGAATTATTGAGTTTGGTTAAAAAATAAATTTAGTATGTTACTGTGATTCAGAAGTCCAATAGAACTATGTTTACAACATTGAAGGCTTTTGGAAACAAAAAATAAAATCCAGTGTACAAGATCCTGGTACTTATCTGAATACTACTTGCAATTGTTCTTAATACACCTTAAGCAAGACATGATAGAATCCTGAGACACAGACAGGGAGAATAGCAGAAAATCATCAATAGAAGCGAATTTCAAGGCTGTGCATTAGAAAAACACCTAAGCAGGTGAATGTACACTAACTATTGCAAAGATTGAAGACTAATAAGTGATTATAATCTACAAAACCCATTTTTAAGAAGAGGGAGAAAATTGTATTCCTTGAAGCTATAAAGAATAAAGTTAGAAAGGTAAAAGGAAGTATAAAAACATACACCAGGAAAAATTTAAAGAATTTATTGTCCTGATGTTGAAAATTTAAACAAATTCAGAATAGGTTACATTAACTGTTTCCCTTAAATGAGAAATCTAATTGAATCATGAAAGAAATAAATAGTATGAAGAAAAGGCATTCTTAAATTTTAAGGAAAATGGGTACAGCATACTTCTTCTCACTGTATCTCAATTTCTCTATAAGAAAAAAAAAACTATGGGTCTAATTTAATGAGGACAGGCTAGAGTTCTTTCATTATATCAGATTGTTAAAATATTTTTTTTTCTTCTCTTTCGGTGCATATGGCCTTTATTGATTTGACCCTCGCCTGTTCTATATCACAATTGTTTTTTACTAGATTTTTATGGTTAGGATAGATTTAGGATACTAAATTAAACACACACACACACACACACACATCTTGATAGTTGGTGCTACGAGGTAGTAGAAATGTTCTTCAGTTTTGAAGTGAGAAAAATTTGATGTTAAGAAGTTAAAATAGAAAGCACGTGACTGAAAAAATAATGTATTAAGAAGGGAAGGGGCAATGCCTTTGAAGTCAGAAAGATTTATGTTTTAATTTGTCATGTGCTTCTTAAATGTTAGAGTTTGGGCAAATGAATCAACCTTCTTAGGCCTATATTTTCTGATCTATGAAATACAGTTATTATTAAGATTAAATCAGAATCTGTGTAAAACATTCCAGTGTCTGGTGCAGAGTAAACCCTCAATAAATATTGGTGAATCATCATTTTAATGACACTAAGCATAAAAACATCAAACAGAAAACTGAGAAGAGGATGGCGGAGACAGAGAACTCATGAAAACTTGGAGTACCTGAGTATATTTAGAGAAGGAATTTTAAACTTTGTCTAAATTAAGTGTATCATTTTATAATTGAAGAAAATGGAGTTCATAGAAATTGAAACCTTTTTTTCCCCTTTCATTAGGCATTGCAATTCACTCAGTGCTATTTGGTGAAGCAGGGCATCTGGAGAAGGATTAGTTTTCTAAAACGTTTTCTGAACACAACCTACATATGCATTTCAGACATAGAAATACAATTTAAAAAAGAAAGCAGATTTAGCTTGTACTAAAATTGATTGTCATTTCTTGACCACTATCATATTCCAGGTGCTTCTTGCACATGTTTTTTTTTTTTTTAATCTTTGTAATGAGCAGTTGAGGTAGGCACATTATTATGTTCACCATTTTACAGATGAGAGAACCGAAGTACAGAAAAGTTTAGTGATGTGCTCAGATCTAGTAAGTGGCAGAACAAGATTTTGAGTCTAAATCTATTTGATTGAATCAATACATTACACTTTTAACTTATGCTCTATAGTTTTAGAAAGAAAAATGATAATCTTGTAAAAACACCATTTTATCTGGGTTTTCATAGAACCAATATTTAGAGACAGGGGCATATAAATAATGCAGACATTTTCTTCCAGACAGTATGCTTGGTCTCCATTTTATTACAGTACAATGAAAGTACTTGAGTAGGGCCCAGTACATTATTACCATCTGC
Organism: Eonycteris spelaea; assembly: GCA_003508835.1. NCBI lineage: Eukaryota > Metazoa > Chordata > Mammalia > Chiroptera > Pteropodidae > Eonycteris > Eonycteris spelaea. Next base: position 2,369,736 of record PUFA01000024.1, on the reverse strand, counting down.
CTCTTTCTCTTCTCTATAAAGTGTGGGTAATTATACTTCAGCAAGATTAACATTATTGATTAGAGATTTTTAGATTAATGGCCTAATTTTGCTTATATTAAACACATCTGGACCTGTTTTACTGAGCTTCTATGATTCATAAAAGAAGGAATCTTATTCATAATAATCTCAATTTCCATTTAGTTATCATTATAATTAAATATTTATTTTCACACTGACTGCATGTAAACACCTAGGCTAAATACTGTTGGTTCCAACACATAATTCATGTTTCAAAGAGCTTATATATTTAGTGAGATAAAAACTTCTATAGTGTAAATAATTATTTTAAATAACAATTGACAACATTCAGATAGTTGCAGTCATAAGTCAAATATGAGTTGTTAATATGGAACAAATATAACGTCTTCCCAGGTTGAGGAAAGAAGTATTCTTATCAACAGAACTGTCAGAAACAAATCGGTACTTTTGCTGAATAGGTGTACAACACCATATACTTATTACTAAATGAGAATAATTTAGTTTTAGATTGTTCCATTTTATTTGAACCACACGATATGTTTGAATCATAGCCAGTAACCTGGGTGTCTGTCACGTCAAGGCAAGGCCATGAACTGTAAAATGGGTAATATATCAACCAATGAGATTTTTATGTTTTTCAGTGAAGTGGTGGGAAGTAATCGAGAATAGCAGAAAATTATTCCCAATTCTGTGTGAAATTCATAAGCAATAATTGTTATTTTGTTTCAGGTGAAAAACTTGAAAAGGGAGAGAGATTATCTACAGGAGAAAGGAGGATTATACATAATCAGTGCAAATTTTTAGCAAATTCTAAGAATATATAATCCCAAATATTTGTTTTCCAAAAATTTAAAAATAAATTCTCTGCAAAGATGATTTTACTATAAACAAGTTACTAGGTTTTGCACTATTACTCTAATTTGGGATCCTAATTATAATAGAAAAACCTTAAAAATAATTTGTTCAATTAACCCAATTCTGATGTATATGGGACAAAATAACAACCTAGATTACACCCTTAATTTTGCATTCTTAAAGGTGGCAGTTAGGCCTTATACTTAGACCTTCATTTATTACCATTGTCTTCTAACTAATTCAAAGAAGTAACATAATTCGAAGATCATGATCTCTTGTGCATTGCTGCCAAATTACATCTCTTAGTTGGCAACCATTGTACTTATCGTTTCCAACATGAAAATGTGCTATTAATTAGATCACTGAATCAACTTCCCTGTTGAGAAATAAAATGATCCCCAGGGAATAAAAAGAAAACTAACCTGTCAGTGGAACACATTTAACATGGGAATCCATTTCGGAGGAAGACTGTGTGAACCAACCCTACCCTGGCTGCCCTTTTCTGGAATCCCTTAGAAAGAGAAAAGCTGACATTGTTCACAAGAGATCTGAGTGCACTTATGCTTGAAGAGATCAGGAGGGACACTGGCATTCTTACAATTTGGTATAAGTCTCATCATTGCATCTAGCACTATATATCATCATTCTTGTTTGCCTATCACCCCAGCCAGGATGTGTGTTCTGAGAAGGCAAAGAATGAGTCATATTCATCTCTGTATTTTAGCACTTGGCACAATTTCAAGCATATAGGAGGGATTTAATAAATGTTTGTAATTAATGCCTAGTTTCATGATCACTTTTTCAATTCTATATTTCTATCTAAATAAACCATTGCTTAAGAATGATTTCTGCGTGCAAGATAATGCATATTGCTCATACCACATTCTCATCTTTCTGAGTCTCAGAGTATATAATTTTCCATTTTAATATAGACTATATATTTTAATTTATATTCTTTAATATATGTTCTATAATACATAGAAGTGAATGATTGCATCCTCTAAGACTGATCTTTAATTTAAGAAGATTTTCTCAAGAGCTATGTTCTTTAATTTTATCTATAACACCAAACTCAAGATATGATTTGAACATCTGAAGGCAGCTTTTTCTCAACCGCGAATTTGACAAATACAGCTCTTCTAATTTTACTCATAGAACATTCCTGTTGTTATAAGGGGAAAAAAGGGAGTTCTCTGGGACTTAGAAGAAGAATTAAAACACAGTCATTAAAATTTTAAAATGAGAGCAATGGCTAAATTCCAAATCAATAAAAATGTTACATGCTCTGCATGATTTTTAATGGCTATATAGTAACAAGGAGGCTATTCAACTATGATAATTTTAATATATTTGGTGTCTAATCTCCTTGGCTTTTCTTATGATCATCAGACTAACATTATCAGTTTAGCATAGTAAGATTTTTCATTTCAAAATTTTGAACATGTTTCTCTCTTTAAAATTTCAAATGAATATTAAGTATTTTTAAAATTACCAGAAGGGGTCTATTAACTCTATTTTTTGATTGTCATAGAATCTTTGGTCTAAAAGGCTTGAAATTATCAACTAGCTGAATTCACTACTTTCAGGTATATGTTGATCATATCCATTTTAGTGATATAAAATTGAAAACCAAAAAAAAAGGTAACAGAACTAGGAAAAGAAATTAGATCTACTTTTTTTATTCCATCTGACAGCTGGTGAAATTCATTGGTGAAATTTCTTTTAATTATTTACCTTACCTTCCTCTTTAGCTTGAAATACTCTTTAAAAAAAATCTGTTCAAAATTTGTGATATTTGGTGTCAACCTATTAGTATCTACTGATACTTCAATCCCTTATGCCTTAGTCTTCCTTTTAATTAAACTAGAAGACAAATGAAAGAATGTAATTTGTTTCCTACTATTTATATTCCATTATCAAAGATTCAACATCATCTAAAACCAAGGTCCTAGACATTTTAATTTACTAATATTATAATACTTTAAGTAATGGCAGTCAAATAAATATTAGTGATAATTAAAATGTTAATCATCAAATCCTTACGTATGTATTGTATCACTTGTAACATAATTACACATACACCCACTGAAACTGTTATGTTCTACAGGTCTTCACCATACTACTTTGTTCAGGAAATTACTGAAAGGATAGCAAATCCTTATTAAAATTCCCACATTTTTGGCCCTCATCTTCAGATTAGCAGATCCAGATATCAAATTAGTAAGAGGTTCAGAGAATTTTGGGCTCAGAGTAACCACTAGAAACAAACAAATTCAGAGAAGGATGTATCAACTAGAATGTTTATATGTTCATATATAATAATAATTTAAAGATTTGACCATGACTAAAATTCTGAAATTTCTTAACCTGCCAGCAAGTTCATAGAATGTCAAATCATAATAATGGGGAATATGAAATCAGAACAAGGGGATTTAGTTAGATTATTTTAAACATTAGTTTCATACTTCCCTTTGTGTGATCATGACATGTCAAAGACAATTATGAGTTGGGTAATGCTGGAGATGTGTTGACATATTCTTAAAATTTTTTTCAAGGATTCATACTTGCATTCAAATCTTTGCATAGAATCTACTAAGCAACCTAAGACACCCCAGAAAGGTAAAACATATGTTAAAACATGTTGACTTGGATACCCAATTGGTCATATATTTCCAAGAGTACACTCCAGTCACCTCAAAGTGCCATTATTGCATAAGTAGATTTACTTCTATTAATGAGTGATCTATTTCACAACTTGTAGATTTTTCCTAAATTAATTCTAATATAATGACACATTTTATTTCTGGCAAAGATTTACTGCCAATCTCTTATATTTTCTGCATCTCTCGCATACCTTCTTTTTTTCCCCCAAGTATTGATAGTCACTGTGCCAAGTGTGATTGTATTTAGTTTTCCTTGTTTCAGGAGAAAGAGGTGCAGCTCATTTTATAGCCTATGTTTCCTTGATAGGCTTCTATAACTTTATATATAACTTTCTGCCCAACACACATGCTAATTGCAACATGAACTGTCATTAGTTTGGCCTCCCTCAATATCTTACTCTGCTCACGTTTTTTCTATCATGTCTTACTAATAGATCTTTTTGTTCTTTAAATTTCTCCACTAAAACCCAGAGATTCTAGTACCTAGTCTCTAAATTCCCAAAACTCATTTAGTCTAATCCCTCTGATAAAGGAAAAAATGTCAGGAATTTTATGAGATTATTTAGCTGTTGCTCAATGATGTCACACAAAAGAAAGATTTGGGAGTGGATGAGTTAGGGTGTAAGGTTCATTTTAAGACAATTATGGGAAAAGGCTAATCACTAAACAGGCAGAGATAAAACTCTTTGAAATTTTGTTACAAATAATCTAGTACTTAAGGCAATCCGGAATTAAACAATGGAAACTGGGAAGAGTAGATGAAACTCTGAACTCACTGGCTTTGAGAGCCCTGACACAGGTCCTCTCCTTAACCCACCCCAGATTAGAGCAGGTTGGGAAGAAGAGTAGCAGTTATAATGGAGTAAGGGGAATGACCCTCAGGGTTAGAGAGCAATATTTGTTGAGACAGTTAATTGACTCTTTCCACTTCTGTAACTTTGACTTGAGCTAGCATTAATATAATTTAGCTTCTATTGGCTGGTATAATGATAGGTAAGAACAGGAAAAAACAAAACAAAACAAAACAAAACAAAAACAAACAAACAAAAAAAACCCTGGATTTTTATGGGTTTATTTTCACTTAAGTTAGAACTTCTCAGTAGGTCAGAATAACCTTAGTCATGAGGGGTCATTGGCCCAGAGTGCCTAATAGAATGTAGCCTATTATAACAGGCCTTGTGTCAAAAAGCAAAAACTCATGCAAGTTTATCTAGAGGATAAATTTAATATTATAAAATAGTAAATATTCCAGAGTCAGTTACTTCTAGACATGGGATATTGCTCTCCTGAACCTGTTTCCATCTACCTATTTGTTTATCCCTGTGAGGGCATATGTGTGCACACACACATACACATATCTTAGTATTTGAACATATAGTTACTATGTCTTCTGCTTTTATACCCCTTAGCACCAGTGATACCTTGAATATCACAGATACTTAAAATGGTTGTAGAAGATAATTACATAATTTAAATGATGTGGTAGGTCTCTGGGATTCTTCAAAACCAAAAATCAATAAATAAAGTACAAGATGGCATATTAAACATTTATTTGCCATTGAACATCAGTTATTCTAAATTTTATTCTCACATAAACTTAGTTTATTGAAAAACTAAAATTGCACATTAATCAAATCTACAAAATCACTCTCACTTAGTTGTAGTTTAATGTTTTCTTTGACTTTTATGGGGTTCTTAATAAGAAAGAATGAGATATAAATTGTTTCAACATTTGTTATAAATCAATGTTAATGCTACCATGTAAGGTTTCAGATAAAAAAAAATCAGAATTTAATATAAAAAAGTTATTTTCAACAATTTAACATTCTTCTGTGTTATATGTAATGAATGTATTTCCTTTTTTGCCCTTGCTTCACAGGAGCTCAGAATTAAAATGTATACAAATTATAGTATGACCACGCATTGGTGTTTTTACTTCCTCTCCCTTGCCTTCTCACCAATTCCCTGATTTTCCTTTATTCATCTTACAGCAATGCCATTTCAATACTTTCTGCAATTGTTTTCCTTTTGAAAATTTCATTACTTTTTAAATCATTTTATGAAAGATGTGAATTATAAACAAAAGATAATTTATAAGACAAGTATATTATTCTTCTTTAAAGAAACAAATAATATAATTTTTAAATAAATAATTTGCAAAATTTTTCACAAAATTAACAAAGCAAGCCTGAAGTTTCTTTAGAATTTACTAAATCTCCCTGGATTGTGTTGTAAAGCCTCTCCCTCTGATGGGGCTGTTATTAACTCTTGTGTTTTGAGTCTGCATCTCTGCAAAACAGTGGCATTAACCCAAGTGTTATGTTGAAAAACTTCCATTTATCTTAGTGGGAAATTAATTTTAAGCTTACTTGTAACTATTTAGAGATTTGCACTCCTAGGTCACTTGTCCAATATGCCAATATTCTGCTTGAAGAACTGAAGCTTAATTATAAGCCTTCTTGGATGTTAATCTTCATTATATAACATTGAGTGCCTATTCTCAGAAGCAGAGCTTTTGATTGGCTGATTAGAAGGACTAATAGACAACAAAATATTGAGAATAAAGATAATCATCAATAATTTCTCAACTAATTTGTAACATTATAACACCTTTTTTCAGCAATTATATTATTTTTATGAAGCAAATAAATGATAAAATTCTACTTTACTCCTGACAAAGACACTTATTAGGTGGTATCTTCATTAACACTGCACACACACATCCTCCTGAATATCCTATTTATGCATGAGTGAAAGTAGGTTTTTTTTTCAACTCAGGAACAATACCGATTATCACCACTGTCCAAAGGCAGTTAGTCAAGAGAATAAAATTCTAAGTACAAATATGGAAAAGGAGTGACAACATTATTACTTTTAGAAATATTAAGATATCTAGATTATAAACTATAATTAAATCTTCAGTGCATTGTCCATAGACTGATTTTAAAATTGAAAAAAAATTTAAATATACATTGTTTACTCTTTATGTAACATCAGCATGATGATTTTAGGTAGTATTGTAGTACCTTTTTTTAAGTTGCACCATCTATATCTATTCCTTAGAGGGAATCTTATTTTACCTCTTCCTGTTTTCCATTTTTCTGATGCCTCTTACATATTTCCAAATAATATGTGTAATAGATCTATTTCTTGATCAATATACTTTAAATATTATTGTTTACTACCTGCTGTAATGGATAATGATTATTTTGTATATTTTTCCACTGGCAATGTTCACTATTTTAAGTACCAGCTTTCTATTACAATTTTAAACAGTATATTTATATTTTGTGTATGCACGTGTTTATCCAACAGTAGTAGCATACTTTGATTTCCTTAAGAAGATGTTAGCTGTCATAGTTTTCCTATCTTCTTGACTCCTTACATTTGCACTTCTACAATCTGTTCACACATTTTACATTGTTAAGTTTGATGCTAATTAAATGTATTGTATGAACTATTTCATGCAGAATTGCTTGCACATATATACACATGTACATATAGCAGGATGTTCCACCATGTTAGCTGTGATTATTTCTGGCAGTAGTATTTTACATGATTTTCCATTTCTTGATGATTTGAAAGAAATCTTTCAGCAGTGTATTTTCTACTTCAGGCCTTATAATTTCTGTATCTCGAGGCTTGATTTGAGTCTTTTTTTTCTGTTATCCATGCTCTACTTAATATGTTCAATCTTTATTCCATCTTGTTGAATATGTGAATACAGTTTTAGTATTTTTTAATGTTCTTGTCTACTAATTATACATGCTGTGTCATTTCAGGAGCAGTTTTGTTAACTAAATTTTCTCATTATGCTATATTTTTCTTCTTCATTGCACACCTGTTAATTTTTTTTATTGGATAGATGGCAGATATTATGATTTATAACTTTTTTGTATGATATATAACATATGCTTATATAATATACTATTATAGGTATATAAAATATGTGTTACATATATATATACTTATGTATGTTCAAATACATTATGAAAAATATTTTTACCTTTTTATAATATACCACACAAAAAAGTAAAAATCACAATATCTACCAGTTATCATATATATATGATATACATTATATATTCCCAACCTGCTTGGACTTTGTTCTAGAATGTAGTTATTTGGAAACAGTTTGATCCTTTCAGGTTTTGCTTTAACTTTTGTAGACAGGACCTAGAGAGGTATGATACTATTACCTATAACTACATCAAAGCATATACTGTTGATGCAAGAAATGGCTAGACCAGAAAAAATTCCATAAATCAGAAATGGCCTAAAACTCAGTATCTCCATTGTGGAGAATGATATCAGCCAAACGCAAAATTTTAAGTTCTGGACTGATTACTACTCCTGAATTCTTACCTGCTTTCCCCCCTAAAAGCTAGGACAGAAAGATACAATATAAATCCCAGAAAACAAACAAACAAGCAAACAAATAGTTACAAGCTTACAAGCCAACTTGACAGCTTCTTCTCATCTGGCCCCTCCCTCTAGTCTCCTTAGGTTTGTGGAATTAAAGGCCACATCCCAACCAGAAAGCACTCCCAGAGAAAATCAAATTAGAAAGGAAAAAATAATGAAGGTATCAGATTTAAGATCTTTCAGTATCCCATAAACCAACAGCTATCCAAGCCTATTAGGGTCTCTTACAGCTCTTAGAAAATGATCTACTCTCTTTTTTACTCGAAAGGTAAGTATTCTACTCTCTCTACTCAATCTTATAATTTCTCACTCTCTTCCTAGAGTAGATGATCTATCAGAATGGGGATAAAGAGGGCTGCATGAGAACAAAATAAAGAAAAAAAAACAATGCTGTATAATAGGCATTATTGATATGTGTTTTCTTTTCTATGTAACTATATGGCTTTCTTTAAAACAGAAAAAAAAAGACGTTATGTCTATACCACCTTGGAATTCAAGAATATGCCTTGCTGTGCCTGTGCCTGTGTGTGTGTGTGTGTGTGTGTGTGTGTGTGTAAATTAGCACTGTGTCCATAGGTATTTTTGTAAGCCCTGTAAAACAACATATTTAATTGGCTTTGACAATGGTTGAATAAACTGCTTTTTATAAAGCAGATTTTGTATTTGGTAAATATAGAAATAAAGCTTGTGTTTTCTTGAACAATAGTACCTTTGCTTTTCACAGAGAAAGAGTCTCTCCAAGGAGCCTGCCCCATGCCATGACACAGACCTCTCTGTGGACATGAGATGCTGTCTGCTGGATGTTTTTAACAGGGCTAATTAAGTTCATTCACAAATCCTCTTTATTAAAGATTTCACACTGAAAATATCTCCAAACATGCACTAGAACACTATTATTGAAAAGTCTTTGTTTCTAATCACAATACCAGGGTGATAATTGAAGACAGTAGAAAGTGCCCTCATGCGGGTAAGGATTAAGAACATCCTCGCTATCTGCTAAAACACTATAAGGAGATGTGCTTGGGGACTAGTGCTCTATCAGAACAGATCCCAGGAATGCTTTTTTATAAAAGTCTAGAATCCAGATACTATATTCTAAAGTTGATAAATGTCTTGCTTTTTAGGCTCTTTTTTTGTCAGTGTTATTCAGAATATAAATGCATCCAGATTATCTGATAGGGTTTTCCTTTTAACAGTCTTTTTGTTCATAATTACTGACTAATTTCTGAGAATAAAAATCAACCCATTAGGTGTTTGAGCTGGCTGATCTTATTCTCATTAATTATTATTATTTTTAAAAGGCTATGTGTAGGCTATGCTAAAATATTTGTCTTGGGGAGAGCTGTTGTTGAAAATTAGTGTGCTAGATTACATGAAAATATTGCAAAGCCATTTCTGAAAAGATTAAGAGTGGAAAAATAACATATATCTTAATTGAAATCTATTATATTTTACGTGCCTATTTTAAAGTCTTTTTTTCCCTCAATTTTTAAATGGAGGAATTTTGTTTTGATACCTAAGAATTTCAGCCCAGGCATTTTCTCACGTTCTCTGTGAAGTCAATTTAAAAGTACATTAGCAGTGCATGTGGATTTAGTCAGGGAATCAAGATGTGAAATTTTGAGCATATTTCTCCAAAGGTAGACTCTTCAAATAATGACTGTGAAAGTAATTTATTCCAGCCAAACACAGTTCCACATATTGTTAGCAGTACTATGTGCTTCAACTCATTTAACAGCTTTTTTAATTCAGTAGTTATTCACATTTAATAGAGCCATTTCTTCATCATTTTGCATTTAGTGATAAATGGTGCCAGAATTATGATAAATTAAACTGCAAAGGACCATGTTAAAGTTATCTTAAGGGTTTCACATAAAAGGAATCAGCCCCTATTTTGTTCAGAACAGCCACCTGAAAGTTCATGTGGCGAAAAGAGCTTCTTACTGGGTATAAACTATGAGATCTATTTGAAAGTTAAGTTTTAATTATACTTTTCCCTCACCACTTACCATTGGCAGTGGCCATCCAGCTGGGGACTGGCAACACGGATGCTTTAAACTAGGGGCTCTTTCTTGTTTTAATATTGATTTAACAAGTGGAAGAAACATTCAGGTTGAAGCTTTTGATGAAAATCCTTACATAACAAGCCACCAGATACAGGGGGGAACTTTTAAAAAGTTTGGTGAAGAGATGAGGCATCAAGGGGCTATGGAAGAGATAAATTGGGCAGGGCCAAGTGGTGGGAGAGAGGAAAAGTGTAGTTGGACAGCCCTGCCAATTATGAACCCTATTATCCTTCCTCCTTCCTACTAATGCATTGGCTTAACAGCTACCACAACGGGAGATGAGGGGCTGAATTCACAGGCCTCTTCATTCCCTCCTTCCCATAGGCACATTTTGTAAAATGAAAAAATAAAAAGAAAAAAGAATAATTTCTTCACTAAAGTATCAAAAATGGTTTGCAGCCATTAATTCTACCATTTTTCCAGACATGTTAAAATGTATAAACTAGCTTAATTAGGTTTTTTCCCCTGCTCATCTATACTCTCAGGCAGGCAAGTTAGTCAAACAAGAACTACATGAGGACAGAGATCAGGACAAAACTATGCAAATGAAAAACTGTCCTTAAGGTTAAAAACCTTTAGGTCACTCCTGACAACTAATGAGAGACCAGGGAGAACCTGCGCACAAACACTTATTCACACTGAAGGTATGTTTCGGCTCCCCAACAGTCATGCATAACATACCTGTGGTCCATAACTCTGTAGGCAAAACATTTGTAAGGGAGTGAGGAGAACAACATGCATTTCTTCATTTGTGAAAAACACATTCTCACCTTTTCCATTTGAGTTTCTGAGTTAGAATTTTCTTGTTACTTCATGATTTTTATTTGATATAATTTTTATCCGTCCATTATGAAACATCTTTATTGAGAACCTATTATGTGAGAGGTGCATGGTATAAAGACTAAAGACATGATCTCTTCCAGAGCGAAATACCTAGTTTGGTATATAATAAAATAAGTAGACAATGAAGGAAATTTTGTTCTCACCAAGCTGGGAGAATTAGCTGCAAGCTGGGTTAGTGTTGAACTACCAGAAAGGGCATTTGCTTGGTGGCTTAAAGGAAAGCCTAAATACTTTGGAAAAGCAGCCTAAAGCTCATTAGCCTTACCCTGTACCTCTGGTTGGCCTCTTTTCTTACTGTCAAAGTGTTTTATGAATTCATGTGTGTATGTCTTTGTGTATATTCGTCTTCATCTGTTGCTCTTCTATAGCTTTAGCAACAATTATTTAGTGCTACTCTGTGTCAAGCAGTGTCCTAGGCATTTATATACCTCACCCTGCCTAACAGAAGAAAAAAGAATGATGGATTGGGGATCTGCATGCTCTGATCACAAAAGTTAGAGGTAAATCACTTTTCATCTCTATTTTAAGTCTTCAAAATAGGGAGAGTTCTTTGAAGCCCTTTCTAGCTGTAACAGTTTTATAAAATTGTGATATCTGATGCTTTCCTAAGTATTTAATGAAGGAAAGATTAATACTACATTGTTTTAAAAAAAAATTAATAAGACCCAATTGATGACATATGCTAGGAGCAGGATCGCAAATGCTCCTGATTAATAGCTAGTTTTGTTAACTCTCTAACATTCTCTGCTCTACAGATTCCAGTTAAGTGAAAAAGGATTGAATAACAGCCTAGACTACTTAAATAAATGGACTTCATTTTTCGACAGATGGATTAAATTTGGGGGACTAAATATGTACTAGTTCATTATAAAATTATAAAATTTTATAATTTTATAACAAAACAATTTTCCAAGATAGAAGCATATTTGATTTCTTAATAATTTCCAAAAAGTGTTTCTTTAACTGCACATTTTTAATAGATGAATATTTGAGCTTTAATACTATAATTTTAAACTCCTAAAAATATCAGCACAATTTTCAACTGTATTAAAAATACCAATTTTAGGAGCATTAATATACACACTTAACCTGAAAATAGAACACTGAGGATTTCTACTCATTAAATTGCTCATTGCACTATCCAGAGCCACTTGCCCACCTTCTTGTTGTGTATGCTGCTTGTTATATTTTTTCTGGGCTGTTTATTCCGCAAAGGGCAATTGCAAAAGAGTTGGAAGCACTTTTAGTGGTAGGCCATTCTCCAGCTTAAGTTCATGCCCCTTGGTTCTCATATTTAACAGAAGCTCAGATAGCCTGCAGCATCTGTCCTTTTGTTCCTTCAGATTGTGTACATTTCTTTGTCATATCGTCATTTCTCAAACCACAGATTTTCTTTAAATAGCAGCCTGTCCCAGTAGAATTATGGTGAACTATAACGCTATAATTTGAAAATATTGTGCTTCAAAGTGCATTGTCTTAATTGACATAAACATTTGAGACATATATTTATTTTAGTTTCACTGCTAAGAAGGAAATAAAGTATGCTCATTATTCTGTAAGGAAATAAAAAAGAATACTAATTTTTTGTTCATATTTTGTTAGTATGATCAATTCATTGATTGGGTAATAACACAACCTTCCCCATCCCCAAAATAATTTAAAACAGTTCAGTAGCAAATTTGGTCACCACATTCAAAGGTAAAAAGAAAAAATTAAAAAATTAGTCACTTATTACAAAAAGTGGCATTACATATATTTTCAAATAACATTGTGTTGACATATCCTAAATAAATTTTAAATATACATGCATGAATCCTCCATAAATAAATAAGTAAACCACACTTTATGTCTATCATTTAGAGCAAAAAAGAGAAATTCCAGAAACAAAAAATTTATCTTCATCTCACTTCATCTATTCCTGTTTAGAAAAGTTACCTGTAAAGATAATAAGTCTGAAACATCATATTAGTATTACATATGGATTTTTTTTTGACTTAAGGAAAATTTGTTCTATACCAGATGTTTAAATTTTAAGAAGCCAGCACACTGTTTCAACTTTATTTTTTTACACACACGCCAAAAAATACCTGTAGACAATTAAACAGTGTTTTCCTCGTCATCTGGAGGCTGTGATGAAGTATATCAGATCCGAAGCCTGTTACATTATACATGTTTAGTTTTTCTGTAGGCACAATTGTAAGTGGAGAATTCCTTTGAGATTCTACCTGTTCAGTCTCAGGGGTTTTTGTTCTCTCTTTCACAATGAATTGTAAAATGCCATTTAACTTCAAGGTTTCTAATTGTGTAACTGCACTGCTGCCTACCTTTTTATTGACTACCTTCCCTTTGTTGTTGTTGTTGTTGTGTTTGTTTGTTTGTTTCACCAGCAAGATTCTCAGCTCGCTGCACATTCTTTCAACTTGGCCATCAATATAAAAAGTAGAGAAATCTTTCTAAGTCTTGATGCTTACAGCAGTATTTCACCTATCACTTTTTTCCATCCTCAGAGGAAAGCTCTATCTGAACTGTCTGAGAGTGGCGGTTGATGTTTGTCTTTGCGACATACATAGAAGCCTTTTGAATTATCGGTGAAAGCTTCCTGAAGCTCAGGACAGTATTGTCAGGTTGGGTCAGCAATATTTATGTTTTTTGCCTCAGTGTATATCTCTCCTTCTCACCTTCTAACCTCTATTTTCCCTTTCTTTTATATTTTGACAATGAAGTTGTTGTTGGTAGTGTATCTATAATAGGCTTACAAAGATTATTTGAATAAATCCAAATACATTTTGTTTTTGGTTTTATATCCTAATTTATGTAAATTATTATGTTTGAAAATAATATATGTCATTAACTATATCATAAGTATTTCACTTCAATGTACATATATATATAAGATATTTGTATATTATATATAAAATATATACATAGTGTTTCCTCTAAAATAAATGTGTGTGTGTGTGTGTGTGTGTGTGAGAGAGAGAGAGAGAGAGAGAGAGAGAGAGAGAGAGAAAGAGAAATAGAGAGAAAGAGATGTTTGTGTTTCTTCCCTTAGAGAAAGCATATAATTTTACCCAGGAATTAATACTAAATATCAAGAAAATGCTTGAGACAGCAAGGATTATGAAATACACAGCATATTAAAGTTAAACTTATTATGCACATGCATAGATTCAGGTACTTACTTTCTTCAGTTGGAATTTTCATGTCTACTGATTCCAATCATGTATTTCAATACATTTGTATAAGTTCTACAAATCTCTTAACCTCTTTTCATAAACCCCCACAGAGCCAAAATCGGCATGCAATATGACCCCAAAATATTCATAGAACAAATAGCATTATTTTCCTCTTTAGCCAAGTTTTGACTCTATCATTGAAATAATTATGAATTAAATAGACTCATACTTTGTTGCAGTTTTCATTCCACAGCAAGGAATGTTTTTGGTTCCCATGACTTACGAGTTTTTTTATTATTATTTTATATGCTAAAGACAATGGTCCTTGGACTGTTGATGAAAAATAATTGGATTCAACGTGAGTTTATCTGCAGCAACATTTTGTATGTTTCCAGCCAAATTTTTGTTAACTTCTATCACCTTGGTACTCAGCACCACATGATATTATTTCTTTGATTTTTATTTACTTGAAAAAAGTGTTTTTTTGAGTTATCTTTTGCTAGGTATATGATTAAAAAGTATCTGTTAGTGGTATAAAGCTACATTTCTCTACAAAATGGAGAAATCTGCAGAGGAAAATAGTACATGCACTATATATATAGTGCTTTTTTCCTCTTCCATCTGCATCTCTCCATATTACTGTGGGATCAGTCAAAATTTTGGTTTCCAATTCCTTTCAAATTTTGGCTACTAAAATTACCACCGCAATGCTTTAACACTATGGAATAGTAAAAGCATTGAAAAGGATGCTCAGTCCTTTCTATGCTGTGAGTTTTGGAGCCTGTTTATGAGGACGATGGAAAGAAGTGAGTAATCGTGCATAATGTCATTGCATGGGAGAAACTGAGTGAAGACAGAGGCTTCAAACATGTTCTTTTATCATGGGTATTTGGTCTTTGAGCATCAGGAACACTTTAATTATGCTCTATTTCTCCCTGATGATGGAGAACATCCCCACCAGGACCGTTTTCTGGTTTTTACAAGTCATTTTAATGATTTTGCTTCCAGGTAGACTCCTGAGGGCAAGTACTAAAAACGAACATATAACGTGTTAGTGTCATAAGGAAAAGTGTAAATTGTGGTTTATAATGAGTTGTCTGCTACATAAATACCCATTACATTTATCAGGAACACTTTTAAATAAATGAGACCAATTTGAGATTATGTGTTCTGGAATTGGCAATTCAGTTAATGAGAGAAAAGGACTTGTAAATTGCATCTCTTCATTGAAAGTGAATGACAGAAAACAGAGCTTATTACCGCCTATGAGGCAAATACATTATTTGCAAGACATATGTAATGTTTTAATTCCACTTACCAAGCCATTTGCTTTGACATTTTGTGATAGGAATGAGATGATTTAGGTAAATAAGTATATATTTGGATATTTTGAAAGAGGTTACCTGACTTGTACAAAATATATTTAAACAAAGGTTTTGATATGACAGTATTGAATACAGGTAACAAGATACATCTGTCAGTTTTATTAAACCCTTGTTAAGTTTTCTTAAATACTAAGATTTACAGTGCTAATGATTTACTTACATGGATAGTGTTTCTGTTTTCCTCCTAACACAATTATATTAAATTTTAACGACACCAATTGTAATATCTAACTGGTATCTGAAAGCTTGTTAGAGAGCCCAAAGGTTTTATACAAATTTATATGTATAAAACTCTCACTGATATACTTTGCCAGTAGATATTTTACCTTGGGTAGTCAGCTCTGCAAATCCCTTCCCACAAAAGATTAAAAACATCCTCCTATTACATCTAGAGATTTCTTTTTGTTATTCAAAGCCATGAATAAAATTTAGGAAAAAATGTATATGATTTTAATGCCTTAAACCAGAAAGCTTCCTTGATTCCTATTAAAAAATGGAATATTTAATGTTTTCCTTCTTCTTTGGTACTTTTTTGATACTGTAGCAAAAGAAAAAAAAATTCTTAGAACATATAAAACAAAAAACTGTGTTTGAGAGTATTATAATAAAACAAACCTTCTTCCTTTAATGCTAAGTCCTTTTTAATGAAGATCTTCTGGCAGCTCTTGAATGTAAACTAGTTTATATCATGGGATGAAGCTGTCTGTTCTGATGATTGACATGAGCCCACATTACAATGTTGATTCTGAAAATTAGTCCATAGAGGTCCTTTTTCAGGTACTTCTTCAGACTGAGAGCTGCCCTCCAACTACAGTAGAGCCTTTTTAACCCCACTCATTGGTATTCTAATCTGGAAGTGCTGTCCTGCCTTTTAAGTAACTCAGGCATTCAGGCTTGTACCCCCCTTGACACATTACTTAGCCAAAAGGATTCAAATGAGATTCAAGAAACATGCAGTATAGCACAAAGGAATTGGAATATGCACAATTAATAATCACACAGTTAATTCATTTTTAATGCAAAGATATATTCTGAAATTTCACATTCAGATTTGTAACACAAAGTAGTAGCTGTCTACTCTGATTACATTTCCAAAATTCCAAAATATAGACATTATCTTTAAGTAATTATTTTTATTTTAAATAGATTCTCCTAAAGGCATAGCTTCATGTAACATTAAGGTTATGACACAAACTGATAAAATTTGAAAATAGGACTCCTTTCGATCCAGGTATTGTGTGAATGAATATACCACATTAAGAGTTTTTTACAAAGAATGGGAAGAGGGTACATCTCCTGACTAGGAGAAATTGCGGTGAGGTTTTGATTATCTTGGGGTCAACTCAACCAACTACATTACAACAGAGAAATGTTTTGTTGCTCTCATTGTTTTCTTTTAGTAAGTATTCTTATATATCCAATGTTTAAAGATCTTACTGCTGGCTTTTGAAAGTTGTGTATGTAGTTCATTGCAATGTCAGTAGAACTGCAATAGTTCTACAATGTTAGAGCTACAACCAGAAAGACAACTAACCATTGAGTCAATAATGAGTTGCTAGATTCTTCCAGTGTATGAATAACAAGTAAATGCTTTATTCACCATTTATACATTGTATGTTTTCTGTATGCCCAATCCTGGGAATGAAAGCCATAAATAGGAGAGGCAAAGTTCTAATTCTCATACAACTTATATTCTAGTACATAGATAGAGGGATATGATAAATTAAGAGAATGATAAGTGTTATCCAGAAAAAAATAGAACCTGTTAGAGAATAGAGTAATGGGAGAAATGGAGGAGAAAGATCATCAGGAGGTAGAATTTGAGAGAGAGATCTGAATGAGACATGAGGATACATGGGGGGAGGGCATATTAGACAGAAGAAAGAGCAAGAACAAAGGCTTCAGGAGGCCGTAAGTTTCATAGGTCTGTAGAATCCCAAAATAGCTGGAGCAAGAGTTGAATGAGCAAAAGAAATGTCTCATAATCAATTGGTTTTGTCATTTTTGAACCTAAATGAGCCATTAGAATTACCTAACCCATTCCAATCATTTGTTTTGATCCACTGCGCTTCTCCTTTTAGAAATGGCTTGAGAGTCAAGCAGGAGACAACATATTCCCAATATTGTAAAGGTGTGACTTTGTAGGGAATTAGATTAAGTGGTGACATCTCTTTAAAAGAACATTTTAATCACCCAGCTGCATTAGCTACTTGAAGTAATTATTGGTGGCTCACAGCTTCAAACATTATTATGTATTTTTAAATCATTTATGCTTTACAAATGGTTTGCATTGTGGAAGCCTCACACAAAAAATAAATAAATAAAATAAATTATGTTATTGGGCATGTCATCATAGGATATTTGTACCAGTACCAAATTTTGTACCAAAAGATTCATTACCTTTCCCATACCTTATCCTCCCTCCTCCTCATCCTCTAACCTGAGAAAAAGGAGAGAAGTTAATATTCATGGAACCAGGGTATGCCCAAAACCTTAAAGATGGTTGGCATGTCCTTGTTATGTAGTATATTAGAAATATGTTATATAATTACACAATTTTTTGTTGTTGTTTTGTATACACACAATGTCTTTAGACTCAAGTTGGAAAGTAATTCCAGGCAGGCTAATTGCCAATGCTTTTCTGCAATCTATTTGTGAAAAATACAGGCCAAATATTGATATGTTTAAGTTTCCCAACTAATTCAATGCTGGCTCCTTCTTTTGGTTCTATTTTTAATTTTTCTTCGTTATCTTTCTTTCTTTTCTTCCCTTCCCCTTCCCTTCCCTTCCCTTCCCTTCCCTTCCCCTTCCCTTCCTCCTTTTTCTTGTAATTCACCGGGATTGGCACATGACCTTAACTTGGACCACTAATGCCAGTTTTCAAGCTGACTAAACTCCTCATTCTCCAAGCCACAGAGAAAGATAAATAGTTTATATTTGATGTCTTAGTTTTACTAATATCCCAAAGGTTAAATCATTCATGCATAGGTAATTGCTCTACCAAGATTCCTTGATATGCGTGTGTGATTGCAATTTATAAATACCAATTGGGTAATTGCTAGGAGAGGTTTTAAAAAGCAAATGTGTCTAATGCATGGTTGGCACATCATGTTCCCAATTGATTATAATATTTACAATAAATTAATGAACATGATATTCTTTCTCCTATCAAGGGCAACATTCAGGTTTACCTAAAGCCAGTAGTGTGACCAGTGCATGGTTTTGCCTGAAGAAGTGAGGAAGGAAATGTTAGCTATCTGTCTAATATGTTATCCCCTACAGTGCTTTGCACAAAGCTGTATTACTGATCTGATGCGCAGAGCTCAAATTAGGTGACAGTACTAAGTTGAGAGATTTTTTTGGTGTCAAACGTTCAATATTATTTCCTTTTATACACTTATATTAGAAGTAAAATTGGAAAAATTTTAGACAAAAAGTACCCAAAACTTTTACATTTATTATATCTTTTAGAAAATTATGCTTTAAAAAAATCATGCCTTTAGTGATTTATAAAGTGATAAAAATTAAATTTAAAATCCTTCAGGAGAAGCTTTCCCTTTGCTTATGGTTTCAAGCCTTAACATTAAAAGAGAACATTTTTATCTTCATGTGAATTTTGATCACTGGTATCCATTATAAAATATTAACAACTGGATATTAAATGAAAACAACAACAACAACAATAACAACAACAAAGCTCTACTGCCTAATCATATAGTGGTCCATTTGGAGAGGGAAATGAGAAGATTAATCCATATTATAAAGTAGATTGAATAGTAGCCATACAGTTTTACCCTTTCCTTTCAGGAAGTACTCCCATAGGCTTCCAAAATAATCCAAAAAAAGGAATTTGAGTGACCTTCTCTATGGAAGCTTCATGCTCCTTGCATCAGTCTATGTAATCCCTTTAATAGCTTGGAAATCAAGCAGTAGACCCTCAAGACATTTTACCCACATGGCTTTGCCTATCCATACCTCAAGCTGTGCTTCCTAAGAGCAGGTCATAAACCTAGGGAGCAGAGTGTTTGAGAGCATCTTCCTACCAAGTAGTTGGTATAAAGCCCTCTGAGGAAGCCAACAGTTTAGGAGATCTTCACAAAAGCAGTTTATTCTCCATCTCTTCTACATAATTTAAAGGAAATAGCTGAGTCAATATGAAAATGGGCTTTGTTTATGCCAGGTATGGAAAAGAGAAGGTGAGGAAAAGAAAAAGATTTTTCCTGTTTTAATCTAAGTTTGCAGGGGAAATGTTGTCTAGAAAGACAACACAATTGTACTGTTTGTTCATATTTAAGTTAAGGATCACTTTAAAAGTGTAGCCTTCTCAATTATCACAACAGATTTAAAAAATGCATAGGTTACACAAATGAGCTGGCATAGCATACAGATTAGAAGAGATCCATTATAATTAAATTCATTTACAGATTTTATCCAAAGGAGAATTGCACCATGAGATAGCAGGATGTGTGCTACCACACTCTGCATGCTGATAAAGATTCAATGTGATGCAGAAGACTAGCACATATGAGTAAGAAAATAGATTTTTTTTTTGAACTAGAGGGTGTAATTTTTTCTAGTCGTTTTTTATTGTTCCATTCTTCCTACTTCTATATTTGTTAAAGAAAAGAGGACTTTGGAGAGTCCACAGATGTTTGTTTATTATTTCTCTTTAGACTTATATTGTCATTTCTCCAAAGATTTCAAAGTACCTTTCCAAAAACTTATGAGAAAATAATGAATATCACTAACAGGAATTCAAAGGTAAAAAAGTTAGAATAGCCGTATAAGGTCATTTATCGAGGCACCTGACTAAAAAAAAAAAAGGTAATCTTTTCTCTGCATTGACCCATTCACTATTCTCTTTCTCTTCTGATATTTTTTAGAATTAATTTACCTTATACACTTCAAAAAAATTAAAACACACACACACACAGCACACACACACACAACATTTGTATATTGTCAGCACTTACTCTGAAGTGAGAGCATCCCTATCAGGACTGTTCTAGATGGGGTGAAGAGGATGATTGATGGTTCACCATTAGGAGCATGACAATGCCTTGATCAATCAAGTACTTCTCTTATATAATATAATATATAAGCAACTCCTTATTACAGTTGCTTTTATGCTCTTAAGGCAGTATTACCAAGAAGATTCCTATTCTCTGAGAGAATTATTAAATTAATAATTTAGATCCCATTGATGCATTAATTAAAATGTGTTAAACAGTTAGTATGTATTCTACAAAAATACTAGGTGCAATACCATTTGTGAAAGGAATAAAAATTATATTAATAATTCAAATTCATTGTGATCTAATTTTCTCATGTAATAACACACTAGGCTATAGATAACAAGATAAGTAATATAAAGTATTTTAACAATGCTTTTCCATTTAATTTGTAGCTTACATCTTTATCGTGATTCTTTGTGCCTGCCCAAGCTTTGAGAGCTATCTCAAGTTATTTGACTATTACCATTGTATTCAATGTTGATCTATTTTAGATGAAATGTGAATATAAATGGTGCATAAAGGAGTAAGTGTTTATCTTTGGATTATCAAAGATTTTCTCTCCTTAAACAGAAATTGCAAATAGTGCCTGTTGCTCACATTTTAAAATCACCTTGATTTGATTGTAACTCTGGGTACAATTTCCACTTTCATTTTGGAGAGCTTTTTTCACCAATAAATACATTTTAAAACACAGAATGAGGTGAATTTGGCCCATTTTGCTATGTATATAATTTAACCTTCGAAAGATTATGGTCTATGGAGCAAACAGGTTAATAAGAAGGTTTTAAAAAGACATTTTTTCATCTGATAGGACATAATCATACCTAGGAGCTGTTATGGTCCATTGTATAAATTCCTTCAAATTCACGGATTATTGGCCCAAAAACACAGTAATAGGTCCTTGCAGAACATTGAAATCTATCATGTTAATATAGCTTCTGCTATGCAGTGTGTGAAGTATTTATTCCACATCCTAATGAAAGATCTGTATGTAATTCTTGTATTAATAATCTGAATCCTGTACCCCATAGGGATGCTTTGCCTGCCCATCAAATGCTAAGTAAAAACGTTTCTCATGATTTGCATTGAAACCAATAATAACGTATTTCTGTAAAACACTTGCCATGTCTAACGAAAATATTTGCTTGTTCAGAAATTCCCAGAGGATTCACATCACTTCACAATTTATAAAGCAACAAAGAGCTTTTTTTAAGTTGTTATTTACAAATCAGCACCTGAAATCATTCAATTGTATCCAACTAAATGCCAAGCACAGTCCTTCAAATTCCTTTCATTGATGTTGACAAGAATGATTAGTTTTGTTCTGAACCACATTGTATATTTCTACTTTTATAGACTGATGGTCTTTTTAGGAAGCTATGATGCTCTCTATTACAACTTTCAATTTCTCTCAGTATTATTTCTTCCTCTCCCCACAGAGCTGTAAAAACAAAGAGCTTTGGCCTGTTTTATGGTCACTTGGAATACAGATGCAATGCAGAGAAATCCTTGATCCTAATCTCTGTGGTCTGTCCTTAGCTGCAACGGACCATATTAAGTTAAAATCTGGGGCCAATGCAGAGGATAATCAGATCATATAAGACCCCCCCTTATCCAACTCTTATGCCCTCTGTTGGAGTGGTTGGTTGTAGTTAAAGCAGTCATTCTACACAGTTTTTACTCTAGAAAGGAACATACCATGGCTTTGATCAACCACCAGCTATGCAGTGCCCTTTGGAAGGGAATGATCATGGCAAGGCATTGGGTAGACCCTAAGATACCTGATAATCGGAGGCCTGCTTGAAGCAAGTTCTTCCGATGAGTGCACAGCTGGGGATGTATCTTTGTGTCTACAACAGACAATTCCTTGCACCATTGAATCAATCCAGCAATCTCCAAAATGCTTATATCTTATTTTCCCTAAGTATATAATATCAGTCTCTAGAATACTCTCCTGGTTCTGCTATAAGGCAGGCTAGGTCTTGTGCTCTTTGGAGTATAGTTCTCATCTCTTTTTTAATCAGACCCAGAAGTCTCCAGATGATTCTACCGTACTTATAGACCTATAGCCAGGAGGGCAGTGGTGGCAGTTCCTGAGAGAAACAATGTTGCCTTGCAGGGAGTAAGCCTCTGCATTGTCTCTCAGTGTAGGATGTTCATTTTATTAACACGGAAGAGGTACATTATTCCTACAGACTGAGAGGCTTTAGAGGGGACTGGGACCCCAAAAACTGTGAGAAATTTCATCCAGATAAAGTCTCATCTCTAGTGTCAGATTCATGGAATTTTTATTCTGATATTGGCATAACAGAACTGCCTTGATTAGGGTTAACCGTATTCAAAGTTCAGCTACTTGGCCTACTACATCCTGAGCTTGGTTCTCAGCCTTTTTCCCCCCCTCACTTGAAGGTGATGAGAGATTCCTTACGTGCAACCAACAAGACCCTGTGGTTTATACCTTATCAACTTCCCCAATCAACTGTTCATTTTCTCTCACAGAGCATTAATGGGGCTTAGCAGCAGCCAACTTATCCCACTATCCCTATAGTTCCTTATTTTCTTCTATATCTGAAACACCTGAATACATTGTGTGTTGCCAGTGCATTCTCTTCCACTAGAAAAATTTTAAACAATTGGACCACCAACCTTGTGCCAGTTGGCCATCTGTGCTCTATCTACTACCAGCATGAGTCTTCATTGCTAACTTGGTAGTGACCCTATTGTGAGATTTCTCAGACCACTCCCAGAAAGAACTGCCATTTGGTTAGGTCAATGGGAAATAGAACCAAGGGGAAACCAAAAGCCAAGCGGAAACAGAGTTTGGGATAAAAAATATTTTTTTAGGGTATGATCATGAGTTAAGCAAGGATGAATAAAATGGTATTGGGCAGAGGAAGCTGTCACTGAGATGCAGATCAGACACAGCCACACCTGCATTGGCAGGGAGATATAGAGCAAGTACTGCCCTTTTCAGTGTCGCTGCATGGATCACAAACGGCCAGATATTTTGCATGTCCACTCATTCAGTCGTCACCTAAAACTAGCTGCTCCAAGGAAAGGTATAACTTTAGGTGAAAGGGATCTCCTGCAGCTGAACAAACATTAAAGGAGTTGACAGTTGAAGACAGTAGGCAGACAACAACTCCCAAAGCTGGGCAGAAGGTACTTCTTTAAAAGGGAACTGAGTAGTGATCCTGTAATCTACAATGTTACATAAAGAAAATTTGTGGGTTCAAGACCATACTTCAGCCACACACAAATTTATAGCCTGGTATTTCTTTTATAAGTTCAAAAGAGTATGAAGAGGGATATTTGGAAACATGGCAGAGTGAGAGAAGTCCCAGATCTCTCCCAACAACAATAAGCTGAGCACCTAAAACTCAACAACAACAACAACAAAAAACACCCAAACTGTACACCAGCACGGCTAAGCATGGGATCTGCGCATATGAGCCACCACAGGTCAGAACCCCAGGTGTCCGGTGGTGGACTGCGAGAAACAAAAGCTGCCTCTCGCGTTCCCAAAGCTACCTGAAGGAGGAGGAGGGGGAGAAGGAGTGACATTCCCTGAACAGCCCTGTCTTGGAAAGCCGTGAGCTCCACCTGGCCAGCAGCAGGGCTAAGTCACCAGGGCAGAAGGCAGAGAAGCAGGATGGCAGAAAAACAATAGTTATTTTTACCAGCCGGAGTTGCAAAAACACAGCTGAGCTGCAGCCCCCAACCTCCACAACCCCAAGGGCTCCTCGCTGCATACCCTTCGAGACCAAACACCGCAGATTCCCAGTATGTAACACCAAATTTAATAGCCTAGAGAAATGGACCAGTACTTTAGAAAATATAATCTTCCTAGATTGAATCAAGAAAACTGGAAAATCTAAATAGACCAATCAGCAGTATGGAAATTGAAACAATCATCAAAAAACTACAAAAAAAAATAAAAGTTAAGAACAGATGGCTTCACCATGAATTCTACCAAACATTCAAAGAAGATTTAATATCTATTATCAAACTTTTCCAAAAAAAATTGAAGAGGAGGCAATACTTCCCAATCATTTTATGAGGCCAATATTACTCTGATACCAAAACCTGGTAAAGATAACACAAAAAAAAACTACAGACCAATATCTCTCATGAACACAGATGCAAAAATCCTAATAAGATACTAGCGAACCAAATACAGCAACATATTAAAAAGATTATAACCATGATCAAGTGGGCTTCATCCAGGGGCACAAGGGATGGTTCAAATATGCAAATCATTAATGTGATACACACATAAACAAATTAAAAAATAAGAATCATAGATCATATCAATAGATGCAGAAAAAGCCTTCGACAAGATACAGCATCCATTTATGATCAAAACACTTAACAAAATTGTATAGAAGGAAAGTACCTTAATATAATAAAGGCCATATGACAAACCCTCAGCCAACATTATACTTAATGGTGAAAAACTAAAACTTCCCTCTAAGATCAGGAACAAGGCAAGGCTGTCCACTATTGCCACTGTTATTCAATATAACATTGGAGGTCCTAGCAAGTGCAATCAGACAAGAGAAAGATAAAAGCATCCAATAGGAAACAAAGTCAAACTGTCACTATTTGCAGATGACATGATTCTCTATATAGAAAACCCTAAAGACTCCACAAAAACACTACTAGAAACAATAAGCAAATACAGTAAAGTCTCTGGATACAAAATCAATATTCAAAATCCATAGCATTCCTATACTCTAATAATGAAGTGTCAGAAAAAGAAGTGGAAAAAATAATTCCTTTTGCAATTGCAACAAAAAGAATAAAATACCTAGGAATAAATTTAACAAAACATGTAAGGACCTATATAATGAAAACTACAAGACCCTATTAAAAGAAATGAGAAGATAACAAAGAAATGGAAAATATTCTGTGTTCTTGGATTGGAAGAATCAACATAGTTAAAATGACCTTTACCTAAAGCATTATACAGATTTAATGCAATCCCTCAAAATCCCATTGCATTTTTTAAAGAAATAGAACAAAAAAATCATTAGATTTGTATGGAAGCACAAAACCCTGAATTGCCAAAGCCATCCTGAGAAAAAAAATGAGGCTGGAGGCATCACTCTGCCTGACTTCAAATTATACTACAAAGCAACAGTAATCAAAACGGCAGCAGAACAGACACACAGACCAGTGGAACAGAATCGAGAGTCAGAAGTAAACCCATATTTACATGGGCAAATAATTTTCAACAAAAAGCCAAAAAACAGTGGAGAAAGGAAAGCCTCTTCAATAAATGGTGCTGGGAAAACTGGAAAGCCACCTGCAAAAGAATGAAACTAGACTGTTGTCTATCACCACACACCAAAATTAACTCAAAATGGATTAAGGACCTGAATATAAGACCTGAACAACAAAATTCATAGAAGAAACATAGGAACTAAGTCAAGGACCTTGACTTAAAGAGGATTTTATGAATTTTACTCAAAAGCAGGGAAGTAAAAGCTAAAATAAATGAATGGGACTACATCAAACTAAAAAGCTTCTGCTCAGCAAAAGAAATCATCAAGGAGTAAAAGAGAACCATCCAAATGGGAAATATATTGCAAGCAATGCCTCTGAGTAGGGCCTAACATCCAAAATATACAAAGAACTCATACAACTCAATAACAACAGAAAAGCAAATGATCCATCAAAAAATGAGCTGTGGACCTAAATAGACATTTCTCCCTAGAGGACATACAAATGGCCAACAATATTTGAAGAGATGCTCAAATATTAGGGAAACGATAGTTATTATGGAAATGCAAATCAAAACCACCATCTCACGCCTGTTAGAATGGCTACAATCAACAGGACAAGTAATAACAATGTTAGAGAGGATGTGAAGAAAAAGGAACCATCATACATTTCTGGTGGGACTGCAAATTGGTCAGCCACTATGGAAAACAGTATGGAGTTTCCTCAAAAACTAGGAATTGATCTACCGTATGATCCAGCCATCCCTCCACTGGGTATTACCCAAAGACTTGAAAAACCCATATCCAAAAAGATATTTGCACAGCGATGTTCATAGCAGCATTATTCGCAGTGGCCAGGACATGGAAGCAACTGAAGTATCCTATGATGGATGATTGGCTAAAGAAGCTGTGGTACATATATACAATGGAATATTACTCAGCCATAAGAAGAGATGAAATACTCCCATTTGTGACAGCATAGATGGATTTTGAGATAATAATCATGCTAAGTGAAATAAGCCATACAAGAAAAGTTGGAAATCACATGGTATCATTTATATGTGGGATATAAATCTAAAAGCGGCAATTAAACAGGATAAACAAAACAAAGACTCATGTATATGGACTATAGACATCTGGTTACCAGAGGATAGGGGGTGGAGAGGTGGAGGTAGTAGATGGTTGAAGGGGGTCAAATGTAGGGAGGTAGAGGGAGGGCGAAGTGGGTAAGAGGATCAAATATATGGTAGTGATTGAAACTGGACTTTGGGTGGTAAACGCACAATAGAATATACAGATTTCAAATTATAATGTATAGCTGAAAATATATAATTGTATTAACCGATGTTATCCCAATAAACTTAGTTAAAAAAAATATAAAAATACATGAGCCATAAAATCGGTTTTCTATTTATCATCTACTGACTACCTCATATATGTATTAGGTGAACAATGAAATAATTAACAGAAAGCAATGTGAAAGGAATGGCATATTCAAACAACCATGGTAGGAAATTGACTGTTTAGAAAAAGAATCAGTTTTAATATACACTTAATATTAGTCATTCCAAAATTAGAGGAATTAAAAGCTTTAAAAATTTATCATAAAAATAAAATATATTTTAATATATAGCTGATCTCAGAATATACTTGCAGCATCTAATACAGTGGTGAAGTAGTTACTCACACTACTTACTTATATGATTATGACTCCATATATATAAACATGCATAATAATTCAGAAAAAGAAAAAAATTCTTAAGATATTAATGTAAGAAATTATAAAATTCAAGAAAGACATCCTATATCAAGGCTAGTGTATTTCATATTGACTTCATAATTATTGAATATTTCTTTAAAGTGCTAGAATTAGGAAAAGCAGATGATTTTGAAAAACACAAGTACTTAGAAGATTTCTTGAATGCTTTCCTGAGGACCACAGGATATGTTGCCATGATATAGTAATTCTCTCTCTGCCTCTGTCTGTCTCTCAGTCTCTCTCTCTTTCCTTCTCCTTCCCCCTTCCCCTTGCTCTCTTTCTTCTATAAGAATGTATATTCTTATTAGAATAGTACTAGTTTCTAGACATAAAAGTTACAGAAAGAACCAAAAAGGAAAAACAATATATTTGAAGACATTACCAAATTATAGAGGGATAATTATGATGAATGTGACAAAGCAAGGTTTAATAGTTTAATATGCAAGAAATTCTTCCAAATTCATAAACCATAAAAAATCCAATATTAAAAATGGA
This sequence comes from Eonycteris spelaea, assembly GCA_003508835.1. Classification (NCBI taxonomy): domain Eukaryota; kingdom Metazoa; phylum Chordata; class Mammalia; order Chiroptera; family Pteropodidae; genus Eonycteris; species Eonycteris spelaea. The sequence continues at coordinate 2,341,808 of PUFA01000024.1, read as the reverse complement.
AGACAAAAAAATTATAACAAAATATTTTCTTTTTTATCTTTTATTGTTACCAGGATATTTTGTTCATCTCTTAATTTAGGCTAAATATTATACTATCAAGACCCTCTAGCTTTGCCTTCAAAGTTAATTCTCTAAGATTGCTTCCATATTTTCACAAGAAAAATGAAAAACTGCTATGAATTTTCACTTCAAGGTAGTGTTGTGACTGTTCATCTATTAATGTTTAGATTTGAATTAATATTTAGATTTGTAGCATGTAATGAAGTATAGGAGTTGATGTTTACCTACAGATACTTCATGTAATTATGACTATACACACACACACACACACAAATCTATCAGGATCAGAAAATCTTAACTCAGGATCAGAAAGTACTTTGTCTGAAGTGCTCAGGTAACGGAGTTAGTTATCCAGTTCGTTTCTTAAATACTCCCTTTCACTTTGTAATTGTAGCTTTCGATAAATAAAAATTATCCTGTTGAATAAAAATTATCATCTAAATTATGGGAGAACAGGGAAATTGCTAGTAGCAAAAGAACCCCCCCCCCTTCCTCTGTGCTACTGTACATTCAGATACATAAAATGGGATGAATGTCAGGAACGCTTCAAAGCTTATAGTGTGTTTCCTTTATTCCTTGTCTCTTCACACCCAGAAGATGGTAAGGTATTTCTTATCTGGGCATAATGTCAGTTTTCCTTTCAATTGCTTCTGAATAAGCTAGCTTTTTCTAAAACATGGCTCCTTGGTGGGACCCAGAAGCTAAGTCTACAGTTGTCCCTCTGTTGCAGGCCACCAGCACGGGCTCTTCCAACCTGCCCCTCTCCAGAATGTGGCTGTTGATCTCATCAGCCTAATACTCTGCTCTGAATTGTCTTCAGGATGTCACTTTCCACTGACTGCAAGGAGCTTACGTGCTGTTAGTTATTTGGCAATAAGGTTGTAAGCACATTTTGCCTGTCAAGCATATGTATGATCAAAAAGTGTGCCCCTGCTCATTTACGTTCATGCTGTAAATCTGCTTTCTGGCCTTCGAGCTGATCTCATCCAGAGAAAACCTGGAGCAGCACTTCCAGACAGTAATATTGAGATTGTAACCCTTTGTGGCATACTGGCTTTTTCTTTTGGTGAATCAGGGGCCTCAGCAAACTTAAACAGACAGTTATTGAGATCAAGATCTTCTCTGCATGAAGTTCAGAAATTGCTCAGTCGAAATATCTCAAATGGGGTATTTCCACTGGTCTGGTATGAATCATTTTTTGTTTCTCTTTTCTTCCTTGGTATTTGTTAAAAAAAAAAAAAAAGCAGGAGTCGGGGAGGGGATCCACAATGAAGGAAAATATTGTTTGCTGGTGAAAGTCCTTCAAAATGGCAATGGACCCTGATGTCTACTCTTGTATGATGTGTCCTTAGCTGTTTAGACATTGGTGTCTGTGGTACTGCACATTAGAATCCTTTTTGCTTTATGTGGTGGCTTTGTACTGTGTCAACTTAGTTAAATTGGAATGTCTTTTCCCAGAAAAGCCTTCTCAGAATAATAGTGGGTTGGGGTTAACCGCAAGAGAAATTCATGTCCAAGATTTTGAAGCTAGAAGTAAAGGAGCAACTATTTTCACACTTCGAACATCTGTGCAAGTACTCTTGCAGTTAACACATACCGTCCTGCTCTGCTGACTCAGTTTGTTGGCAGTAGCAGGGAGCAGCTCCTCTAGCGCGACAGTATCTATTCTTTCAGCATCTCTGAATCCTGGACCACATGAGTGGGCAGTTCCAAGATAAAGAGCACCGGCTACTCCTGCAGGTCACCTACCTCACTGAAGTTGGAGGCAGTGAGAGACAAACATGAGTTCAGTTTGTCCTTGCTCTCTCGAGTTCCTGTGAATGATTAATCCCCAGCTGTCTGCCCTGTTGATATTATGCCCAGCATCAAATGCAGGACAAACAGCCTTCTATTGATGGCTTAAACCACTCCCAAAGTGTATAAAATTAAATTCCTATAATGAATCCTTTATTCTGTATTACTCATAGTGTTTCCATGTCTCTGGACAATCTATAACTGATACACTACAGTTGAGAGGCCTCCTACCATTCATTCTGTGCATAACAACCAGAAGGGCAAACGTTTTCCTCTTTCCCTATTCAAAGGATGAGCACATGGCTTTTTTTTTTTTTCCTTGACTGGGAAGATGGTAAGATTTTAATCCCTAAGTGTTCTTGTCCCTCCTGCACTCTTGTGCTTCTGGTTAAGTAGAGACAGTAACTATTAGTCCCTTGGTGAATAAAATGCCAAACCACACACGACACCCACTTTGCACTTCCTATTAAAATTTTACAGGTCAAAAATCCAAAACCCACTTAATAAAAATTGTTCTTCATCATAAGTGACAGGAGAGAACAGGTCAATCTATGGAATAATGGCTCAGTAATTAGAAACTTTGTAGTTGATAAAGTGTGACTGCTAATCAATGTTTGGCTAATTAATCAATATTTTAATCATTAGACCTTTTAAATTTGTTTTAATGGCATTTCCTCTAATTCCCTGATCCCATTGCTTCCAATGCTTCTGTTATCACTATGAAAGAGCAACACAAGGATTTGTCTGTTCAGTGTCTGGTATTGCTAAAGACTGTAGAGCAGTGCACCTTATGTATGTTGAGATACCCAAGGATAACCAGACTTAGGTGATTAAACAAGTAAGGTATAAATTCACCATATTATCATGGAACACTTGCTTAATGAGAAAAAGTTATGATTTAGAACATCACATTAAAACCATCATAACTTTCCTTCTCCAAAGGGAGTTTGGAAAATTGTGCTCCTTATCTCACTGGTAGGACCGGGACAGTGTTGATGAAATCTTACAGTCTCCTCCTATTTCAAACTCCATATTTGCTTTCATAGTGTGTCACACACTTCTGTGGTACGCATGGCCATCGTTTTATCTTCCATTTCCTCATCCTCTTTCTCTTTTCCCCCTTTTCCCTCTTTTCCACCTGTGGCCCACCCTCTGTTCTTATTCACCAACCCTCTTTCATCTATGGCATTTACGCTGCTCAGAATACAAACACAGAAACATTCACATCTGAGATTTATGTTAAACAGGGACAACACAGATCACCCCTCCACCTATCGGATGAGGAAAATCAGTGAAATTCAGAAAGGTTGAGAGATATGTCCAAGGATCCACAGTCTAAAACAGAACCCGAGTCACCTGTGTCTTCTTTTTATATATTCAATGCTCTCTTAAATTGACTTGGAAATTTGACTTGGACAGGAGGCCTTTCCCAACAAATTAGATAAAAACTTTCATTTCCTCTCAGTCTTTTGTGGCAGCAGCTATCATTTAATGTGATGTTTCACTGAAATAAAGACAAGTGGAAGAAACACTTTTATACGCGCCTTTCAGATGTTCTTAGGAAAATGCTATAGGAACAATGACACAACTCAAGCTGGACACCTGTGAGAATATGCAGTACGGTGCTTCAGGTCTTCCCAAATGACCTTGTTTACCGTGTTAGCACATGGCAATGCCCGACATGAACAGAGCAGGGAAATCACTGTCTTGGCTGTACAGGCTTCAGACTCTGGAACACTAAATATTAAACACTGTACCATCCTGATATAAGATGATGAAATCCGCTAAAATACTTTTTGATATCCTGATTATTCTGGAATTTTAAGGTACTTTGTAATATTACTGTTATCATTAGGGTAAACATACATTTAAATGTTTGCTAAGAAGTATAATTGGTTCGCTCTGAAATTTTGATAATAACACTTTCAATAGTCAGTAGGGCTATTCACAACATTCCAGTTCTCCGCTCCTGCCAGACACAAGGCAACATTATATACCTGCCACCTTTGACGTTAGTGACATCATTGATATGCTTAAGCCAGAAGCGACATAGATCTCTTCTAGGAAAAATAGTTAGAAACCAGTAGATGATTTCTGTCTTACCTTTGGTGAAGAAATGGCATAAGGTGAATCCTTTATCAGTCTGGATCTCTGAATGATTACAGGGAGCACAAGGTACCCTGGCAGACATGTATTAAACATGTAACATGGGATCCATTGTAGTTATGCTAAGCCTATCCTAACTAATAAGCCTAAGGAAGGTTGTAGAGTGTTTGACATTGCTGCGTAGAGAATTTTTTTTTTTTTTTTTCACTTAGAATAATAGCCTTCTGCATTGTCATGGGAATGGTATATTCTTCTCACACATGGATATAACAAACCGGGGAGCTCAATCATGTTGTGTTGGGCAATTAATCTAATTATTTTTGACAGTATTTTGTCAAATCTGTTTTATGTTAAGACCACAGTATTTTATTGGATAACTTTTGCTCCTCTTCTTTTTTCAGCTACAAATATTACTGTGTTCTCTTTTACCTCACTCTTAGTACCCCAAATTTAATATAACTGGTTCATCTATTAACAATTAAGTAAATTCATGGAGGCAGTTACAAAGTGCATGTAGTTACTATCAGGGTTTATTCATATTTGCTGGCTAAATAACTGCCATACTCAAGGAAAAAATATCATAAACACATCTCTAAAATAAATTTTCCTGTATATTAACTATAAAAAACCATGAATACTATGTTCAACAAAGAAGCCTTGAAACTGATATCTAGTGTCCTATTTTTGATCATTTTGGCTCTTACATGTATGAGCTCAAATTAGTTAGTGTTTATATTTTGGTGATCTCTGCTGAGCAAGATCCTCTGACATAGAAGACCAAGAATCCTGGAGGTAAGCCATTAAGATCCTGAAGTATCAGACAGTGACAGATTTGAGGGTTTTTTTTGGGGGGGGGTCAAAAAATAACACCACTGTTCCCACTTGAGATCAGAACCAATTTACAGAGAATAATACAGAAGTCAGGCAGTTAGATCTCAAAATGTCAGCTTTATTCCTGATAAAAGCAATAGTGAAGGACATCACGTAGATATGTCCAAATAGAATGCTAAGGCTCCTCTGAATTGAAGTCATCCTCTTCCCACTACCACCAAAACACAATCAACAAAGCCCCTGCTGTGTGTTTTGTAGGAGCACAGCCTACCTGATCAACTTTACCACATGACTGATGGCAGGTGGGAACCCACCCTCTCTATAGGTTTTCAGATTCCAGAGAGAAAAGCAAAGGGATAGACTGCAGCAAGTAGATCCAGTTCCTACTTGCAAAACAAAGAAGTCACTCCTCTTCTCTGGTGGAAGAAGAGTGTATGGCTGATGAGCGAGCCTTACTCTTAGGTAGAGTTTCTTCAGCCTTAACACTATTGATAGTTTGGACTGTGTAACTCATTGTCATAGCTGCTCTCTTATGCATTGTAGGATCTACCCATTAGATACCAGCAACACCACCATGAGAAGTGACAACCTAAAATGTATCTAGATATTGTCAAAGGTTTGGGGTAGAAGTGGGAGTATGAGATTGTTCCTGAATGAGAATAGCAGTCAAAGGTCTTTACTTAGAAATGTGAGGGGGAAAAGTTCTTCATTAATAAAAACTAGCAATTCTGTGGAATAGACCACTAGACTTTAAATTCCTTTACTACTTCCCAGAGAAGTATAGCTTAGAAAAGTGTCTTTGAAATTGACAACAGTACAATAAATTCTAACTAATGATAACTCAGGCATGATCAGAACAAAAGACAATATTACTTGCTAGGAAGAGGAAAAGTTGCCATTATTTCTACTGCTCAGAAAACAGATATATTCATATAAATGTTCTTAAGACTTATTAGAAGAAGAAAAAGGAAAAAAAGTAGAAGAGGAATATGACCACATTAATCTCCCTAATATTTTACGTATTCCCTATTTACACAGCATTTTTCCAGATGTTGTGAGGATTATAAAATGTACCTCTACTATATCATCTAAGCTCTATCTTCCTTGTCATGAAAAATATGAGTGTTATGACACATGCCCATAAAAAGTTCAATATCAATATCATGTAGGATGTGATTCAGTGCAATTCAGCCCTTTCTTTTGCCTTTTTGAAATCTATCTTTTAGCTTCCTGAAGTGAAGAAAGCCCTGACTTTCTGTCCTCGGTCTATAAGCCTGATGTCTCCCTCTATCAGAGATATTTCATCTGGACTAGGTAAATTTCATGTACCCAAATACATTTATTTTCCATGTAGCTACAAATGCTGTACAGTAAACTATGAGGGAAAAAAAATCTTGTCAGCTTCTGACCTTGGCTAGCTAAGGTCATGGAAAAAGACAAGAAACCAGGAAAAGAAAATCAAGTGTGGGCAGTGATGGGGGAGTAGGCTAGACATGGTCACGGGACCAAAGCAGAAGTCATTTAAAGATCAAAATGAAACCTTAGGTCAGAATATGCTTGGGAAAAAAATGAGGAAGACCCAAAGAGTTTATGGTATTTCAACTCTTTTGATGTCTTCAAGGATATGATAAGTACTATATACCTGTTTCCAAAGAAATGCATACACACACATAAATGCAAAATTTTTTCTAGCATTTCAGTGAATCTTCACAGACTATTGATCTAGGACAAGGAACAGCTGTTGGGCAAAACTCTGGATAAACAGAATAAATGTACAAAAGGATTTTCCTTCACAATTGCTGCATGGGTTATGACTTGAAATGAAACATTATTAAAATACAGATTATGTGCAGTTATACAGATAATTTCTATATGGAAATATTTTTGAAGAAAAAGATATGTTTGATCTTAATTATCACTTGATTGCATATTTTTATTGATCAAACTCATGAATCTTTAATTTTTATTGTCATGGACCCAGCTTTGCTATAAATAAGAACATATCCTAAAAGTTCCCTTTTTCAGTTATACCACATCATTGTTCCTTTCATTATAAAGATTTAGAATCTTATATAAAATAAGAGCATTATTAGGTTATATAGTAATTTAAGATATGCCTTTTAAAAATATATTTTTTAACATAGACACTTCTTGTGTTCTGACAACATGGATCATACTGCCTATGTTTGTTCCATTCAGGTTTCTATGTGTGTGTTTTTCAGATACTCTACATTGTCTTTGTATTTCTAAAAATTTCATTCAAATTTTCCTAGCTCTGGATATAACATGTTCATGATGACATTACTTTTTACTTTTGGCGTTGCCAATAAAACAAAAGAAAACTATAAATTGTCTCCCTAAACCTGCACTTGCCCTCTGTTTACTACAATTTCACCTTAGATAGCCCTTCGGTAAGCTAGAATGAGAGCTAACACATACTGAGTGTCTAGTATATTCTGAGAACCGTTTTAAGTACCTTATATGAACTCTATTGTTTAATTCTCAGGAGACACTGTGAAGTAACTACTTTCATTATTATCCCATTCCCCTAAATAAGAAATCTAAAGCCTAAAGTTTAAATGACCATGATCATCACTACTAAGAGTGACAGAGTAGGAATGCAAACTTAGGCTTTTGATTCTCAAAGGTTTTTAACATCTCCACTATACTACCCATATGACATTAAAAGATATGTAATTCGTTAATTTTTAGTTTTTTTCTTCATAGACATTATTTTTATTTTTTAAAATTTCCAGTTGGTTTCCTACATCTTTCCAATGCATGTGCAGTGTATGTAATTCAGAAACAGTGTTAATTTTAATATCGCTTAAGTTGATCAAAGAAGAGATGGCTGCTTTCACATTGCAGAGCATAAGGGCATTGCATACACAATGCCAAAACAGACTTGATTGGCCTTTCTGCTGCTCTGCTACATTTTAAGCATTTATGAAATTTTTGCTTAACTTGTAGTTGAAGTATGTTTTATCTATTTCCAAATTTTCCCCCATGAGTCTGAAAAATATAGCATAAAATATTTTTTTAATTTGATTCTTTAATTTTTCTCTTTCCCTAAATTTCTTCTCCTACTTTATAAAAGAAAAAAAAAAAAACTTAGTCAAGTGAAGAGAGCATGTTAAGGGGGTTCAGAAGGTTGCGATTTTATTCCTGACTCTGCTACTGACCTGTTATGTGCCCTTGGGTTTAACCTCACTGCACCAGACTTAGTGAAGAGGTGTTTCAGCTTCTCTGCTAACATGCACTCAATGGGCCAGATCCTTCAAATGAGCCAATTGCACTTGGGGATTAAGTTAAGCCATTTGGAGGGGCATTAACCCTTTCTGGTCAATGAATTTTTTATGCACGAGTAGAATAACTTACTAAACAGTGCCTGCTGTCCTTCATTACGCAGCCCTTCTCCCCCAATTGCCTACCTTAAACAGAAAGTATCACACTCAGTCAATAACTAAGCAATACTTTAAAGAAGTGCTGAGCTGTGGGAAAAAGGAATAGCAAGTAAATGAAACGACCCTCAACAAACAGGTGAATAAACTGTAGAAATCAATGGTGTGAAAATGGACTGCTTTCTCCTCTTCACTGGCTTTTAGTAGTTGTTTTTTGTCTCTTCTCCCCTTTTCTGGCTGAAGCATTCCAGGAGTAAACGTGTCATAGAACAGCCCTGCCTGGCTACCGCATAGCCTGGGAAAGAGCTTATTCTTTAAGATCAGGGATGGCATCCATTGTCCTCTCAATCAAAGATAAATTTATGATTATTGTCTTCAAAGATCTCCATTAGCAGGACTCACTCCATGTATTTGTTCTTGAGCCTTTCAGTGAGATTCTTCCTAGAATAGATTCACCATGAGTTTTTACACTACTCTTCCTAGTCCTTTCCACACACACCCTTGTCTCCTGTTTTTTCAGTTTCTTCAGGTTCTCTCCTTGCACATGAAGCACAAGGCCTGACTCCCCCAAAGCTTCCATCATCAGTTCTTCCAGGAAATCCTCGATGAAGACAAGGCTTTTGAAAGTATAAACATATTTTTCTTCATAGTGGAGGTTGAACAGTAATTCTCCTAATAGATTTATAGAAGTTTAGGGTATTTTTACTTAATTAATAGTTTAGGTGTCCAATCTGTAGCCAGTGAACCTGTTGATAGGCTAAGAAATAAGAGGACTAAATGTCACAGCCTAGGGACACAGCAGCGCTCGTATGTAGTTTCACAGATATTGTGTGAACACCCTTTTTCAGTTTGAACTGTAGTAGAATTGTATTTACATATCTATTTACATATTACGAATGGGTTCCTATCACAAAATAAAGAAGAAACATATCTCTACAAAAAAGGAAATGAGTTAGAAAGAGGAAATTATCCTGTTTTGCTTTACTGTTAAACAATTAGTTTAAAAATCTGGAATTGAGAATTTGGGGTTAGAAACAAATAAATGTTTAATAATTTGTGATTCCATTTTATTATAATACTTCCAGATCAAACTTGAACAAATATATAGTTGTGTGGCCTTGAGAAAATTACCTAATCTCTTTGAAACTTTGTTTCTTCAATGTCATACAGGGATGATATCACTTAACTCTATGGTTGAATGAAAATGAGACAAGATAAATCATACAACACTATTCCTGGCACTTACTAGGAACTCAAAAAAATATAACTTTCGTGACTCTCTGTCTCCTCTCTCTCTTTCTGGTTTCTACATGTGCTAACACTTTTAATTTTTGAATATTGCTGAGAAGAATGGCAAATTTGAAAAAAAAATAGAGTGTATACAAATACAGAAAAAATAAAATTAAACCTCCATGAGTGATTAAATAAGTCACTTTGAAAGGTGGCAAATGAGTTTTAATTTAAAGTGGGATCATCTGGCTGACTGCCGAGATGTAGCCCACTAAAATATCTAAGAAGATAAAGGAAAATGAGAAAACTCATAACAATGCTGAAAACTATAGCTGATTGTCATCTTGTTGCCAGAATCTGGATGAAACGTCCAATAACATTAAGGCTGATGAAATTGTACTGAAACAAACATTAAAAACCCTCTCTTGGTATAACTTAGAAAAGAAGCAATCCTGCTTTTCTTAAAGTTGGCAGGAGCGCCTTTCATCTGTCTCCTTAGACTCTATTTCCTGGTTCAGAAACACAAGGTCAATGCCAACCAAAACAACTATAATGATGCTATTTAAAATAAAAAAACAAAAAACAAAAAAACAGCTAGAGTTCTGATAGACTATATTCTGGCAGCGCTGTAGTATCCACAATAAAATGTAAACAACAGAGAAAAAAAAATGGATGTAGAGCTAGAATGGGCCTTGAAAATATAATACATACTAAAGGTTGTAATTTAATATGTGCTCCATTTGTACAGAGTGTTGGGCAACAAAGGTGCAGGGGTTCATGTCAGGTCACTATAATCTCCACTAACTGAATATATTGCAGACAGTAGAAGTCGTGATGGAAGTCATGCACTTCAAAACACTGACCACATCTAGACCTGAGGAAGAAAGAGAATTTGAATGTGTTAGACTTTGAGCAAAGGGTAATATGTAAAACACAGTGTTTCATGATAAATATTGCATTTTCATAGATCTCTGCTCAATTGAGGATGAATAAATGGAAAACAAATATTTAGGGGGGGAAAAGGAGACAACTTGTAAGGACACATTGCCATGCAGATCCAGAGTAAATTCTAAAATAATTTAACGGATCCACAAAACAATTTTAAAAAATGTTTGATACCTCCAGTGAAGGTCAGAGATCAAAGACAAACTCACACCATTGCTATTAAAGCTGTCCATTGGCAGGACTCACTAACCAAACAACAGTCATAAACTCCTTATGAAACAGGAGCAAAAGTGCACAAGGAGAGAGAGTGAGATGAAAACACAGTGAAATGAAATGAAAAGGGAGTTGGATAGTATGAGAAATTTATTAACACTCGGGGAAAAAAACTTAAAGAGCTAGTTTAAGCCATAACAATTCATTTTGTAATCTATACAGATGATTAAGTTTCAGACAGTGATTTTATTCATTTATTCATTAACTAAATGTTTATTGAGTGGTTAGTCTGCTAGATACTGTGCAAGCAGTGAGAGCGATATAGCAATAAGCACAGAGCGTAGGTCTCTAATCTTAAAATTAATTTTAAGATTAATCTAATCTCTAATCTAATATGGCAGTGAGGAATTCAGACAAAAATTCAAAAGAGCTGATAACGATAAGTGCTAGGAAAATTAGAGTAAATTCTAAATTTACTTTTTAAAAAAAGTAAATGAGTAATCACTTTAAGGATTTGGGTGGTCAAGGGAGTTCTCTCTGAGAAAATTACATGAAACTGAGACACAAATGATAAGGAGCCAGTCTTTCAGAAAGAAGGGAGAAATTCTAAAAATGCTAAAATCTTATGGTAGGCATAAGCTTGGAATGTACAAGATATGGATGAATCCCATTGAAAAAGAGAATGTGTTAAAATATAGCTGAAGATGAATTTAGAACATGTAGAGTTTTGTAACTCAGGTAAGAACCTTGGATATTATTCTAAATTTGCTGGAAACCACTGGAAGTTTTAATAAGCAAGTTTTCCTGTGTATTAGCTTGTGTTCCAGAAAGTAGAATCTGAGACACAGCTTAAATGTCAGTACTTTTGAGAAGAGGTTGATCCCAGGTAGCAGCTAGAGGATCATTGGAACAATTCAAAGAAGGAGAAAGCCAATATAACAATGCATTATTAAATTAGCCAACACCAGGGATCACTGCTTGCTAGATACTACAGACCACCTGAAAATTCATATGAAATGTGTCTTTTGAACCTTCTGTGTAGGAAAAATTAGGGGGAATCATTTTCTAATCATTTCCTCCTCATTTTCCATTTTCCACTGGTCAAACATCTTCTTTCAGGACATTAATATATATATCTATCCATGTCTATGCAAACAGAACTTATATATTAATTTAATATTCCAGATAACAATAACTCACAAAGTATACTTTAATAAATTATTGAATTTAGAGATCGGAAAGGAAAATTATAAAGTAACAAAAAAGTTGTATATTAGCAAACCTTAACCACTTGAACATTTAAGATGCTATCGAAAACAAGTTAGACATACAAGAAATAGGTAACAGAACAATATGTAAAATAAAACTAATGCTTGTTTAAAATTGTGAAATGAAGCTAAACTCTGCATACAAAGAAAATTCCAAGTGCTAAAGTTTTTATTTAAAAACAAAATTAAATTATTCCAAGTAAGAAGCTTTTATGAAAATCCATAAGGAAAGTAGTGCTAAAGAAAAACAGGGTTTGAAAAAAGAAATTGATAATTAGAAAAAAAAATGGAAAAGTAGAACTTTTCATTTCCAGGCTAGGTTTTTTTTTAAACAAAAAAACAATAATAACATGGTAAGTAAAAACAAACAAACATGATAAATAAAAACAAAACTACATTAAAACTGATAAAACTCAGTTTTCAATTTATTTCTGTGAAGGAGCGAGAGAAATTTACTTTATCTTCCCCCCTTAATCGAATACAAAAGTATACAAAATAAATAACAATTTTGAAACATTAGACAATGAACAGAACAGAATAATAATCCCTGAAAAAAAATGATAAATTAGGTGAGTCTTATGAATACTCCAACTCATTGTGTAGAGAAAGTTTCCATATTACAGTACAGAGAGAGGAAACTGAACAGACTGGCAGTTTTGCGTAGGTAAGGAGACACAGTTCAAAATGATGGGAGGCAAAGTTGGCCAGAATCTGTGCAGCAAAATTTCAGAGGTGAGAGAACTGCAAAAAATAGCAATTATGAATGTTTATGTATCAAACAACAGAGTTACAAAATATGTAAAGAAAAAACTTAATAAAAAATAGATAAATCTACAATTTTAGTTGAAGACTTCAATGTTCTCTTAGCAATAAAGAACGACTAAGTATAAATCATTAGGGATATAGAACTCAATAACAGAAAGATAACAAGAAAAGCTCTCCAGAAAGAGATTACTGATGCAATTACAATAGAAACAGGTTAAAATAGAGCATCAGAAACATAAAATAATATGTTGCTGGGGTTAAAATTAGATGTTTTCTTCTTGGATGAATCCATATTCTTTCTAGTTCTCCATACCCTGATTTACTTTCAGGTCCAATAGAATATTAGAGGCCTAAGTCTTATTAGGCAAACTAGTAGATCCTATCACTTGAATTTTAAAGAAGTCATAATATGTGTTTGTGTGTGTATATATATGTGTATATATATATATATATGTATATGTATGGATATAATATATGTTATATATTATGAAGTATATATGTATATGAAGCTTATTTAATTTTTCAGTCAAGTGGCATATAGAAAAACTGGATCACTCATATATTGCTGATGAGAATTAAAATTGCATAGCTCTCTGGAAAATAGTTTTGTTGCTTCTTATAAAATTAAACATATGACTGCCATACGAGTCAGCAATGGTAATCTTGGGCATTTACTGCAGAGAAGTGAAAACTTATGATCACACAAAAACTTCAGTATGACTATTCATAGCAGCTTTATTCGTAATAGCTACAACTCATATCGTTTTTAGTTTTCCAATTGAAAATAAATGGGTAGAAAAAGACACACCATGCAAATAATAAACAAGATTACTGAAGTGGTTGTATCAGATAAAACAGATTTCGAAGCAAAATATGTTACCAAATATAAACAGGCACACATTGTAATGGAAAAATGTCAATTTAAAAAATGTAGGCACTCAATAATAGTCTTAAAAGACATGAAAAACATTGATATATTAAATGAATAAACACAATTCAACAATTGTAGTTTGAGATTTTCATACCAATCTGTCAACAGATGGAAATAGGAGAATAAAATCAGTAAAGACAAAATATCTGAATAACAACAAGCAACTAGACTATGAATGTTTTATAGAGCACAATACCCAACAACAGCGAAATACACATTTTTAAGTGCACACAGTAAGTTTACTAGGATAAACCATATTCTAGGATATAAAACAAGTTTGCATAATTTTAAAGACATTTAAAAATGCAAATTATTTTCTCAATCAAATGGGAATTAAGTGAAAAATAAGATTACCTAAAACACCACAAATATTTAAAATTTAAACATTACTTCTAACTTTTATATCCAATGAAATAGAATATATTTGAATGCAATATTCATAAACCCCTAGCCAGCTTGGCAATGAAAAAAAGAGAGGATGCAATAAGTACTACAGAAATAAAAAATGAGGAACTAATGACATAAACTTCAACACTAAATAATTAAGAAATATTGTTTTAATAATTATGCCAATAAACTGAACAACTTAGATAAAATGAACAAAGTTCTTTAAAGACTCAGAGGGGCCCAGAGAACATTTTTGAGATTGACTGAACTGTACCATATCCTTATTGTTGTGGTGGGCACATAATAGTATACATTTGTCAAAACTTATAGACTCGTTTACATAAAATTGGTAAATTTCATTATGTGTAAAATGTCTTCAATAATGCTGACAGAAAACTGATGAATTTCTGGCAAATCAAATAAAAAGAAAGTAACAAGTAAAACACAAAATAAAAACTTATTATTATGATATCTGAGTGAATTTTTTAAAAAATATAAACTGCTTATTTTTTATTCTATCTATTTAGGTATTTTTTTATTAATTTTTTTCACTTAAATTTTTTTAATATACATAGTTATATAATTTTTTTCAGGCTACATATAATTGTGTCATTACTACCCAGAGTCCGGTTTCCTTCAGCTACTATATAGGTATTGTTTTTTTGTTTTGTTTTATTGCTTTAAAATTTTTCATAATGGTAATGATATATATTTTTATTACAATAAAATTATTTTATCAATAATTAATTTTAAATAAAATAAGTTAAATAAATAATTATTGTAAATATTTTTTAATTATGATATGCATATAACATTTGTCATTTTAATCCTAAGTATGCAATTCAGTGGCATTGATTTCATTCACAGTATTGTGCAACCATAATTCCTATTTATCTAAAATTTTTCATCATCTCAAACAGAAACTCTAACTATTAAGCAATAACTTTCCATTCCCTCTCCCCTCAGCCCCTGGTAACATTGAATCTATGTTCTGTATATGAATTTGCCTATTTCAGATATTTCATTAAAGTGGAATGATACACTATTTGTCCATTTGTGTATGTTTACTTAACTTTGCCCAATATTTTCAAGGTAAATCCATGTCGTAGCAAGTATCAGAACTTTATTTCTTTTTATGGCTAGGTAGTTGTCTATTACGTGTATATACCATATTTTGTTTATCCATTCATCTATTGATGAATGGTTAGGTTGTGTCCATCTTTTGGCTGTTGTGAATAAAGCTGCAATAAACGCTGGTGTACAGATATATGTCCGAGCTCTGTTTTCAGTTCTTTTGTTTATATACCTAAGAGGAGAATTATTTTCACTAGTAGCAGTATATGAGGGTTACAGTTTCTCTACATCCTCCAATATGTATTATTTAGTATTTTTTGTAGCCATTCTTGTAGGTGTAAAATTTTATCTCATTGTAGTTTTGACTCACATTTTCCTAATGACTAATGATACTGAATATATTTATATGTGCTTTTTGGCCATTGGTATATTTTCTTTGGAGAAATGTCTATTTAAGCCCTTTGTCCATTTTTAAATTTGTCTTTTTGTTGTTGAGATGAATAGATTTTAAATAATGAAATGCTTATTTATTATGTTATACTAATAAATATAAAAATTTAATAGTATTTGGCTATTTCATGCAAAATATAGTTCATCTAAATTGATTCACAAATAGTACAAATCTTGAACACAAATAGCTTTCAAAAGATTACTTCAATAAAAATGCTACTGAGATCAATGGTTTTACCTATGAATTTTTTCCAAAACTATTTGAGAATTAGTAATCTCTATAGTACGAACAAGTGTTCCTGACTAACAGATAATATTTACATACTCCAAGTTTATTATATAATTTAGGTAGTAGTACTTAAAAATATTTAACAAAAGTAAACTATTTATAAAAATAGATGTTAAAATCATAAACAAATCATATTAGAAAAGAAAATTCAACATTATATTGAAAAGATACTGTTACACAAGAAGATATTCTTCAGAAATGCAAAAAATTATTTAATATTTGTAATATGTCAATATTATATAAAAATTAATAATTGTAAAAAGAATAAAAAACACAACATTCAAATATGACATTTGGTAAAAAATGTTACATGCTTTTGAGGGGAAAGAAGGTCTTAATAAAATAATATAAGGTACTTCTTAATATGATAAACTATATAGGACAACAAATAGAATGTTTTATAATGGTGAAACTCTATAATTAAAATTATAATAAAGATTTTTCTAATTATCCAAATTTTACCCAGCAACATTTGTATTGTAAGATATTAAATAAAAATAAGATACATAGGCATAAAAAGAGATTATATGTCATTGATTGTAAGATATATGGACAGATTTTTAAAAAATCAATTAGAATATAAATAATTTAGATATAAATCATTGGTTTTTATATATGAGTAGGTATATATTACCTTGTGTGTATTTTATAATAATTGAATCATAATCCATTGGTTATACTACAATTGCAGTTACAAGTAGTTAGAAAACACCCAATTAAAATACAACAAAAGAAAATCTAGATGGATTAATAAAAGTATTTAATATTTAATTTGCTCTTTTAGTAAATTAATTTAATAATATAATAACAACAATTAAAGTAGAAAAAATAGGGGTGTCTATTTGGTTTCAAATTTTAAAAGTCTCTTAGAACTTAAAAAAAAATACACCAAGGGTTTAATGATGGGTTTAACTATGTCAAATATTTCTGAACACTAATAACAATGTTTAGTGTTATTTTCTGGAAAAATATTTCTTAAAGTGTAATAACACTTTTATAATGGTAATGATATATATCTTCCATTTATAAACAAAGCATATACAGATGAATTAAAAAATTAATAAAAACTTTAATAGAAAAATGTGAAAGAACAAGTATTAAATAGAACAGATTAATGCCATTAAATATATTTTCAATGTTTACCACAACAATAATCAAAGAAATTAAAATTAAAAGAGAAATTGAAGGCTTTGCTAATCAAATTATAAAAGATATAAAAAATTGTGCCTGGGTAAGAATTCCATGAATGGACCCTCTGCCCTGAAGAGTAAGTATGTAAATAATACTTTCTCAAGAGTAACTTGGAAGTATGTGTTAAGAATATTTCAAAGTACATATTTCATTTGGTTTAGTGATTGCACTTTTAAAACTTATCCTAACAGTAATGGAAAATACATTGTTAGTGGAAATTTTGAAATATTCTAATTTAATATAGTAGTGGAATGGCTAAATTTTATTTGGGGTACTGTTTAAAGAAATTTTATGAAAGCATTAGAAATCAGATATCTGATGATTATTTCAACCTATAGTATATAATATGCATATAATATAATATAATATAAATAAATTTATTTCTACTAAAACAGTGACTCAGTTAATGAGAAACAGACAATAGAATTTTGTTAACTAAGTTTTATTTAACCAACTTACTGGATTAACCCAATGCTACTATCCCCCCCCCCACAAAATTGATCACTGCATTGTACCACACACAGAATGCTTGAGATTGTTAGCTCACTACTAAATGTGTAAGCTCACTACTTCTAGTCTCCCCTGATGAACTATTTGCTTACCAAAAGTGAGTTACATAAATGTTCAAAGGCTTCTTTATGCCTTTTGAACTTATTGTTGTAATTAAGTAGTTTAAATTTTATATAAACTGATAAAATCAGAATGTGAAAAGAATGTTATTCTGCAACAAAAATCTGATGATTTGGAAATATTAAATACAGGCGGGTATAAACAGACTGCTATGAAATTACATATAGGCAATACAATACTAAAATATGGGGTTAGTATAAAATTTAAAAGAATTCTCACTCAGATTACATGCATCTTTAACTTTTCATATCACTTTTAAAAAAACAATACTTGAAGTTGTAGACCATTTATGACAGTATATGAAAATCCCTTTAGATGAGTATAGTCATAGGAAAAATTACGGTTCCATGTCAAGATATAATCAAATCCTTAAGGCTTTCTCTGTTTTCAGTTAAAATAAATGGTTTTAGTATTTATATATAATTTTATATGATCCTCATTCTTCCAGACTTTTTCCAATTCTCACACTAACAATTAGTCCTCATGACTCTTAAGCAGTATCCTGTTTGATAATGACTAATAGTGAACCTTTGGCTTCTTAATGCCGTGAGTCAGGAACCAAGATAGAACTCTAAGTGAGATAGGAAATTTGAGAAAGAACCAAAGTTAAGAGTATCTGTCTGTCAGTCTGGTAGAATGGGAATTCAAAGTCATAATGGAAGAATAGTAAAAAAACAAAAAAGCAATTTTTGTATGCCTGAAATACTGGAAAGGAAGAGTGTAAATATGCCAAATATTAAGAGTGGTTATTACAAAACAGTGGTATATTGAATCATATTTATTTTTCCTCTACAATTAACATGTGCCACCTTTATAAACAAAAACAGAACAATGTGTTATCAAGGAATGTAATAATTTGATTAAGAACTTAAACTGTACTGAGTGAAATTCAGGTAATTATATTTAAAGTAAAGTACTTATAAAATATACACTTTAAATCATTTTGTTTTTTGTTTGTTTTTGTTTTGTTTTATCTCTGATGTAAAAAGAAACAGACCATGCATTCCTTCTCTATAACGTGCAAAAGGAGCAGGGGGCAAAAGTTAAGAAGCAGGGATGTGGGAGAGAGAAAGACAGCAAGTCTAGAAATAAGCCACTAAGTAAGAGAAAGTTGGAATGGTCCTTCCATAACACAGTGCAAGGGTAGAAGAATAGGTTTTCCATTTCTGAATGTTGGCTCATTAATAAGAGTTAGTTCTTGGCATATAAACAACTCTGACGATGGAATATGTCTCGCTTCTTAAATTCATATGAGCTACCCATAAACTCATGAGTTCCTGGAATTTTTATTAAAATTTTCATATAAACAAGCAATCATTTTAAGACTATAGTTCCTGGTAATGAAATCTAGGGATACCATCAAAACATGCATTTGCACTAGAAAACAGCAGATGAAAGAAATGGGGAAGACATTTTTAAAGATAGATTTTTATTAAAATGCTTATTTTTTTATTCATTCACATTGAGTATTACAGCACCATTAGTAAATTGTTATTTTTATGAGTCTGTTTCACTCAGGAAATTTCTTAATTCATTACATTTTATTAGATCAGCAGTAATGGACCAAAAACAATATCATTTATTTTTATTACTACTATAGGCTAAATCACAATGATTTATATAGCCAGATTGAAGCAATGACTGTGTAATTACTCTGTTATTGTCAACAATATATTTTTCTTAAATAAGACACTTTAACCACATGTAAAGTCAATGAATATAGAAACTTGTAAGTGAAAATAGTGGACTAGCTACCCAGCCACCATTTTGTACTGAAGTATAATGTGGATTCATTCTGGACAATGGGCATGAATGATGTAAGGAAACAAGCAAACATTGGTATTAATGAAGTGCCAATGATGGGTCTCTTACTGTCATGACATATGGTGTTAGAATGTTTTTTATATCACAAATGTAGGGGGTCTCATTCCTTAAATATAAACTGAATGTAACCATTTTAGGTAGAGAGTCATCTGTATCTTTCTCTCTTCTATGGCAAGGACTATTTTCTAAGCATCTATAAACATTTTCCTTTAATGCCTTACAATTCCAAAAGTCATAATGTGTTAGTAAATGTTTTTTCAGTCCAATTTTATGAAGCTTAATGTCATTTCAGTTAGTCCTGTTTTCAAGAAAAGTAGAGGATAGTTGCTCTGGTACATGAATTGTAATCTTTAAAATTGAAAACTTATCAAAAAACATTTTCTGAATAAACAACTTCAATTCAAATAGAAGATTTCAGTAAATAAATATTAAAGAATCCAGCCAACAAAATTGTTTTTAGTAATGTTATATTAATATTTGAAGCTATCATGAAATAACTTTCAAAATATCCAGAGGCAAAAGAATTATGGATTCACCGTTTGTTTTCTACAATCCACACTCTGGTATGCAAAAGCACTGAAAGCCAAAAAATTAATTCATTTGGCAGCAAAACCTGATCAGAGCAGTCATGTGGCTATTTATAGTTTTTATTCCACTTAGTGTGATTATTCAACTATTTAGTTGCAATTATTTTAATGTGCTTGATTACAGAATACTGTCTTAGAATCCACTGTAAGTGTTCCCTAATAAGTAATGAATGCATCATGTATTTTCCAAAATTGAAAAAAAAAAAAAAAGGAAGAAAGAGAAAAGAAAGTCTTTATTGTGAAACACATTTGATCCAAAGGGACTGTGAATTTGGTTTGGAAAGGTGAAATGAGGTATAGTAAGTAATTTTATTCTAAGCTATTTCCTGGTTTTACTAAATTTTAAATATTTTGTGTATCGCCTAAATTTTTCTCTTAATTATAGTTATTTCAAAACCAAAATGGGCAATATAAAGTCAAGTAGCTATGCACCTTGTCACTAGTATTGAGATAATAAGAAGGGCAATATTGACAATCCACATATAGAAGATAGAGTAGATGGCCTTATTGTAAGCAATTGGGAGTGAAGAGATTAAAAATATTTTGTCAAAATGATTTTGGAGATATTGGAGTAAGCGTAAAAAACCAAAAGAGAAATGAATGTTTTAAACTTAGAAATTCAGCTGACAACATAGCTTCCTAAGGTGAGATGAAAGCATATAATCAGGTTCTTGGTGGATTACAGACCACTTTCTTGCTTCCAGAATGCTCAGATCTCATTCTGTTTTCTCTTCTGCTTTTGACATTGGGTGGCCTTTTATTACAGTTATTTTATATTATGGACTATAAAGAGTTAAGTAATTTCCAAGTTTGGTAAGTCACAGCTATTTATCTTTAAATATAGAAGTTGCAATATTTTGGAAATATTAACCTTAAATATAAACTAAGATGTAGGATACCATATTTTATTACTTCTAATTTAGAACACTCTGAGTGAAAACAAATACAAAAAAGTTCTAGCTCTTTCTCTTCCTTTTCCCTCTTCTCTTCTTCACTTCTGTTTTCCTCGAGGTTCTTCAGCAGCATTTTGATTTATCTTTGATAGTATGATTATGACAGCTGAAGCTAACAAATACATGGATAGTCACACAAATAAACACTCAAGAACCCAAACACTGGAAGTTTGCTCATACAGCTATGACCATTTTCTTTTTTGGTAACAATGTAAACTCCTCTTAACAAAAAAGGAATAAAATACAATCTAAGTAATTTTTAAATTTGCTTGTCATTTCTGTGCATACTCTGCCAGAATATAATTTGGAAGAGTAATACATTACAAACTTCATTTTAATGGATATTACTAACTGGTTGCTTATAGCAACTGTATTCTCTCACCTGTATCTCATATTCTACATTCTTTCTCTTTCTCTCTGCCACAAGTGTGAGCAAGGGGACACCTGGTCTTTTCATGGTATTTCTTTCCTATTTATTTTGTGTATATTGTCTAAGTCGGTAGATGTCTTGAGAACTTAATATCATTAAAGCTAGTTTACTTAAGGGAAAAATGCCTGTATCTGGTAAATTGAAAGAGAGAAAGTCACTCCACACATTTAATATTTTATAAGAAACAGGTCGGGGGGAGGAGAGAGCAAAAATGTCCTCAAAGAAGAGTTGAAATATTTTTTTAAATGCTGTATTGGTTATGTAACATTATTAGAAATGTTTAATTTAGGAACAATTTGTAATTTAGTCAACCATCACAAGTTAATTATAGAAGCATTACAATTTTGTCAGAATACTCTTGAATTGGTTAAGCTAATCTCTTTGGATGGTGGTTTCTTGTTTAATCTTTTTTTCTTCTTTTTTTTAAAGTTGAACGATAATTTACAATCTGTCAACGCATGGATTTGTGAGACATGATGCAATAATCATTCATAATATTTATCAAGTTAATAAATAAAAATATTTAAAAATTATTTCTAAAGAGAATAGAACCAAAGAGAAAAACTTTGTGCTGACTCTATATTGTTCTCTAGCACATATCCCTTTCCCTAGTCATCATCCTTACTGAACTAAAGAATGGACCTTTGGTTAGGAAGATTCATCTGCAGAGATAGAGTTCAGTCAGTGCAGATAATATTTTATGGCACTTTAGGGAACTCTCATTATTTTCTACTGAAAATTTCCCTTATTGAATTAACAAAGGTTTTCATGACTTCCATTGCTGGAACAGAAGCTAAAGCCTAAGAGAGAAGTATTAACAATTTATGGGAAATCTTTAAGAGATTGAAAGTGCTAGTAGATATTAAAGAAAAATTAAGGTAAGCTGATGGGTGTGACTACCACACAAATAGCAAAGTTTATAAGATTTGAATTGTATTCCTTGGAAAAATTGTGTTTGCAAATTCTCTAAAGTGAGTAAATCGATAAAATCTCAAAAAGCAAAATTTCAAGTCTTTTTCTTTTATCAATTATTAAAGATATTAATGGTGTGTCTAATATTTTCCCCTGTAAAAATCAATGATTATTTCAAAATATGAAATGTAGGTAGTCAGTATGTGTAGAATAGAATGACAGTAAAAAAAAAAATTAAGAATTGAAGAGAGTAAAAGGCAAAGGGCAAAACACTTTATTCAACTGAATCAGCAGAAAGTGGGACTTTTTAAAAGTTAAAATCTAGAAAGTGTTTGGTCTAATTTTTCTATTTCTTCTTAAACTCACAGTTTTCTTTTATCCTGGACTTAAAATGAGCTAATGGACAGGACCTCCCATTTTCTTCAATTCCTTGCCTGCAGAATTTGCTGCAGAATCACTTTTTCTCACTGAACTCTATCATGTGTTACTGAAGGAAATAAAAAATATTGCTTTATTGGATGTGGAGAAAGGAAGCAGCATTTTAGAACCAAGACAGAGGTCAGCATTTGTTTGTGCTAAAACTTGATGTCACCATTTGAGTAGCTTCCAATTGAACAGTTCTATCCCTGTTGATAGCCCTGCTCACAAAAGAAAACATCTTATTTCTGATACATTCCATTTGAGGAGACAGAAGTTACCATTAATCCATTAGAAAAGCCACTGGCACTCCTTGGTAATAAAAGAAAAATTTCAAAGTAAACATTGTATTGTGTACAGTCAAAAGCTTGGAAGTGTCAAGTTCTGGTGGCCTCTGTGTCAAGTTCTACTGTTTCTCAACGGCAAGATTCCAAACCTTGGATTTTGTGTAAGCATCTTTAGAATTCCAAAATATGCTTCTGAAAAAGTTTTGTCAAAAACATAATTAGAAATTAAACACTGTTTTCTCTTTTTTAATTAAAAAAAAGATTTTATTTTGGTAAACACTCTTAAGATGAGATCTACCCTCTTAACAAAATTTCAAGTTGACAATATTTTATTTTTAACTATAAGTGCAGTATTATATAGCAGAACTCTATTTATATTCCTTAACTGAAACTTTATGTTTATTGATTAGTGATTCCCAACTTTCTCCTTCCCCCAGTACTTGGCAACCACTATTCCACTCTTTAAGTCTGTGAATTTGACTATTTTAGATAACTCGTATAAGTGGAATCACACAGTGTTTGTCTTTTTGTGACTTACCTGTTTTCGCATAATGTCTTCAAGGTTCAATCATGTTGTTGCATATTGCAGAATTTTCTCTTTTCAAGATTGAATAATATTCTATTCTACACACACACACACACACACACACACACACATTGTCTTTAGTCATTCATCTGTCAATGGACATTTAGGTTGTTTCTACATCGTGGCTACTGTGAATAGTGCTGTAATGAATATGGAAGTGTTAGTATCTCTCTGAGATCCTGATTTCAATTCTTCTGCCTAAATACCCAGATGTAAGACTGCTAAATAATATATTAGTGCTATTTCCGATTTGTTCTTTGTACATTACTTTTAAATCTCACCTCCTTAAGTTTACGAGGCCCTGGCATATCTACCTTAAAATTATCTCTCTATTCTCATGTTTTGCTTCTCACTTTTCCACACTGTACAAATCTGAACATATTTGTCTTTTTTCAGTTACTTGAATATATAAAACTCTTTGGCTTCTGAGCCTTCTCAGTTTTGTTTTTAGAAAATTACATCCTTTTCTTTCCTTAGGTAATTCTTACTATAACATCCAAACTTGCTTTCCTTACAAGATTGGGTTAGGTGCTCTCGATGCCACTTCTACTTCTTCAAGGTAGCACTAAACACCGCTTACTCTAGTAGCCTTTTTGCATATTTTAAAATCTTTTCACAAGAATCAAAGCTCTATGAAATCATGGACCAAGTCCATTTCACCATGGCACGCTTGACATATATAATGTGTTCAATAAGTTTGTTCAATGGATGCATGTATGTCTACTGCCACTGAAGTAAGGTGAATTTGTGAAAATAGTTTTAAGTTTTAGGGTGTTATACTTGATAAAAGAGATTATTTGGAGTTTATTTTATTGGTGATAATAATAATATTAGTAGCAGGGACAATAATAACTGCTACTAATTTTGTTGATTTTTTACCATGACTAAGCACTATATGAAGAGTTTAATACATGACTCCATCTAATCCTTATAACAGTTCAAAAAAGTGAATATTATATTATTTCCCATTTTATAAATAATAAAACTAAGACTCAATAACATGTAATTTAATAACAGGAAAAGTCAGAATTTAAATCTATTTTCAAAGATCGTCCTGATCTCATTACACTAAATGGCTTATGCAGAGAGATTCAGGGAGTAACATCCTTCCAGCATTTGATTAGTTTCTATCATTAATAGTTTACTTTTAAATTATGAGGTAAAAAATTACATAATAGAAAATTAGCTAAATAAATATTTTGAAAGTGTAGTCTTTCTCTCTGGCACTATATGCTTAGTGCTATAACTAACAAATAGTCTTAGATATACATATAAATGCTAGGAGCCCTAATTAACACTTTACCTCCTTTGGTTACTCACTTATTACAGTATCCAGTTTCCAGAGTCTCATGATTTTTTAGTATTCTATTTGATGGCTATCATTACTTTGCTGTAGGACTTTTGGACATTATCATTTTTATCATTAATATTATTGTTGAGTCTTAATAATAAAAATTACAACCAATACTATGGTAATCATTCCATCTCCATATTTGTGAGGCAGTGACCATGATTGCCACATTTTGTATTATGCCACTAGTATTGGTAAGGATGTCAAACTTATAAAGTTAAGTCATTAACACATGGCAGAGCAGGGATAGAAATCCAAGATTTCTAACTCCAGAAGCAGCAATCTTTAGGTGTCAGTGGTTCTTGCTGAGCAAAGAACTGGGAAATAATAATTCCTGCTCTTTCTGCCTTTTGTCCCCTTATGAAGTTCAGAGAAAGAGGAAATTTCCATTTCTTAAATATAGACATATAGTCTATTATTTCGGAGCATATTTCTATTGGGAAATATTTATGAAAAAATTCTAAGTACCCCAAAATCCTCTATGCATAACCTGAGATGTGTCTTATCTGAATCTGAATTCTAAATAATTTTTAATTTAACTTTAATTGGTTTGGGAAACACATTTTAGGCTTTCCCCTGTTTCTTTTTACATATTTTTATACAAATATTTTTAAATAATTGCATAATAGAATATAAACCTTATGTTTCAAGTTGAAGACATATTTCTGTTATTAACAATAAATCCTTTCAGTGAATTAATCACAAAGTTCCTCACATCTGGATTTATTGCCATGATTTGGTGGTAGTATTTGATCTGACTGAGAGAGTGTAGGTAATATGTGAGAAATTGCTTAGTAAATTAGAAATTAGAAACTTCGACCTGTTGAATTAGGCTAGGGCACCTGTAAATTGAAGAGAGGTAGTTTTCAACATGCAATGCAAGAAAATGAATACCTAGTGACCAGTATAACTTCTTCCTTACTATTATGTTTGAAAATGCAGGTTGTTTCCTTGATGGCCTATGTTGCTTGGGAATTTGACATCTTAGCTAAAATACTGAGCACACACTTGTTTGGGAGGCTTCCTGATATTTACAAAAATATTTTTGGAAGTTGCTTTCCAGCGAGAGTCATCACTGTTTTGGTAATTTGCCAACCTTCTAAATTTCTGTAAGATTCGGCACTTGCCAGAAAAATTCCATGGAAAAAACATAAGTGTGTATCTGTTCACAAATATAATTTTGGTTTGATCAAGTATGAAAAAAAAACATTAAAAATATTGAGGTGACCATTCAGTTATAATAATAGACTTCAACTTTGGAATTACTTTTATTTCTAAAAATGGAGAATCTGAATGAAGTTATGTTTCAAAAATATGTTAACAAACATCATCATCAATAACAAAGTGGCCAAGTTTAGCTCACAATGTTGAGTTTTATTAAATACTCCCAAAAGAAGTTTCTTGATATTTTGTAGATATTGATAATGGAGAAAAGAGATGACTCTTATGACTCATGGCCAGTGGAGCAAATTCTAGGCTAATTTGGTGTTACCTCTGGTTTCCAGTAAATATTCTTTTACTCAGAGAATGACAATGTATAACATTCTCTGGAGATTGAGAAACTAAATAACATACTAGTTTCTAAAGGTAAGATGATCAGTGGTCCCTAGAGAAAGACAGCTTTACATACCACATTTGACTGTGCAGCCTTGAATTGCTCATCAAAAGCCCTTTTGTTGACTGAAGGATCTGTGAGTCAGAATGAACAAAGACATATTTACATTATAGCAGATATGTGGACATACACTTCAGTCTAAGTGTCAAAACCCAGCAGATATTTTTATAAAAGGAATATCTCACTTGCCAAGAGTGACACTTGAAAACTAGCTTCACTTAGCATCTGAGTCTCATAAAGATTCCACAGCAGCCAAGACTATCGAAGGCATAAGAAAAAAACATGCACCTATCACTCAATGATTTCCTCTTGATTTTCTTGAGACTGAAAGACTAATATTAAATAACATAAAATATCAGTTGGGCATATGTTCCAGCCATTAATTAATCTACATTTATTTAGAAAGTAAATGATTTATTAGAATATACTACTAATAATCCATTTACTGATAATTGTTTTAAGATGTTTTTTTGTATATTTAACAGAGTGTTAGTCACTTGGATATGCCTAAATTGTCTATTTTTCTAGTGCAGTCTTTCTATAGTTTAGCATGCAGAAAATCTGTTACTCTCCTTTAAAAATTTCTAAGAGCAGTAATTTTCTGAGTTTTAGTTTTCTAGTCACCTCTTGCTCTGAATTCTTGCTTCCTTGTATTCTAGATGTTGCTTGGATCTCACCTCCTGCAGTTGATCTTTTCTCCCCATTTGGTGCTAACCCCAAAATATCACAGACTCTTTGCAATTCCCTAAATCAATTAGGAAAAGGAGACTAGAGTAGGGTGAGCATTTCCTTAATGTCTGAGTATATTGGATTGGGTTACATCATAGTACAATACCAGAAATGACTGACAACTGTATCCTAAGCACTTTTATTCTTATTTCCTCAGGCTTTTCTGCTACTAACTGCTCCCTCTCTATACACAAACCCAGACACCTAAACTGCTTCCCAAACCTTACTCATCTCCCCTTTTAAGCAACCCTGCCAAACATATTAAAGTTAGTTCATTGAACAAGCAAAAACTCAAAGAGAGATTAGGAAATGTGTCCCCCCTCCCCTGCCCTTCTCTCATTGCTAACACTCCAGGGTGCTCTTGTATATGTGTGCATGGGAGCACACAAGCACACGCACACGCATACACATACAGACCCGACCCCTCACAAACTCTCTCTCTCTGGGCTTGTTCTTCCCTGTTCCCTGGGTAAAATCTAACAAATATCTAATGACTTTTGTGATCACTTTTCTATCATAAATATCTTTAAATCACAAAAAAGACAATTCATAAATTAAAATGCCCTGTGCTTTTAAGTCAACACTTTGAAGCTCATTTTAAATTAAAGCTTCTCGCTAGGTCCAGTTAGGGGTCTACTGAGGACAGAAAGTCTAGAGCATCACCTCTCTTTGGCCCCGCTCCTCGTGATCCTTCTCTTCCATATCTGCAGCAATCAGCTCTGGCTCCTTAGACATTGAAAGCAGAGGGGAGGGAAGAGAGGTAAGTTCAGGAAAGATTGGTTTTGACTGGATACCCAAATAATTTGATGTTAACTTTATCTAGGATAGCAGGTGTTTTAAAGTTGAGTCATTTATTTTCTTTTGTATTATAGTCACAAGTTCTTCGGAGGATGCTTAGTTCCAGAGCCTTCTGACCTATATAGTTCCATTAATTCAGGCAAATCATTTTACTAGCTTGATATTTCTCTACTACCTCTTAGTTTCCTGTGGTCCGTTCAACATGAACCCTCTCTATTAGGGTCTTACCAAGTGCTGCACTTGGGAAAAGTCCATCTAAATAGAGTCAGAGATGTCTCTCTATCCCTTCATGTTCCTACGCACAGAGGGAAACATTCACAGCCATGTAATTCAGATACTCTCGCCACCCTAATGACCAGCTAGAGAGCCTAAGCATGTTTTTCCTATAAGATATCAGAAATACATTAGAGGAAGCAAGGCCTCTTAAAACCCAGGCTTGGAATTAGCATGCTGTCATCTCCATCATCTTTTGGCCAAAGCAAGTCACATGGCTGTACCCAAAGTCAAGGACCAAGGCAATATACTCAACCTATTTACTGAGGAAAATTGCCTATTTACATGACATAAGGTTTGGTTACAGGGAAAGATGAAGAATTGAGAACAATACTGCAATTCTCTCTGGCTGGTATCAGTATTTGCCCTCAGCATATGGAAACTATCACTCCTTTGTCTTCTGTCATCTATTGTGGCTGATGACATACATGTTATAGTCTAATTATCCATGCTACTTGAGTTCTCTCTCTCTTTTCTCCTTGGTGGTTTTTAAGATTTTCTCTTTATCATTTGATATTCTGCAGATTAGCCAATGTTACGTTAATCAATATTTCTAAATGTGGATTCATTTTATTTATCTTGCTTGGTACTCAGGATATTTTCCCAATCAAATATAGTATTGTTTTAACTCTGAAAAGCTGTCAATAAGTGTGGCTTCAAAAAATACTATTCTACCATTTCTTCCAGTCTCATTTAGAACTCCATTGGTATAATTGGGTAGACACTGGTGTTTTTCCATCTATTCTTTATATTTCAGCAGCTCTTTCATTCTTTTTCTCTCAGGCTTGGTTCTATATAAATACCTTAGGACATTTTCATTTATTAATTTTCTTCTCACCTGAATCCAATCATGGTATATACTAGCTATTGATCCTCCCTCCATGACTATAATTCTCATTATCAAGATTTTGAATTGATTCTTTTCATTTTCACCAAATACTATCATATTGTCTTTTTTATTTCTTGTTCTTTTTTTTTTTTAAATGAAGCTTTTTTTCTTTCAGAGCAATGTAATAATGTTAAAATATTTGTCAGACAATTTCATTTAATATGTTATTTTTTAGCAGTGCTTTCTCAGCATTAATGTACAAATGAGTTGCCTAATAGTTATCTTAAAATGTGGATTTTGATTTGGCAGGTCTGGGGTGAGGCCTGAGATTATGCATTTCTAACTATTTCCTACGTGATGCTGATGTTTATGGTCCATGGATCAAGATCCCAGAGTTTGTGACTTATTATTCGGTATTTTTTACTGCCTTTTAAAGCCTTAAATGTGTTTGGGATGCCTTTTTTTCAGACTTGTTTTGGGTGACAACTATTTTGTTAACTTTGATTTCTCGATTTCTTCTTCAAGCTCTTGTGTTCACCTCTGCCTCCCTTTCTAGTGGTTTTATGACTGACCCACACAACTGAGTTTCTAATCTCGAATAAAGTTTTTTAATGCTGCTTACCTCTGGCATGTGGATAGTGAGGATCTGTACTCATGTTCAAGGAGGGGTGCAGTTTTGGTCATTCCAGGTCTTGAGAGTGTGTCTCCTTCTTCTCCAGGAAGTGAGTAACATCATTCCCCTTTATTTATTCCTCCAGTCTTATTTCATGTATGGAGAGCAGGAGTTCCTACCCAGGCCCTTAGATCCAGCCAGTGGGTTAGATTCCATTTCCTGTCTTATTATCTTACAGGAACACTTTTAATCCGCTTTAATTCTCAGTTGCCAAACTCCTGGATTCAGTAGACCTCTGGCTTCAATTCTACTCACCAATCTGCATTCTGTCTGCTGCCTCTATGGAAATGTTTGTCTTATTTTTAAGCCAGGCACGTATTTTGTTTTTCTTATTGCACATTTTACCTGTTACTATTATGTGTTTGGAGCAGAAAGAGTGGATCAAAGGGTAAACACTTAGAGACATCTTAACCAGGTGCTTTTTTCCTTAATTTTTAACCTGGATAGGTTCTCTACATTTGGATGAAATTTAAGCATAGAAGTTAAAAAATATAAATTAAATAATTATTGGAAATAATAAGTTGGTTCCATCATTTTATTATTTTAACTAATCAGGTCTAAAGTTTTGTTTTAGAAAAGAGTGTTTTTCAAAATGAAGTTCAAGTACCATAACTTGCATGTGAAAAAATACTCCAGAAGTTGTAAAAAAAAAAAGTGCTGTGAGGAAATATCACATATAAAAATATAACTTCTCCAATGACTTAAACAGAAAATAAGAATTTTAGATATTGATTGGTAACATTTAAATGTGTTATGTGTGAAATCCAAGACTGAACATTAATTCATATGTTTAGTGACTGACTATATGTGTCTACAGTGACTCTGGATAATTCTGCCCGCAAATTCTTTCATAATGCTGACAGTGACCCTTATCTAGCAAATTGCTTTCTTAGAGAGCTGTCTAGTAAACTACTTCAGAAAAATAATTTAACTAAAGCTTTCTTTCAAATATATCAAAATAAACTTCTGCAAGTTACTTTTGTAACATATTCAGGGGACTTTGAAGGCTAGTGGCAGTGGAGTGAAGTGGAGTATTCTCACAGTAGGGGCAAAAGATCCCAGAACAGCTTAATTCTGTCTTTAATAAAAGATAAGTTTTTAAGGCAACTTATTCTGTCTCTATGTGCCTCAGTTGCTTCTACAGAAAAAGAGAAGATATTTTTACTTGCTCTGATAAATTATTGTGAGACCGAAATGAGTAGCAGGCATAAATAACTTTTTAGAAAAAGGAAGTATAGTGAAAAAGACAGTGAATTCAAATTAGCTATCTATATTACCTCACTTTCAAGACCATGGCTAACCTACTCCTGTTCAGAAAAGACAATAAAGAATTGAATTACTTTAGTGGTCAAATCTAATCACATAGCCATATGGCACATATAAAATATACTTCCTTTAATATAATGTGCCTGTCCAAGAGGCCTTGGGCAAAACATTTCCTTACTCTGCTGCATCTTACTGCTCTTCTTTTTTTTTTTTTTTCTTTTACAACATCCTTCTTACCTTTTGGTTAGTGGGTCATAAACTCAGAATGAATTCGGAAGCTAAAACATATTTCAGCAATTAGCACCCTAGAAACTCAAGCTGTTTTTTTGGCAATATTCTAAAAAGATGATTTCAGCACCTTTCATCCCCAGCTTGTTTGATAATTCACATTCCCATGTCCTTGGACTTGGCAGGCTCTCCAGTGCTAGAGGCACATTCGTAGGCTGGTGAGGAAAGTGTGAGAAACTTGAAGATGCTAAATAGGGACATTAGTTACATCTGAACTGGAAATACTGAGTTAGTAGGCTTTTGTTCCTGGCTTGTTCTCTCTATTTTTAAATGTGATTGTACTCAGAGCTATTCTGAACATTTTAGTTAACTCCCTGCCATCCACCTACCTATCTTATTATTAGCTACTCTCTCCAGAAATACGTTTAAAGGACTCTAAAAAAAGATAGATAAAACAAAATGTCTTCCAAACTGCTTCTACCCCTGACTTCAGAGGAATGAGTAGACTGTTGGCCGTTTTGTACCTTATTTCTCCGAGGCAGGGACAACTGAAAGCAAAGAGACTAGGGAATTTGGCCCCCTGTGCAAACTTCTTTATCCTCTAAGTTGTCTTACATACTCAGACAAAGGTGACGATGACCTATTCAGGAAAAATTACTGTTTAGTTTTTCCCTGGTTGAAATAAGAATGGCATGACGAGCATTAACTAATAAGGATGATTACATGAGGTTTTGTTGAAATGGTAAACAAATGATTTTCCTCCACTTCTTAATTCATAATCAAATGTTTCCTGACCAGTCGAGTAAATGTCTTGTTTTTCTCCAAACTAGGTCTAAATAAAAAGTCACTAATATGACGAAAAGCCTAGAGGAAACCTAAGGAAACCTGCATGAACTTACTGCCAGAAATTTATGTCATCTATTTGAGCTACTCAAGTTCTTTTTTTTTTTTTTTTTGTTTTCTTCTCTTTGGCTGCTTGCTCTAACTGATGGTGCAAATATTTCTAGTTCTAGAATTGCATGATCAAAAGATGCCAAAAAAAATAAAAAATAGAAATTTTGAACTATGAATTTAATTTTTGTACCTATTCAACATAGAGTATCTCAGTAAGAATAGGATGTACCACTGGTCAGAAAGAGTCAAAATCTTCAAAATCAGGGAATTAAGATTATGCCTGTAACTCTGGTTGGTTCTCTGTTTTACTGAAAGATGACTCTCAATTGGGGCTGCCTGTCAAAATATGCCTCTACCTTTGCTATTGTGTATTACCAGATATACTATGAGGCCCCACTGCTAGGTTCTCTGAATCAGAGTCTTGGAGAGTGAAGCTCAGTTATGTATTATTAAAACATTCCCAGAGGATTTTGTGCCCCTCATTAACAAACACTATGCCAACTGATTTTTCAACTTTCCTTCCCACTTTGACCTTGCATAATGTCATGTATCCACCATTATAGTATCATACACAATAGTCTCACTGCCTAAATATCTCCTATGTTCCACCTATTCATCTTTTTCAAGTAGATGAAAGCTTCTGACAAAGTGGACACAAGACATTATACATTTGTGAACCCTACAATGAGATGACTACTACTACTAATGTATCAATATTAGCTCATCAACTGCAACAAATGTACCACATCAATGCAAGATGTTCGTAATAGAGGAAACTGTGGGGAGGGGTGGCATTAGAGCAAGGGGATTGGGCAGCATAAGGGAATTCTCTATACTTTCTTTAATTTTTCTATAACTCCCAAACAGTTTTTAGAAACAAAGCCTATTAATCAAAAGAAAAAGCAAATTTTACTATATATAAGTTTAAAAATAAAAATGTAAAAGGGACATAAAAAGGATAATAATTCAATTATCCAAAAATAGAAGTGGTAACAAGGCCCATGAGATAAGGCACAAGGCAGATACAGATTATCGCGATGGACATTTTGCTATTTTTTATATTTCAGTTTCAGTTAGTTAATTGATTACTTTCTCAATTCATTTTCATGAGTGATTGGAAGTAAAAAAATTGATTTTTGCTTTATTTATAAAGAAGGAAATTGTTATCATGCAATCCTTGTTAATATTTCAAGTAGACTGAAGCAATAGTTTCATCTTTTGTTATTAACAGATAAAGCCATTAAACTGTGAATCCTTTTTAGCAATGCTCTTTCTATACTTTTAAACTCCTTTCAGCTGCTTCTCAAGAGTTATTGAGATAGCTTGAGATATTGTTCCATTACACTTATCATTCTCCACATTTTTATTGAAGATCTTTCATTGGTATGACAACATGTCTGGGTTAATATATAATAAACATCTTTTTAAGCAGTGACCAGTCTTTTTATGATTTGGCATAGCTATACTATTATGATAAATTATCCTAAGCAAGTTCAACTTGATAACTATGAAAAAGGTTACATTGTTCTTCAATTATCCTTTTAATCAATCTCCCAGGATAATCATTCTGCCTAAAAATATGTTTCTCAATACTAATTTCATTATCTAGGTGATTCTCATCACCAATCATTAGAGTGTGATTCTCCATATTCTTAACAACTCTTACTTTAACTTAAATGGGTGATTAGACTCAATATGCAGGATATTACCTGCACGGTGGTCTTGATAATGTATTCTCCATTGTAACTATCTTCGCTTCATCCTACTAATAGATGTTCAAAGAGAAAAAAGCTTTCTTATTAAACCCGTCCACAATAAATCATATATCTAAATGAAGATTACTTAAAAAGAGAGAAAGAAAGATAGTAAAGGACTTTCTTTCTTTTATGCTGAGAGAAACTTTTTATAAAATTTTGCTATACTGAATATCATTAAGCCTTTCAAAGTAATAGAAGGGAACATCCTTTAGAATGTTGGCAAAATATTTAGGGATTCTATGTTGTTGAAGATATGGATTAAAAAAATGTAACTTTAATTATGGATAGTATAATACTACAGCTCTCCTGGTTTTAATATCCCCCACTAGACTATATTCATTATCACAAAATAGGCCTTAGTCAAGCATTCATGATTTTTCTGTGTTACAAACACACATCATCTAGTGACAACTGGTAGCACTTCAGTATAAGTATTTGTGAGGTGTCTAGTATACAAACACTAAACACATTGGTTAACTCTCAACTTTTATATTATAGTATATGAAAGAATGTTATACATTGCTCTCACTTATAGAATGTTTTCCTATCTTAAACAATGTTTTCCTCATTCTCATGCCAGTCTTTAAGCTATGTTTATCAATTGTAAGCTGATTACAACTTGGCTTGAGTTTTAGGAAAATGTCATCCATTTGCATATAGTTTGGGTTAAACAGTAATTCCAGAACCAGTCCCCAAGATAAAGCAATAAAAGCTGTATCCTAACACTTTCATATGTGTTTATTGACTTTAGTTAACAATTTAGTTTAGTGACTATTATGTGTTGTTATTATTATTCATACTTAACGTTCTAATAATACTTTTTCTCAATAGGAAAGCATTTTGAAAATTAGTTTTGTTTTCAGTCTTAAATGTATAGTAAAATTTATACGGTAAAATTACATACATTAAATTTTTAAAAATACATTTATTTATTTAAATGAGTTTCAAGTGTACAGGACATTAATTAGACAACTAATGTTCATAAAATGATCCCCCAATCGCTCCCTTCCTCCTGGCCCTCCACGTAGCCTTCATATTAATGCTAACAGCATTCCCTCTGCCATGCTCCTTGTGCCCAACTATCAACTATTAATTTGTACTTCTTTAACTCTTCACCACATTCTCCCAGCCTCCCACCACCCTTCCCACCCCCGTCCATCACCAACATTAATATTTTTTTTTATTCAGAAAAGTTAGGGATGTATTTTTGATGCTGTTATAAAATCAATATACTGTGTAGGCATCTATTTTAACAGTGAAGAAAAAGATGACACACTCACTCATTTGCATATTAGAGTTGATTTTCTGGAAACTTTCTCATATCCTTCCTTTCCCCAAGGAGGTAAACATATGCTACTTCTTTTAAAACAAAATTCTATCCATTTCCTTGCTAGTAATCAGGGCGGTTTGTAAGGAAAAGAAAAAAAAAAATACATCCCACCATCCTTTGTCACAATGACTTACACCAGCTTAAGCAGCAGACTTCCTAAACCAAGACTTATCACTTCGGGGTTATTTCCATCTGACCTGTGGAGAATACTCATGAATAGGAGGAGAAAGCATGTGGCTTTCTCCGCTGTAGGGCTGAACTCTTTGGTGCAAGATGAGAAGGCAGTCCTGAGTGTTGTGAAGTAATCATTAAGTTACACGCTTGTCATTTCTTGTACATTCACTCAGAACTAATGCACATCACTTTTTCCAATTATAATCATTCCACCATTTAACAAGCACAAAAGGCCTTAGATTCCAATTTGCCACTGATGCCTCGCTCTCACTTGCTTATTTCTCGGTATTTCTGTCTTGCTAGGTTGTACATGGCTCCAATAATACGGAGCATTCTACTTTCCTAAAACAAACTTGCAAACGGAGGCGACAAGAACAGCTGGTCTCACTTCAGAGGGCAGGCCGTTTTCACTGTTTTGATAATTTTTCTGTTCCTGCAATTCTTTTCTGCTGTTGTAAATACATATTATTTCTTGGTTTCCTTATTGCCAAAGCTGAACATAAATCACATAGTGATATGCTATATATGTTTCTGTTTAGGCTTCTGGCTGGTTATATCAAACCTTTTCTTGTACATGTCTCATTTCATTCAGTTTCTCAAATCTGTTTCTGTCTTCACAAGCACACGTACACAAACAAGCAATTACTGGGCTAGAGAAAAATCATTGTCTTCATACTTTGTTACCTTCTGCTTCCTTCAGTGACTATTAATATGTCAGAACGAGCTGTGAAACATGCTAGCTTTGGACACGCAGGCTTAAACCCAAGCTACATACAGGAGGAAACTGGTATTTTCGTTTGCTGCACATGCTTTAATGATATTAAGCAATCTAATATGGTGCATACACTGGATTTCAGTAATGCTTCTCTTGAGAATTTCAAATGGTAATGGCAATTTAAAATGACAGCCTTACATTTATACAGCTTCTTTCATCTCAGAGGTCTTTACACTTTAGAAAGTTATGTGGAGCAATCATTTCACTTACCCACCACAGAAATTCTGCCACCTCTAGGGCAAATCTGGGCTTACTCTCAATACTGACTCGACATCACAGATAATTATGATAAGAGGAGAAAAGCCACAGTCAATGAAAATTGAATAGGGAATAAAGAAAGATAAAATAATTTACAAAAGAAATTTTAGCCCAAAGGTAAGAATTCAGCAAATAAAAATTCTCTGAATTCTCTGAGGTTATTTAGTAACCAGTACACAGGACTGTGAACTCCCAGGCCAGCCACTAGAGAGCATTTTAGGAATTAATAATTGAAGGCTAATTCTCTGAAGGTTGATTTAGATTAGTGAAAATAAAAATTCAAAAAAAAAAAGTCACAGTCTTTGGCCAGAAATAAAGTCTTAAAGTATTATGATTCTAAATAAATATCACGTTTTCTTCTTGCTTAAAACAGTACCAATTTCCCTCTAGTTCCACATACTTCTAGCACTAGACAAAGTTTATATACACACACACAAACACACTTTGATACCTAAATCTTTCGAAAATTATTTATAGATATGTTAATTTAAAAGCATTTTAAAAGGTCTCTCAGTACATCTATGATCACTTTTCCTTGATGTAGTATATTTTATTTAGGAATTATATAAGAAAAGCTAACACATTTACATTTAGGTCTGGATACTGGGAATATGTTTAACATGCTCTGAGTCATTTGAGGCTCGGTCTAGTGGAGGACAAACTAGACTTCAACTCTATACTGATGTCAGCAGTAATCAAACATGAAGTGGTCATACCCAGCACTAAAATGACCCAAATGGTCAATATCTGCCTGATAATGTGGGTGTTGCTGCTCTGCCTACACTCCACAAACGTTTAAACCAGAACAATCTCTAAATCTCTGATTCGTAGCATTTGCCAATTTCTGTGGTGCAAATATTTTCATCATGGCTGATTTCAAGCTACCAGCACAAAGTCATTAAATGAGAAGATGGGAAATTGGTACACAATGGTTCCTGTGGGTGAATATAAGACACTGCAGCTCCTCATGGAACTCCACACACTGATAGTAGCCTTTCATTCAACAGTATTTCATGAACATCTTTTCTTGCCAACAAATATTCCTCTGAAAAGTAACTTTAAGGCTGTGTAGTATTCCATATTATGGATACATCCTAATGTATTTAACTAATCCCCTTTTAGCTTTGTTTCTTTTGGCTTTAAGTAACAATATAGTGATTAATATCTTATAATCATATATACATTCTTATACTCAAAGAGATCTCTTCAACAACCATTTACCAACTAGGTAAGATGAGTGAGGGCAGAGAAATTGCTAGGGGACTTGGACTTCCAGTTTCCTTAATCTGAGGATAAAAACTTGAATAAGCTACAGGAGCTTTGAAATGAGAGAGGCAGCTTGGGTGGGAATTCCGGTGAAATGAAACACTCATGCTCCACCACAGAGAAAATGTCAGCTCTATTTTGCCAGTTACGATTATTGTTAAAGGAAGACTTCCTGAACACTGTAAAGATACCTTTCTGGCTCAGATTTGGCCTATGTGCCAGAGTCTCCTGCCCATAAGAGTCACTAGCAATGGCCTCCCCTGTGATGGATTCAGATATTGGCCTCTCCCTGTATCTAATCCTGCAAGAATAGATTCTATCTATAACTCATTTATGTTTATCAAAAATGTATGCCATTTTATTGATGGTAAGCTCTAAATGGAATTTATAACAAGACAGTTTTAACATCTTAGTATTGTAAACAAATTATCCAGTGTTGAAACTCAGCTGTTTTTTAGCACCAATGTGCATTTTTTTTTTTTTTAGGTGATACTGGAGTGTTTGAGTAGAGCTACTGGGTTTCTGTCCTTCTGCATGACTTATTGCATATCTTTGGGTTGTCAACTATGTAATGTCTTGCTGTCATGAGCCCAAGAAATGCTAATCTGTCTAGTTAGAAAAAAAAAAAAAACACTATAGAAATGTGGGTTCCAATAGAATTTTATATCCAAGTTCAAGGAAAGAAAAAGAGCCTTCCTTTGCTAAGAGGGACCAACAAGCTCTTTGGGTATAACCGTCCTTTTGAATTGTTTGCAGAGTTGATGTAAATTTATAGCATGTTTCATAAACTTTGGGATACAATGCAGCCAGTTCCAACTGTAGGAAATTATTTTTTTATTCCTTTTGTAAAACAGAACACTAGTAGTGTAAGAACAGAGACACTTTCAGACCTCAGAAACATCCAGCCCTTTCCAAATTTTATAGCTAATGTCAAACATTTTAATGCACTTTTCCTGTGTATCCATTGTTTTGTTTTGAAACTTCTATCAACTATCTTTTATAGTTAATGATAAATTGTAATATATATTCCTCAAGGTGGATTATTTCAAATTTAGGCAAAAAGCTAAATGTTAATGTTATAAGTTTAGTGCCCACTCCAATGTTTTCAATGTTTTCTCATCTTTGAAAAACAAAAACTTCAGTAATAGGTACAAAGTTGCAAAGACTCCAGTGAGACCATTTGGTTAAGCAATGATGTGTTAACAAAGTAAAGAGAACTGAGGTTTATTTAAATCTATTACTGACTGGTAACAACAACTTTGATTAATGTAGCTTCTTGTTCTATAAAATGGAATATTTATAACTGATTTCATTCATGACAGAGAGATTTGTGAGGAGCACATGTGTTAATGCATGTAAAAGCATTTTGGAACTTCAATTCCTCTACAAGTGTAAAACAGTTTTGTTATTGAGTAATGGAGGGGTAGGGCAAAGGAAAAGATATGGAGAAGTGAAATTAAGTAAAAGGAAATGCTTAGTTCTTCACAGCATTGTTCTAAATTTGCATATAAATTAGATTTGGTGGACGATTGTATATGAGAAGCCAATTGAGGAACAAGAGCACAGATCATGAAGTAGGCTAGGCCAAATGCAAATTATGGACACTGAAAAATTAACACAAACCCACATTTACATTATGGACAATCTTAAGGGATTATATATATCCTGAAGAACATCAACAAAAAATCCCACACTTGTGTTATATTTAAAAGTTTTCTGGAATAGACTGGAACAGCGTTACTTTACTGTGCCTAAGAATATGCTATAGATCTAGTCAAAATTGCATATCTCTGATATCTACCTGTGGAGATTATGAACTGAAAGACGTAAATGAGGACCATGAAGCTGCATCCTTAATAGAACCACTATGAGTCCGATGGCATAAATTAAGGCTGGGGGTAGAAAAGTTCATAGTGTGCTTAAAAGAGGATGAAATATGGAAGTTTCACATGTGGATGAATTGGAGAACAATGAAAATATTAAGCATAAGAAAACACACTGTAAATTAATACAGAATGCTGCCATTAATGGTCCCCAATTTGCTCATACCTTCCTGTATTTATGCTCTTGATAGCTTCTTCTGATGTCAACTCTAACTTTGGTCATGTGGCTTGCTTTGGATAGTAGACAATAGCAGATATGACAGAAATAGAGAATTAAAAAGAGTTTGTGTTCTGGGGTATTTCCCCTCTTGCAGGCTCCTGAGAATCCTATGACCCTCACTATGTGAACAAGCCTGGGCACCTTTGCTGATGATACATGGGCAATCACATCAGTACATTCACCTCATAGTTGGCACCAATTACTAGACATGCTTTTGAAACCATCTTACATCAAATAGCTATAATAGTAATGACACAGGCTAAATATGCAAGACTGGATTTAGCTCTAGACATGTTGAATTTAAGCTTCTGGTAAAACATTGATCAACATGATCTAGAGCATAAGTGAATGATTAAAGGCTTAAAGAAAAGGGTTTGGAAGGTACCTACTTGAGATTGTAATTTAAACTACACGAGTATAAAATTCAGACTAGAGGACCTAGGGCAAAGTCCTTCACACTGGAAAAAGTAAATAGCAAATAGCAGAGCCCCAGGGAACAAGAAAGACAGTCAGAACTAGGACCAGAATGTCACAGGAAACAACAAAAAAAAGAGACTCCTTTTGAATCATAGCAGAAAGGTATCAATTGTTCAGAGAAGGCATAAAATAATAGCTCAAGATAGGTCTGTAGTTCGAGCAGTTTAAATTGGAAGGTGCTAGAAAAGTAATGTAAAATTGGCTAAAGAAGAAGAGATAAACATTGCGTCAACTACCTTTTGAAAAATATGAAATAAAAGTAAGGCAAGAAAAAGAAATATTTCTAAATATTTAGAAAAGATCAATGAAATATGTTTATTCACCATTTGCTATCTCATTAAATAGCTAAAGGGATGAATTCAAATTAAAAGCAGATTTTTTTCTGCTATTGATCTTTTTCTACAATCGATTGATTATCCTTTGAAATCATTTCCAAAGAAATCCTTAGAAAAAATGCATTCCCAATATTATCACTTATTAAATATGTTTAGTTCTGCTCCTTCCAAACTTCACTGAAATGCCAGGAAACTTTGGTTGCTTGATCAATTAAAAAAATTTAAGATGAAATCTATGAGGATGAAGAAATGGTAAAGAAGACAACAGAATATTCTGTGTG
This sequence comes from Eonycteris spelaea, assembly GCA_003508835.1. Taxonomy (NCBI): domain Eukaryota; kingdom Metazoa; phylum Chordata; class Mammalia; order Chiroptera; family Pteropodidae; genus Eonycteris; species Eonycteris spelaea. The sequence goes on along the minus strand of PUFA01000024.1, from coordinate 2,300,835 downwards.
CGTAATGGATGTCAACACAACTTTGGAAAACAGAATAAGGATGAATGAATCATAATTGCTTGGCAGTTTAGAACAATTGAAAATCAACTGCTTACAGAGCAAAAAGCCAAAAGCAAGCAAATTTGCAAAGCAGAATCCTGGATATGATTAGGAATCGATAATACTAGGGACCTCAAAAGATAAGAATTAAAGAAAATGGAAGATTTTGTGAAGTCGTAAGAAACAGTTAAACTTTCAACTCTCTTTCTCAGCTGGGTGAGCACTCCTCCCAGATCATTCTAAAATTGGATTTGCAAGACATTACAACTGAGATAAAGGAGGCTTATCAAAAATAAATAAATAAATAAGAGTTAGGGGTATTAACTGGCCACATATTGAATGTTGAAACCACTAACTCCCTTACTGTACCTTGCTCTGAGAACATTACCAATTTTGAGCATACATCAACCCTTCACTCACCTCACCCAATGTCAGAGATCAGAAAATCTGCAATCTAGAATAAAAGAAGTGCGGATATTGATGAGCAAGAAAACTGCAACCGAATGAGAAATTCAAAATACAATTGCAGATATTTCAATGTATCTTTGGAAATAGAAGTCAGAGAGAACTCAAAGAGAGGGAGGGGCAGAACAAAAAAAGAGAAACAGATCATAGAATTTAACATATGAATAATGAAAACTTTGAAAAAAGGAGAGAATGAAGGAAACAGCAACGAAGGAATCATCAATAAAAAAGTTAAAGACAGATTTGCAAAGCAGAAGGACAGCAGTGGACATTTTCAACAGAGTACAATGATTGATAAAAGAACCACATCAAAACACATTACAATAATATTTCACTATACTGGCAAGTAACACAAGATCCTAAAAGCTAACAGAATATAAAACAGACCTATGCAAATGATGAAAAATCAGAATACCATCAAACTTCTCAACAGCCTTGCCAGATGCTAAAACCAATGAACCAAAACCTTTAAAATTTCAAAGGAATACTATTTACGGCTCAGGGTTCTACCTAATTTATCAATGAACTGTAAAGCCATTTCAAAATATTTACTGCCTATATACCATTCTTTTCTAAAAAATTTCTAAGTTGCATGCTCCACCCAAACTTAACAGGAAAAAAAAAGATAAAAGAGAGAAAAGCACGAATTAAACATCTGAAATGGTGAGAAATATTCCTTAGAATAATAATACTGGAAGAAACTAGGTTAATAGCTATGTTAGTTAGAGTCCTAGAGAACCAGCCCAGGTTAAACCAATGTACTATCTGGTACATTTGAATATATGGAAGGGATATTTAGTGTTTTATTAGAGAATTTAGGGGTGAAAGAGTGACTGGGATATACAAAACTAAATAAATGGAAAAATAAGGCAATTATTAATTGTAGGCATATTGGAGAATTTACTAAAGCTAAAATCTCCTATAGTAAAAAATCAACATCTAAGAAATGACACAATATTTTTTAAACACCAGCAAAAAAAAAAAAAGGTAAAGCATATTTGAAAAAATGTTACAATAATGAAATATATAGGCAAGTATGTGCATTTTCATTATACTCTTCTCTCTACTTTTTCATTTGAAAATTTATCTAATAAGAAATTAACAGGAGTTTAAATATTCCTCAATGAAATATTGAGGTAAACATCAGAAGAAATAGCAGATTTCTGAAGATGTTTGCCTCTGAAAAGCAGAAATAATTGGTAGGAAGACATAGAGTGGGGCATTACGATAAAAATATTCTTTCTGTGAATGCTCATCACTATATTTTGATTTATATAGGAAAAAAAAAGCATCAGTTTCACTAAGATATGTCTACATAACTGAAGACAAGTACTTGGGAACTTTTGAAAACAAAATAACTGATTTGAGAGTAATTACTTATTTTCTTACAGAGCAACCTACTTTTTATCCAACAGAATAACTTAAAAATTACTCAAAATAATTGTCATTATTAAATTTTGAAGAATTTGTATCTTTATAGGTTGTTCATTTCGTGCTTAAGTTTATTGTAGATTAGTTAGAGCAGCAATTCAGAAGGCCAACTGAATTTGACCCTAGAAAATATATATAAGATGGTCATTTGTCCCACGTCAAAAATCCCAGGATTCTATAGTTAGAAACTATCTTGGAAGTTATCTTTGCCCAATATTTTTTGTTATCAATGAGGAAACTGAGACCTCAAGTCATAAGGTGGCATGTCTAAAGTCACACATTTATATTAGCATAAAATTTTATAAAAACCACTCAGCAGCTGACAAATCACAAAACTAAATTTTGTTCCTTTATTAAGGTCCTATGTGAAATAGGGCTTTATTTTCCCTCAAGAGAATGACATTCAAAAGTTGGTAGCTAGGCTACCTAAAGATAATAAATTTATATTTGGGCACAATCCCTTTGTCAACTCTTTACCCATTTAAAATGAGATCACTTTGAATCAACTTGTTACAGATAGTAAGTGTGGTAATTAAAATAGGTTTATTTTTAGTTAAATCGTGCTCTTGAAGGAAGATAAGAAATGGACTTTGTTAGGGGCCGAATTGTTTCCACCCACAAAATTCATATGTTGAAGCCCTCGGTACTTCAGAATTTGGAGATGGAGCCTCGAAAGAGATAGTTGTGTTAAAATGAAATTATAAGAGTTAGCATGAGCCCTGATCCAATCTGACTGGTGTCCTTAGAAGAAGAGAAAATTCAGACACCCATAGAAATGCCAGGGATGGTGCACATGGAAGAAAGACTGTGAGGACATAGTGAGAACTGGGTCACCTGCAAGCTTGGAGAGAGACCTTAGAAGAAACCAGACTTTGATCTTGAACTTCTAGCATCTAGAACTGTGAGAGATAAATTTCTGTTGTCTAATCCACCTACTTTCTGGTATTTTGTTATGACAGGTCAAGGAAACTAATGCAGACTTAAGGAGAAAGCTAATTAGAATGGAGTGTGGGTTGCCCTGTATAATTCAGTACCATGGACTCCTGGTTGTGTTGTATGGGTAGAGGAGTCTGCTCTTAAATATGCTTTTTTTTCTTCTGAAGGGATGGTGAAAACTAGAATTAATTTGTAAGGGTGGAGCCGATTTTCGGCTCCATCCATGGCAGCTGCTAGAACCTTTTTTTGCGCTGCACCCTGAGGAACTTACATTAATGGAAAGTTCAGGATAGACACTCATCTGAAAGAGGAATGGTAGTAGGCTCAGAATTGTATTCCTTTGAATATTGAATGAAATGACATCACATTTTGTACACCATGCTTTTACATGTATTACTCCACCTTTCAAATGTTTACTGATTTTTAAAAGAAAAAAATTAGGGCAGTTGTCAAGGTTATCTTTTAAATTAGAATTTTACAGTACTTAGCATGGTTCTGTAGTGAGTCTTTCCTGATTAAGGGATTAGGATGAGAGTAGAAAAAACTATTCTCTTTTCTAATATTCCTTGCTTATGTACACAGATAACAAGCTCATAATGTATTTCTTAATAAACATAATAGTAAATATTCATAGTATATAATATTAGATAACATGGTTTTCAAGTCAGACACCTGAGTTTCGTGTTTAGCCTCACAACTGTGAGACCTTAGGCAAGTCACTTAACCTCTTTCTCCTCAGTTATCTCCCCTATGAAGTGAGAATAAAATTACATAATTTACAGGGTTGCTTTAAGAATTAAATAAGATGCATATAAATCTCTTAGCAAGGTACCTAGAAGATAGATTATTCTTTCAGCAAACCAAGACGTTCTAAATACCATGGAATTGCTTCATTTCTAGATTTCTAGATGCTTAGAGAGCTTTTTCCAGCATGAATGTTCTTAGAATCTTTTTAAACAGTCAAAAAAAGAATCTTTCTGAGGTTTAAATCTTTCATTATGCCTTTGCAAGTGAACATTTTCTTAACTTGGAGAAAGTTGTATTGCTTTGTAAGCATAAAACAACAATAATTTTATGTGGCATTGAATGATTCCAAGTCCAATCGTGTGACAAAACTAGCCTACATCTACCTGTGCAGCATAATCTGTTTATGTTGCATTGAAATATCAATTTAGAAATGCCACTTTCCTTGAGCAGCAAGTAATTATCTGGAAGAAACATATTTTATCACTCCCTATAGCTGGTATCAGGCAGCAAATCTTTTGTCCCTAGCACATGATCCCGTGTTTCCTTACAAATTGTGCTGCTGAGCAGGACTGTACCTTAACACTTTTAAATAAGATCTTGACACTAGTGTCATTGTGCAGGCTCGGCTCTGGACGACAGGATTTTTTTTCCCCCCTTAATTTAAACGCACTATTTTTCATCAAATGACAAGCATACATTATGGTCTCCATTCTAACTAAGGCTCTAAAGGCTATTTCAATTTGACTAGAGCGGTTTTCTGCCAAATGGCTACTCTAAGTTACACAGTGCACATTACCCACCAGAAAGCACAGAGTTGATGAGAGTGCACTGTCAACTATCCTGAACATCGATATGGGGTTATTTGATTTGAAATTGGATTCTAGCCTTCCTTGATCTGTTGTATAAATGGAGAAGCATCTGTTGAAGAAATTCTCACAAAGTTTATGAAGAATGTGTTGTACTTCCCCCACTAGAGTTTGTCTTTTACTTTGTTTGATGCTAGCACAGGTTCTCATCTCAGTGATAAATATTCAAAGCTAAAAGTAGGAGAGCTTTTTTTTTTTTTTAAGTAGAATGAAAACTTAGGAAAAATTATTCTATGCATGAATTTCTTCTGTGATATGAGTTGGGTGCAAGTTGCAGACTTTTGTAGCAGAGTGGCATTGTGACCCTTCTTTAAACATTTAAGACTTAGTTCAGAAGTTCACTGAATATGATGAGACATGATTCTTAAGTACGGGGCCTTCAAAAAAATCTTCTAAATATATAATATTCTCAGCAAGACATGTCAGTCATTGTCAAGATGAAAGTCGTTTAAATGCTAAGTTCCTAGTAAACTGTATCTATATTGTAGGGCTCTATTCACAAAGCAATACCTTAGCAGTATGTGTAGAGCATACAAAAATATGTCGTTTTATTATGGGACATGCTGAACTCTGGATATTGTGATGTGAGGTTGGGAGGGAGGGAGTTTGCTATGCAAGTTACATGCTTATCACCAGTATGTGGATGGCCCTAAGGGCAGCACAGAGAACTTCAGAGAAAACATATTAAATGGGCATGAGGGAAGCATCCTTTTGACCCACATAAAAGGGCCTTTGTGTAGACCTCATGAGCACAAGATTTTATTTTTGAGTGGATAAAGATGTGCAGTTTCTTTAGAATCAAAGGTAGATTGGCAACACTTTCAGCAAATGGCAAAATAATTATGAGTGTATTGGGTATTCAGTGTAAAACATTTATCACTTTGAATGGTTTTGGCATCAGAGCAGCTGTAACAGGCAATCCCACAAGAATACCTTTGTAATTTAGCATTAATTGATGTTCCTTTATTGTAATGGCAGTTGATAAGTTAAAGACACTGAATTGAAAAATGAAAATAAAGTGCTTTGACCAGTCCTTTACAGTTTCTGCCAGTAACTGGAAAAAATTAGCTCTAAAATAAAGCAGACAGAAACAGTGCCCAATTTTCTAGGAAGACCAGTGTAGATGGTAGTGTTTGTGTTTGTGTATTTATGAGTGCATATACTTACTCATGATTAAAATCTAGTATCTAACTTAGAAAAATGGATTTTTAATGAATATTTTAGAATAACTTTTTTACTGCATGTGTGGTAGATTAATTACAAAATGGCCCCAATTCTTCATATTTCCTGTATCCACAGGCTTTGTGATGTGACTTTGCAGCCCCTCCTATCAAGTCGTTAATTCTATTTTGCTGTCTCTTGAAACTTGTCTGGTCTTTGGACTTACTTTGGCCACCAGAATATCATGGAAATGACAGTCTGCCAGTTTGGAGCCTAGGCTTCTACAATCTCTCTTGAAACCTGTCCAGCAGCCATGTGAACAGCTGAGTTAGCTTCTGAAGGATGAAAGACACAGGAGTAGAGAAGAATTACCCCAGCTGGGTTCCTCCTTGAAGACCTAGCCTCTAGGTGATCGGCTGATTAATTGCAAATTCCTGAAGAATCCCAGACCAAGTCACTGGAATTAGACTCAAACCAGAAGAACCACTCCTCTGAGACAATTCTAAATTGCAGACCTTGAGAATAGTGAGCCAAAGAAATGGTTATTATTATAACCCACTATATTTGAGGGTAGCTTTTTAATGCAACATTAGATCACTATCTCAGCATGGTAGATTTAGAGAAGTTCTAGATTAAGAAACATAAAGCTAAAGTTTTACTTTTAATTGAATTAAGCTTCTGATGTAAAGTCAATACAATATTTTGGCCATAACATATTCTATAATCTTCATATATTGTCCTTATTTTTTTAGCCTTGTGCCTAAAATGCCTTTTCCAAAGGTCTAAATTGGACTTATTATTCAAAGCCTAGGTCACATACTTTTCCTCCATGAAGGTTCACTGATTTCCTTAGCCTGCTCCTCAGAAGTCTCTATCTGGAATTTTGATTTTACTTATATAATGCCACACATCATGATTCCTTGTATTTGTTTTTAATAATAAGTGGTTTTGTCATCCTCCCCAAAAGGCAAAAATGATATCTTATCAATTTTTGTAACCCTCAAATCACCTTGTGGTACCTAGATTAAACTAAATAATCAACAAATATTTGAATAAACAAATATAAGAAGAAGCTAAGAACCAATCTGGATCCCAGCCTCCCTCTCTATATTCTTGGTGTTATTGTAGAGAGAAGTTAGGCTGTTCACAGAACACTTAAACAAATATAAGGTTTAATACTCTTAATTAATACTGCTATTGTATTTTTGGCTTCATTTCCATGCATTTCCTCTTCCTATAAATTTTTTATATTCTGTAAAACAGGATATTTTAAGCTTTTTTGAATACATAATAACAGTAAGACAACACAAAGGTCATTTGGTTTGTTAAAAATTTAAAGGAAAATTATCTTTCCAGTATTTATTAATTCTAATAGAGACTATTTTTTTTTTTAGTATCCAGGTTTTTTTCTCTTTTTGCTTCTTCATTCAGAAGCTGTGTTTCTGGTCTACAAATTAAGTTTAAATTTATAGAAATAATTTTTTTCAAGGTCTTTTATACATTTACAAATATAGAAAAAGGTAGCAGGCGATTTTAGTCAAATTCTTTAAAATGAAGATATATAATTTTAGGTCAGTATACATTTTGTTATCATTAAAATGCTTTCCTTAGATCTTTCAGAAATAACTAAAATTGTTTCAGTTTTATCTAAAATGTTTTCTTGCTCCTTATTGCTTTGCTGCATTGGCTAATTTATGTTGTTTCTCTGCTACATGAAGTTGCCAAAATCAGGTTAACTTTCATAGCAATAAAATAAGAAAAAAAAATTTGAAGAGCAGTGATGATTCAGTTAAACGTTCTTTCCCATAGTGTTTATCAAATAATAATAAAGTTGGGATGATGACTACTTGTTCACTGAAGACATTTCTGAAGTTATCTAAATCATATAATCCACTTAACCTTAGGTAAACTAGGCTCGCTTTACTCCATTTTCTCAGTCACTACCAGCAACATTAAAGATTTGGATCAATTCTGGTTGCTATCATTGCTGCTTCAGAATATGAATAAAATATTTCTCCCCTTACACTATTACCAACATAAACTTAGAAATGTCTACACTAGTGTTTCTCATTCTAGTGTCTGAATCATCTGTAGCCCAAGACATATTCTTAGGTAACCCAAGAAACTTTCTAAAAGTTGTACTTTTATTCTGTGATAATTTAAACATACATATACTTTTAAATAGTTATAAACAAAAACATATTTTGTCAAGATAATTAATAAACTGAAAGATACTTGCTTAGAATAAGCCTTTGGATTTAAAATGCTATTTCTGGACCTAGAGTCTAAGAGAGATAATCTCACAAGTTCAAGAAAACCTTTCCTTTTGAAGTGGTTTATTTATTCCCAAAATTGGGGAAACACTAGTCTATAACCATAGTGGATAAATTTTACTAAAATGACTCATTTAGAAAACACACCTATTTAAAAAAAAAATAAGAATGTATCACCTACTATGGGCCTAGCACTGTGATTGACCCTGTTATCATGGAGATTTCAACAGAATAGGGAAAGCTAACAGTAAACAAATAAACCAAAAATTAATTGTTTGAACTGGTGATGCACATAGACAAAGACAATGTGCGGAACTGATAGGCAGTTTTGAGACCAAACTCAGGACAACTTGGCTAAGTTTCCTGGGTGATTGGAATGTGTGCCTGAGGGAAGGCATTTGCTTTGCATGATTTGAAACTGGCTTAAATAACTTAGACCATCTAGGAATTCTAACACTCAGGCATGGGCGCGTATGTAGGTCACTAATATTCCACCTCTTTGGTGACAGGACTGTTATGTTGTTTGTTTTCTGGTATAAATGAATAAAGTTATATTTTATATTAATAAAGATGGGCATCATTATTTTGAATCAATGTGCAATAAGAGTAATTACTCTCAAGTTTTGCTTTTAATGTGACTTAATAGGTAGACAATTTTAACCATGTCTATATTATATTTGTCTTCCAAAAATTTTGAAAGCTTATTAAGTTTTAAAAATTCTATAAGAATCTCAAAATGCATATTTTGCCCATATGGTTGCCATGTCTATACTTCCTTCTGCTTGCATACGTACTCAGACTCAAAGAGACCATCCCCATCATGAACAAACACCAGGCAGAATTCATGGTGTTTTTTTTTTTTCCTACTAATCCCACAGAATTGATATCTATATTATAGCATTTGAATTACAATGGTCGTTCTTACTTTGCTTTGTTCCTAGAGACCCTGAGCTCTCAAAGTCTAGGCAGCACTAACAATAAGTAGATTCATTAATGGGAGGCACTAGTCAGAGCACTTTACAAGTATTAGCTAATATAACACTCACAACATCATGAAGTAGGTACTTTTATTACCCTCATACTATTATTACCCACTCAAATGGGGAAACTGAGACACAGAGAAGTTAAGTAACTTGTCCAGAGGTCACACTGCAAGTGAGTGAGAAAGCCAATGTTTGGACGCAGTCAGTGTAGCCCCAGAGCCTATGCCTCAATCATACAATGAGATAACAATGAACACTACGCTGAACAAATGAATCATGGTTCTCATGGAAAAAATTAGATTTTTCTAGCAAAAAAAGAGTCCATTAAGAGTACAGTGACGGTTAGTGCTGTATATCACCTGGCTAGGCTATAGTACCCAATTATACAATCAAATGGTAATCTAGATATTGCTGGAAAGGTATTTTGTAGATGTGGTTAACATTTACAATCAGTTTACTTTAAGTAGAGGAGATTACCCTCGATAATGTGGGTGGTCTCACCTATTTAGTTGAAGTTCTTATGAGCAAATTCTGAGGTTTCCTGGAAAAGAAAAAATTCTGCCTCAAGACTGCAGCATTAACTCCTGCCTGAGTGTCCAGCCAGCACACTTTGAACTTGCCAGCCCTCACTTAAAAAATAAATATATATATATGTATATATATATATTCACATAAATTTATATATGTAATTATATACATTTGCATGTATTTACATATGTATGTATATATATCACACACACATGCATACACACACACTCCAGTCCAAATAATTTTAATAATTTGTGAAAAGTTTAAGCAATAATTTTTGGTGACAGATTGGAACTCACTTCTGCCTACTTCCCAAAAGTTTGCCTTTCTCATGCTACTAATAGACAAACTTCAAAGAGATTTGTCTCAAGGGAGAGTATTCAAATCTTAGACCTAGTAGAACAGCTTTTGCTCATGGACCATCTCATCACACTGCCTGATAGCTCATATAAACTACACTTGTTCATATTCCTTTTGAGCTCCACTTTACATATAACAATGAATTCAAAGAGCTTCATCGTATTCTGTCATAGTGTGGATTATGCAAAGTTACTTTTCTTTTTCTTTGATGAAGAACAGGTATTAAAATCTCTCCTCTGCCCTCCCCACAATTAATCTTTGCTAAGACTTTTCATTATTTAGAAGGTGACCAAAACATAAGGCTAAGAGGTTAAAGAGGGGAGAGCTGAGTTTCTTCTCTTCGTTCAGTAATTTCAACTGAATTCTGGAGATCAGATGATATGGTTCTGGAAACCTACCCGCTTCTATTCTTTCTGTTCCTTTTAAAAATTTTTCTTTCTGTTCACTCTCTTTTCCTTGCTCATAATACTATCTTCCCAACATCAGGTGGAATGATTAAAGAACATTGTCAATAATAAGTACATTAAATGTTAATCTAGAATAATTTTTTATACTTTTCTCCATCTTCCTTATCTCGTCATACACCCAATAGAAACAGCTGTATCACAGAATTGAATATAGACAGGTTGTGGAATACCATAAAATAAGTCAATATAGTTATTCCAGGGAGATTGTATTTTGAAAATGGACAGCCTATTATTATTATTATTGTTTAAAAAACACTCCTCTATTTGGTAAAATATGATGAAACCTCAAATACTATTTATCATCCAGAGTTCAGCATCATTGAACTTTCAAGTTACAATTAGGTCTATAAAAGCATTTTCAAAAGTATAAAACTGTAATATCATCAAAGTTTGATCAGACAACAAAAACAATTCGAAAGCTCAGCAGTTTGCCGTAAGCACTAGCTATACAAACATTTAAGTGTGTCCTACACAATGGAAAATATTGTAATTTGCAATTATGTTACATGAATAAACCAGAATTGAAAACTGAAAGATAGAAAGAAAAAGATCAGACTTTCTTATTTTAGCTTTTAGCTTTCCTGTCATTACTACCTAAGATCATCTAATAGGTAGCATGTACCTTAGGTATCATGTATACCTAAAAACAAAATGACCATATCTAATGACTTGCAATCATTTTCCTTTTGAAAGAAAAATACATGCTTAAGTCAACTCCAACTTTTACTTGTAATTTTAAAATTATATAATTTCTACAATTAAAGCATGTTTTTTATTGCCAGAGGAAAGCAAAAAAGAATAATATTCCCTTAAGTTTTCTTCAATGTTTTTTACATTTATTCATCTTATGCCTTGAAATAACTATTCTTTGTTTACTTCCTAGTAATAAGCATATCTAGACCAATGAAAACAGTGCTTTTCATATAGTATAGATGCATAATAAATATTTTATTGAAAGGGTGTGGAAAGATCTTTGGAGTTCTCAGTTTAATGGATAGCTTTCACACTGATTTTATTTACCATATTTGGTTAATATTTGTGGTGAAGGACTTGAACAGGAAAGCCAAGGTCAATGTAATGAACTATGGATACAGCGCAACCAACATTTATTGAATGACAGCTTATTTTCTTAAGACATTTTATTATTTTTAATCTTTGCAAGTTATTGTTGTTTCTCAAATGATGCTTAGCAAGGTTAACTTATAACCGAAGAAAATAATTTTTTTTCCATTTGTTTATGGCTCAGAGAGATTAAGTTAATTCCCGAAGAATCACATGTGCTGTGTAGAGTACTAAATGCCAGGCAAATCTATTGCCAGAGCCCAAGATCTTTCCATTACATCAGATTGACTTTTTTTTTCTTGTTCATAGCTTGTTTTCTTGAGCAATTTGAATGAGATACTGATATCTGAGATTTGGTTGTTTTTATTAATTTGCAATAAAACTATATTTTCTCCCACATCATGTACTGCCTGGATGAGTTTGCAATTTAGACAAATAGTGATAATCCATGGTGACAAATTTAGAACCAAGTCTGGAATTCCTTAATGAAATGAAATTTTGAATGACAGCGATATTACAAGTAATAACACCTTGCACTTACTTAGTACTTTTAACTTATTCAAAAGCAATCATACTTATTCTTTTCTAGTCACATTATGGGATAGAAGAGATATTCTAATTTCCATTCTTGTAAATGTGGAGCCTGTCGCCAAGAAAGTTTATTTACCAAAAGTCTAGTAGCTAAATAATGAGAGACCATGACTAGAAGCTATTTATCTTGATACTACCCTGATGTTCTCCCTGATTTACCTCTCATACTCTCTCCTCCGCTCTCCATGTGACCTCCCCCACCCTGAAACCTACAGTCTATGAAAAAGCTAATCATGTCCTCAAATATTTCATATTTCTCTATGATCTGCAGGAAAAAAAAAAAGCCATGTAAGCACTATAAATCATGCTTAGTATGCTAGATAATCTTTTCTCCAAATATCTTTGCCGTGTTATTTGCACTACTTCCTTTAATTTATCTTCCTTTTCATCTATAGACTTATACCTCAGTGTTTTTTAATTAATCTTGCTTTCATTCTCTTTAAATATTTCTTGGTGGAAAACTATAATCTTTTCCTTTTCTATGAACCCTTCCTTCCCTGCCCTGATAATTGCCATGTGGTACAAGCTGGGTCATAAAGATCTTTACTTTGATTTTGATTTTTTAAAATAAGGATACAGAGGACACTTTATTCACTTTATTCTCAGTAGCTCTTGGCCATGGTTGCAACTCAAGGGAGAAGTCGTTTTGGGAGAATGAAAAGCAAAATGAAAAGTGGATAGAGATCAGTTGTGGCTTTGTGTTCCTGTTTTAGCATTAATCTCTAGATTCACCCTTAAATTCTCAATTTGTGAAGTGACAGATTCGTATTATTTTTTAATCAAACTTAGTTTAATTTGGATTTCTGTTGCTAACAACCAAAGATTCTGACTTATTCAAGGATGACTAGCCCTTTATTTATATCCCTTCTTACACTAATTTGATCTTGGTCGTGCTTATAATTTGTCTCATGTTGTCATTAGCTGCATCCATATCTGCCATCTCGACCAGTCTGTGAGCCCTATAAATCAGAGTCCATTTCCTAATAATTAATGCTATATTTAAGTACCCAATTTGAGCATAGTTAGCATTAAATACATGTTTGTGTACTTAAGTTTTCATTTAATTCTCTTGCCTTTTAATGTTTAGAGACAATATATAATGCAGTGTGAGTTATAGATATAATAATTGGATAATTATTTTGATATTAATGTGATTATCTTGAAGAAAGTATAGGTATTGCATCCTCATTTCTGCTCTTGATTTTTTTAAAGCAAGTTGTCTTTTTTTAGTGCAAGGCTCATGTTCTGAGAAGAATTGACTTCAATGAACTATAAATCTCAAAAGAATGTAACAAACTGCAAGAAGATACCATATTTGTGCTTCTTGGGACAGCACCTTGTGATAAAATTTTGTGAAATACAATCCTTTTCTGGACAAGTCAAGCACTGTAGTAACACTGAAATCATGGGCCACACTTTATACGACTTTATTAGCAGGAGCAGCAGGCTCTTGCAGAACATTGTCCCATCTAGGTTCTATGATTGGGATAAACTTGTTATGAAGATTTCTGAGAGGAGGCAATATCTAGCATGCTTACTCCAGATGTGGAAATTATGATATACTGTAATGATATAGAAAGAAAGACTGAGGTCCCGATAAGATATGTTGTTAGCTGACTTCATTCTTGTCTACATCTGAAAAACTGAAACAATTAATTGAAGCAGTGATTGAGAAAAGGAGGCCGCACTTTCCCTCATTTATCTGGGTCATCTTGGGAGAATGATGAAAGTGAGCATTATCATCATTAGCTTAATTATCTTGATTTTTTTAACATTCGTCGCTATTCTTTTTTCATAAAAGTATGGTTGACATACAGTATTATATTAGTTTCATGTGTACAACATAATGATTCAACATTTATGTGCCTTATGAAGTGATCACCATGATAAATCTAGTAACCATCCATTATTGTACAAATTTAAAATAATATAATGTATAATATTCCCTATGTTTTACATTACATCTTTATGTCATATTTTTAATAACTGGAAGTTTGTACCTGTTAATCCTCTTCACCTTTTTCACCTAGCACCCTACTCCTTCTAATAACCATTAGTTTGTTCTCTATATCTATGAGTTGTTTCTGCTATGTTTATTCATTTTTGTTTTTTGTTTTTTGTTTTACTTAAATTCCACATATAAGTGCAATCACATGGTACTTGTCTTTGATTTATTTCACTCAGCATAGTACCCCTTAGGTCCATCCATGTTGTTGCAAATGGCAAGATTTCATTCTTTTTATGGCCGAGTAATATTCCTTTGTATATATACACTACATCTTCTTTATCCATTCATCTATCACTGGGCATCTAGGTTGCTTCCATATCTTGGCTACTGTAAAAAATGCTGCAATGAACATAGGGGTACATACATTTTTTCAAGTTACTGTTTTTGTTTTCTTCGAATAAATACCCAAAGATGAAATTGTTAGGTCATATGGTAGTTCTACTTTTAATTTTTTGAGGAACCTCTATATTATTTCCCATAGTATAATCCCACCAACAGTGCATGAGGTAATTATCTCAATTTTTATCTTTACATTGTATCTGTAAACTTAACCTCTATTTATTTTTGTTATTCAGACTAATAGTTATGTTGCAAGCTTGATAAAATAAGATCTAGTCAAATGTTTGTCCCTTATTGGCCAACAAAGAGAGTGATTTAACCTTACAAAAGGGGTGACTTAAGACAATATCAATTGTTGAGTGGATTTTTTTTTCCCTTTGGCAGAACATAAAATGTCTGTCTTTGGAATGAGGTGGTTTTACATTAGAAACTATTGCCTTTTTCATGGCGTGCTTGATTAATCTATACCCACTTGAAAGAAATTCTAACCAATTTCCCAAAAAAGGAACATTTTTAGTTCTGTATGGTCAGTGTAATTGGGAGGAGAATAGACAGTAATGGAAAGGCAGTTGATAGAACTGGCTGACATTAAGGATGGTGACATTTTTCTAGAGGAAAACTTTCAGGTAGAACAGGTCTCTAAAAAACAGTATCTCTATCAACCCAGGATTCTAGAAATAGCAACAGTGGCAACAACAGAAGCAGCATTTGTAAACTAAGAGATAGTCAGCAAAAGTTTAAACATGGAGAGGTGCGTTTTAGTTCTAAAATTTCACCTCTATCTACAAATGTCAATTAAGTACCTTAAGCACCTTAAGTGTACACACACACGCACACGCACACACACACACACACACACACACACACACACACACACACACGGGAAAAAATTCTGAATAGTTATGTACCCTTAATAGTTGGGCTAGCCTGGCTTTAAAAGTTTATCTTGTCTATCAGTTTAGATATAACTGAACAATGAATACATACTCAGGCCCTTAAAAGACATGAAAAAAGAAACTTCAGCAATCACATCTTGGCTTCTAAGAATGATAGAATCTCAAACAAACATCATTCTTACCCACACATTACCACTCACTTTCCCATCAACACAATGAATGCATTTTTAAAGAGTAGGTAGGCTTTGTTTTTTAGTTAGTTTGTTTAACTATTATAACAGTTTATATTCTGGGAACTGGTTTAAGAGAAGACATTTCCTATAGCAACTGCAATTTTAACAACAGATAAACTCTTTGTAGCACATCTCCACTGGGGTAGAACTAAAATCTGGAAGTAATCAGCAACCACTGAGCATCAGAAATTCTTTAAAAAAAACTCACACCAAACATTTAAAAGCAGCTGGAGTCTGCTAGTAGTTGGGATAGGATTCAAGTACCTAATCCCTTGAGGTTAGTCACCATCCTCCTTCTTCCTTGTCTTAGATATGGAACTAAAAAGCCCCAGGGTGTTGATGGTTGCAAAGAAACTATGGCATCTGACACATGCTGGGAGCAATAAATAAAGAACCAAACCTGCCCTTGTTGGTTTGTTCCTATCCTGCTCACTACTAGAGTTGCAGTTTTTCTTCTGTGCTGGGGTTCGCAGAGATGAGTTCTGTTTACCCATGTACACTAATCTGATATGTAAGAAAAGTCTTTGTTGTACAGTCATTTTTGACACAAGTGCTTAATCTGTAATATAGACAAGTCTGATTTAAAAATTAAACAGAATCACACGCTTCACTTCTGAGAATTATGGTTGTAATTATTGTGGAAGCAGCATCACTCCAAGGCAATCTTTTGAAACAGGTTTGATTCAGTTAGTCTGCATACTGCTGGATGACGGTTTCCAGTTAACTAATTAAAATTGGTATATCTGAGGATTTGTGCAGGGCTGAATTATTTAACACTTCATGTCTGCCAGTCTTGACCATTACACTAAGGATGTTCACAATTCTATTTAGAAGGAAACAGACACTAATAAACAAAGAGCTGAATATCTGTTCTATCTATGATACTTCATAAGACAATGAACGCACAATAGTCCAGACTCTCTTGAAAGAGGAATATCAGGTATACGAATATAGCACGGTTCCCTTGCTTTCTTGTCTGCAGAAACTGGGATTCCTATGGAAGTAAAATTCATCAAAACAAAAGCTTTCAGGCAACAAGTAAAGAGAAAAATCAGGCAGCCTTTAAGAAGCTCTCTCTCTTTTTTTTTTTTTTTTAATTCTTGAACCCCAAAACCTAACCTGTTCAAATTATTTGGCTATAGAGCAATTGCTCTAAACTTTCACAATTCAGACTAGCCATTGATTTCCTTGCTAAAATTCAGACTTCTTTTATTTGGCAAGTAAACTAGAGCACAATATTTTGCATTCTCTTGAAATGTTTTCTCCCCCTCTGGAGAATGAATGAAAATGTGTTTCATGCCATATGCCTGATATTTTCTAATTGTGCTTGTTCACATATTTTTGAATCTACAATATTTGGCACTGTGAGATGTGAATACCAGGCATTCTTCGGATAGTCTTGCTGAAAGGAGAAAACAAAGAAATTGGGTAAAATCTGTTTAATTTTAATTACTAACGAGGTCAATAAGTTTTAAGAGATGGTTTCCATTTGATTTACTTAGAGCTAGTGAATACTCTTTTATTTCTCAGCAAAATATTATGTTTAACCAGAAGTTTAAATTCAAGTGGTCCTGTTATTTTAGAAAAGCTGTGTCATCTATCTATCTCTATCAATCTCTACCTTTATCTCTTTTTTCTTGTACTGATTACAAGACTAAATATCCCCCCCCCCCCAAGTAGAAAATTATCACTGCAGTGGGAACTAAGAAGTCTACCAAGGAGGGGCAGAGTGCTTGGTTTCTTCTTTAACATTTGCATTCTTTTCAGAGTAAATCTTCACCAGTAGCCCCAAACAAATGAATGACAGTAGGTGTTCAAAATAACATATTTTCCCAATAACTTCTTCCATCCCTTTGAAACATGTATAGAGCTTGCTGTAACAACAACAAAAAAAGGGCTACAAAAATCTACTTCTGAATATTAATAGTGGTTATACCTAGATGGTAAATGTGGTAACTTTTGTTTCACTTTTTGTAATTTCTGTTTTTTCTACTGTATGGATTGTTTGTGTAAAAGAACTTCAAAATGAAGTTGCTTTGAGAATGTATTTTTTCTTTGAAAATATGATACTGAAAATCTACAATAACCTAATTGGGTGTTCATGAATTCTTCCTACTAACATTTACTCAATGCCAGCCCGTCTCTGTTTATCAAAGACACAAAGTCTCGTAAACGTGGTTCCTCCACCCAAGAGCTCACAATTTTAGCACTGTTTTCACAGTATTTTTTTTATAATACCATAATTTTCAGCTTATGTATTCCACAGTTTTATTTCTATATTTTTAGAGTACATATTTCCACTAATTTCAGCTCTAATTAAGTTAACTTTTTCCCTCGACCTAGAAATTGTTATCTCTTGATGAGATTGGGATTTTCATGTTCTATAAACCCTTCAATGACTTAGTCATAACTAAGTTAAAATTTTTCATTTATTTCTTAGACACAGCATCATTTGTAAACAAGCTATGAGTTCTGTCAGTAAGAAATTGTTTCATGTTCATCTATAGCACTTTAAGTAAAAAAATGATTTTGTGAGTTTCTCAAACTAACTACTTCCATCGAGTGAATGAATGAAAAATAAATAGTTACATCAGTGGTTCAAGTTTAAATAGTGGTTTTCACAGAAGATGTTGACAGAAAGAGGTCCTTTATGACCTAATATTTAAAAAAGAAGTCAATATTTGTTGAGAAGTTTTTATCTTTCCTTCATCCTCTAACTAAGCAATGTAGGAAAGCGTATTACATGACCTACGTTATAATATCTACGTATTACTTGGTTGTACCTATGTCAGTGAGCCTAGCTAACTGGGCATAACATTGTCTCATTCCACATCAGTAATAGAGAGCAATGTTTCTTCAAGTACCATAGACTGTTTTGGTGCTTGGTACTTTAAAAAAATTTTTAAATCGAGCTTCCAGATTTAATGTATTTTCCAACAACATAACTCATTGTCATTTAAAAATATACTACCATATACGTTCTTCTCAGACTTTTCTTTTTCTTTTAGAGATGCTGAATTTAGATGCTTTATGAATAGTTAACATGTTTGATCAAATAATTAAGATCCTTAGAAATGCGTGTAGACTGTTTATCGTGTATTTACTATTGAAGCTTATAACGCTTTTATAATTCAGCATGTTTAGAGAACCAGTTGCTTTGCGCTTTCCCATAAACTAATTTGAAACATTTTTTCTATGTTACTATCATCACTTTCTACTAATTGTGAGACCAGATATTAGTTTTATTGCATTTTGTTTTGTTCTTCAGAGGTTTCATGCTATAGAATGTGTATTTACTAAATGTGTACAGTCTTGAATTAGATAATAAATATATTGTTTGTTTGTTTTGTTTTTGAGAAAGCCCTAATGTGTAAAGAGTTAGTCTCAACTTCACCACTAAACTTCTGTGTAATAAGGAATAAATCATAAACTCTCTGGGTGTCAATTTCTTCATCTATTAATTAAAAGCTTATACTGGACCATCTCCAAGGTCCCTTTCTATCTAGAATAAGATGATTCTATATATATTGCATTATAAAGTATTGTTTCTTAATATATGAAAACCCAAGAAGGACAAATAAACTCAGTGATATTCTCTTTACTTACTCATTCATACTGTCAATATATTGGTATCGAATTGTTACTATGGATTGTTATGCTAAGCAATGGGAATAAAAAATTTAGCAAAAAGGACATCCAAACTGTCACGGGTTTTTGGTCTAGTGGAGTGGTCTCAATTGGGAGCAACTGTGCCTCTGAGGGAACATTTGACTATATACGGAAATAATTCTGATTATCAAAATGTCATTTAGTGGGCAGAGAACAGAAGTGCTGCTACACATCCTGCAGTGCACGGGAGGGCCCCCACAACAAAGAATCATATGACCTACATTGTCAATCCTGCCTCTGTTAAGAATCTAAGGTAGCAGAAGAGACTAACATCATGTAAAGGCTGCCAGTGTGCAAATGGCTCTCCACGTCACCTTTTTAAAAAAATTTTTCTTCTAGAAGTCATACAAAAGTAACAAGGAGAATACAAAATGAATTACAAACTCAATCCTTAGAGTAATAATAAGACAGCTATCTGTAGATTCAAAACTTGTAAAGCCTTTTAAGAGCGTCTGAGATTAGATAAAAGAGAAGTAAAAAGAGGGGAAGAGTAGACACTCAGAGAGTATCATGGCAGCAAATATTAGAAAGCAACATTATAAATTAAAATATGCTTTCTCGTGGCCTTGAAGGGGTATACTCTGAAGTACAGGAGCTATATCATCTGATTGTAACACTGTTGCGAGAACTGAGAGCAGAGTCAGCAGCAGGAACCATCCTAGGCCCAGTTTTTAATAGGGCTTCAGAAAGAATGACATGTGCGTGCAAACACACATACTCAATTTCTGCTTAGAACTTGTCTGGAAAAAAAAAAAAAAAAACTCATGCAATAATCAATAATGAATAATGAAGTGGTACAGCAAAAGAGAATAATATTATAAGAAAAAAAGTGTAAACGAAGATCAAAACATAGCAGCAGATAAAGAATATTCACCAGAAAAATGAATGGAATAGTTGAAAATCGTGACCAAAAAAATCTGTTATTTATTTAAAATGAATGAATTTATGATGAAAGTAGCAATGTAAAAATTCAGGGAAGAGATGTTAAGGCAACAGGAAGAGATAAAACAAACTGGTAGAATGCTAGAAATAATTGAGAGAGAATTAAGAACAAATTATCAGAGCAGAACAAAATGTCTGTAATACTGATAAATGTAAAGAAAATGTATTCTCAGCTGCGGTCCTCAAGGAAACAGACGCAAAGATGGAATTAGAAGTGCTAGAGATTTGCTGAAGGAATGTTTGCGAAAGCTAAAGCGAAAGGCGAGCAAGGAGTCTGAAGGAAGGCCGCGATGCGGGTTCGACACTTATGAAAGGGAAAAGGGAAGGAAATAGGATTGGGCAAGAAACATCTCAGACTGAA
The DNA here is from genome assembly GCA_003508835.1 of Eonycteris spelaea. Lineage (NCBI taxonomy): Eukaryota > Metazoa > Chordata > Mammalia > Chiroptera > Pteropodidae > Eonycteris > Eonycteris spelaea. The sequence goes on along the minus strand of PUFA01000024.1, from coordinate 2,280,478 downwards.
GTGCGTCTCTGAGAAAGTTTCAGCCAGCCTTATGTGAAATTCCAACAAAGATTGCTCATTAGCGTAGTCTGTCATTGAGCAGAAACACTCTGGCTGTGCCAGCTGCCGGCAGGGAGCAGAATGGACAGAGCATGATGCAGGCATATGTGCTGCAGCAAATTCCAAAAGTGGGGCAGCCAGAGGCAGTTAGCTAACTGCAATCCATTGCAATAGGTTTTCTCTTGAAAGAGATCTGCTCAGTTTAAGGACCTTCATGGCTGCCACTTTCCCTCATTAGAGGATTTTCATATGGGCTCCCAAAGCAAATCCAACTGTGGACAAAGACACACCTAAAACAAAGAGATTCAGGAAGGTTGGAAATAAATGATGGACAAAGTCATGTCAGTCAAATACAACAAAAAGATGCAGAGGTCATAATCATAATCTCAGAGATGAGTTTAGTAAAATTATATTATTACTATATTTCCCATGTGAATTATATATGCTACACTTTTTACTTTTGTATCAGATAATAATATAATTGTATATTCCATTTAAAAAACTAAATTAAAACTGACAATATAAAATCATACAGAAAACACTAAAAAAAAGTGATGAAGGCATATGAAAAGGACATCTAGCATACCTAGAACTCTCAATGCTCAAGTTACAATTTGAGCAATAAGATAAATGATGATAGTATTGGATTATAACCCAAAAAGTTAACAATAAAATATTCATATATATGTATATGAAAAATAAATAAATGGAGGAGAGGAGGTAAGTCTTCTATACTAGATGGAAGAATACTAGATAAGAAATATAAATAAAGAGGGAAATAAAAATAATCACCATTAGTACATCACAGTAATAATTTCTGTAGGCAAGGTACATGGATGAATGTTAAAATTAGTAGGAAAAATTTTAAGAAGAATTTTTACATAATTATAAAGCATTTCCTCCAAATTATTACCAGTTGCTGTTGTGGTTTTAACATATGTTTACAAATTTGTGGATACTCCTCCCTCAGACAGATGAAGTTCAACTCCCTCTACTTGAGTGTGGCCAGGGCTTACGGCTTACTTCTTGTATAGAGTATATATAAAAAGGAAAAATGATAACTTTACAATGAAACACTTGGCAGATGCCACTGTATCCAAGTAAACAAAGTATCACCAGTGATAAGTCGTGTTGATAGCATATATGCTCTGATATCATGCATTAAGAATTATACATTATCTCTGAGATGTTCTTCCACTCAGAATCGTAATTCTAATCTTATCATGAGAAAACATTAAGGAAATTCAAATTGAGGAAAATTCTAAAATATGCCTGGCCAGAAATCTTGAGCATTGACATGGTTATGAAAAACAACAACAACAAAAAGACTAAGAACATGTCATGTCATAAATTATAAAAGGGCTAAAAAGAGACAATAATTACACAGGGCATGATATCCTAGATTGGGTCCTTAAAAAACAAAGGGCATAATTGGGAAAACTGATGAAAACTAAATAAAGCCTCTAAATTAGTTAATGGTATTATACCAATATTAATTTCTTAGTTTCCATAAGTGTACTATGGTTATGTAAGACATTAACATTAGAAGAAGCTGGGTAAAGGGTATATGGAAATTCTCTGTGCCATCTTTATAACTCCTCTACATCTCTAAAATTATTACAAAATATAAAGTTTATTAAAAAGGTCACACAAACTAATATAAAATTTTAATTAGAAGAATTCAACAAAAGGACTGTTTATATTATGATAAAAATCTATATTAAAGTGATTGGTTCTAATAAAAAAGGTCAGGCTAGACTTTGTTGAAAAGTGACACTTAAGCAGAGATGGGAAGAATGAGTCAGGGTTAGTTAGGCAAAGAGCAGATGGAAGAGTATTCCTGGAAGAAGAAACAACATGTGCAAAGAAACTATGACAGAAGAGAAGAGAGCAAGTACCAGAAACAGTAAAGACACGGGCATAAAAGGTGGGGAGTATAGTCCAAGATGAAATGGAAGAACTAAGTAAGGTCTAAAATCTTCAGGAATTTGTAGATCATACTTTTTCTTGGAAAGCAATGTTGAGTCATTGAAATATTTAAATATTGCACATTCAGATACACATTTCTTAACGATTATTATAGCTATTGTATGGCACTATATAGGGGCACCAATTAAGATGTTATGACACAATCCTTATTAAAAGCTTGAACAAGAGTACTGGTGATAAAATGGAGAGTAGGGGAAAGACTTGAGAGACATTAGGAAGAAAAATTGATAGGACTTGATGGTTTTGGAAATGGGAGTTGAAAATGAGGGAAGTATCAAAGTTGATCATTAATGTCTAGCTTTTCTATGGGTTGGTTTGACATATTTGTTGCATTAACAGCCACAACAATTCTTTGCTCTTTTCTGTATGTAACTTTGCTATATTTTTTTGTAGTTTCTCTCAGAAAAAAATAGAGTCTATTTCCCGACATGTTGATGCTACTTAGGTAATGCTTCAGCCACTGAGAAGTTAATAAATGCATGCATAAACTTGAAAAAAGTTCTTGTCTGATTCTACTCTTCCCTCTTGATCATGGCCATAAGAATATGTTAGGCTAGCCTACTAGAGCAAGAGACATGAGAACAGAGCCATTTCCCCAGTCATTTCAATCAAGGCCATTTTAATTCATTTACCAACTAACCAGCCATGTGAACAGCCCAGCCAAGATCATCCAAGAAAAACTTGTCAACCTGCCCATAACTATAGATTCATGAATGAAGCTAGAAGACGTCAGTCAAGCTCAGTTCAGGTCAGTTAAACCCTACAGAACTGCGCTAAAAAGGGCATATTTTATACCATTGAGGTTGTGTGGCTCTTTGTTAGCCAGCATTATTGTGGCAAATGTAACTGATACAGATGTCATCTTAGTGCTATTTACTGAGATCTATAAGAAACCATTGTTGGTTTCCTATACCAGAGCTCTTTATATACATTTCCAACATGTTATTAGCTACAGAATCCCTCTCTAAATTATAGAAGCTGAAAATTTCAAATGCTAATTTTTCTGTCTCCCTTATGTCCAATCAATGAGCAATAAAACAATAAGGAAATTTTTCTATGGTCTTACACAAAAGAATTTACAGTAAAAAGAAAAACATGGAAAAAATTCTGTCTTTTTAAATATGACATTTTCTACTATAATGGCAGGGATTTTCAGCTGTCATCTTGCAAGGTTCATATAAGCCCAATTTATGAGGCCTTAATTTTGACTAAATATTACTATGGATGACAAAATACAAAGATGATAAGATATCTTTGATGATATTTTTAATTGTCCCTAGAAATATCTCTCTACAGACATCTTACCTTGGGAAAATAAAGGTCCTTATTGTATATACCACATTTAGTTAGGTGTTTTATTATGGGCAAATGAAAGCACTAATACTGTTCTCTTGACTCTTTACTGTCTGATAAAGGGGGTACAAAATCAGAGGTATCTTTGGGAGATACTGGAGTGTTATACAAACAGATATTCAATAAATTATGGAGAAGAAGGTTCCTATATTGCAAGGGCTTAGGGCTGACTCTATAAGAATCGAGTTTTTAATTTTTCTAATATAGCAAATTATTCAAAATATATAAAGAGAATGATATAATAAACTTCTGTAAGCCAATCACCAGCTTTAAGAATTATCAATGCAGAACCAACCGTTTCATCTAAAGTACCCACTGATTTTCCTGGTCCTATAATGTTTGAAACGAATCACAGATATCAATACAAGAACATTTTAACAATTTTAGATTTTAACTTGACATTTAAAACTATAATATTTTAATTAATTAAACATATACTTATTGATTATTATTTCGGTTCAGAAGGACCTCATCTGATTGGTTCAGAGCTCTATGCAACAACCCTATTTATCAGATCATGTTATGGGTTCCTCACTAGTCAGAGCCAGATAGCCATTTATAATAGACCTCTCCTTCACAAAGAATATATGAATAATGTTTGTCTGTAGGGGAACAGTAAATAAGGAAGATTCAGCAAGTTTGGTTGATAGCAGATTGGGTTCCATATTGAACAAATCCTGTACCTCTACCCTCTATGTGTCAAGCATCTTGTAGATTCTGAGGATACAAAGATAAATGATGAAGGCCCTGCTCTAAGATAATTTATTTATATTTACACTGTCACATTTGTCCTGATCCTTGCTTTTAAAAATTAACCCTTTTATTGACGGTGACGTCTTTTCAAGGTAGAGACTATATCTGCTGTTTCTATATTTCTAGAAACTTTTATTTTATCATATTTAGCATGTATATATACCATTCTACAAATATATGTTAGATAAAAGATTCTGTTGCATATTACAAATTATATGTTTCGTCTAATCTTGACTTAATAACAAAAGGTTATAAAACTAATTTTGCTCATTCTTATTAACATTATAAAAAATCTATGTGATTTGTCTTGTTCAGTAATTCTTTACTTTGGGTATATGTAACCAACAAAAAAAGTAAATCAACTCTTCTAAGTGTAGGCTAGATTCCCATGTTTATAATAATTTAAACATTTATTATACCCGTATTTATGAAATTGATCCAAATAAATTATAGTATATGAATTTGAGTATGGTGATGATTATATTGTATTATTTACATTTCAGTAGCAGAGACCATTTTTTCCAACGTGGTATTTGCTTGAAGTAATTATACTGACTGAGAACAGTGGCAGATTGAAATTAAATGTTTGGATTAAATATTTTGTCAGCAAACATGCAGCAACTGCTTTGCTGCTGCTTCTTCTCTTCTATGCATACTGATTACAAAATGATTACAAAATGATTAGCTTTTATTTTGGCACAGTTTTAAAATACTTAGATAAGTGCTGCTTGATATTCAATCTTCTAATTGTTTTAATAGCTGGGGGGAAAAAAGAAGAAAAATGGCCAAAGAAATTTAAGGCAGTATTCTAACTTCTAACTCAGTCCTTATTCAAGAAAATAAGAACTTTTCAAGTCTAAAGGTGATTCCGGTTTTATGAGGCCTAAGTTTTGGTGAAATATTAACCCTTCCAGGTGTGCTCAGTGCTAGCAGGTAGGAAAAAAGTATCACTTTATGCTAAAAGAATCAACATAAGAAACTATTTTTAAGAGGATGCACTTGTCACTTTTTTAATATTGACTTTCTGCAGAATAATTGAATGTGCTAAATGGAAGTAAATAAGAAAATATGCTTTAACTCTTCCCTAAAATATAAATGTGTTTTTAATAACTGTCATAGAAGTACTTGACAAGATGTTTTGTTTTATTTTCCAGAATCAGACCATTAAAAGTGATTTTTAAATAAAGCAAGCCTCTGAGTATACCTTGTAAATCTCTAGTGTACTTTTACTGAGATTTTGGTCAGAAATTGGAAAGTCTAGGGTCATTTTCAAGTAACACTAGAGGCTGAATATAGGCCAAACATCACCTGAAAAAGAATTCACACTTTTTATCTTTCAATGAATAAATATTCCAAGGAATGACAAAATCAATTGAAGGAAAACGTTCAGAATGTCCTAAAGTAATGATATGTTCACGAAAAATTATTAAATGCTATATTTACATATTTTTATGAACTCATTCATATTGACAGTGTAATATCAATTCAGAACTAGTTTGTTCTGTAACTGATAAAGTGTCAGAAGGGTAATCAACCAGTTCTGTACTTACTACATCATTTAAGCATATCTTACTCTTTCATATCCTGTGAAACATGACAAATCCAGTCCTGGGATGACCCAAGCCATCTATTTGCTTCCATCAATCAGATATGAAAAATCTATTTGCTTCCATCAGGACATGGCAATATACAATATGCAAGAGGAACTAAGCTGGTTCAATGTAGAATTATGAAACTATTTGGCTTGGTATGTGCCAAGCCATAGTCACATCATGTACACAGTTCAATCAAAACCAGGATAATCTTGGTCACAGTGTCAGGTTTTCTGCATTTAATTCTCATAATATTCCAAAGTTATACCACAAGACAACAAATGGCTTTCCTCTAGCATCTGTTTCTGGTATATGACGTTGGAGTAGGAGGAGAAATTGAAAGAGATAAAGAAGTAAATGGGAGGGAAAAGAAAAATTACGTCAAAAATGGATTTTAATTGGCATCTACTTTTTTGTTGTTGTTACATTTCTATTGCTCCTGAGTAGATCTGACATTCCTCTGGCATATTGTTGTTAAGGTTACCTTTGGGTACTCAGATATTGCTTGCCAATTTTTTTGGCATGATATCGAAGCTATAAAAATAAGAGTCTTCAATTTTGAGAGTGTGACAAAAGCAAAATGAGATACTGGGAGGTATTTGCAGAACTGTACAGATGCTACTCATTGAATGTACCTGTCATCACCATCATAAAAAAGATACATTATTTATCATCTCTTTTGTCATGAAGCCATATCAGGTGCTTTATAAAGCAAAATGTAAAAGAATAGTCAATTTTTTTTTTTCGTAAGTCAAAGACCTGAAGGTACATCATAAAACAAAAAAAATTACAACTGACAAACAAAAGTAATAGAACTATCTGGACAAGAGACAATATATTTATACAATACACATCCAAAGATAGGATTAATGTACTTGGTCAGCAGGTGACAGCAAACTAGCTATACCTTTGTGGCACGGTCTGGCTAGACGTTCAAATTTGTTCCTCTCCTTTTAGGCACACAACTAGATTGCATTTCCCACCCTCTCTGATGACAAGGTATGGCTATGCATTCAAATTCATGACAGTGGAATGTGGGCAGGAGAGATTAGCAACTTCCTTTCATTGCCAGTTGAACTTTATGCAAATGAGAAAAAAATGAATAAATTCACTAAATTTTTGTCATTTATTTGTTATGTCGGTACTACTTATTATGGATATGTGTACCCAAAATGGGATGCAACTTTAACAAAAACCTAAAATATTTCGGATTACTTTAGTCGTTGGGCAGCAGATGGTAAGGGACTAATATTTGAGGCCTGGTAGGTAGAAACCCAAATTCTGAAGAACAAAAGGATTTAGGAAAACTGTTCCTGTTCCTGGATTCTAACCCATTAGCCAACACCCTTTCTACCTGCCAACTACCTGTGTCAGTCCTCCAGTACTCACTGCTTCCCTTGATTGTTCTCTTTCAGGTCATTCATGTAGACTTGATTCTTTAAATGCAGCAGCTAAAATCTTTTTCCACTGCCACCTAGATACCTATCTCCCAGCAACTGAGAGTTCTTACCCATGGTCAATTTGTACTTCACTGGCTGGGATGCTGAGCATGAGGGAGATGTATTTCATTCCAATCATATCATCCAAATGACTTACTTGAATTTCTTCCCATGAAAAATAATAGAGATCAAGGCTTTATGTATAACGATAGGTACATAAAAGGCTTTTCAAACTCTCCTAGGCATAAGTCCAGGAAGAGAATTAAGTTGTCTTTCGCTACTTAGATTGAATCCACTTGTTTCTTGCGAAGCCACCATTGGCTTCCTGACTTATTTATAGAGGGAATGAGAAGAGCATAATATGGATAATAGTGCAAATTCCTTTTGGAAAAGGGAAAATATAGATAGTACTCGGTGGTCATATGAGAAACAATTATTAGACCTGCTATGGTAAAAAATTTGGCATGTGGTTAACCACCTTTACCCTCAACCTCCAAACACACCTTGCCTATGTAAAAGATCACTAAATGATCCCTGAGTTCTTATATGCTTTATCTCCACAGTCCTGAAACAGCTTGAAATCATCAATATAACACAATGTACCCACTACAATCTACTTAAGTTGATACGACTTGACCAAACTTGCTGTATATCCTTTTTGAAGGCTACCATTCAATTTTATAGCACAAATCCTAATGCTCCTCACTTTTTCATAATTTTCCCAACAGACCACTTACTGGGAACTTGATATCTTCCCCATTGGTCATTCTCATTAGTTGCAGCTTAAAATCACAGAAAATTCCATCAAACCACCTGCAAGATACCCAAAACTGCAGCTATATATTTTTTAAAATGCATGTGGTTCCCTTTACCCCTGAAAAAGTAAAACAATTTATCTTGATCTGGCACCACTAAAGATATCTTTGTGAATTAACTTTTGAAACTTTTTAACAATAAATTTTGAAACCTTCCGTTTAAAATAAATATTTAGCTACAACCTTATCAATGTTACTAGCCAAGCCGGATGGAAAAAAAGGACATTAACTACAGGGGATTATGGTTGTAATAGAAAAAGACCCTCTATCTGTTTCATGTGTAGAACTGGACAGTGCATTCTCAAAAGTGATTGTTTGAGTTATGCAACCTAACTCTTCAAAGACTAGAAGGGTAAAATATGTTTTTTCATTATGGAATTTACCATGTCACTTCTTTGATTACGGTCATCTTCCTTTTAAGTTATTTTTAGAAACAAACTTGAAAACAGTCATTCAAACTGGATGAGGACTGCCCTGTCTTTTTAAAAGCATACAACTGAATGCTTTGTTTGTTTTGTTTTGTTTTGTTTTGTTTTGTTTTGTTTCAAACAACTGAACAGTTTTCCTACAGATCATCTCTTGAATTTGAAAAGGCTTTAGGAACATACCACTGACCAAAAATGCATTTTTGAAAATTATTTTGTTTTGATGTTAGCTAGTAGTTTATTTCTTAGCTGATTGAAACTAGCGAAGGGAGTGTTTAGAATTTTTTTTTTGCTTTGCAACATGGCAGTTTCTTCCTTTCTCCATCTCCTGGAACCTGATAGAGTTTTGAAGGGCCATTTCAGATGTTGCATACTATCCTGGTCTAATTTAAAAATTGTGGAAAGAAGATAAACTGTATTTCAGGTATTAAGCTGAGCAGGCCCATCAGTGCTCAGACTCTTAGAGCTTATAAAATTCAGCATAGGGTTTTGATCACTGGAGATAATACAACAGTCTCAAATTCTCAAAACCCTGGTGAGGCTCTGTTGCATTGGATCACTGACTCTAAGAAGGCTCATGGTGACTTTGATATGTCTCCACCGTCTTTCATGTCCAGTGACACCATGTAGATAAATTTTTATAGTTTTTGAATAAAAATATAAGTTGCCTTTGATTTTCAATATTTGCAGAATGGATCTAAACTAAACCAGCTTCCAAGATGTTGAGCTACATGGTAAGTTAGTTCTTGTTACTTCTTAAGTATTATTTTATTTGTAGATACATAAAATATGGGATTGAAATCAACCTACCATGATTCAAACATCGCTGCCATTTTGCTATCTATATTACCTTCAGAAAATCACTTACCTAAGCCTGAAGTTCTTCAGGTACCTAAATGGAGGTGCAAATTGGTACCACCTTCATAAGGTTATCATGCAATCTTAAGAAGACATTTCATATAAATTATATTATAGATCATCATCTCTCAAACTTGAGCGTGTACATACTTCTCCTGGGGTTCTTATTAAAATGCAGATTCTGTTTTAGAAAGTGAGACTGAGCCTTGCATTTCTAAAAGTTTTTGTTGAGACCAGTGTTGCTATTTCATAAACCATACTTATGGTATTGATAAATCAGCTAAACAATTTGAATTACATCAGTTGGAGATTACAGTTATAGAAAATTTCAGATGGTGTAGTTCAAATTCCTAAACCCAGAAAGTTTCTAGAGCTCCTAAGTTATTTTGATCAATTTTATATTATTATCATTGCCATTATTATTGTTAATATCTGCCTTTCCTACCAAACATAATCTAAGTTAAAAAACAAGGACTAAGCCCCCAAGTCAACTGTTTTGTCCCCTTCCACAAACTGTTCTCAATATTATATGTTTTATAAATATTTGCTGAACTAATTAAATGTAAAGAACTTTCTATTGGCTTGTTAAACTCATTTTTTTCCACCTGTTATCTTTTAAGCAGCTTACCTACTAATAATAGCTTAAATTAGTATGTTATCTCCTCTACGGCATTCTGTTTTTCTTTTTTTCTTTTTTATCTTTAGCTGTTATTTTTTAATTTTGTCCTCCAGTTTTGGTTGATATGTCATTTCTCAGCATTCTCATTGTCCTTGGACTTGCCTCTATCACACTGTGTGCACGTTTGCATCCCTATCTAGACTTTGCGGTGCTTCCAAGTAGAAACTGCATCTCTAAATACACCCCAGCGCATAAACACTCAGTGAAACCTGGTGGAATAGGACAACAGATGAATGAATTATTGTAAAGAGGCTCCATGAAAAAGAGCAGCTTTCTAATATTTGGGCATCTGAACTGAAAGAGATAATGATTTTTATCATCTATTACTTGACATTTAAAGAAAAAAAGAGAGATTTTGAGAATTAGAGTCTTGTCTGTCTTCATCCATGATGAGGCCCGTAACTCCGGATTAGGGCTGGAAGACCAAATCTTCTCCAAACTCTCACACTTCCTGGAATGTGACCTTGGACAAGTTAGGCTGTCTCTGTGAGCCTCAGCTTTGGTAGGAAAGGGCCAGACAGGTGATAGAGGCTAACTCTTCTCAGAGGCCTCTGGGGCTTTATGTTTACTCAAGATATATTAAGGCAGAAGCTTCTCATTTTGTTATTCTCCTAGACACAGTTCCTGGAGGCTGTGGAGAAGCAGATGTTGGGTGGATTTGGTGGCAGCTTTAATCCTCCCACCCATACTTAAAAACTCATGGCAGACTTAGTGATTGACTACTGTGGGGGGCGGCAGGAGAGCTGATTTATTAGTTTGTTGAAACCTTGCCCTAAAAAACAGTAAATCAGGGAGGAATTTAAACTATACCCTATGAATTTTTCTATACACTCTAATCTCCAACTAATATAATTCAAATTATTTAACTGATTTATCAACACCATAACTTTTTCAGAGCTATAGTTCTCAATCCTAGCTGCACATTAGAATCACCTGGGGCGCACTTTTAAAAATGCTGATGTTAGATGAGCACAACTGAATCATTTCCTATTGAAGCCCAAGTATCTTTGTTTTTTATTCAAAGCTACTTAGGCAATTCTTATATGTAGCTAAAGCTGAGATTTTAGTAGATTACTTACATTATAGAGTTGCCTATATATTTAATAATGTAGCTGAATGGATAATAAATAAAGAAGTCCTATTTAAATTTTTAAAATATAAATATGGTTTTGTATATGGTAAGTGTTCAATTAAATATTTAATTTTTTTACCACTACTATTCAAACCAGTAAACCAGAGGAAAAAAGATGTAGGGGAGCATTTATTTTTTGATTTCTTGTTTCAAAAGAAACATATGGTTCTTGTTGCTAAGGAAACAGTCATCATTCATGTTCTTCATTCCATCTTTGGGTCACGCCCAGTGCTGATCATGTCAAGACTTCAAGATAAAAGTATTTTTAAAATCATTTTATAACCAAGTTTTATTGGCTCAAAAAACTTGCCGTATTTTGTTATATACTCCATGAACAGAATTACATTTCCATGAGCAGGGAATTATTTTCAAGCTGTCTCATAAGAGGAAAAAAATTTGTATTCCAGGCTGAATGACAATTGTCTGAAGTCTACTCTCAAATATTTAAAATCTTTCTCTATTGCTATCTAAAGCCCACATTACAATATAGCAACAAAGATTTTGTTTAAGGTAAAGCACGCAGTGTGTCTAGGGCACAAAATTTAAGGGGGCACTCCTAAAATGAAGAAAGCACCTCCTTAAACTTTGTACCCTAGGTGACTCACTCACTTCACCCCTTGTCCAAGACCCAACAGCACTTCTACAGTAGAAATGTGTTTCCACTTATTTTAAGAAGAAAAAAAAATACTATCTCTAAACTTTAGATACGGAAGGTCTATAGTTCTCACAGTTAAAATGGGTACCCATTTGTACCTTACTTCTCAACACCTTGCACCACTTCTTTGATAGCACAGCTCAAACTTTGTTCAAGTGTCCACCTATTTCCCATATGACTCATGGATAAATTCTGATTAGCCTTAGCCAATCATGGTATTTCACTTTCTTTCCCCAAGATTAGTTAAGATGGGTACGTGACTCATTTCTACACAATATGATGACAGATCTTTTGAGAGAAGTTTTCTTGCTCTTAAATAGATATGCATAGGAAGAAACAGTCTCACTTCTTGTAAGATTTTATGTTACTTTCAGCCAGAGCACCCTGTATCCAAAAGCATCTAATACATCACTTTTCCTATATTTGATAAATATTTATTCAAGCAATACCTACACAGAAGAGCAAAGAAGCTCAAAGTGTGGCATTAAAAGAAAAATTATTCCATGATTTAGGTAAAAACAACAACAACAACAAAATATTACATTTGAAGAAGATATGTAATAGCTTTGGGAGAAAAGTCTAAAAGTTGCTTTTCTAGGAAAAGAGGACGTAGAAAGCCTATGGTGTCACTGATAGGTTTCAATAGACTAGATGAGAGAGAAAGAACTAGTATGGGGCTAGAGAGTGAAAAAGTTGAATTTACCTTGAAGCAAATAAATTTGAGATGTGGCTTAGTCTCTATTGAAGAAATCATGGAGCCAAAAAGAAAGAAGAAAAACAGCTGCGATATGAATGTGGGAATCGTGTACAGAAACATTGGATCCTGCAGGGAATTAATAAAGAGGCTCGGAAACGCGGGTAAGCATAGATCTGTGATCAGAGCATAGCAAGTGGAAATAATGAAATAACTTAAAGTAATTAATATTTTTACTGAAAGCAGAGGAAACAGTTAAGATAAAAGAACAAGGTCAGGAGCCAACAATGACATGAGATGAGTTATATCAATGATAGAGAGCCATCATTGACATGTGTCTTAGAAAGTTTGAAGAAGGTGGAGCTAAAAATGGGACTTGTGTCTGGCGATGGAGAGATACTTAATAGTACTTAAGGCAGCAAAAGAAAAATCTTCAGCTGTGTGTAGGACTGGAAAAAAAGTGTGCACAAATGTTTTGTATCTCTCTGAGAGCTGGAAAATATGCTTAAGTGTAATCTATTTTGCAAAAGTCCCAGAGCACAACTTGACATTAGTGGGGGCTGATATGCCAAAAGTGAATTACTAATAGACTAAAATAAACCACTATAAAAATCTCTAAAGCTATCTTACTGCATTTAATGATTCTTTTCCAGGAGTTGAACAGCTTTCATGACTTCTTGCGCAAGTGAAATCTGGATCACGTCTTAAGGGAAACCCACCTATTCAGTTTAATTTTTTCCAACTCTAGTCCTTTACCAGAAGGGGAGGATGATGAATTGCTTGGGAACTGGTAGCTCAAACTGGATAAATAACCCTGAGATCATAAAGGGAGGGCCATAAACATTAAGAGGAAAAGATATCATCACAGCTTAATGTTATTCTGTTTTTAGTGTCAAAATCCTTGCCAAACAAAACCGTAATTTAGAAGGCAGGATAGATGATTCCGAGAGAATCAGGGCTGCCTTAGTCCAGGTGGGATTAGGAGACTTCTGCCTTTCAACCTATGTTCTATAACCGTCATGAAGATGCTCCTTGGACCCCCATGCGCACAACTGAAACAATGTACTGAACCTCTTTATTTCCAAGTAAAATCTGAAGCCCAGGTATCTTTGAGAACTTCCTGAAGGTGATCCAGCTAGCTAATGGCTCAAACAAAATTAGAACCCCATTATTCTTAGTTGCACATTTTAAGTTGCAAACATGTCAGGGGGCATTCACCTCAGAATATGGAACCAAAGTAAGATGAGAATGTTCCTTAATCTTTGGGTTCCTTCAGAAAAGCTGCCCAAATCAACTATTTTCTTTTCTAAATTTCATTTTATCTCACATTAGGTGATTTATTTGGAAATAAGTAAAAAATGGTTTCATAAAAATGGAAGGATGGACTAATTTTTTTCACCATCTATTTTGTACTTTCTTTTAACTGATTGTAAATAATTACGTGCCAAAGTTAGTAAAGCTTGGTTTCTCACTCAAAGATTCTCTTCCACAGAAGGCATTTAAAGAAACCGTCAAGAAGGTAAAGAGACAACCATCTGAATGGGAAAATGTAGTTGCAAGCAATGCCTCCCATAAGGGCCTAATATTCAAACTATATGAACTCATACAGCTCAATAACAACAACAACAACAACAACAACAACAACAACAACAAATGATCCAATTGAAAAATGGTCAGAGGACCTAAACAGACACTTCTCCCAAGAAGACATACAAAAGGCCAAAAAATACATGAAAAAATGCTCAACATAGCTAGCTATTAGGGAAATGCAAATCAAAACCACAATGAGATACCATCTCACACCTGTTCAATAGCTGTTATCAACAGGTCAAGTAATAACCAGTGTTGGAGAGGATGCGGAGAAAAAGGAACCCTCATGCACTGCTGGTGGGATTGCAAATTTGAACAGCTGATATGAAAAACAGTGTGGAATTTCCTCAAAAAACTAAGAATTGATCTACCACATGATCCAGTAATCCCTCAAAGACTTGAAAATTACCCCAAAGACTTGAAAACCCATATCCAAATAGATATTTGCACATCAATGTTCATAGCTGCATTATTCATAGTGACCAGGACATGGAAACAACCGAAGTGTCCTACGATAAATAATTGGCTAAAGAAACTGTGGTACATGTATACAATGGAATATTACTCAGACATAAGAAGAGATGAAATACTGCCATTTGCAACAATGTGAACGGACCTTGAGATAATCATGCTAAGCAAAATAAACCAGATAGAAAAGGTTGAAAACCACATGATATCCCTTATATGTGAGATATAAACCTAAAAGCAACAAATGAACAGGACAAACAAACAGAAACTCATAAACATGGACTATAGACTAGCGGTTACCAGAGGGTAGAGGGGGTGTGGGAGGGTAGATAGGATAAAGGGGTCAACAATGTGGTGACAGAAAGGAATCTAACTATGGGTGGTGAGCACCAAATATATATATTTGTACATTAGCAAGCAAATCAGTTGTAACTATAATTTAACCTTAATAAATCAAAAGTCTTTTGGAAAGATTTGATGACCTGACTCCAACATCACATTCATTCGCCAGCATCTCCACAGCTGTTAGCAGCTTCTGTGGAAGTCTACATAGGAGGAAGCAGTCAAATCTAATTCTGCATTTATAGAGCACAGACTTAACTCCCATTTTGACAAGTAAATTATATAGTGGCGTATTTTGGTCTACTTTAGTATTTCATTTTTTGGCATTAAGGCCTTTGGCATTAAGGGCATCTGCCCTTCTCCTCCTATATGCTCTGTATTTTCTTTAAAAACAGGAAACTGATATCTTTAAAAATTATTTGCTTTGTACGATAATAGCTAAGCAGTGTCTGGCAAACAACCTTGTTAGAATATTACAGTGAGGAAGAACTCTAATAAGCCATTTCCTACAAAAAGAGAAGAAAATTTTTAAATGTGGGTTTTAATTTTTTTTGTTGTTGTCATTTTCAACTTGCTACTAAACAGCCATGATGGTTTCTCCTCTCAGTTCTATTAAAGTGCCTGGCACATAGTAGATACTTGTGGAAAGATGAATGCAGTCAGATAAAAGTAGATTCATTGTAGTCCAGGAGATGATACCTAAGTCAGGACCCAATATACATGCTGCATGTGCTCAGGATGTCCATACAGCATTTCCCAGGGATTATAGGCAAAAGGGATGACATTTCCTTACACAGTCTGTTGCATCTACAAAACATGGAAATAATTTGCAGTCAGGTCAAATGCCTTTGGAGAATGTGATTCATTGCACTGCTTATGACCTATACTGAATTTGAGTTTGGAGATCTTCATCTCAGTATGAAACTAGGTAGATTTATGGGTCTGTCCACACTGCAAAGTCCTTTGACGTCATCTCAATAGGAAGTGTACTAGGTGGACGAAATATTAAGGCAATGTCTGTATACATATTATACAAAATTAATTTGTCAAGTAAGGCAAAAAATAACATTTTTTTTGCAAAAAAACATTTCAAATCATTTACTTGACTATTTTAAGAAAAAGATGATTTAAATGATTTTGCATATAGAAGTAATCAATGCCTAATTGAAGAAAAACAATGAAATAAAGCTACAGACCTTCTTTTTTTTTTTTCAATATCAAGCTTTCCATAGTCTAATATAATTACATATACTCTATATGTATATTATATAGATACATACACAACACACACATGTATTTTCCCAATATAAAGATAGATGATATAGACATAGATAGAAATAAATATAAATGTTTAAATAACCTGTCAGTTAATAAAGGGGAAAAACAGAATAAATAAAATCCATAATCTTTTCCCACATGATTAATTACATTTTTATTAATACAAATGAAAATTAAACATTAATCTAAACATATTCTAAGCAATCTGAGATACTCAAACTGGACAAGAGGAAAGAATAATGCAATAAAAAATAAAAGTGTTAAAGAAAAATAAAGCCTTAGCATCAATATTTGTAATACATTTCTGATACTATGATGCTATTTTTTTACTCTGAAGACATTTTGCATTTAGTGGTGGTGGGGTGGAGATGTAATAGAAAGAGTGATATTTTATATAGGGACATACTTTAATGAACCTGTTGGTTGTGCAGAGATAGCCACATTCTTTAAGCATTGTCTGAAGAAAGAAATTGAGTCATAAGGCAGCTCTTCAAAATAAACTAGCAGGGATTTTTAAGTTAATGAGAGGAGAAAGAGAGGCTTTCTAAAAGGAGAAGCAAGCCATTGCAACATAGTGACATGTTAGCGATTTGAAGAAGATGGCTTAAAATGGATTTCCTGTAGTGATGAAGGGTTGGAAATTTTAGAAAGAATGATGTTGATAATTAGTTAGATCAAATTGTTTCTAACTCTGTGCTGTATTTTCTTTAATTATGCCCAAACCAATAGTAAAATTTCATAAGATATGGACATACTCTGTTAGTGGCAACTTGGAAAATAAAGGAGAAAGAGCTGGAACCATGTTTGGAGTGAATTGCGAGGACAGGGTAAAAGCATAGAAGAAATAAAGGAGCCTGATTTATAATCACTCACATGCTTGTTCTTTGGAGCATCTTGGTCCATGCCAATAGGCTGTAAGCTCCATTAGAACAAGTACAGTTTTTGTCTTATGCATTGATATACCCTAATACCCAACACCTGGCACAGTGCCTAATCCTTACTAAGTGCTCAATGAAATTTGTTGAATGGACAAAGGAATTAAAATTGGTCAGGGACATGAGTTCAAATTATAGAAGACAAGAAACTGTAAGTACTTCTGCACACACCATCAGAAATACTGGAGAGGGAGGGCATTGAATCTCTTGCAGTTATAAAGAATAACAAGATTGGAAAATTTATGTTAGTTTTAGAATGTTAAAAGAGGTAGCATCACACTTCACACATCAAAGTCTCAGTCCATCACAGGACTGCCCAAACTTCAATTTGAGGTCACCAGGCCACCCAGACCATCGGCACACGTCTGACTGACTGACTAAAAATTTGGAAATTCTCATAGCTCCCTTAGTTTTAATAATTCATTAAAACAGCTCACAGATTCAAGAGTATGTTATAATTAAGATTATAAAAGGTACAGACCAGAAAGACTAGCCAAAAGAAGAGTCACATAGAAAAAGATCTGGGAGGAAATAATGTAGAGTTTTTCTTGAGTTTTCAACTCAATCTGCAGCACATTCCTCACTCCAAAGAGGTCCAGCTGCCTCAAAATTCCAACCCTCAAATCAAGTAGTTCGTTTTTCTTGTAATCATCCCACACCTGAAACTCTCTGCGGGCTCGGCATGAGTCATCTCATTAGGGTAACAGACACTCCTATCACTTAAACATTCCCATAAGGTATAAAGAGAATCACAAAAAACTTATTCTATCCAATAAAAGTGTTTATTTTTTTAAATTTCTATCTATTTATTATTGGTTCTATTCCTTCCATCCCTCAGCTCTCACTCAATAAGGAGGTAGTTCCAGAAATATCTGAGTAACATTGAAACTTTTATTTATTAACATCATGGTGATGTGGGTTGAGTTCCAAATCTGCTAAGTGGTAAGCAAAATTGTGCAGTAGCATTGATAGTTAATGATAGATGTAAAATTAGCTCTACTACCAGTTCTTTAAATCTCTTGAACTATGGAGAATCAAGAATATGGCTGTTTTCAAAACCACATATACACATGGCTCTATTAGAAAAGAACTTAAGCATAGCAAAAAGCTTCTATAAGTTAGACAAAGAATTTTCAAATCATTATAGTAAAAATAAAAATTCTCTTCTTTTTCAGATCTATCTATAGAATCTAATCAGCATTCATAAAGTCTTACCTTGTACCAGTCTCCCTCTTTGGAAGTTCAATGATTTTGTAAAGAAGTGACAAAGCTCTCCCATAATCAGTGAATTCATTCACTTATTCACTGAACATCTACTGCATACTAGGTTCTGAGGGTACAGATGTGAACAGAACAGTCAAGATTTCTCCTTTTACGGAACATTATTCTAGTAGTAGACAAGGAGAGGTAGCAATATAAAGGAAACATTACTAAACAAAAATGTACAGATTGTGAAGAGTGGAGTCGGAGAAAATAGCTAGGGAAGGACACAGTAACTGAAGGAAGTACTTTAGAAGTCTAGCCAGGGAAGGTGTCTCTGAGGAGGTTACATTTGAAGTAAGACTCAAAGGAAAAAGAAGGGAAAAGACATTCTAGGCAGAAGTAAGAACTCCAACCTGTAGGAGGAAAGGAAATTGATGGAAGTTCAGTGAGAGAAATAGTAAGTAGTAGGGGAAGAAGCTGGGGCAATATGCTGTGGTAGATCAATTAGGGCCTTATTGGCCATGGTGATAAATTTAGATTTTATTCTGAGTATAATGGGAGCTCGCTGAAATATATTTTTGAATGTCCTAGTAACATGATCTCATTTCCTTTTTTAAAAATTACTCTAACCCCACTGTGAAGAATAATGGAAAGAAGGGGGAAGAGTGAAAGTAGGGAGATCAGTTAGGAATCAGCTGTATAATGTAAAAATATCCCGAAGATCTGCAAACTGAAATAAATGCTCTTTATATGTAAGACCTTGAGAGCAGGTATGAATTGTCTAATTTTATAGAAGTAAAATGAAATCACAGAAGAGAGAAAAGGAAGCAAATCTAAGAACTTACTTTATTGAGATACTTGGAAAAAGGAACATTTGCCTCTCCTGGGAGTGGCTGCATTTTCCATTGACAGTGCAATGCTGGCCTGTTCCGCAAAGGGCCTAAAGATTTTCATTTTTATGCTCACATATTGTATGCTAAACCATTTAGGAATGGAGGAAAACCCAAAACAAACAAAACAAAAAATATAATTTCAGGAATTTACAATTAAAACATATATTGTTATTATGTTATTTGAGTGCTGATAATCGTTATGTTAAAAATTACTGTGTTATCTCATTTACAACTAATAAAGGTTTGCATTACCACTAAATGTGATTCTGAAGTTCTGTGATTCCAAATTTTTCCAGCAGAAGCATGTCAAATTTTATAAAGAAAACAATTGGATTGTGGATTTTTATGCAGAACTTTGCTTTACAAATAACTGTAGTAGGTGGTGTCTGAGGATATTTGTAGTTCCAATGCATGTGCTTAATCTGTCGTTTCCCTCTCCTTTCTAAATATTTCACTATGTACATGGTAAATCTTTGCAAATTCAGACTAATTGAAGTTGTCCTACTTGAATTAATAAAAGTGAGAATTATGGCTCATATTCAGGAAAAATGACTGTATTCATTTCTAACCGCATGGTAACTAAAATTAATACCTTTTATTAGAATATACTGTGAGAAAAATAGCAATATTTCTAAAGAATCTCTAGGTTTATAACATTCATTATCTTTTCCTTTCTAATATATTTAATGATAAAGGCAGACATTTAAAAGTACTGTTACTTATTTAAGAAAAATCTGATTTAATATGTATGGCAAGACATTTTTCTAATTTCCAGAAAAATTTCTTACCAAATTGTATTATATTTTCCTTTCTCAGTGCTTTAAAACCTCTCTCTCTCTCCTCACCTTGCTCCTTCTACCTTACTTCCTCTTTTTATCCTGTCGACTATTTATTTACACATATTCAGAAGAACAATTTTTTTTTTTTTAATTAAGAGAGCAAAAAAAAATTTAAAAGTTGCCATTGTGGAAAAACATTTTTAGAAATGTAGCATCGGGGCTTTGGCTATAGTTTCTATACTGTTTTTCTGACTGTTTTGGTATTTTAGCGACTGTAAAGAAATGGCCCTTAAAGTTGCTGTGTCAGGCTGGTAATAAAATGACATCTTGGGAAAACCAAACTTTTTCTTTCCCTGCACTTTTTTCCTCCTGTAATTAGACTTGCCATCATCGGGGACTATCTTTGTTATTACCAGCATCCCTCTCACCTCTGCTCTGGGACAGCAATAGCTAAGTGAAGGCATCCTATATGTACCTGGTGGAAGATTTGGACAGAAGCCACATTCACAGCCGCTGCATTTTTCCTTTGTTAACCTTAGTATCTTTGGGAATTCGTGGATTTATTTGCAGGGGCCCTGCTTGGCATCCTTCTCCCTTGTGCTTCTTCACAATGTTCTATTATTTGTTATGAAAAACAACAACAACAACAAAAGATAGCTGCTGCTCGGCCTTTCAAGTTCCCAGCCTGCATAACACTTTTCTGGAATTGGTCACCAGCCAGCACCATCACTAAGGAGAAACATGTGGTTGCCACTTGCGTCTAGCGCTCTGTTTCACTGAATCTGGTAGTTTCAATTGAATGCATTGATGTCACTCTTCCAAGTGAATGAACCCCGTGGGGATTGTAGAGAGGACTAAGATTGTTTTTTATCAAGCCAGGGACCCTACATTTTCTCCTCAAGCCATCAGCAGACTCACCTTCTGCTGTGCCTGCCAGCACCAGGGCAGATGTAACTAATTAGCACGCTCATGCGTTTGTTTTCTTCAAGCGTAGGTCTGCTTCCGTGCCTTCTGCTGGGTTCTGATCAGATGCCATCAAGTAAAAAGAGTTATCTATGCTGTTTCTTCTCTGAGAGAGATTTAAAGACTTATGATTTAAAGACCTGTATCTTATAGCCCCAAGCTCTTGATAAATTATCAAGTACTAACTAAGCATTCTTTAAAAATGTATTCATGGGCCATTAATTTGTTCATTAAAATTTTTATTTGATTAACTATTACATGCTAGGATCTATTTAAGGCAAAAAAAAATCTGATCCTTGTCTTTATGGAAGTTGTAATTTGGTGGAGAGGCATAGACTATATATACACATACGTATATATGTGTGTATGTATATATATAAAATCTCTATATATGTATATGTATATATTATATATAAAATCAAAGATGATTTTATTCAGGGGTAAGTGCAATGAAGGAAATAAAGTATTAAGTGTGAAAGAGAAAGCCTATCATCTGATTCTCTACCACTTTTGTATGTTTCTTTTTAAATTGAGCTTCTCTAGAAAGAGACTCAGTTTGGGCCAGTGAGGTTAGGTTATCATCCTGGGAGTCCAAAGGGTGGAGGCAGCTATCTGATGAAGAAACTGAGGTTCAGGAAGCAGAAGTAATTTTTTTCCTCCAAGGTTACTTAATCCTTGATCTGAGAAAGTCACAATTTAAAAAAAATGTCGTTTGTTCTCAGAATGTTAGGCCTCTCTTCTGCCTTAATGACACCTTGTCTTCACTAATGGGGTCTTTATGCTTCCTCATTAAAACCTGTACACTATAAATGATCAGCCATTGAGAGCTTAGTGTAAACTAAAATGTTGCTGGATATATTTGTAGCATGTGTGTTTGTACCATAAGCTTAATTTTAAAAGACATAAAGTCCTATTCCCTGTAAAAGATACTCTAGGACTGACGAACAGAGAAGAGGCATTTGCTGGTTGGAGAGATGTCTCCCAAAATTCTTAAGCTTGGTCATCAATACACTGACCATTCTTTTCCCCATCAAGTACTTTAGGATTAATATTTTATGCAAATTTTACTAGGCGTATGCCTATCCTTCTTTACAAATGCCAGCTTAAGAAATTATGCTGGTTTTCTCAATACTTTAAAATTGAAATATCCCCAAATTTCAATATCTCAATATTGATCTTTCTCTATTTAATCAGCTACTGAGTAATGGCCATAGATATTTTAAAGCAAGTTTTTGAGCCTACATCATATGTTATATATCTATCAGTATAAAAGAAACCCAATCCAATTTACATGTTAGGTTATTAGCATTAAGATTGTGTCCAAAATACTATTTTTTTTTCCTAGCAATAACTAAAACATGTTGTGACTATAGTAACCTTCCCAGGTAAACCCCAAATTGTCCTTTGCCCCACATAAGCAGATCAGATTTGTGCTAAACTCACTGCAGTTGGAAGTCACTGAATTTGAGCTTATTTTACCATTTCCACTAGCTAATAGAAAAATTCAAAACTTCAGTTCAAAGTGCTTGGAACAGTCTGCAGAGAGTTCAGAACCTTACAAGACCTGAACCTGAACCCGTTTCTTTAACATCTACAGTAGATGTTGATAGCCCTCTGGGAATTAATCTCACAATCAGACTACAAGAAAGATTGAGGATAAGAGTGATGAAGTTAGGGCAGGAACATGAAGAAGATATTTCCTTAGGGTTTGAAAAGAAAAATATATTCAGAACATCAATCTCAGTAGTCCAAGCTGACAGATGATGTTCTAAGAAATAACATCGACAGCAGGGAAATAGTTTCTTTAATTGTACAATCACTTTCGGAGCTATTTGAAGTGGTCTGCATAAACGATTTTCAAATACAAACACACATGCACACCCACACACATTTATTGAGAGCAAATACCCATTGCTGTAGTTAATGGAGTGAAATACAGCTGAAGAGGGACTGCGGGAGCAGCAGGGGAGGAATTGTGGAAGCCAAGTTAACTGCTCTGATACAAACTGACTTTTTGTCTTTTCCAGCCAGACCATATATAATTGTACATAGTGTAGGATAGGATGTTTTATCTAGTGAGTACACCATATAGAATAAAAGGTCAGCAAAACACTATGTTTGAGGTGTTCTTTACCTCTTTTAACTCAGGAACTGTCTTCTACTCCTTGGTGTCCTAATACCTGCAGCATTATGGGAGATTATGATTACTTTGTGCTCGTCAAGTCACAGTTCTCATGTGGAATTCATCTTGGGGCATCTTGGAATTCATCCAGTAAGGAGCATGTGGAAAAATGGAAGGGTGTCACAAAACAACTAAAGGGATTGATTTATGAGGATAGATAAACACAATATGGGACTAAATAATGTCACAACTCCATAGGACTGTCATATGCTTTGAAGTTAGAAGAGTATTTTTGTAAGCTAGAAATTTCAAGGACATAATGGATTATGGAAGGAGGGAGAGAAAAGATCTTCATCTACCTGGTATATTGTGTACAGAAATAAGATCAGGGCAGGTTAGTAAGTCAAGATTTAAGATTACTCTCCTCAGAATGATACAGGGGAAGTGTCTTCTCAGAAGGGAAAGATAATTCTAGACTGATGTTAAACCTTAACGGACAAATGTCTTCTAGAGAACTGTGTGAGCAGGAGATAAATGAGATGACTTAATAATAAGTCTAACAAAGGGGGAAGGAGGAAGAGGAGGAGAATACGATAACCTGAAATATAACTTACTTTCTGGTTAAAATGTAAAACCTGTCATTTAATATTAGTTCTATGCAGGTCATTTTCTTACAGGGGAAAAGTATTTTGGCACATGCAAACCTGCAATATTTCATTCTCTTGACTGATTTTTGTGATTACTCTTACTATGAGGAATGAAGACTTTGTTCTATTGATTATCATAATAAAATTAATATTTTTTTCTAATTAAAGCATATATCAGCATGATTCTAATATGAGAGGGCAAGAGCATAAGAAGACAGGAGACACATGTAGAGGATTGGCTTCTGAATCACTGGTCTTAGACAATCTTTCACCATCGATTTACTGTATTGCTTTGAGCATGCAACTTAATCTCACTGTGCTTTTGTTTCTTCTGTAGAGCAAAGAAGAAAAGACACAGCAGCATCAATAGCAGCTACTGCAGTGCAGAAGACAGAATTTTTCTCTACATCTTTGTGGGATTCCTTGAAGATAAATAAGATGTTTACATTACGTGGTTTGAGCTACATAAACTAGTATGAAAAAATTTCTCGCTTTCTTTAAAATTTTTCTGGTTTTCGTGATATTTCGGTGCATATAGTAGACACTCAATAAATGTTAAATTGAACTGAATTACCTACCTGTACTTTCCCCAGCAATCATGTCACTTTTGATAGTTTAACCTCACCCACAGAATGGACTTCTTAGAACAGAATAATAATTATAATTATTTTCCCTAAAGAAAGCATTAAATCTGAGAGCCAAAACCCTGTGCCATTTAGCAAACAGCAATATAATAAATGCTGATTTATTTTTTTAGGGGCGTAATGCTTTGTGACGATAAGTAAGAGAACAATTACGGAGATCTCTGGGCTTCATGCTCTAGTCAAGACAAGGGGAGAAATGGGCAGAATGGAGGGAAATGAAACTTCTGAGTTCCAGATGATGTCTAATGAAATTCAAGTCACCTTCTCCTGAAAGTTAGAGTTATATTTTAGCAGAAAAATAAATGCAGTCACTTATTGTCTTTTCTAGAAATGGGAACAGAGAGGCCAGAATTAAATCTCACTTAAAGGAAGACATTTTGTAAATGTGTAATTCTGAGGCACTTCCATAGCAGGACTATTTGAAATCTGACTAAATAAATTGGGGATTCCTAATCAATGCTAACAACTATTTTAGAAACTAGTTGTCTCCTTTAAGTGTCACTTGTAAACCTTGATATGCATGTCAAGCAAATAGGGGTATCTGAAATAGACAGCCAGCTTATCCCAGTAAAAAAATTATTGCTTTTAGTTTACAAAAGGTTAAGACATTTATTTGAGGGTGTGGGTGCCGTAATTTTACATATATGGGCTGTTTTAATTTATTTTACAATTGTTTTTAAATATAAGCTATGGATCTGGGGGAAAAATTCAAAAGTACATTTAAAAACATTGTCCTCTTTTGTAAACTCTTTATGTCTAATATTAAAGAATTGAGAACTGTTCTAATATTAAACTTATATAAAACAGTACCTTATGTCTTTCCTTTACACTTATTTAAAATCTAATAATTTTTTCTTGCTCAAAAGTTAATCTAAATTATGCTTTTTTTCTCATGATTTTTCTAAGTAGATGCTGTATTTTTATGATTTTGTTTTTGAACCTGTTTTCAATATTGTCCTTTTTAGCATTTTGTGATGTCATGTGTTATCGCTGATCTATACAAGTTTGTGTGCCTTTTCAGTAAGAGTTCAACTAAAGGCAAATGAATCATCAGAGATCTGGCTTGTAGTGGGCACAATAATTTTATTTCATTTATGTCAAAAATGGAAAGAAAATCAATCATTTCAAGCAAAAATAACATACCCTGTGCCAAATAACAGCCAATCTTTACAAAAGAATAGAACATTAAATACCCCTTTTTTGTATCCTCTTATGACACCAGCTTCAAGTACTGGGATGTGGGAAGTTGAAGATTCAAATATGTCATTTGCTGATAGAAATAATTTAGGTCTTTTTAAAAGAGACTTGTCATAATATTGGACAATGTGAACAAAAAGGAAATAATTTACATTATGAAGCATGTGACAAACAAATCCTGTAAATAATATATGCTGAAGAGCAGTTTGTAGCTCTAGCAGGATATTGCTTAGAGAGATTTTGTTTAAAACATTTATTGGAGGCATATATTACAGTATATCATTTACTGGCTGGAAGCCATGCAATATGTGTCTTTACAAAAAAAAAATTACCTTGTAATATGAGCCCCTCCAAGGCATAATTATATAATAAAGTTCTTATTGGGAAAACTGGAAGTAGGCCAAGCCTTGTCCAAATATAGTGAATGTCAGAGCCAAATTTATTATCCTTAGCTATTAACAGGAGAAGGCAGGTTTTGTTTACCAAGCCTAATTCTCTCCTAATTACAGCCACTATAAAATAATTACTATCCATGGATAACAACACAAGACAGAGTGACTAACAGAAGAAACTGCAGGGGTTAGAAAACAGAGTGCAATTCTGTGTCATTTTGAACAGCTTGTGTACTGCCATGAACAAATTAACGGACTTCATTAAGGAATTATGTTTTAAGAGTGGCTTTGCGGTGAAGCAGTAAAGCAATTAATGCATCTTATTCGGTCCTAGATCTGAGTTGCAGTGCAGTTTGAGACAGCAACTATTTTTTTTTTTTTAATTTTTGATGTATCAGTTTTAATAGGACACAACCACATTACTGGCGAGATGTTAATGAGTGTAGAGAAAAGATTCTATTTCGGACAAATGATATCCAGCCCCTGCTAACTTTTTCTGTCTTTATGAGCAGATTTCTTACCACAACGATTTTAATAATCCACTGAAGACAAATGCCAACTTTTATTTAATTCCATTTCACAACCTACTCTTATGTCTAAACTCTGTTGGATTATACTTTTGATGAGAGGTGCAGTTTTCAGAAAGGCAAGAATATTCTGTATATCTATCTGAGCCACAAAACTGTGAACTTGAAATATTATTTCAATATTTCATATTTGCTTTCCACACAAATCAAAAAGGAATATTACCCAGTTGAAACATGATGCTTCATTAAATTCTCAATGTTTCTCATTCCCATGTTCCCTAACCTCTTCCATCTCATCACAGAGCCCCAGAGGTGTAAAGAAACCTTGCTGTAGATTTTTGTACCCTTAAAACCACTATTCTTACTACTTGTGCACAATGGCGAGGATGAAAGGTCAAGTTGTGCCTCTTGCTGGTTCTGTGTCTCCTCTCTCTCTTATACCCTCGTCCTTACCCCTCTCTGTAAAGGGTCGCTTCTTCCTGCAGTAGGAAAAATGCCCCTGTTTTGGTGACTTGGTGAAAACGTACAAACTCAGCACACTTGGGGAGTCTGTTTTAGATACTCCTTTTAATAGGCCTCCAGATGGCCACATAAAAGCAAAAGGATTATTATAGCAACTCCCAACCGGGCCATTAGAGATAAAGGTGGACAGAGTTTCCTTTAAAATCTTTTTTTTTTTTTTTGAGGAATATATGACCTGATCATAAAAAAAAATAAAAAAAAAAGAAAGAAAAAAAAGAAAAGAAAAAAAAAAAAAAAAAAAATCCTTGATATAAAAGTAGGGGAAGAAGTTCTAAATCAGAAATTCATTTTTATATTCTATTTATCTCCACAAATGTCCCTTTATGCAAATTAAATCACTCAATTTAAAGTTAGAGCACCAACATGTAATTTTACTTTATTTCCAACAATACTGTGGCATGCTTTAGTTTCTTTTTAATTTAAAAAAAAAGCTTCTTTTTTCTCTCCTTTTTATTCTCTAGAAACTGAGTGTTTCTATAGGGAACTAAGTTAAGAAAGAAATAGGCAATAAAGAGATTCAGGAAAAACATTTCATGTGGAAAAAAATGTCCTATCTCAAGGATATATATATATATTCTAAGTGTCTTTTGAGCTGTAAGGTAAAAGAGAGACATGAAATGAGGGCCCCACAGTGGCTGAACACCTCCTCATTGTACGATCAATTAAAGAAGTGTCATTGAATGTCTCCTTTCCTTCTCTACTGTCAAAAGCCATAGTAGCTCTGAGGTTGAAAACAGGACTAGCTGCTTTTACACAGTAGAATCATGGCTTCCTGCTTTTTTCTTTTCTGTATTTTCCAAAATATTCCAAAAAATATGGTTCATTTTATTTTGAAAAAAAAAAAAGTTTTGTTTTAGGGGTCTCCACCCATATCCCTACTAGCACATAAACACTTCCCCCACCACCCACCCAGGAGGCAAAGCAGACATATGAGGCATAGGCTATTACCTAAAATCTGGAGAAGTTATTTTTCATTCAGCTGCATTAGACTTTTACTTGAGTCATTTCCTCCAAGACTCTAGAGTTGGTTTGCCCTAGTTCGAATTGTGGCTTTTCATCTTTTCTCATGTTCCTTAGGCATTTTAGTGAAAATTTTGAAGAGACAGTATTGAGAATTAGTAACCGGTTCCAATTTTGAACTGGAAATTTCTTTTACTATTTTCATTATTATTTTATAAAAATATTTCAAACACATAAAAATATGGAAAATAATAAACATTCTTATATTCACTAAGACTAAGAAATGTTAATGCATTTTAAAAATTTAAAAATTTTTATGTATTTTCTTTATGTCTTTATTCTTAATAAAATGTTACAGAGAGAACTGAAAACGCCTTTGTACCCTCAACTAATATCATGAAGCTCTTTACTATCATTCACCTTCCTTCAGCCACTGTCTTAAAATTGGCTCATAACTTTGATATCCATGTTTGTATATGTTCACTACATACGTATGTATCCATAAATAATATTTTAAATTTACATAAATATTACTCTGGTACTTGCTTTTTCATTCACCATTATGTTTTCAAGGCTTATCCATGTTGATGCATGTAGAATTGATTCATTTATTTTAATTGTTATATAGGCTTCCTTTACAAATATGAATAAACACAATATGAATAAACATATTGTCCAACGAGGTCGCCTGTCATGTAATCTAGTAGATGAAAGAAAAAATATGCTTTCCCTTCTGGTTTGTAATAATATTTGAATTTTGATACTACAAAATTTTGTTTTGAAAGCCATATTTTAAAATATAGTTTAACACAATTACTACCCCTTCTAGTAATTTACAACCTGCTATGGAAGAATTCATTCTTTGGCAGTCACAATAAGTGGAGAGATCACAGTTGGGAAGAGAGTTTCTGCCATGTCCCACAAAGTAGAGGCTAGAGTTACCAGAAACCATAACTTCTTCATAATGAATGAAGAAACTGGTCCAGATATTTAAAAACTGATAGCCCAGATTTAATTAATATTATAAAGACATTACATTGACATGGTGGATGGTAAAGGTTGCGGCAATGTATCATGTCGATGGTTCACAGATACTCAAAGACCCCGAGTTATGTATAAATTGATACACCCTAATGGTTCTGCCATGTCTGTGTTAACTGCTGAGTTATATTTTAGCTGTTGTGATATGCGGAATCAGTCAAAGCATTTAAAGGTTCTCATGTGTCTTCATTTCAATTTCTCTACCCAGTTTAGAAACTTTTAAAATCCATTTAAAAAGTAAGCACAATGATAAATTTAAAATATTACATTGCTATCAGATATCTAAAGGCAAAGATTGTTAACTCAAGGTCACTAATATCCATTTACCAGACATTAAGTGTAGAATGTTGCATATTGAGGCATCATGTAATGGGAAGTAAAAATGGGTAACATTGGTTCCATTATCAGTGACTTCTCTTCTTGGGGACTATAACCTTTCAATTTACCTATTCATTAAGGTAAACATCCACCTTTGGAGTATATTTCAAGAAACATGGGGCAAACACAGCCTTGCAGAAATCTCTTTCACGCCAATGTGTCACGGGATTTGAAATTTCCCTCATTTAAATTAATTCCCTTGACCTGAGGCATTTTTATCTAGAAGAGTTCATAATATAAGGTAAATATGACTAAGTGAAATAACGCTTTAAGGCCTTAGTAGGGACGTGTTCATGTGAGTCATTAACCAGTAACCTAACAAAAGTCTAAAAAAAAAGGAATATTTCACTGTCATGATGAGTGAAAAAAAGTATATATTATATGAAGCTGTCTGGTAGGATTATGAAGTAGAGCATGAGAATAGAGAAGCAGAGGAAGCACTAAATAGTGACTGCTTTGGAGGTTGAGGAGAAAGGATAATCATAGTTAAGAAAAAGGCATTGGAGAATATTTGAGTGTGTGTGAGTGAGTGTGTTGAACACATGAAATGTATATATGAAAAATATCTATTTTAGAATTTTGCTCATGGCTAAGCCTTTCTGTGCACAACAAAATCTTGCCCCTCCTTATACTCATATTATTTTATGTCTTTAATATAAAACTGAAAAGAAAAAGTCCTTAACACTTTCAAACATACTCTACGAACTAATTTTCTTAGCTTTATACAAAAATGTACTTTTTTTTTCTTCCTTGAGTTTTTTTTTTCTTTGCAAAATTTTATTTTATTGTATGCTTTGTGGCATCTGAAGAAAATATTCATACAAGTTTAAAATGCTGATAGTGCAGAATCTCGTTGCTTGGTGGAATTTTGTTTACACAGATTATGCTTCAGGTGAACACCAAGCACTTTCATATTTGAGCCAGAATTAATTTAAAGTATTTGCTTCATAAACAGTACAGTCACCTATTTGTCTGCACTTGAAGCTTGGTTCGAACAAGCTACTTTTATGTGACAATCAACATCTCAATAATTCTGATAAGTGAGGCCACTCTCTGTATGCCTTTGAGATACTGTGTTAACCCTGAGGGATTAAAACCAATTTTCCCCTAAGAAAAAACACCACTTCGATAACTGACTTGGCTCAATGTTTACCAAATTCCAGCCACTGGGAGGCAGTATTGCGTAGTAGTTAAAGTCAAATTTTGGTGTCAGCTAGTCAAGGGTTCAAGTCTGACACATATAACTGTGGATTAGTTAAATTCTAAACTCCATTTTTCTTATCTTGCAGAAGTGAAATAAAACTCATTTCTGTTATTACGATTAAATTAGATATTGTGTGTTAATGCTTAGCATATACCTGGTGCTTATAAAACCCAATAAATCTAATCTTTATGTGAAAGTACAAAATATATGGATATATCCACCCTGTTGGTGCTTTCTCCCTCCTCATACACTCACCTAACCTTACACATTTTTAATCTTAGAAATGAGCATCATGGGCCCAGATGTAGAAAAAAATTCATTTTTATGAGGAGAATCTTTGGCATTAAGCCAAGATACCAGTAGCAATGTTTCTTTCAAGTGTTTTCCACTGTCATTCTTATCCTAAGATTGCTCAATAGTTTTATCATTTCCCATTTTATAATTTTCTTCATTTTCTCATATTACAGTGTCATCTTTAATGACAGCTGGGCTAATTGCTGAATACTATGGGCATTTATCCTATGGGTAAGAGCATGATACTGTTGATACAATTAAGTTCCAGAGTCAAGTTATTACTTAAAGAACAAAATTCTACACTGCCAGAGTAGTCCTTAGTCTTTATATCCACATCCTCAAATGTATCACCTCTTAGTAAACCTAATTATTCAAAAAAAAAAAAAACCCATACATATATTTCACTAAAAAACTCTTTGGTAAATATATTAATTATGCCTACAGAGCTACATAGAAAAGTCTATTCCTGACATTGCATCAACATTTAGAGACCACACAGTAGTTTATAGTTCTTGAGAAACAATACTTTTAAAGGAAGTCACTGTCCAGGCCGTATGTAGAACCTTTATTGTGAAAGCAACAACTGAATCTATATCCAGCACAGGCACTGATCTCAATTTCACTACTTACATCTAGCTTTTAACAAGCTATTTTGATGACTTCATTTACAAATTACTTCCCAATTCTCATCAATCATTGATTCTAAAAATAAAGTATCCTATAGATTCTTTAGGACCTAGACCAGTTTCACTATATCTTTATCTCATAAGAAGGGAAATTAATGGCAGTTCAACATTGATGTTTATGTTTAAAGTCCTCTCTTGTCATTAGAGTTGTGACAATTTTTCAACTTGTTAATATATAATGACCATACAGAGTCATAAAAAAATATAATTGATCATCAGGTTCGTCTCAATATCCATCCTATGGTAAGTTCATCTTGATATGTATTTCATGTTCTATGATCATTTTTTACAGATAAACAATTCCTATATTTGTTCTTAACTTTTCTGGGCAGAAATTCAGAAGCAGAACTCTGGCCAGTTAAGAGGCACAGCTGTACCCTGCAGGTAGAATGAAAAGGTCCTAGATGAGGTCTTGAATGCGTGTCCTTACATGCTTCATACTGCAACCTAATGTGCAGTTTCAGACCACCCCACCTGAGATAATAAATGAGAAATTCTCAGGGCTGTTGAGCACTTTGCAAATTTTCACAGTGGATCAGCACAAACTTAGTTAGCACAGGTGTTCACATAATTGTGATTCATTGGAAGAATTCTCAGTGCTCAATAGCCCTCGCACTCTTTTCCCTCCTAGGTGCTGGCTGAGTGTGAGTATATTGTGGGGAAATGTGCCATGATGTTGGGCTCCACTGGTGCTTGGCTAAAGGGTGTTGAGCTGATAAAAAGAACTGCTAAATGTGTCCATTTCTCTTGGTCCATTTGCTTAAGTTTCTGAAACTGGAGGTGACATGTATTCAATAGTTCAATAGGCATAAGCTAAGTCCAACACAAAAACATCTCTTCTGACATTGGGTAATATTAAGACATTTTCTGCAGTTATTTTAAAATCATTAAGTCCCAAACAATGTGAGGATCTCATTCCTGTTTTTCTTGCATTCTAGCTGCCATCTTCTGGGGAAGTGTGCTCAGTACCATTTAATTGACAGCTCTGCTCATTTCTTAAGGTTGACCACCATTTACAGTAGGACTCAATGTAACCCTTTTGAGCTAGTAAGATAGGTCGCTCTACAACAGTATCAGCCTTAGCTTTTCTGTTTTCAGAATGAAACAAAATTACATAACATAAATCTCTCAGTAATTATATAAAATTTATATAGCTTTTAATACAACAAATTAAGTGACGGATTTTTAAAAACTTGACCATACTTAATAAACATTGATTAGGCTCCTACATTATTCTGGACTATGTGACAAGCTCCTTGAATTTCAGGGTAAAGAAAAAGAAAAACCATCTACCTGTGATCTACGTATGATCTATATATGTTTGCTTTACTGTACATTTTTTTCAAATAAAAATTAAATTAAAGATATTTAAAATTTTTGTGGCTCTCTCCATTGCAAATTGATTTAAATTGCATTCCCAATAATCAACTCAGGTGTGATTTCTGCTGGTTCCTATTTCTCTGCTTAAATAAAAGATATCATTATCACAATATGTCTATAATTTTCCCTTAAAGTAAGTGATCAAACATCACGATTTGGTATTTCCTTTAAAATTCCACTACTTTCTTTCAAGTGCTTACCATACAAGTTTATGCTGATTTGAATGGATCTATAGATTCTTCCAACTCCCTCCTAAGAGCAAAAACTTACTTTCATAAATTATTTCAGGTGATTAATCAAAGATACAAACCTAAGCATAAATGGAAAAGTCCTCATTGTCTTAATGCTACCTGAAACAAAGAACGTATATGGTAACATTGTGGTGAAGGGTTTGGGTCTTTTCTTCTTGAGCCTGATATACCACAGTCCTTCTAAAAAAAATAACTGTTTTCCCTTCATTTTCAAATAGAGAAGCAAAGCATTGGTACCGACAGGAATCCCGAATTCCTCATCAGCTACCTTGTGTTTGTAAATAAAGCACTAGTCAAATACACATTATTACTAGCACATGCTTTAGCCACAAATCCTTATATTGTCCCCTATTCTTTTTACTTGCAGTGTATCAGGGTGTCACTAAGACTCCATCTGACTGAACTAGAAACAGACTTATTTGACTTTAATAGTTCTTTTACCTTGAACTTTGCTGACCTTACTAAGTCCTATTAGGTCTGAATATATTGGGAAAGCCATTTCAAAAGAGAGAGAGAGAAAAAAAAATCACAGCAACAGTTCTATAAAATTCCAGAAGACAAAAAAAAAAAAAAATTAAAGAGGAGAAGATCCCAAAATAGAACACTTCCCTCCTTTCGCATGAAGCACAATGCCTGTCTCCTCCGAAGCTTTCCATCATCCGTTCTTCCAAGGAAATCCTCAATGAAGACAGTGCTCTTGAAAGTGTAAATGTATTTCTCTTTATGTGGAGGTGGGGCAGTGATTCTTCTAGTAGATGTATATTCTTCTTGAGTTGTGAGAATTTTTTAAAAAATTAATTGATAGTTTAGATGTCCAGTCTGTAGCCAGTGAACCTGTTGATAGGCTAAGAAATAATAGGACTGAATTTCACAGCCTCGTACATAGTTTCACAGATATTGTAAACACCCCTTTTCAGTTTGGACTGCACAATTGTATTTACATATCTATTAATATTACATATGGCTTCCTATCACAAACTAAAGAAAAAAATCTCTGTAAAATCTACATTTATCAATCTGAAATTACATAGACTCAGCCTAAATAACAAATAATAAATGAAGCCAAATCAAACAGCAAATTCATGGAGTCAGGGACTTTTATTATCAAGATCATAATTTTTTATTGTAAGAAATTCATTTTTACCAGATTTCTAAGTTCATAAAAACATTTGTGAACCATGGCTCACAACAGAGAACTACAACATTAATTATCTTTAAAAGACCTCTTCAATTATTTAGGTTTATTATTGCCATCCTAAAATACAAATTTTTAGGTTTCTGTTCAGTAGTATAAGCAGACTTCTATTTGTTCAGTCTTGCTTCCAAACTGCAGGGATTAGTTGATACGTTATCTTTAGTGGTGACAGATATACTATTCCATCCTTGAAGTTATGTTCAAGCTGTTTCTCAGAACTGAAAACAAACTCTCTACTGCAACATATTTTTTTAGCTCAGCAAGATCGTCTCTGTCCCAGGCCCCATCTCTCTCCTTCTTATCTCTCAATATTATTATGAGGGCTAAGTTATGTGGCGATTCTATTATTCTAATGCTATTTTATCAAGTCACAAACAATTGGGCACTTCACATTCTTCAAATTTGTCTCCAAAATATTGCAGGCTTAGTCTGACATTTTCTCTGTTTCTGACTTTACATAAGTATACTTTGTTTACAGTTCTTATAGTAGCATATAGTGAGTTTTGAACTGACCACAAAAATAATACTTAAGCCATCTTATAAGAGATAAAAGAAAAAGTGAATGGATTTCTTTTTCTTTCTTTCTTTCTTTTCTTTCTTTTTTTTTTTTTTTTTTTTTTTTGTAGACCGAGATAATGACCTTGGACACTGTTAAAACCAGAATAAATGTTAGAAATATCATGCTTTTTAAAAATCTGTAGTGGTGGGAGATACCTGAAGAGTTTACATCATTATTTCTTATGATAGTCTCCTTTAGAGTATTTTAAACACAAAATAACCTCTCTTGGGTCTGGGATGCTTTGTGTATATCCTTTTTGAAGGCAGTGGAATGGACCAGATGGTCTCTTGAGTTCTCCTCCAAACCTCTGACTCCCTATTTCATGGCCAGAATGTCAGAAAGCCAACTTCACTCCCATTTTGAGGAGGGGATTCTTTTAGGGTGAACTCCTTTTTATCTAGATGTTGTTTAAGCTGCAATAACTTGCTTGTATTTAGGAGAGAGAGCTGAATTCCTGTGGTATTGGAGGGGAAAAAAGTCCTCTTCTATCAGATTCAAAGGTTTTCTAGATCTACTGGTGGTAATTGACATAATTCATTTTAATGAGTTGGAAGTATTTGAAGAGCTTTCAGTGAAAACATGTGGAGTTGCTCTATAAATTCCTAGGCTTTTTGAACCGTCTCAGTCTCCAGTGTTTCTGCATTTGCCATATCCAGTAAACTGATAAACAACAATGATTTATTATAAAATAGTTATAAGTAAAGAAATGTCCTCTGAGAATACAATAATTGTTTTCATTTTCCTTTCCCCAGTGCCAGTGATATAATAAAATGCTAATAGATGCAAATTATGCATGATCTTTAATGCATACTAAAGAGAGACCATTTAAAAATCAGGTACCTTTTGTTGGTGAGTAAGCAGTGAAATATTATTTCCTTTTTAAGATCTTGTACAAACTGGATGCTTTCTTTCTGGATTGTCTGCATGCACAAGCTCACCTCCAGACTGCTGCTGGTGGACATTCCTGAGGAGGGGTGGAGGCAAGAAGGGGAAGGACAGGCAAAGAAAAACATCTTTGACTCCAAATGATTCCATAAGAAAATCTTGGAAAGAAAAACAAACACCACCCCAACAGGAGAGCCACTGTGACTTGAAGAAGAGAAAATTGAAATACATGAAAAATCAATGAGGTAATAATTAAATTGTGAGGCACACCATACAGCAGCCAGAACTCCTCATGCATTTAGTAATGGAGACAGGGAACTGAAGTCATCAGTAGTTAAAAGGGAGCAAAGAACAGCCGTCATCTTGAAGCTAATTTCATGATGAGACACTAAAAAACACATACCTGCTACACTATAGCAGGATATTTATAGGAGGTTAAAGATACAAATTAAAGTCTAGGAGCCTATACATTCCTGATTACCCAGCATTCTTAAATCAGTCCTCCTCAGTCTCACACCTGGGGTCTCAGCTGCAGTGTAGCTGTCATTTACGCTACCCATGGCCCACGATTGATGACAGTCATTCGCTGATGAAGCTGTATACATCATTTCTGTCCGAGTTGCACTGGCCAGATGGACCCTGACCATCCATCGCCTGTCAGGGACGCATCTGTTCACACTGCTGCTAGGGGTACTAACAAGTCACTGGCTTTCCAAAAGGACAGTGTCAGCTGGATAGGGCACAACATAAAAACTGGTGTTGTTGGGTTTTTCTTTTCTTTTTTTTTTTTTAATCAAGAAATGGGATATTTTTTTCCTCTTAAAGGGAATACATTGCATTAACTTAAAAAAAAAAAGTAGTAGTAGAGATATCCGAAATATCAAAGGCATTTTGCCAATTTCATATTGATACAGCAAGTTGGTTTTTCTTCTTAAATTTGTTATTGTCAATGGTGTTTTAATAAAATATGATTCATTTGAAATTATGATATTAAAATGTGAAGATCTGGAGCTTTATTATTGGTATATGTTTCTATAATAAAAAGTCAAGACTTTTCAATATTGTTTTTTTCTGAATCCAAGTTAATGTTGTTGTTTTACTTCTTACTATTAAATAAAATTATCTCTCTGTCTGAAATAAAATCCAAAGAAAGTTTTGCAATAAACTTAGTCATAAATCTCATCACAAGTTCAAGTTTGGTAGAGATCATGTTTTTGTTTTAATTTTTTGCTATTTGAAAATGTGTTTACAAAGTGAACAATTATTTTATCATCAGGATGAAGCAGTACTTAAGATTGATTAGTCCTTATGTGTCAGGAACTATCTGTACAATTTCCCTGTATTACTTGACTTGCTCTTCATATCTCAATGAGGTAGAACTCTTACACTAGTCCCATTTTCCAGTTCAGAAAACTGAAGAATAATGAGTTAAAGGATGTACATCTAGTGTTAGTGGCAGAGCTGAGATTTGAGCCCAAAGCTGGTCTGACACCAAAATCCACCAGTTAATTTCCTTTTGACTTGAACTCCTAAAAATGACTGCCCAGGATCTTGATACTTTTTCTAAATTCTTACTTTTGTTATAAAAATAGAAATATTTTTATTTGGCAAAATTTAATCAGAGAGATTTTAAATTAAGCAAGAATGAGAACATGAGTTAATAGTAGGCAATTAACCAGTTTCTATTTTAAATTAAAGGTAGAACTTAAAGTTAAAAAATCTGCTTTGGTATGTAGAGAGGCACTTCAAAAAATTTTGTGATCAACACTTACACAAATATTCTTAAATGGGTAAAAGTATATAATCTACTCAAGATGATGTTGGAGAAAATAGATCATGTGGCATGACCAATCTTCAACAGGTAATTAAAGTAGAGGTGCTGTTACAATTTTATGAATGTGAATAATGTGAACATGTATTTGTAGAGATCCTTAAAATATGATGTTATTTATACATACATGTATCAAATACAGCTACCAGCTCTTTATTGCTTCAATTTCTTGATTTAGAAAAAAAAAAAAGCATTTTTTTTAAAAATCAATGGAAATCATATATTATAGATTTGGGTGAAAGCCTACTATAAAAGAAAAGAATCTAATTTTACTAGATGGAAAACTGATAAAGAGATAAAGGCAATTTTCAAGGTCACAGAGGAGGCATTTTTATATTGGCAATGTGAGACACATTGTTGAAAAATATGAGTGACTATAAACCTCATTTTGGCTGTGGGCTTTGGCAGCAGCAAAAGATCTGCAGGGAAATTTCTCTATAATTCTCCATTTTGGCTCCATAAATTGGCAAATCATGTGGTCTTTCTTGCTATGAGGCCTTAACCTTCAATTAATTTACTTTGCTGTTTTTCTATCAATTTTTCTTTCTGTATAAGTATGGTAAAACTTTGAAATAAGACTAATTTTTTGATGTATTCTTTTATTTTAACTCATAAGCAAATATATGTTTCCAAAGGCAGTTTCTCTAAATATTTACAGTAAGTCCACATATACTGATTGCCATGTTTGGTTTCTCCTGCATTCAAATTAGAATGGGCCATGATCTAAAGGAACTTAGAATCCCTAAGAGGAGAAAGGAATATATACAAATAACTGTAAACAAGCTAAAATGAGATTAAATTGCAAAAACAAAGCATTATAAAATTTGAGATGAGATTGCTTCCAGCTGAAAGTGTCAAAAATGCTATGTGAAAGAGATAGTGTTTGAAATGAGTCTTGACAAATTTATCTAGGAACTTAACTTGTGGTAGACAAAAGGTGGAATCTGAGGCAGAGGAGACAGTTCCAACACAGGCCTAGAGATAGAAAATCCAAGGTCAGAGAAAGCAAGAGTGGATAGACTTATTTGTCTGTACCTGCAGTTGTATATTACTTATAATAGATGCTTTTAAATGTTTCCTAAACAAATGAGTGAATAAATGAATGGAGAGTGAAATAAGTCAAAATCATCAAGGGTCTTTTGTATGAGTTAGAATTTACAATTCCATCATTTATAAAAACCCTAAAAGTTCTATTGTGGTAGGTAGAATATTATCCCTTTCAAAAATGTCTGACTCTTAAATCCTGATCCCTGTATATACATGGTGAAAGGGACTTTGCAGGTGCTCAGAGGAAGAAAGTGAGATCAACTCAGCTGAGCAAAACATTGTACTCTGAGATGAGATGTGATTAAAGGTAAAGATCTTGAGGTAGGGAGATTATTTTGAATTATCCAGGTGGGCCTAACCTAATTACATTAGTTTTTAAAAGAGAACATTTCCATACTGTAATCAGAGGGAGATGTGACAAGAAGAAGCAGGAGAAAGAGATGACATTGCTGGTTTTGAAGATGGAGAAAAGCACCATGAGTGAAGAATGCAAGCCCTCCAGAAGTAGGAAAAAGCAAGAAAAAAACCGGAACCTCCCCTGGAACCTTCAGAAAGGAATGCAGCCCTGCCAACACTTTCATTTTAGCCTAATGTGACCCGTGTAAGCCTTCTGACCTACAGATAGTAAATGTGTGTTGTTTTAAGCCACTAAGTCCATAGTAATGTGTTAAGGCAGTTACATCTGATTTGTGTTGTTTGGGCATACCACAGTTTATGGGTCCATCAGGATATTTTCAAGCACTGTGTTGCCACTCAGAAAGACAATGTTGAAAATGCATATCCAAACTTTGGTACCAATTCCTGGGGATGGGGAGAAATTCATTATTACAATGCATATATTTGTGATTAAATTAAGGAACATGCTAAAATGGCTATGTGCTAAATTATGTGTTTACTTCTCAGTAATGAAATTAATACTGAAATATTGGTAGTTTTTATCATTGGTCAAAATACAGTTTGATCATTGTTTTGTAATTTTAGGATATATTCTGCTTTTGATTAACTGGATTTCTTCAGCAACCAAAGAAATTTGATAAATAAAACAGCAGGATTATTGAGTTAGGCATTGTGCAATTGTAAATATTCTATCTTGTATTTTCCACAGTAACTAGCACAATGCTTTGCCCATGTTACAATCAGTAATTATGGTTTAATTAAATATGGTTTAAAAAATGAGTTCCCTGTCCCATTATCCATTCAGTCAAAGTAATGGCTATTCTGTGTGCCAGACTTCTGTTTGCATTTGACTGAATGAAGATACATTAGTATTGTTTGTGGTGTAGCCCAAAAGAAATAGAAGATCAAGAATTTATATGGTAACTTTGACAATATATGGGATCATTCCAAAGAGAACTTAGAAGTTGCTTTGTTTATACTGATTTTTTTTTCTCCATAAAATTAGGAAAATCTTACACTAAAAAAAACTAATACAGAAATTTGTGTTCAAGTCACTTTTAATATGCAACTTTGTAGTATACTTAGTACACTGAGTAAGCAGGTGGGGGAAATAATAGGTTGCATTTTCTAAATTAAACCACTACTTGATAGCAATATTGCATCAGAAGTACTGGCTCGGAGCTTTCTTGCTAGTGGCCTTGTCATATCCATACAGAGCCAGGATGCTCACAAACCTCCCCTTGCCTTCATTTGCTGTATATAGAGAGTTTTGTTTATTGGGTTTTCTTTTCAGTTGCAAGTTCATACTGACGGAGTTTCTTTTTTTAACTTTATATCATCCAGGACCCAATCCCACTGTCCAATTATCTGCTTCTTCAC
Organism: Eonycteris spelaea; assembly: GCA_003508835.1. Taxonomy (NCBI): domain Eukaryota; kingdom Metazoa; phylum Chordata; class Mammalia; order Chiroptera; family Pteropodidae; genus Eonycteris; species Eonycteris spelaea. Next base: position 2,240,066 of record PUFA01000024.1, on the reverse strand, counting down.
CTCTGAATCGCCACAGAGCTGCTCAGAGGAAGAAAGTGAGATCAAGTCGGCTGAGCAAGATATTGTGCCCCGAGACGAGAGGCCGAATTGAGTGGGAAAGCTCCCCGCTGCTCCAGAGGCTCTGCGGGGGCCCTGTGGAGAAGTGTGCAGGCCCAGAGGGACCTATGAGGGCCTCTGGTTAATCTGACATGGAAAAGTAGATTCCAGACCAATCACCGACAACAAATTAAGATGTTAAAGTAACCACATTTCCTTTTATATTTGTGAACCCTGGGTTAGCCACAATTTCCCTTAGCTTTGTTAGAAGGAGGCATTTATTATTATTATTATTATTATTATTATTATTATTATTATTATTATTTCTGTTTGCTTCCCTTAAATAAAGGCTATGACTGGAAAGTCAGCAGAGTCCTAAATACAAAGTGTGACTGGACACAAGCAGTGATGACTCTCTTATCTTACGGCACGTTAATCTAAACTGTTCTCTACTCCCATGGAACTTGCTCCTTTCCATTTCTTATTTTTCATGCCTTGAGGCATAAAAAAAGCTTTCTTTTTTTTTCCAGTTAGAATAAGGAACTTTTATGACTTTAATCTACCCACTTCTTTCTTGCCTGACACAGGTTTCTAGTCACCTTATTCACAACATTTTCATCTTATTTAAGCTCACTTGAATATCACAAGGCGTAGATGTAAACAGACCTCAGATGGTTGTTCATTCTCTCAGGTACTTGCCACATAACATGAATAAGACACATAGGCTTTTCTGTGTCTACTTCCTCATTTGTTTAAAAAAAATAGTATCTAATCAATTTTCATGTATTCATTCTACACATTAGTCTCACTCTACTAAGCACTAGAGCTACCAACGTGAATGGTGCCTGCTCTCAAGGGGTCTTGACCTACTAGATACAGATTATAAATTAACTACTAGACAGTAAAAAGTGTGGAACATGTGTAAGTGGCTAGAAGGAGGATAGTTCCCCTGCACCGTGAGATTCCACCACCGACTCTCAGTGTCCTGCAAGAGTGTGGTCAGGATTAGCAGAGAAACGTAAAGCACCAAGACCCTAACAGGTAATCAATAAAGGTTTCTTCCTGGTCCAGAGGATACTCTTAATTAGTTGGCACTGAGTTTTTACTTTCTTTTATGATGTTCCACAAATGGATTTTTAATATTTTTCTTTCTTATATTTTAAGATCCTGGTGATATGAGACCTCAGGCTTCACGTTTGTTACTAAATCTTTTACTTCAGTAGCAAAGAATTTAAGCTCTTGCCTCAGACTTCCTATTTAGAAATCCCATCTGTGCCACCCACTGGCCATTTGACCTTGAACAACTTACTGAACCTCTCTGTGCCTTTATTTCTGTTTTCAGCAAATAAGAACAATAAGTTTGCCTATCTTACAGGATCATGGTTGGCTTAAATGACAAGTATAAAACACTATTACAAAATAAGAATTAATCGCACCGGGTATTATTATCAGTACTATTAGTATTGTTTATTCTCTTGCCTTCCCCAGAGTATAATATAATGAATGCTGAGTGACCAAAGGGTCACTCTGGGTCACTAGCAGCACTCTCCACTTTTGTTTTCTTGTAGCTGTGAAAATAGAAAAATGCCATTCATAGATATACTCTAGAATTAGTTGAGGAGGAGGAACAGAGAGGTATAACATAGTCTTTTCCATATGCTATACCCAGACAGAAGCTAAACAAGAGGGTTTTTTTTGAATTAGGATGATTCTCTGCTCTGCTATAAACTACTTCAAACCTGGACTTAACTTTAGTTATTCTTGGAATCATAATGCCTAGCATGATGTCAGAAACCTGATAAGATCTTGAGCGTTCCCACAGAGTAGAGCACATTGTATGCGCTTTTAACTTTATTTGAGGGTAAACGAATGATTGAATTCATAATCGTTATTGTCGAAGCATGATCACATGAGGCTGGTAGCTCCTGAGACAGATCATTGAATCTCCAGGCAATCTCTGTAAAAAATATTAGCATTCTCCAGGAAGAGAATCCTATGGAAAGTTGCCAAGTAGTTTACCTGACCAAAAGATATAAAATAAAAAGCATATTGATGAAGGAGGTAAAAGAAACACAGAACACATTAGAAAAACATGGACCCTTAAATCAGAAAAATCTATGTTTACATCTTGGCTCCATCCTGCTGCAGGTATCTTGACGAGATACAAAAATTTTGATACTTGGTTCCTTCATCTGTAAAATGGAACCATTCAAACCTGCTTTAAAGGACACTATTGGCATCAAAACAAGTCATACCTGTCAAGTGGTAGCATAGAATAACAGTTAAGTGACTGGCCTCTGTTTCCTGATTATCTGGGTTTAAATCCCAGCTCTGTCACTTAAGAGCTGTGAGCATATTGATTTCATACTTCTGTGTCTCATTTTCCTCTTCAATACAATGATGCTAATGATAGTAGTTAAGGCGGCTACGAGGATTAAATGAATTAGCACATGTTAATGTGTTTAGAACAATATCTGGCACAGAGTAGAGCCAATATATGCTTGCTATTCTTTTTTAAGCCATCTGACATACTGTAGGTATTTCCTTTTTATGGTTCTACCTGAGCTACATCTTTCTTGGTCCTCAAATGAAAAAGAACCCTGGCAAAAAAAGTGTATTATCCTTGAATCTTTAGTCTAATGATTCTATAGAACACTTGGGATTTGAAATTAGTTACCAAAGCCCATAGACACCACTAATATTTGGAATTTACTTTGGACTATTTTTTTTTCATTTTGTTTTTGGTGCAAATAATTTTATAAAATGTAGTAGTATCATTTTTTAAAAATTACTTTTAAGAAATTCAGCACCTAAAATGAGATGGAATGAGATATACACCATAAAATTAAAGGATGTATTTCAGATGAGAGATTAAGTATATGCTCACAGTCTTCTGAGAAGAAAATGAGGTGTTTATCTGCTTCCACTTGTATGGCAAACAGATATTGCTACAGATTAAAAAAAATTATTTTCGTTTTTCTAAATCAGTATGGAAAATTATTTAGTTTGTTTTTCTGGTTATTTCAAAATATGATAAGCGGAACTCTAGAGGCTTTAGACTCTTAAAATGTTATTGCTAAAAGGAATCAGAGACAGTTATCTGAAACCCTTCATTGTATGGATGATGTGAATTGACTGCCTAACAATTTATTTTTCCACTCATTCATTTATTCAAAAATAAAAACAAAATATCACTAATCAGTTTATTAGTCAGGGTTCTTCTGAGAAACAGACCAATAGCATATAGACAGATGATGATTCATAGATAAATGATAGATAGATGGTAGATAGCTATGGATAGATAGAAAATAGAAATTTATTATAAGAATTTGGTTCATATGATTGTAGAGGCTGACAAATCCTAGGATTTTTATGGTGAGTCCATAAGCTGGAGAGTCAGGACAGACAGTGGTGTAGTTTCAGTGTGAAGGCTCACAGACTCCAGGCACAGGCAGAACGGTGCTGTATATCAAGCTCAAAGGCAGAAAAAAAGGCTAACATCCCAGTTAGAAAGCAGTCTGACAGAGGAATTCTCTTTTACTTGTGGGAGGTAGCCTTTTTGTACTAGTCAGGCCTTCAACTGATTGCATAAGCCCCACTCACATTAAGAATATAAATCTGCTTTATTCAGTCTACTAATTTAATTGCTAATTTCATCCAAAAATACCATTACAGAAATACCTAGAATGATGTTTGGCCAAACACCTAAGTATCCCATGACCAGTCAAGTTGACACATAAAATTAAGTATCACAACCACCTATTTTATCTCGAAGAAACAAATAATTGTGTTTACAGGGTTCAAGATTTAATTGGAAAAATAGAAATGTCAATGACAAAGCATAGATGAGAGCAGTAAGTGCTATGGGAGTCAACATGTTGCACACCCTGAAACCTAATGTTTGGGCCAAGATAAATAGTGCTCTTTCACAATGTCTTAAAGTATTTTTCCCTAGTCCCATTCTACCCTAAGTCTCACCCTCATATCTAGTTCTGAATGCTTAGGGGAAGGTATCAATTTCTACTGAGAGGCACAGTGAAGTTTGTTTTTAGGAATGAGAAAAGAAAGGCATACAGTAACTTGGGTCATGCTCAAATCTTAGTCTAGACAAATGTAAAAACTCCTGAGACCCTAATCCAGGTGCTTTTCCGTTTGCTTCTTTATCTTGGCTTTAGAGACCTTTCCTTCCTCCAGGTCTTTCAGGGCCTGAGGGAGTTCCCTGTTTGCTTAGAGGACCATCAGAGGCACCTTCCAGACCTGTCCTCTTCATACTCTTCTCCATTTCCCATTCCTCTGCAAATATGTATTAAATTTCCCATTTTCTAGGTAAAGAAACCGAGACTCAGAATTATCAAGTAACATACTCAAGATTACAAAGTGTGGAAAATTTAAAGCCAGAAAACAAATGTGTTAAGTTGTAATAATTAACTACTTGAATCATAAGAGATTATTATGAACAATGTAATTATGTTTAAGGTAAAATTACTCACCGTTGAAGGTGAGTTGAAGCAAAAGCGAGAAACAGCTTTCCTCAAAGAAAGAAATTCTTTTGATGCCACCGACAAAAACAGACTGTTGGGCTTCACATACATATTTGTGGCTCAAATAGTGTTTATTGTACCTAACAATATAAGATCATTGAGCATAAGAATTTTCAACATTGATTTCTTTTAATTTCATGATTTTTATTATTGTTCCATGGATAGTAAGAGATTACTTTTTATTCTTTCAACTTTTTATTTTGAAATAATCTCAGACATAAAAATTTGCAAAAATAGACAGAATTTCTATAAATCTTTCACTCAGCTTGCCCTAATGAAAACATCTTACCTGAATATAACACAATTTTGTAAACCAGAAAATTAACATAAATAATACTACTAATCTACAAATCTTAATCAGTTGTCCCACTTACATCTTTCTTCTAGTCCAGAATACAATCTGAGATCTCACATGCATTTAGGAGTCACGTCTCCTCCAGTAACTCATGAGGTTAAAAAGTCCTGGCCAGATATTTTGTAGTCTATCACTTTGGGTTTATCAGATTTTTTTAAAAATTATGATTACATTAAAATTAATGCATTTTTGTGTCCTCAGTGTGGTAAATGGAAAAGTATTTGATATCACTATTAGTCATTGTAAGAGATGCTAACTCTGACCACTTGGCTAAGGTGATATCTGTCAGATTTCCCTAATGAGAAGACTATACCTGAAGTTAAGCGTCTCAAGGTGAAGGGTACATTCCTCCAGGCAATGAGTTTGCCTGAGACTTCTGACACCAACTGCAATGGTTTATCAAACTGCAAAGTCTGAGTGAACAATCCACATAGGACTATCAGCTGGCTACAAACTTAGAGGTTCCCAAGAACACCTGCAGATGCAATAGTTTGCTAGGAAGGCTTCCAGAACTCACTAAAAACTATTATACTTATAGTTTATTCTAGATAAAAATTAGAACCAGGCAAGGTAGAGAAGCATAGGGCAAATTTTTGGAAGGTTCCAAACGCAAAGCTTCCATCATCTACAGGGACATATTACCCTCTCAGCATCAAAGAGTGACAATGCTTAGAGTATTGCCAACCAGGCAAGCTTTCTGGAGCTTCAGGGTCGAGTTTTTACTGGGGTTTCACTAAATAGGCATGATCAATTGAATTGATTTGATTGAATTGATTGAATTGATTGATCCAAGAGGTTGCACTCAATCTTCATCCCCTCTCCTCCCCCTGATAAGCACATGGTTGGTCTTCTGGGTGTAAGCCCCACCCTGAGTCATCTCATTACCAGAAATTATCTAGGGCCCAGCATGATTTATATTGTTAGAGGAAACAATCAAATGTGCTGTGGTCCTAGGATTCCACCATGAAAAACAAGGACATTTCTATTGCTCAGGAAATTCCAAGAGTTTGGAGGTTACCTGCCAAGAACCAGGGCCAAAAGGCAGAACTTCCTTTCGATTGAGACAGAATTACTCAACTTTCTTTTGATTAGTAAGTATCTTGTGGAGAAATACTTTGAAATTGTGTAGTCTTGTGTGCCAATACACCTTTTCTCATCATTTTTGCCCACTAATTTAGCATCCATTTATGATTTTTGTCTGCAATAATTGTTATTATGATGTATGCCAAAAGATGAAAGTCCATTTTTTAAATAAAACAAAACAGAGGATTTAAAGGTAAAGAGACATCATATCTGCAATTTACTCTCAAAATGTTAAAAGAAAATATTAAGCTTATATTTTAGAGGGACAGAAATAAAATTATAGAGAAAATGTGATGATAATATTTGGGGAATCTGGATAAAGTTTCTTAGCAATTCTCTACATTATTCTTGGAACTTTTCTATAGGTCTGAAATATATAAAAATCAAAAGTTTAAAAAAGAGCTTATTTTTTATGCCAATAGTATATTTGATTGAGACTATGAGTTTAGAACAAAGAATGCATGTGCTGACATCAAAGACAAATTTTCAAATTATGATTAAGTGTAAAAGATTGTCAAATTCCTTCTAAACTTAACAGAGTATTTATTTATCTCTAATTCTCAAGTAAAAACAGAGTAAACTAGAGAAGTTATGGTTGTGGGGTAATATCTCTGTTTTTGCTCCTGTTATAGACATACAGAGGATTTGGGTTTTGCCCTGCTAAGTATTCTCTTTAATTAATTGTCGTAAGCTCTACTTAAGGAACTTACGAAGTAACTTCAGGCAATAGTGGGTTGTTTTGATTCCAGGATTTTTAGAAAATGCTACTTAAAAGCTCGTTAAAAATTATTTTAATCAAACTAAAAATCGTGGCAATACCAATATCAAATTAATGGATCTGCAGAAAGGATAATGGTAAAAGTTTTCATTTCAGTTATTACTCTGTCACACTAAACATTAGTTGATTAGTACAATAAACACATTTTCTTCCCTGCGTCTCTAAACTGCTTCATGAAAGGTATCGTCTTTTGAGTAGTGTGGGCTACACTTCCACTGGCAGCAACCAACTGATTACTCTGCCAGTTCATTGGGACCAGTCCAGCAGTCAGAGTTTGCCAATGTGCTGAGAGGAGTCCAGCTACTCTTTGGGAGTGGAATGGCCTTACCTGGAAGTGCTCTCTTAGGCAGGATGGACAATTCCCTGAGCTGAGCTCAATAACCTTTGGATATGGGTCATAAGATTTCTCTGCTGGCTAAGGCTCAGGTGACTTCAGAGTAGGTTGCTGGGGAGAGTTCAGCAAACTGCTGAGAGAAATCCACTAGAAACAGTCTGACAATAAATTAAGGGAAAATTTAATGGCAATATTCCAAAAGCTATAAAAATAGCTTATTAGAAATTAAAGGCATTGCATAAATCCATAAAGGGAATTCTTAGCAGTCTGGTGAGTACACTAATTTTTTTTTTTTTTTTTTTTTTGCTATTTGTTGCAGAACCACATTTAAATGGTATAGAAACACTACGTCAACTTTTAAAATATATACTTTATAAAATAAATTTATATATTACGTTAAAGTATGCACACTTATAACATCTCCTAGAATTTTAACAGTATGTGTAGCTCAAAGCTAACCAATGTAAAAACGTTTAGTTTACATTTTGTATCTTCTAGTATTATTACTATGATTGAAGTAGGGGGATTGAAGACAATTTAAGATATGAAAATAAATTTTTATTGTGAATGAAAATCAAAGCAGTTCTTTAGAAATGAAAAAGAAGATAAATACCAATTTAGTCTTAAAATTGATTTAATTTTGTTTCTCTCTGGACAAAAACACTATTGATTTTCAATTTACTACCAATAATGAAGAAAATTCAACCTCAACCCTTTATCACTGCTCTGAAAATTCTATTTACTCATTTACTTACCTATTTGTATTAATCAAGGTTGAATGAATAAAATTTCAGAGTTAATACTACTAATAGATATTTATAAAATGATATCTCTCTTCAAGCAAGCAAAAATAAAAGAGAAAAATTAGCCAAAAAATGACAAAAATTCATGTTGCGAATTTTTACTTTTTAAATAGTATTTTTATTTGAGATGTACTAGCAGTTTCTAAGGGATCTTCATATATAGAGAGAGAGAGTCCATCAAACAAGTACTAACTCACTACTACTTGTCAGACTAGTATTTTATTTTAGTGTTATAGAGAAGTTACGAAAGAGGTATAAGACATTTTTTACCTTGCAGGAATTTACTATCTTAATATATTCCAACTGCAATCCATTTCATTTTTAATCAAATTAAATAAACAAGTAAAATATACTGTTCTCCTATACCCAAAATGGCTACAATTTGATCATGTCTTCTTTTTTAAGTAACTAGCAGTAGGTTATTACAATTCAAATGGCCAAAATTAAAAAAAAAAGTCATTTATAATAATATTCAGAAGAATGAGAAAATATATCATGAAGGAAACATAAAAATTGGAATGTAGATTTAAGAAATTGAATAAATGCTTCCATTTATAAGATGTTCCTTTGGAGTTTGTATTTTGTTATAGTAATATATTATTTGTTTTAGATGAAGAGTAATGGAGAGAGCTTAAGTTTTGTACAGAACAAAACTAATGACATGAATTCTCTTGCATGATTGGAACGAAGCTATTTTAAAACCAGTCTGGTGACCTTTCTGATCTTTGGTACATAAGACAAGGCAGATGGGGGCTTGCTGTTTCCTCTGGAGTGTTTTGTAGAACACTCCTACATTTTAGGATGAGGACATAGTATACTATAATTTGGTTGCTTTCAGGAAAATCTGTTTACCAGTTGAAAATTATGTTATAAATAAGAATTGGGTAAAATTTACAATGCTTGCAAAACATGTATTGATATTTAATTGGGCTATTCTTTAAACAGCTGATCCTGTGAAATTTTACACAAATATTAGATTTTTCTGGTATTATTCTAGAAATATTCAAGACTCTTCATATTACTTTTCAAGTAACTATCGACATCATTCAGCCCTTTAAAATGTCAGCACTTATGCTCTGTTGGAATAACCACACTGAATCTAGAGTTTTATCATATCAGAAATAAAAGATTTCCAGACATTCCCCTTGTTCCTTTGTCACTGTAAATGAACATAAACAGGTCATCATAACAGCATATGATTTTCAAACAAAATAGTGCATCATTTTCACACAGTGAAATGTATTTTTGCATAAATACAATGTTATTTTATAACCAAGTTTATGTATGAAAAATAAATGATATTGTTTACAAGGTCTCTATTACTTACCATTGCAAGGACAAGCCGTAGTTACAGTTCTGTATGAGGAAAAGTAAATCAGTTAAACAACAATACAATATCTAATTAACATTTTTAACATCTTATATCTTATAAAATATATTTACATATATTTTCCAAACTAATACATATAACAAAACTGCGAAGTGTTTAGGGAATGTGATTTACCTCCGCATATCATAAAAGGAAATAATAATTCATATGATTGATTGATTTTTATATCATAATAATTAGTAGTCTTCAGATAATGGAAATGAACCTAAGTCCCCTGATTTTATGTGCTTTCCAACACAAAATTTTGCCAGCCTCAAAATTGCTGATTCATAGACAATAATTTCTAGATTAAAGTTCATGTGTTATTTAAGAAACTCTAAGTTTGGAACATAATCATTAACTTGATTAAGATAAGATTCAGGTAAATATGAATGAACATATTCTAAGTTTAGTCAGTTTAATTCAGAGAAAAGGAATTTGGGTGTAAGTAGTTCCACACATGGTTCAGCTGCCAGTATAGGCAAGTTGCTTTTTGTTTCCCTCATGCTCATGCCTCCTTATCACAAAATGGCTGCTAAAGCTCAAGACATTGTATTTGCACATCCATGTTCCAAGCACCAAAAAAGAAGAGGTAATGCCTCTTTTATCAGAAAGCAAATCATTTCTATCAGCAGATTTCCACTTATATCTCAATGGGCAGAATTGAATCAGACAATCACTTTTAGCTGCGGAAAGACCAGGAAACTGAGAATATGGCCTTTGCCAGTCTATTCAGTGGGACGAACAAGGAGAAAAAGCTTGGGACCGAGGGCTCTTTCAGTTAATGTCTGCCACCCTGCAGAATGTCAGAAAAAAAAAAAATCGAAAACACACAAAAAACCCCAGAAACCATCCTTGCTCTCAAGAAGTTTACATTTTAGTACCGGAAATAAAAATAAGTACATAAATGACCATAATACATGGTAGGGAGCAAGGTGTGCATTTTTTATTAGAAATAAAAATGAAAGTGTTTTAAGTTTTTAGAAAAGGGAAGAGTTATAACTCTCCTTAATCACACTTTTTTTTTTTCCTACCTTGTGACCGATTATTCTCAGCTGCGATTAGCAAGACACTTCGTGTAGCAAATGACAGTGGACTGAGGAAAAGAAAAGGAATGTACTGACTCATGTAACTGAGAAGTACAACCACGGCTGGGCCCAGGAGCTTAAACCAATGTCATCAGGGTTCTGTTCTCTGTCTCCTAGCTCTAGTTTTTTCTGAGCCGGCTTTATTCTCAGGAATGTTTCTGTGATGCGATTGCAAAAATAATTGGCAGCTCTAGATTTGTCTTTTTAGCCCACAATCTCAGAGAAAATAAAAGGATACCTCTTTCCTATAGATGTCTCTAGTGAAAGCCTGGGGGTACTCTGATTGACCTGGTTTGATCATATACCTATCTATCCTGAACCAATCACCCATCACTAATATCAAGGGCCTGGGGAATCTGATTGGCCTGCTTGAATCAGACAATAGCTTTTGTGTTGGCTGACAGGAAGGAGTTTGAGGGCTATTAAAAGTTATCAATTAACTACCTCTATGTCAGAAAGGAACGTTTTCTAAAGGTAAAGATACTAAAAAGGCAGGCAGAAAGTAACAAATGTCCACCACAAAATAGATACTCTATGTTCTAGGAATAGAAATATTGAGTTTTCACACATTTCAGTCCCACAGAACCTGAGTAGGTAGATACTAACGCAGACCTGTTTGGTTAACAGGGCACTGATTGTACCAAATTGTTCCATTGCTGCTCAGTGTTGCTAATGTAATTGGCACATCGTCATACCTGGTAATTACCTATTGCAGGAAAACAGGAATTTAAATTTTACCATCTATCACAAATAGATCCTGGAACATGAGGATGCTTGTGTGTTAAAGGGATTTGCAGTACATTGACTATTAAATTTATCTAATGCTTTTAATCATACAATTCTAACTCACTGTATTAAAGAAACATAGCATATTTCATATGTTCATGCCAGATATTTGATTTTCGTTTATCGCATTTTATAGAATGTTATCTATCCTGAACGCACACATAGACACTTATTCTACAACTTTCCTTGACCCTAATTTTCCTTTTCCTCAGATGAGTGGGCTATTCCTGCTGCCACCATTTATCATAACTGTTTTTCTTCTTAGACTTCTATAATGTGGCTTCAATTCTTAACGCTCTCTTGAAACTTCACTCTAGAGTTCATCTAATTCAGTGGCCCTATCTCTGTCCAAATTTTCCTTGACCTTTATGTGACATTTTTTCCTGTTAATCAACTTCTCCTTCTTTCCTCTGTTGACTTCCATTATGGCTCTCCAGAATTTGACTCTAAATTACCGATCTAGCATGATAAGTAACTAGCCCAGAAATAAACTCTCTTCATAAAACTTTTGCTGAATCTTCTGTTCTGAAATGTCTTCTTCACCAGTCTAAAGGCTCATAATTTCCTTCAAGTTTCACCTCAGAGTTTGCCGAACATTCCAGTCTGCAGTAATTTTTTTCTTTACTGTACACCCATTTTTATCAATATCACTCATTTTGGTAATTATCCATTTCATGGGTATTATTATTGATATTGTCAATTCCTCGAGAGTAGGAACATTTTACTTAATTTATTTTCTGTTCTCCCTTAATTGTTGTTGAATACATCACAAGTACATTATAAACATGTTTTGAATGAAATTTGTTCTCTAAATAAGCATGTTTAATATTTCTGTGAAACTATAAAAATTGAGTTAAGGTACCAGAAAGTGTTTTATACTTAAGAGCAAAAAAGTTTAAAAATATAGTCAATTATGTAAATTAAACTCTTATGTCCCTAAATGTAGAATTTCTGGGAAAGAAAGGTGTGTAATGGCATATCTCAAGGGATGAATACATTCCAGAAACATCAAAGAATAATACTTTAAACATTAGTGCAATTAATATCCATTTCAAAAATTAAACTCTTCAAAATTAATATTAGCATCTCATTTCACAGATACAATATTTTAACATTTCTACATTTTAATAAGACTTTAATATGAAAATCAAGGCGTTATTAAAGGCAGTTTCCATTCTCACTAATTCTGATGCTTTAGTTTCATATACATCAGAAAACTAAAGAATAGAAAAAATTAAAGGATACAAAGAATTTTAATTAAGAGCAAATATCCAAGCGAAAAAGAATGCAACTCAAATGTGTATTTCACGATCTCTAAATACATTAATAGAAGTAAAATATATTTCTACCAGTTAAATATGTCTGATTAAATTTGTATTGAAATGCAACATTTCTTGAAACAATCTACTTTTACAGATTTAAAGATACCAGGCCTCTCTTGTCTAGTGTTTCAATGACTGAAAAAGTCCAGTTCGTGCTCTATGCCTTCGTTGTGATAAAACACAACCTTCCTTGTTTCAAATCTCAGCTCTTAAATTTCCTTCTACTTCCTTTACTGTTCTGTGCATTTTAAATGCGTGACAAACTGCATTTTCTTAGCTGAAATTCCTATGACTTTTGAATGCAGGTTATTCTCATTGGCTATTGAAACAATCCTAAACTGGGTTATTTCCTGTTTTACTAAACTGTACTTTTTAAATGTTTATATTACACATGAAACCATAGAAAACCTTTACTGGATATTTAAAAAGTAAATTTCATTTGCTGTTATATAGCAGTTCCAGATTCTACAAAATAAACTCAATTTTCTATGATCACTAACTGAGAACCAGGCTTTTTTACAAAGCCATTTAAGGATATTGAACAGAGTCTATTAATAAGGGTCCCTCAGTTTTTCATGGTGCCTCTTAAGTAGGAATTATGCAAGACTGGTCTCTCACCAAGTCTATCTCCTTTTCTCAATAGTCCATTACATGAAGTTTTTTTTTTTTTCAGTTTTATTGTCTAATTCATGTTTAGAGGGCAGTTATAAAAGTAAATTTGCTTAATAATTGAAAGGAATAAAAGATTCAGCTTTGATAATCAAGTTAATTCAGTGTGCTCATATCTTTCAGTAGAAACTCTTATGTATTTCTGAACCATTCAAATCTCTGAAGCACTTCCTCTATTTTCCATTGATACATCATTTATTTGGTGATATATACATTATTTGTGTGCAGAACATCATTAAATCTGTAGTATATTTTGTTCCTCTTATTATCCTCTTAGCACAATGCCCATATTTTTGTATAAAACCTATCTGATAAATAGATGAATGAAAAAATGACTTTGTCATTGAGTTCTCTGAAATTACCAAGTGATTTCATTCATTCCAGAAATGGCTCAGCTACATTGTCTTAAATTCTGCTGTTAATAATACCAAAAATTCCTAAGAAAATTTCAGAGACTCAAGAGTTGTGATGAGTAAAATTTTTTTAAGGGGATTAATTTAGGAAATAGAAAAAGTGTTTGCAAATATATTTTCTATGTCAGAAAATGTTTTGCTAACCCTGTACTTAAGTATTTGTTTATTATTTTCCTGACACAAATGTTTCTTTTCTTTTTTATCTAAAATATTGGGATCTATATAGCTGACAGCTATAGTAGTATCTGATTTTAAAACTACATTATTTACAAATATTTACTGTTTAGTAAAATAGCTTTTAAATTAATATATTTTTGACTTATAAGATATTTTATTATTTAATATATTTACAGTATATTGTTTAAAGAAAACATTTTCCCATGAAATGAAACAGCTGGTATGTATTTTCAGCAGGAAGTATTCATTGTTCCACTTTCTTCAAAATAGACAGTTTTCACTACTAGTTTTCTTCGTAATAGTCTTAGTAAGGATTTAAACAAAAAATTGAAGGATAAATATAATAAATATAATTGTCAATAACAAAAACAAAATAACAAAACAACTTTGCTCTTTGGAGAGGGGCAGGTGAGGCATCAGCTCAAGATGTCATGCTAACATGAAGGAAGTCCTTTTGCCCCAACACCAACAGCAGGGTTGTTGTTCTATAGGCAAGAAATGCTGGAATTCTAAGCAAGTCTCACCTTCAAAATTTGGAAACAGAGGGCCTGTCTGAGACAGGCTGGAAGTGGATACCAGACATACAGAAACACATTCACACATGGCTGCCTTAGTATAGAGCACTTTTTAGGAATGAGTGGACTGTTTAAAAATAATTGAGAAATTTTAAAGTTCAAGAACTAAACCAGTGTTGCCACATTCTGCCTCTAGTCTTTCATAAATGTTGAATAATGTTTTTAAAGGTAGATAAAGACTCGAGAGTGTTTGCTGATCAGGAGCTACTTAATTAAATATCTTTTTTGAAAATTATAAATTATAGTTCAAAAGTAATGTGTTTATATACATGCTATTTGATTGTTGAAAATATCCTCACTGAATAGTTTGAGAAAAAAAGAAACAAAAAACATTAGATAGTAACTCAGAAGATAAACGTTTCAGCCTTAGTTTACAACTAATTAACTATCCAATTCTACATCACTCTCAGCTTTTACTTTTTAAATTGAAATGAATAATTTAAACAAGGTCAGTGGATTTCAAACTTTTGTATACAGAATAATTTAATTACATGAATCATTGTAAAACACAGGTTCCCAGGCCCTTTTACCATTAAGAATCATAGTCAGTAGGTTCTGGCGATGCCAAAGTAATTTAATACATTTGGTCTTAAGTATGACATGAAGATAGATGCTAAACTCAATGGATTCTAGTGTGCTTTGGATTCCAATAGTCTAAATAAGTGATGCAGATATTATTATCACTATTTTACAGATCAATAACTGAGGCCTAGAAGTTAAGTAACTAGGTTAAGAGTCATAGAGATAGTAAATGAAGAAATACAATTAAAACTAATGTCTTCATATTCCCAGTTCAGTGTTTTGCTCTTAAATCATTTCACACACTATGACAAAAATTGGTGAGTTCTTTACTTCTGTGTTTCCCTTTTTCTCCTAAGCATGTAGAGAAATCCGATTTCTTAGTCAGCCATATGACTACATTTTAACCAAGAGAATGCAGGCAGAAATAATGAACTTCAATTTACACTTGTCCCTAAACCCTCCAGATTCTTTCCCACCTAAAAAATGGATAGCCATATCGCTGAGGACCAGGATGGAAGAGGTAGAGCCATAAGACGAAATGGACCTGGGCCCCGAATGACTGGTGCTCAGTCTTCACCACTTCCATCCCCCCACCAGACTTACAACAGCCTGCTCTGAACAAGAAATAAACTTGTATTGTGTTAAACCACTGAAAAATCAGGTTGCTATTTAGAAAATTAGTCTACCAGTTACATAACTCTCCCACATTATACCTCTGTAGAGATATAAGATGGCAACAGCATATAACTTTGAGATATTATATTTTGTTGTTACTGTTGTTCGTTTTGTCCTTCCATTTTCCCCCCTCTCCTTTCCACAGAGTGCAAACCTCAGGATCAGAGATGGCATTTCTGAGGATTAAGGGAAGCAGTTGAATAATAAAACAAATCAGTTTATAAATCAACCTTGTTTTATTTGCAAGGAGAGAGTTTGTGAATGTATGTAAAATATTTTAAGCTAAAACAGGAAGGAAAAAGGCTTTACTAAAGATGATGAAAGGGTTGCTTTGAGCTGTAAGAAAGGTGAGGTAAGCTATGCTGGAATTATTTTTCATGCTGTTATCCCTCACCCTTTCGATGAACTTTACTTGACTAGGAATTGCAAATACCTGCATCTCTGTACCTGAAGCTTTGTTTCCCCAGGACTGCAACAAGCTTCCCTGCTCCATGAAGAAAACAGTCCAGAAGTATGGGAGAAACAACCTATCTTAGGATCCCTTGAGAGTCATTGGTTTACTAGTGTGTTGTTTTTCTTTCTCTTCTAGGCATATTACAGAACTTCTCAAGATTTGGTATATAAATTTCCTTCTCTCTCTCTTCAGATGGAATAATTCTTTGTCAACATTTCCAAGTAGAATGAAGCTCCAGTATTTCGAAACTGGCTTAATTTAGCACACCCTTTACACTCTTTCTTTTCCTATATTATTTTCCCCATATACCTACTGGTGTTTTCTGCACTTTCCAAATAAGCTCCTTGAATTCAAATTCTTGTGTCAGGGTCTGATCCTGGTAGATTTCCAGACTAAGACACAAACGAAGAAATCTGTGGACCCTAAGGTAGAGGTCACCTGTATCAACTTATAGACCACAGATGTTAGGGGTGCCCCATAACTCAGATTTTCATAGGATCTGGGAGAATAAGGGGCTCGCATCTTATTTCTTAGAAGAAACCAATAGTGATGTGTCAAGATCCTGGGGAAGAAATGTTTTCATGGTGTGTCAAGGCAAGCAGGACACTAGGCAAATTCACAAAAAGTCCCAAAGTTTGGCACGAAAGTCACAGAGAGCTGAAAGACCCGAAAGAGTCAAACCTGATATCTCAGCAACATCTCTATACACAAATGAGTACGGTTTATACTCCACCTAACACTTTGATATATTGTAAGAGTAGGAACTGTTGCATAATCTAGAGTCGGGTAGGAATGGGAAAATCCAGAAAAACTGATTAAACTTTATCAGCTCAGTGGCTGGGAGCTCAAAGATCAAGATTAAGTTTTATTAGAGATGTTAAAGGAAGTTATATTTCTTGCACATCTGAGTTTGAAAATTAAGATTGTGTCTTTTATGATATATGGTTTATTGGATTATAGTTTGCTATTATTCACTCTTTCCTATTCCACAAAACTTTTAATGTATCCTGTGGGAAAATTATTAATCCCTTCCTCTATGATGTTGGGCTTGGCTCTATGACATATTTTGAGCTGTAAAGTATAAATAGATCTGCTAAATGTCATATTTGAAGACTTGTATGTTTCTATTTATGAGCTAGTCCTTCAACTTAACTCCCAGAATGGGGAGATATGTAGAGCTGATCTGTGAGATACCTGTAATGTGAATAAGAATAAATGTTCACTGTTTAAGTCACTGAAATTAAGGGGATGCTTATTTGTACAGAAAAGTTAACCAATACATACATAAAGGGAGAAAAGAGGACCAAGACAACCAAGAAAAAAGTTATAATATATGAATAACAGCGATACCTTCTAAGGATGGGGCAAAAATTCCAGTTAAACTCACTGTTGTTGATATTCTACATCCTAAGTCTATCAGACACTATTTTTCATCTCTGGAATTTACAAAGCAGTTTTACTAACAATGCTATGGAATACATCAATATGCCAGGGTGGGGGAGAAGGAATGCAAAGACTAACACTATTTTAAAGCTTTCTATGAAGAAGTTTTGATCTCTTTCATGAGAAGTTGGAAGACATTCTCTTTTTAAATGAATTGTAAAGTTTAAAAATGCAAGTCGAGAATTTCACATGAATGCCTAGAACTATGAGTCACTGAAAAATCCTGGAAATGCTGTTAAAATGGTTCCACACGCCTCCTCCCAGCTAAGCCTTTCTCAAAGCATTTTATGTCTTTGGAATATAAGGTGTCCATGGAGGGATGAAGGAGACTGTCATGTTCTTATTTGGTATTTGTAAATTTCCATGAAAAATATTTATTCAATGTATTAGAGGCTTATTTTTAGGATGACTTCTTTCATATTCACTTTAAAAATCAAAATATTTTTCAAATAATAAAATTAATTTAAAAAATAAGTAGTTGAATCTGGTAATAGTTGTTTATATTCTTTTATGCCATGAGGACATTATTTAGTGTTTGAGTTCAGCAATCATTTGCTAGATGACACCATTATGTTCTGAAAGATAATTATTTTTCATTTCATGTGAGTTGTTTGTGCTGTGGTTTAAGTAAGCCAAATTTTGATTTAAGTTATTGGCATACATGAAGTTTTTAGCTTCATGTATTTTGTATATATTCTCTTGACTTAGATGCACACAAATTTTAAAACATAAAACTGTAACCAATCTCCTAATACTCATTCTGCTCCAAAAAAAAAAAAAATTGATAAAAGACAGAATACATTTAATGACTGTTCAAATGTATTTTTAGGCAAACCACTGAGTCCTCTTATTAACTTTTCAGATAAAGCTGTCCATACTGTCATCTCCAAATTTGCCAACCTTATATTCTTCAGTCTTTATTAATACAAAAAGTAAATTATCCATGCTCCTACCTAGAACCTATCTCTTTACTTCTGGTCTGTATCCCAGGATTTTATGATCTCTCAAGGATTTTATTATAGTACCTGTACTCTGAAGTTCTCAATTTTTCCCTTTCTCCTAGATCCTTTTCATCAACAAAAACATAGACATACTCTCAATGGTGGGGCCGGCTGCCTTTGGGTATGAGACAGATTGCTAGCTGATCACCAAACTTGTTTTGTCTTCTTCCTGGGCATACAACTAGCTTATATGTCTCAACCTCCTTTACATATAGAAGTGGCCATGTTATTAATTTGTGGTTAATCAAATAATTTGTGTTATCCTTCATGATATTTGCCTTCTAAGGTAGATGTAGACAGCAAAGTCTTATGGGCAGCTTTATCTGAAAGGTCATAATTCTACATAATGCTTTCTTATCTTCCTGAGTGTTTAAATCCCTCATAGAAGAACTGCTCACCAATCAAGATTTACTAACTTAAACAATACGTGAGCAACAAAAAAAATTAACATGCTGTTAAGCCACTGAGACTCTGGGTTAGTTTAATGGAGAAGCTGCCATTACCTTACCTAACTGAAGTAGCAAGTGTAGAAACAGGGAGACAAATTAGGAGGCTATTTGATACTCCCTTTCTCTACTCCTTTTCAAAATTAAACTTCAAAGAATTACAAGTCTTTCATTTTCATGTTACCACCAAAACCTCTCTTGACCTTCGTGTTGCCAAATCTAATAATTGATTCTCAATCTTAATTTTACTTATCACCATTAATTTCAGAGTCAGTTATTCTCTACACAATAGCCCTTTTTACATTGTTTTCTCTATGTCTCTCTTGGCTCTCATCCCAACTCACAGCTTAATCCTTCTTAAACACCATTGCAGGATCTTATCTTCCTGATCTGTACATGTTTCATTTCTCAGACGTCTTCTCTTCTCTCTTAATCTCTAGGTAATCCTATTCATTCCACACAAATATCATCTATTTGATGACTGTCTCCAAAATTATAACTCTAAGTTAAACTTCTATTGGCATTCCATACACGAATGTACAATGGCCCACTTTGCAAATTCACCATATGTCTGATAGACATCTCAAACTAAACATATCCAAAAGGATACTCTTGATTTTGAATTACCCTCTCCTCTGTTCCTGTACTAATGATCCCCATCTCAGTGAATGGTAGCTCCATTTTTTAGTTACCCTCACCAAAAGCCTTTGACTCCCCTGATTTTCTTATATCTCATATACAATATACTAGAAAAGTATGTCAGCTTTACTTTCAAAAGAAATCCTGAACCCATTTCTTCTCAAACCATCATTATAGCTACCCTAATTCAAGTTACCATGATTTCTTTTCTGGATTATTTAGTAATCTCCAAATGACTCCCTATTTCTACTCTTGACTTCCTAGTATCTGTTTTCAAAATAGTAGCCACAGTGATGCTTTTGGAACATAATTCAAATTACGTAATTTATTTGTTCAAATTCTCCAATTGTTTTCCATAGTCCACAGAATATAATTTCAAGGGCTTCTTAGAGTCCATAGGTCCTATATGCCCTGGCTTTTGGTTACATCTGCAAGTGCAATTCTTATTACCCAACCCTGGCCTCCGGGCACATCATGTCAACTGTTAATGCTCAAACACACCATGCAGCTGGTCCCTCAGCCTGAAATGCCCTTCTCCCTGTCATCCACCTGGTTTAGTCCTACACTTTATTTGGGCTGCTACTCAAATGGCTCATTTTCAGGGAGTCCTCTTTTGACTTGCCTATCCAGAAATAGTGTTTCTCCCTCAGCCATCATCACTGTCATATTGTCATGCATTATTTCTTCTTCAGAGCACTTATTACTACTTAGCAGGTAATGCATTTCTTTCCTTATGTATTGCTTGTGTCTTCTCCCTCTAGAATGTTAGCTTCATAGATCTGAGACTTGATTTACTTTTATTTTACTGCTGTATCCACAGTATCTAGAAAAGTGACTGGCATATTGTAGATTTCAATAAATATCTGCTGCACGAACGAAAAATTGAAGTGAATTGGATGATACAGGGAAAGTGGAAACAATTCAGGATGGGCTAGGTATACTCAAGAAGACTCTAGTTTCTTAAGGAAAAGAAGCCATCAGAACTCATGCAATTTATACTACAGAAGCTCCTCATGATTTAGGGGTGAATTTCATTTTCTTGTTTCAGCTTGTTTTCTAAATTTTCCAAAATGTACATAAATTATTTTGTAGTAAGAACTTAATCAAAAGGATAACGAATGAAAATGTTTTAAAGTAAAAAGAAATAAATACATATTCAGTTGTTCAGGCATAGTCATAATCAAATCCAAACTAAATCTATCTATCTATCTATCTATCTATCTATCTATCCATCATCTATTTATGTAGGTAGATTATATATATATATATAAAGATAGATAGATAGATAGATAGATACATATATATATCTATACATATATATATATGTGTGTGTGTGTATATATATCTATACATATATATATGTGTGTGTATATATATCTATACATATATATACATATACATATATATATACATATACATATATATATATGTATATGTGTATATATATATACACGTCTCTGCCATTGAACAATCTTTGCTTTGGTTGCTCTTCCTTTTGGGTTTCTTGTTCCAAAGAATGATCTATCATAGTATTACTTCCTATTATGTCTACCTTCTTAGTACCTCTCACATGTGTCCATTCCTTTCCATTCTAGTTCAGACTCCCCTCATCACTCAATTGAATTTATACAACTGCCTTTGAACTAGTTTCCCACTCTTCATTTTTTCATCAATGCAGGTGCGCACATAGTGAGAATGTTCTTTCCATCATGCAAATCGCATCTGCTTAAAGATTAGTTTTGGTGCTCATTATTTTCAGTATATTGTCCAAATGCTTTAATATGTTATACCAGGGCCATGTTATCTAGATTCCAACTATCTTACTAACCCCATATTTCACAATATACTCCTCTCCACCTCATATCTCTTTCTCCTTTAATATTTTATGCTGCAACCATATCATGGAACCAAAACCATATTGTGGTTCCCTAAACACACCATGCTTATTTTCAACTTTGGACTTTTACGAATGCATTTTTCTCTTCCTGGCATGTTCTCCTCCACACACAGCTTATACATCACCTGCTCTTTAGCTGATAAACCACATATTTCAGAGAGAATTCCTGTTCTCTCTGAGATATAGTTAGATGTTCTTTCTCTGAAGAAGCATCTGTACTTAACCCATTATTGTCCTTGACATTTTTATAATGGAATTCCCTTCTCTGTGAGACTGTAAACTCCTTGAGGGCACAGTTTGGGGAAGGGAGATGTTAACAATAAATATGTATTGGGAGATTTTTTTTTGAGGGGGAGAGATGTTGCACAATAAATATGTATTGAAACTAAATAAATACAAAATTAAGTATAGGAAATGCCAAAATGGTGTGGGTGTGGGCTTCTGTAAAAGATGCAGAATCCTATATCGATTAAAAAAATAAAGAAAAGGTATTATATTAGATTGAGAGGGTAAGATCCCCTCTGGAAAACTTTTGAACTTACTGAAAGTTTGATGACAATTACCTCGGTAATGATTTCCGAAGGAAGATTCCTAACAATGGGAAACATTTAAAGTTAAAAGTAAACAGAGAGACACTCAAAGTATTTTTGGATGAGGCTATAAAAATATGGAAAAATCAAAGATGACACATTGACAGGTGTAGCAAAGCAGGAACTTTAGTAATTATCAAAGGAAAGGTTAGAAGTTGAAGAGCATACTTTTCAATCTATACATTTTAATGCTACAATGACTTAGAGATTACACAGATGTATAATATATCCAAATTAAAAAAAAATAGCTGTTAGGAAATTAAATTAAAGAATACCCCCTCTGAATTTAAAATTATAGCAAAATAGAAAAATAATTAAATAATTCTGTGTCACATATTTGAAAGTTGCTGAGAGCAGATTTTAAAAGTTCTATCACAAAAAAAATTTTTAATGGATGATGGTTGTTAACTAAACTTATTATATCAATTGTTTCACAAAATGTACACATATCAAATCATTATGTTGTATATCTTAAACTATTACAAAGTTATATGCCAATTATATCTCAATAAAACTAGGAGAAAAGAAAAACATTTAAAAAATTATAAAATTAATTTAAATGATAACAAATAGGTAAATCTATTTTTATATAAAGAGAATATATTGAAAAGACATATAGAGGATGAAAAAGAGTATTTTATTAAAGATGTCAGTTTATATATATTAAAAAATTAATAAACTTACCACATGTCATACTCTAGAGGTAATTTTCTAGACAGCTCTAAACTTTACATCGGTAATCAAAGAAGATAAACATAAAAGTAAATATATTCAAACATTATCTTTCTGATTCCAATTTTCAACTTTCATTAGTTGACATGACTTTTTAATTAAAAAAAAATTGCAATGCTATCTTTTTCTCTTGAATTGTAATGTAGTAGGTTTGTATATTTAAATGCAGATATTAAATTCTAACAATCTTTTTTAAAAATAAGTTTGCTCCTTGAGCCTATTTATGTTATTTTTTAAATATGATTTTATTATGTTTATAATTACAAAGTGAATGTATTTCACTATAGATACTTTGGAAGATAATTAAAAAGAACAAAGAAGAAACACTTAACCCACCAAGTAATGTAATCAAACAGAGCTAACTCTTATTCCCTGTTAGTGTTTATACCTAGGCCTGGTATTCAGTAAGAAAGCATCAGGAGAACTATCCTGGTTATTTTTCTGTGGTGTCTTTCCTAAATGAGGTAACATGTAACCTGGATCATTCAGTATCAAGTTGTAATAGTCCTATTGGTTTTTTAATACTTATTTTTTACATAAATTACTACTATTTGTACCTATTTTCAGCATGAGATTAGTTTATGTTTCCACTCCACAAAGGTTCAATCTCATAAGTGAGACAGATAGAATTTATGCCATACTCATTCTTAATGCTATTAATGTAAGTAGAGTTAAAAAGTCCCAAAGGATAGTGGGGCATAGGAATAGTGGTCTATGGAATTAACAACTTTTTTAATCTTTTAATATGAAAAAAGGAAGTAGTGTTAAAACTATTGAAATTTGTTCAAACTGTATTACAAAAAAACATTAAAGTCAAATCTAAGTTTGAATAGATTGAAAGAAATCCCTAAATATCCATCCACTCATTCAGAAGATATTCAGCTATTGACCACCCACTGTGACCCAATTACTATCCAATGTGATAAAGAGATATTATTTTTAACTCAGCGTCAACCTGAAGGGACACCCTAATTGTATCACTATACAGTGAGCTTTTGATGGCAGATCTGTGTTTTAATTGCAACAGCTCGTGTATGGCCGGATATCAGAGTTCTCATTTGAAGAAAATTTGAAGACTACATTTTCCGTAGATGTTAATCTCATAGGTGATATTATTTATTAATATTTGAAGCTAATTATAGAACAATTAAGGCTCTATGCCAAGTGCTTTTAGGTATTACTTCATTTAATACTCCTGTAATTTTATAGTTACCCTCAGTGTGAAGAATTAAGTGACTGGTTCACTGTCACATAGCCCATGGCTTCAGAGGAAAATTTTGAGGATGTGTTGGTTAGACTTCAAAGCCTGCATTCCGCCTATAGTCTCATACGCTCTCTTGCTAACCTTTAGGGTTTATAGAATACCAGAAAATTTAAGACTGGGCTGTTTACTCAACCTAATGGGATTTGAATTTCCATTCCCAAACTTGCTGTGAATCTTTTGACCAGCTATTTAACTTCTTTAAGTCTCAGTTTTCTCATCTGTAAAATGAAGATAATAGCGCCTTTTCATAGGATTACTGTGAGAATTTAATAAGATTATTCACATGAAAATACTTTCCATGAAATAATCACTCAATGAGAGTGAGCTATTAATAACAGTGTGAAGATGCTAGCTTATTCCACTTTCTTTAAATTAATTGTTTAAATATACACTCTCCTTTATAATTTACAAGTTTTATATATTACATATATCATAGACAGATAGATAGATAGATAGATAGATAGATAGATAGATAAAGCAAACTATTTCTGTTCCTCTCTAATTATCTATAGATGGGCCAGGTAAAAATTCTATACATAATTTGTAGTACAGAGAGGAAAAATTATGTCCCATAGTCTCATAAAAATAGCAACCAAGACATGGAACTTTGTCTTCTGTTCAGTTTTGTGAAAAAAAATGAATTTTGTGGAAGTAAAATGAAAAAAAGGTGATATTTGTTCTGTGTGTAGGAAAACTTCTCAATTAAAAGTCTAGGAAATATCACCCAGAAAGTTATGTAATTTCTATGTCTAAGGTTTCTCTTCACAGAACATTATCAGTTTGTGATGATCTAGATGTTCAGTGGTTATAAGCAATTGGTTGAACCAAATTATTTCTTTTATTCCCTTCTAATTGTGTAAGTTTCTGATACTCTGAGACTATTTTAAAACACAAATAACTCTATGTTCTTTTAAAGCCCTGCTGTTGTGAGCCGTGAAGTCGAACCGAGAAGTTAAACTTTAAGGCAAATGAACTATCAAGAAGAATAGATGAGGGGGCAACTTATATACTGGCCCATCTTCACTCCTGCAAATTGCATTCTTGACAAGAGAGCTGGCATAGAGTGAAGGCTTCCTGTTAGGTCAATGAATTTGGAAATGGAAGCTGAATCACGATTACACAGAAAAAGTCCCTGACCAACAGCAAAGGCTACCACAAAGGCACATAAATAACAACAGCTAGTAGCAAGTGAGAGAGAGAGTTACTAACTTCAGAGCTTTTTGATATTAAGCTCCTGGGCACCACTTGCAAACTCAAGATGCCAATAGGATAAGTGAGGCTTATGTAAGTTGATAAATTAGTGCAGCAAATAATTAAGTTTCTGTTAGTAATTTACCTTGGTGGTTTTTGTTTTCTCTGGTGGTACTGTTTTCCCTGGAACTTGCATTCATGTTAGACAAAAATCCATTTTGTGAATGGTTAGTATTTTGTTGCATCATCATGAATCATAGACTCATTAGGTGCTTCAAACAGTTTTGCTCACGAGATCAATAGTGACACCAAGTATTGCTCAACAGTCATTCTGAGGGGTTGGGGGCATCCTTTTCCCCATAACTGATGGATTTTAGATACTGATTGATATGTGTGTATTGATGATAATTGTGTATATTGATATGATTGATATGTGAAAATTGATGATAATTTTCCAAGGCTAGGAATGGGGAACATATTTTCCAGAAGTCATTGAGAGCCCACAAACACAAGAAACCATGCTTATTTTAAATGATATAGAACAAAATATTCCTGTTAGCAGGAAAAAGTTTATATTTGAAAATATTCCAACTTAGTGAATTTTGGAACGTTTTACAGCACATTTGAGATGTAGGAGGAATGTTATTTTTTATCGTAAAAACAGTTGATAAATGATTGATCCATGCTGATTCTTCTTATCTTGTAAAAGATACAGTGTATTTAAACCTCTTGATGTTAGAAAAAAGAGATCACAATGTTACCCACTTTTTATGCTTGCCTGGTAGATTGGAATTCATCTGGCATCTACCTTTCAATGGATTGAAATTATATCTCTAATTCTCACTCCAACCCAGGAGTCTACTGTTATCCGAAGGTATGTTAACAGTGCTGACGAGTTGTAAGCCGGTCCCCTCAGCCAAGAGAGTTCAGTCGTCTCTCTATATGGTGCAAAAGAGGGACAGGAAGCCAGTGTGTGTTATTCACCGCCCTGTGACTCGATTCTAATCACTTCAGCCCGTGTGACTGACAGAGAAATGCTCTCCACTGTGATTGAGGATATTGATTTCCCAACCCCTTTCGGGGCACACTGTAGAGACACAATCAGAGGCTTCGGCCTTCAAAAAAACCTCTTTATCTGCCTTAATCATCTGATCAATAATCAGCATCCAGACTAGGGATCTTCAACAAAGCCTTCTCCAATGTCTTTATTTCCTTTATTCTATTGGGCTACAGATCTGCTGAGTCAAGGTGATCTTAATAGATCAGAAGTGAACAGTAAGCAACAACAGTTACAGCCTTTAGTGCTGATTGTTAGATCTAGAAGTTCCTGTTATTAAAAAAAAAAAAAAGTAACTGTCTCCCTCTTGCTCCTCTCTACCCACACCCTTCATGGGCCATTGGCTGGCAAACTAACCCCTGCATACATGACTAGACACTCTAAGAACCAACAAGTGAAATTGCTTCTCTGACCCAACCAACTGGAACAAGTAGTGTGTGGGAGTGGGAAATATTCTTATACAATGAGTTAGCCCATGAGTTTCGTATTTTACACTGAAAGACTACAGGCAAAGTTGTCTGCATTATATCTGAAATTGGAACAATAAGTAATGCAAAACATTCAGCTTGTCCAAACACAGAGTACCTCTACACAAATCAATTTTAAGCTTCTAAATGTTTAAAGTGAATGGTTCTGCTTTATTACAAGCATTTTATAGAACACTTCATATTTAATTTTTTAAAAGGATTTTGATCAATCCTATCTATTGAACCGCTAATATTTTAAATTAAGATCAAAGTACTATTTCCACATCTTGAAGAACTATTTAATGAGTGTTTAAAATTAATTTGTAAATTGAATGGCTATCTTTAAATCCTGACGTTGCCTCCTCTCCCCAAAAGGGGTAACATCACCTTTCTCAAAGTTTGTTTTGTTGGCATTTTAAGGGGACTTTTTCCCCATAAGTCCATGAATTTGATTGCAGTAAATGGTTAATTTGTGATTCTATTTAAAGTATCTTTTATTCAGCTCAGAGTTCCCCATTGAATAAAAAACAGTAACACTTATCAAAACCCATCTATATTGCCAAAGTGTGAAATGTTTCCAATTAAAATTTCATTCATGTTTAGCCAATTTCTCAATTGAATTAAAAAAAGCATAAAATACATATAATCTAATACATCCTGTGACGAGTGAGTCTTCATTTTGCTGAATTCAGAAGAGCCTTGTCCAATATAATCACTGCATTCATTCTAATTATAAGAGCAAAGTTGTGCAGGCTTCTTATATGTTATGCAATGTCAAGAAGCACGGCGCACAGCACTAATACCTCAAGTGAAAGAGGCAGCGGTTTCCCACAGCATTTCCTTGATTTAAATTACAGAGCACATTTATTATGCTTCTGTTCCTCAGACTGTGAAATACCATAGTACAGTAGCTTTGTTCTGACCCCTTCTCTAAAGCCCTGCCTCAAAGTGTGACTAATCTAGTGCCGGATGACAGCTAACTTCAACATCAGACAACACGAAAATTGAAGACACTTTTTATCCCCTTGCCAATCTGCGAGTGTCTGAATAAGCCTCGTCAACTTCATTACAAACTCATCATCTCTTGTGTAGATAATGATAGCCTAGGCTGGTGGAGAACTCAGCTTCTTGTTGTTTTTACTGACTTTCTCTGCCTCCAGGCCAAGCATCTGTGGGGATAATGAATGGAGCAATTCTTTTGGCACAAAACAAAAGGCTCTTGGGGTGGGGAAAGGCCCATGGCGTCAGTCTAGGCCCAGCTCTCACAAACGAAAATTCTTTGTTATGAATCGGTTCTCAGAAAATAGCTCTGTCGTAACCAGAGAAGTGAAGGACACAGAGTAACTTTGTACTGTGGCAGGAGGTTAAAGGCAGTGACCATGTGAAAGAATTTCAGAGGGATTTGATTCTTCTTTTATTTTTATTTTTTTTATTTTTTGAGGTTGCTTTGGCTAAAGCCTATTTGCACCAGATAAAATAACTGCATAGTACCACTTAGACTATTTAGGATACATTCATCCTAGCTTTCAAAATGGTAGACTTTCTGAATATTTCTCCTACAGCTACCCATGGGGTATATTTAAAGAATATAGAGAAGATGAGAATATAGAAGCAGGAAATGTACACAGATCTAGGAGTACGTTTTAAAATGAAACTCATCCATTATTATTCTAGTATATAAGTATTTATTACACCTTTCTTTATTCTCCTTGGGCAGGATAAAAAGTTAGACCACATAACCATGTAGAATTTAAAATATTAAAATAAGTTTTTGTGATTCGGATGGAAATAGGTATGATTTAGAAAGCTGGGTAACAATTAAATATGTCTAATAAGTCCAGTAGTTTTATTTCGTTTATATATATCCCTAAGAGCTATTTGAAATGATTACCTAGTAGATTCTGCTGTTAGGAATATTCATCTGGGGCACATTTAGCAAAAAGTATGTCTGTTAAGTATGGTGGCTAAATATGATCCTTATGTTGCCAGTTTTTTTTTTTCTTTAAGAATGTAAAGTTGACATAACAATCTCACAACAAAACCTATTCCCTTGAAATCTGATTATTTACCTTGAAGTGATATTAAGGCAATTCATTTATTTAGCTCTCTCAGTGGTTGCTAGTTATAAAAATAAATGTAAACGTTCTGTCTCCTACCAATTTTAAATAGCTTCTGCACATTCTAACAACTAATTCATATGTGCCTAACATACAAAGTGTGCATCGGTAGGTGATTTGCTAATTTTGTTTATTTTAGATTGGTTTTCCACTGTCATTTTCATGTGGACAATCAAAAAAGAAGGAATGAATATGATGCCTTTGAATCAATTTATAATATCCTGACCAATCCCAGTAATAACTGTAGTGGCCACGAAGTAAGACAAACAGTAAGAGCTAGGGAAAATTATATATAAATCTTTAGCTAAAAGAAAACCACTTTCTTTTTTTTTTCATTTAAATAATATACTTTGGCATTTATTTCTCATAATTAAACAGCAAATCTGTGTTTTACATGGAGATATACTGGTATCTTGTGAAGAGAACAGATTAATGTAATGTTTTGCTACCTTTGACCTTGTATCCTTGAGTCTCTTGATTCTATGTCACCAAACATAGCACTGTAATAGAGTTGAGGTCCAGCTAATAGCGTGTGCTATTCTGACTGTCATGCTCCATCATTGTAACTTACTGCATGAGGTCCCCAAAGTGGTCTCGTGAGCACATGTGCACATGCATGCATGTGAGTGTGTGCTGCTCCCCCACACACAATTCTCATTGGCAGAAGTAATCAGACAATGCTTTTAAATACAAATTCTTCATTTAACTAAAGGAAAAGTAAATCAACTTGTACAAGGGCTGAGTTCTAAATTATTGTGTTCAAAATAGATTTAAATCTACCTCCTTCTTAAAGTTTATTAGAAAGAGAGCCACAAAGCTTCCAAGTCTTTTCATTTTTTGGCATTATGCTGTTATGGCAAAGTGTTATCAGTTAACATTTTAATATTTGTTTCAATTATACATATTAGTGTTTATAAAGAGAGTAAGGGGAAACAATTTCAAGAAATGACTGACCGAAGAAAGAAAACATAGAAACACATTGTTATTTACAAGCTGAATATATTAAATAAGTTACTCCATACCATTTACTTTTTGTTATTTGGTAGGAATATATGTATTAGGGAGAGAGAGTGAGAGAAAAAGAGAGAGAGTAAGAGAGAGAGAGAGAGAGAGAGAGAGAGAGAGAGAGAGAGAGAGAGTAGAAGATGGAGATGAAGGAGGAGGAGAGGAGGAGGGGAGGGAGGAAGAGAGATATTTTTCTTCCAACTAATAAGGAAACTATGAACTTCAAGTAGGGGTGTATTATCCCAAAGCTATTACCCAACTCTTAAAATTTAAGAAGAGATTAAAATCTCTTAGGAATGCTGCAGTTTTCTAGTGAGTTTTAAAAAACATAAATGAAGAAGTAGCTGTAACTATTTCTAAATGAAAGGAATACCCAGGAAATGCGTTTGGTCTTAAACAGCCTATCCCAAACCCATTATGGGATTTTAAGTTCCCATCCTCTGCCCCTCCCCCATTCTGCCATATCTTCTCCTTTCTCCTTCCCTCTTACTCCTCTCTCCTTACCTTTCTCCTTCCATCACTTCATTCTCCAGCCTCATTTTAGGTGCCTCATCCATCACACTTTAGTGAGAAATTTCCACTATTTGGTCATAACATCGTCTTTTCTGAAATTCACTTGAATATAACTCTTGGACCAGGTCATTTCACTTCCAAATATATCATACAATTGGTCTGTTAGGTCCACTACTATATTCTTTAAAGATAAAAATCGTAACAAGATAAACATTGGTTATAATAATTAAATCTATTTTTTAAAAATCACAAATGTTGTATTTTTTGTAAAAAAAGTTGTCATTTTATTACTCCATACATGTATATATATATGTACAATATATATTTTGTGTGTATTGTGTATATATATATGTGTGTGTACTATATATGTATGTACTATATATATATATATACACATATATATATACTATATATGTGTATATATATATAGTACAGGCAAATTTGAAAAAAAGTTACCTTATCTCATTATACCAACTTATTAACACCAAATATAACAATAGTCACTTAGGACAATATTTCTGTGTAAACCTTATATAGAAGGCAAATTGAAGTAATTTATAGCCAATAATATTTTTATCTTATGTCAACATTTAAATTATCTTCTACAAAATTTTAAAAATATATTTTATTTTACATTTTGCACCTGAAATTTTACTAACTAAAGTTTCAAATAAGAAGTATGATGCTTATCTGGATAAATTGAATGTTAGTTATAAAATTATTTTTAAAAATCAAGAAATAAAAAAATGTCCTATTAAAGGACATTTTTAAGTGTTAAGTGTTCTTCCTAATGTGTCCTACCTAGATACATATGAGGCCATCTGACAGATCAATATATATGTAAACAGGATACCGGATCCCAAGTGCAATTAGAACATTGGATTGGAAATTCTTTATTCCACAATTAAAGCAAAGGCTTAAAAGGAAAAACAGCACATTTTCAATTAAATCAACCAAGTACAAGTTAGTTACTACCATGTCCATTTCTAAAATAGTAGCTTTTATTGGCACGCTTTAAGAAGTAAATATTTACCCAGAGAAATGTAATTTCCTTTTCATTTATTTAGAAACTACATGAGCTAGTCTCTGCTTTCTAATTTTCTTTTTACTAGTTAAGGTAGTAGAGAGATTTCTCATTTTCTTCATTTTGATATTAGAATTGCTTAGTCGAACTTGTGTATATTTGAAAGGGAAAGACAATATATTCCTAATGTTAATTAGCAACTTTCTTTCTTACTTCTACTATAGTTTTTTAACTAGAAAATAAACCTTGATATAACATCGATGCTTACTTCCAAAGTTATTTTGAATAACATCTGCTGATGAGAAGCATGCAAAAAACTTTCATGCCGGTAAATGTAATTACTAATAATTTCATCATGATTGCTATGACTACAATTTACTTATTCTTAATTTATTTTTATAATGAACTGCTTCAGTAAAATGACAAATGATTCCATTAGTTAAGAAACTAAAATGTCAATTTGCTTGTGGTCTTTGGTGACTAATTTGCTGACTTGAGGTTTTTATTTTCGTTATGATAATAATATTTGGCTATGCTCTGTGAGCAAAATTTATGAGGTCTTAAATATTAATCTTTCGATTTAGTGAAACAAGGTAATTTTCAGCTTTAAAATATGAGCAGTTTCTCTTTCAGGGTCTTTAATACACAAGTTTTAGGCACAAACTTCTAAAACATCGTAATCCAAAAAATAACACTTACATTGTTCCCTGGGATCAAAACAATTCTTTTTCACTAATGACTGCAAATATCAGCTCATTTCTAACACAGTTTCCAATGGCAAACATTACTCAGTTGTCAGTGAAAGAAAAGGGATTACATCAGCATTCAGGGGGAAAAAATGTTCTGTTCCTTCTTACCCCATAGTCTATGTTCAATCAGCCTGGAGCTAATAGAAGCCCTCCAGTGCAGAGAAATAAACAAACACAGTCGGGCAAATAGTCCAAAATCAAATCTAGTATATAAGGTGGACAATACATAGTTAGTTCCATTATTGAATCCTCCCTTGGGAACTGGAGCAGCTTCAGAGCCCTTCTCATTACACACCAGCACCATCTGTAGCCAGCCTGAGCCTGATTTGGCAATGTATAAAGTACATGAAAAAAAAAAAAAAAAAACAGGCTCAGAATCAGGAGCCAGAGAATCCTATTTCGAGTTTAAATTTTGCTTGTGAAAGATCATTTGGGTTTAGACTCAGCAAACAGTGGGCCTCATCACTCACAATGAGGGACGCATGTAGCAAGGATTACTTCAGATCAGGGAGATGGAAGGTAATTGCTACTTTCCGCAGGGATATATCTAGCTCTCATGTAGCTTGGGAGAGTTACAGCATGGTCCCGTGAACAGCGGCGGAGCTTCTGTCCACTTCAAATGGCAAGCACCCTTGCCTTGTGGTGTTTGTTTCGGTGTTGCTGTTGTTGAAAAGTGCATTATTTAATTCTAAATTAAAAATGGAAAGGAAACTGATGACATTAGCATACTGAAGACCCATAGACACTGTGTGTGCATGCATGTGAATTTTAAGAAAGCTCCTACTCAAAAATGGAGCAAAAAGCTTTTATTTATTAAAAATAAACCATGAGTATTATTAACAGGAGGTGACTATGTTGGTTATTTCTGTCTCGGGGCTAAAAAATGGGGTATTATTACAATCTTGAAATAAGTAGCAGATTATGTGCTGTAGTTGGGAAATTTTATCCAAGATATGCCACCTTCCAGATGCTGAAGTTGCTTTATCAATGTTTTCTATCATCACTTTTATTTTTCTACTTCCATTCCCCAACTAACCACCATCTTCATCTGTTGTCAAAATGTCTCTCAAAATCTGATCCTCTTCCTCTATTTGAATCACACACAGAACTGCAATAATTGCATATCTTTTTTTTTTTCTTTTGAAAGCCACGGAAAGTCTACCTACACATCTGTAACTGAGAAAGAGATCACTACATACGAAGTATCTAGGGATTCATAGGCAGGCAACTACATTCATTTCAGGGGATCAAAGAAGGCATTCTGAATGGTGTTTTGATCCTGGCTTCCTCCCCAAGCGGAGGCTATGCTCCATGTAATCTAAACCTTAAAAGTAGCAACCTGCTCCAACCTAGGAAAACCTACAATCCTTAAATTGTATACTCTACTTACCCCACCTCTAGCATGCACCACAGATGGAAATCACTCATTATCTATAAGACTTTGCTCTGGTACTCCTGAAGGTGTTTCCAGGCTCACAAAACTTTAGATCCTTTTAGTGACTCCGTGTGGGAGAAGAGGCATTTATTGTGTTCCCTCCTGGTTTGGTAGGGGTGATAAGGACCTCAGCCATGGCCTGGCAATATCCCTAGGTGACATCCTAAACCCTAGGAGTAATTAGCTGAATCTCAGACACTTTCCTACAAGTATTTAAATATGTATGCTCCACCCAACTTCACACTCAGAGATGTCCTTTGGCTCTAGGCAAAAATTGTACATGGGCAAAATTGTTGCTGATAATGTTCTCCCTGCTCCATCCTGTGTGTCTGACCTCTAGACTTCTTTAGAATTTGACTTTTCATGCTCTTGGCCTTGGCTGAGAAAAGTCAACAGTCCTTCAGAGCACTATTGATAAGTTCCATTCATTTCTGTTTTTAGCCTCAAGTCTTGTTTGATGAATATCCTTTACTCTAGATTCCGGTACTGATGTTTATTAGAACCTGAACTCTCTAGTAAGATGGACCTGGAGTCGTCTTATTTCTATAATTTTCTGGTTGTGAATTTGTATAAATTACCTAATTTTTCTAAATCTCTGTCAACTCAGCTAAAAATATAGGTATAATAATAGAATGCACATCATAACATTATTGTGAATATTAGATAAATTAAGCCATGTAATGATCTTTATCAAATTAGTTCTCAATGAATGTTAACTATAATTATAGTTACTTAATAATAATGATAGTATAAATTTGCATTGTCATTTGTCCTTTACTTAAGATTTTGTTCAGTGGTTTCTGATCTTACCCAGTTTTGATAACTCTTATTATAATAACCAAAACAATGAATTTGAGTAACTTAATCTCATATAAAGACAATAGCTACCATTTACCAGGTAGTTCCTATTGCCAAATACTGAACTAAGTCCACTATAAGCGAATCACATTTAGTCCTTATAAATTATACAAAGTATGAATAGTATTATTATCATTTTACAAAAAAAGGAAACTGGGGCTCAAAGAGGTTAACAAATATGCCCAAGTTTGTGGGAAGTAAATAGAAATATTGGGACTTAAATCTACCTTTGTCTATGGAAGAGATCATCCTAAATATACCAATCCCTAGTTCTTCTTCTTATAGGCACACAGACTGTATTCTCTAGCCTTCCTTGCAGTAAGACATCTCTGTATGACTAGGTTTTAGCCAATGGAATATGAGTGAAAGTGGCACGCACAATTGCAATTTCTGGCCCCTTAAAAACTCCTGTTCAAAATTTTCTAGGGTATTTCCCCCATTCTACCAGCTAGATGTCAATAGCACCTGGTACAAATGTCAGAGACTTCATCCTCTGGATCCTTGAATAATAAGATGGAATAGAGTATTTCCTACCACTCACTTACTTTGCCACCTGAGCTGGAATAAACTTGGTCTGTGTTTGAGACACATGCTTTATGTTTTTGTTTTTGTTTTTAACTAGATGGAAAAGTGTTAAATTTGCTAAATCACAAAAGAACTCTTAAAATGATTCACAGGTATATTGTCTCAACTTTAAAATAAAGGTATTTAAGTTTTCAATCAATTATTTCAAAATATTATAAAATGAAGCCCTAAAATGAAATAATTTTACATTTCAAAAGTTTGTTACTTTTAATATTTTCCAATTATACAAATGGTTTAAAAATGAAATAGCAAGCTAGCTTTAATCATGGAATCAATCACTTAAAGCCTTCAAAAGGCTTTTAAAAATTAACCATTGTATCCATGATTCTGTAGCCCTATATGTAAATGACACATTTTGAACTGAACTAAATCTTGATATTCTACAAAAAGAGTCAATTACATTAAAAAAAATAGTGTTCTGCCAAAATTCTTTGCATATTGGGGGCCAGTAAGTAGGAAAATTCCTTAACTATTGCCCTCTCTTACCACATTGGTTAGATCATTCCAAGTAACTAATGCTTCAATTTCATAATTTATTTAGAACTTTCAAACTACTTATTTTAACCTACAAACATCCAAATTCATGATTTGATGCCCTGGAGGGAAGGTAGTATAATGTATATTCAAGAAAGTTTGGAAACCAGACAGTTCTGTCTTTATATCTTGGCTCTCACATTTAGAAGCCATGTGACTTTGAGAGATTTACTTAAAATCTCTTGGCTTCATTTTTATTTCTATAAAATAAGGACAAAAATTACCCCTCCTTCAAATAGACAGTCATACAGGAAAAGTATATCAAAGGGCACATAATAAATGCTCAATAAAACTCTTAAAATATTATAATTATTACTAGCCCTAAATTTTTCAGAAATATTTTATTTAAAATAATTTTTATATTATAGATGCTGTGCTATATCAGACACTTGGATAGAAAAAGCGTGAATTATATTAGTATCTGCTGTGTCTTAATAAAAAGACATGTTTTGAATGAACATGTATGTTTCATAGATATTTCCAAGAGATGTGGAGTTTTTATTTCAGATTCCAGGAAGAAGAGACTTAATAATTAATATTTAAATGATGAGAAAGAAGTTTTTCATTTGAGATCAAAAAATTTCTCCTTTTATTGATGTAATGATGTAAAGGATTGTGGAACCCCATTCTTTTCCCTTAACCTGATCCAAATGATGATGAATTCTAATATTCATCAGTTCTCTCCTCCCCTGAGAAAAAAGGATGAGTTAGGAAAAAATGTCTCTACCCTTTATTTGGAGATTTGGTTTTTTTTGTTTTTTCTTGTTTATCTGTTTGTTTTCCTTTAGAAGCTAGAAATTTTCAGTTTTCAATCTTTTACCAAGACTTACTGTTTTGCTTTCAGATGTACTATTTTCTTAATTGTTCCTATTTCTTTAAATATAACTCCAGACATATCTCGAATCTTGCCTATATCCAGGCTATAACTATAGATATTAGAGTCAGGAGAATGTCAGTAAGATTTGTGGCCCAGCTTTGAGAATTTCTGACTACAAAGAATCTCATTTCCTACGTCACCCCACTGCCAATAAAGAAAGGCCTTTAAAGAAAACCATTCTGTATGATTCAGCAGTGTTTCTCATTGGGTGTTTCTGAGCCTCCACTTTAGCCTCTACCCATCCAATTATTTCCTTACAGGCAACTAAAAACTCTGCCCTTCCCCTACTAAATTCATTCTTTTGTTCTCCGAACAGCCCTATTTTCTGTCTCTATTTTTGTTGATGGCTTCATCATCTTTTCATTACCTCCAAACAGAATCTTCAGTCATCTTTGACTCCTTTATCCCCTTCTAGTTCTAAAATCAGGCACACCTAACTCTGAAATAGCACCCATATTTAGACTCCTTCTGTCTATCTTTGTAGATTCTTCTATAGCCAAGACTTCACTTACCTCTTGTCCAGACTAACACATTAAGTTCTATTTCTGACCTCTTTGTCTCCATTCACTTTTAATCAACCCAAACCCCAAACCATTCTCTATTCCCTTGGTATAGTTCTCTTTCTAAAGCAGAGTTCTATAGTTCTCTTTTTATGACACTGATACTCTCCTGCTTAAAACACTGGGATACTTTATTAAGCTATCACCTCATGCATTGTTCTCACTATGTGTTTCTTTCTATCAAACTAAATCTTTCCAAGCTCTTAGACAAACTTGAGATTTCTTGAACAGTGGAATGTCCAATGTGGAAAGCAGAAATTGCTTGCAGAAAACTGTTTTTGCCATCTTTTGTTTCCTACAGCCTGAGCACATGAAAAGGTTATTCTCTTGAGCAGTGGGAGAGAGATTCTTTGAGGAATCGAGGCGTCAAGCACAACACCAAACATCAAAGGATTTGCAGAAGCTTTATTTCATGGGTGAATAGGGAAAAATCCACTCTGGTGATGCTGGTCATGGAATCAGTGGTGGACTCATGTCAGAGGGAGCAGACAATAGCCAGCTTAGGGCAGAATTTTATTGTGGGTGGAGTTCTCCAGAAATAGATATGAGATAGTTTGTTGTGCAAGATGTTTATTAGGGATCAACACTTGCTAAAAAAAAAAAAAAGAAGGGAAGGAAGCAGGATTGGGTAGTGGGAGCAACTCTGTCATGGTATAGGCTGTATAAAGCCTTGGTCAACCCAACGGGGTGTTCTGGGGCAAAAATTGCAAATGAGAAAAACCAGAAGAGAATGTTATGTCAAAAAACATATTATAAGTCACACTCTGAATTCAGAGAATATTTCAGTGCATGGTGCAGCAGTCTTCTATAGCATTTTATAGAACAGAATATCATGTTGGAAGTAGTAAAGACTTCAAAGGCCATTTATTCTCATCCTTTCATGAGAATAAAGTGAGCCCTAGAAATCAGGCAGGTAGACAGTGCAGAGCTGAGGAACGAAGCACTGACTTTGCCCTGTGGTCTGCCTACCCCAAATATAGCTAAAATATTAACAAAGATTCATTAAACACTTTCTAAATGCTAGGCCCATTAATTATCACTGATTAATATATAATCCCTATTCTCAAGGAATTTACTATCCTGTGCCCTACTGAGAACTCATATTATATGTTAAATTAAACAATTACTAAGGTGGTATTTGAAATAAACATGAATCCAAACTCCCTCTAAATTAAGATTTGTCATCAAATTGTTGAATAGTTGCCTTTTTTCTTGTGGAATTACAATTTTGTATCACCAAATAAATAGTGGCATAATTTTTATGTTCCAGAACTTCAAATTATAGTTTCTATGAATAATAACTGCTAAAGTCAAAATAAATAAATTGGAAAGTTATTTCACATTTTTACCTTCCTGTCTACATTATTAAACTGTTCATTGTTTTCTTGGCTTTTCCTGCTAACTACCAATTTCTGGTGAGGCCGAAATTAAAATTGTGTACAAAATACTTTATTTTTTTTCTCAACAATTATTTTTTTATGTTCTTCATCTCTGGTGAAATGACCTCTACCCATTGCATCACTATATAAGATGCAATCAAGAGCGTTACAGGAATAAAAACAAATATTTTACTAAATTAATTTTAAAAGAAATATTTGAACATAAAAATCTGCATAGTTTAAATATTTTATGTGGAAAATAGCAATAAAAATTAATATTTAGTTATTCATATATAAGGGGGGGAAAACCAACTAATTTGAAAGCCGTGATTCTCCCTTTAGAATATTCCAAACAGCATATAAGGAATAATTTTGCTGGCATATTCTAAAATTTGCTTATATTAATTCTGTTTTTCTGTTTTGAAACTATACTAATGATTATATTTTTCACATATTTTCTTAAGTGCTCACATACCACAGAAACATAACATATAAATAAATTTATGTAAAATTCACATAACCACTACAACCAAATTGGAAAGCATCCAATATAATACATATTAAAACTTCCCAGTGAAGTGTGAGACTGAGATATTTACCAGCACTTCCTTTTCATGTGCATAATGTAAGATTTAGACTGGCCGGGGGAAGCTCCTGCTACATTGGTTACTCTATGGCAATGAGTTCAATCTTTAGGAGCAGTAGCATCCTTCTGGCTTGGTTCTCAGACCACTATTTAGAACTGTCAAAGATGACTTAATGCCCTGAGTAATTTAGTTCAGATTCTCAGGCTTCTTTACTCCCACACAATAAACCATCTTCTGGGAGGATCATCAGATTGAAATCATTCCTGAGCCTGTCACTTTTTTTTTTTTTTTTTTTTTTTTTTTGGTACAAACTTCTTGCACAAAACAGAATCATTAAAATAAGATTTCTACAACAGATTTCATGGACCTCACCATCTTAATCTTTCTGTTTTTCTTGTGTTTTTAATCAGCACTGAGCAATCCCTGAAAAAAAAAAATACTTAACCCCTGATTTTTTAAGTAAATTTGAATGTCTTTCTCAGAGGATATAGAAAAAATCGTTACCATTGGTTTTCATTGTCTTAGCTGTTCCTTCAATAATGAATGTATGCAATTGGTTAACTAGCATGTGCCACATTGAGACTTGTCCCTTTTCTAACCATAACCTATTTTCAGTTAAAGGAGAAATTATTTAATCTACACATGGGCACTAGTTTAGAGCAGTGGTTTCAAGGTGTTACCCTTAAACAAGCAGTATTAGCATCCTGGGAATTTATTTTAAAAAGCAAATTCTTAAGCCATATCTCAGACATTATTGATAAATAAATTTTAGAGGCAGGGTCCATAAATCTGTATTTTAACATGTCTTCCAGGTTATGGTAATGCAAATTAAAATTGTGTAATTGTCTTAGAATTCATTTCATCAGCAGAGGCCCAATTCTTAGTCCTATATACATTACTGTAGTCAATGAACCATTTGTTGAAGGAAAGAATAAATGAATCAATGATCACAGTCTGTGAAAGAGTCTGCAATACATCTGAGATTCTTACCCAGCAGTAACTAAGCACCAAAACTGGATACAGTATTTTATTAGATAAAGTTCAGGCAGGTATTCCTTTCTTAGTACTTGGTCATACTATGCTGCTATTATTACTCTTAATCGTTGACTCGCATATGAATTTTCCAGTTCCATTTTTAAATGAGTAAATAGAGCTGTATGTCGCAATTCCTGATCATTTGAATAGGCCCAATGTGCTGGTAAGAGAAGAACATAATAAAACGAAACCCACGGCATTCTACCTCGCTCCTATGGGAAATCAGGAAGTTTTGTTGCCTGACCTTGAGATTCCTGTTCTGTGGAAATAAAAACAGGTATGGGAAATACTATCTCCACAGATCGTGTAATTAGCTCAAACAGCAAAACAAAAGCTAGAATGACTACTAAAAATCCTTTACAGCATAATACTTATATGTAGTTTAAGTAAGAGTAAAGACAATTTTTAGTTTCCGTGACGTTTAAAACGTGTTAAATGTTCTATCTAGGTAATTGCTTGAACATGTCTCCACCTACGTGCGCCACTTCTTCTGGACAAAAATTCAGGAACAAGGAGGAGATTATAAGTCTCCTAGTGAATTCCTCACCACCCCCACCCCCAGGTAAGGTTTCTCCTATTTTTAAGGCCATATTGCCAAATTCAGGGTTATACAGAGAAGTCAAATTTATTGAATTTGTTAGTAATATGAAACAAATAATTATAGTAATAATAAGCTAAAGTAAGTGATGATCTTAATGCTCTGATAGATCCCTTAATATACTTTCATCATTAAAATAATTCCTAGGGCTTTCAAAATGTGATGAGGACAACATTATAATTATTTTTATTTGGCTTGATTTTCCTCATTCTTTTTCAGATCTGGGTCATTTAGAACATTGCAAAGTAAATATTATATGTATGTAACATAATATTATATACACATATAAAGAATAACTAACTAAAAGTACCACTTGCAAAAAATATGGGAAAAACCAGTGGGATTTTTATTTTGTCTAAACCTTGTTAGTCATGTTTTGGTTTTGGATTTGCAGCTGTTGAGTATTTTATACTTCTCAAATTTCTTCTGCTCACTTGTGACTCTCAAACCTAATAGAAATCTCCTTATCCCTTTCAAGTAATACTTGTCTGCTTCTATGGTTATCAAGGGAATATATATATTTTTAAATTGTTCAAACCAGGCACAGCAATGCACAAATACACACCGAATAAGAACATACTGAAAAGCAGCCGTCAAAATAGCCAAAATAATCTAAAAGCCCCTTGTAAGAAAACACAGGGAACAAAGTAAAAAGAGTGCCTTAAGGACTTAGTTTCAATTTCTGGAATAATCCACCATTTCAGATAGAGTTAATTCCCTAGACTGTGTACATATGGATAATTTAATTTCATAGATAATCTTTAATATTTGTTTGGGGATAAAGTGTCAAACTTTTCCCACTAAACCTTTTCACCTCACCTTTGGACAAGGGGTCTAACGGGGGGATTTGTGGTTGCCTCTCATCTGCCTGACTTTATATGCGAAAGGCAGCACAGACAAAGTGTGAAATGGATCTCCTGCTCTCTCTTACAATAACCTCAGTTTTATTTTGCCTGATTTTGGGGAGGGAAGTAAACAATGGTGTGGTAAAATGTAAAAGTCAAAGGTTTTTTTTTTAAAGACATTTATTTCAATAAGAGATTATTACAATATGTTAATGTGATAGATAAAATGAAATCTTTTACATAGAAAATAGATATCTAGTTGTTCTGTTTAGAAAGGCAATATTGAAAAAAGCTTAGGATTTTGAAGCAAAAGGCATGTGTTTCAATTGCAACTCTGCCATTTTGTTAGCTGAGTAACATTTGAAAAGTTATAAAAATCTATGAATCTTAGTTTTGTTATCTATACGATACGAGTAAATAATAATGACCTCCTCAAAATGTTGTTAAATAAACAAATAAATAAAGTCATACACATGAAAAGCACTTTTAAACCATAACTGTTTCATAGTTGTTATTTATTAAGAGGTAAAGTATTGAATGTGGAGAACTCCCATATTGGTTCTGGATAAGTCCAGGGCATTTCAAAGTAGCTGAACATCAAGACATCATTGTCAGCATAAATCACTGGATTTCTCAATGGGCTTCTTATTTTTATATTCCCTGTTATCATTCAACTTATGAGATACACAGTAACTGCTCACTACATATTTGCTAATAGTTCACAAAATCTTTCCCCAACAGATAAATTGAAATCTAGAATAGTAACCAAGAGTTGTCAATGCATCCTGTTCTCTGGCTGGCTAGAGATGGCAGCTGAACAATAAAATAATATTTGCTTTTATCAAAAAGATAAATTTATACTTCTATGTATATTTATGTTTATAAATATAAATAAAATATGTAAAGTGGAAGTATAATAAAAAACAAAATTCTCAGGTAGTATGAGTAACCAACTTCTCAATACTCAAGGGCCCAATTTTGTTACAAATATCACTTTCTATGAATTGTAATCTATTATGTATATACAGAGGGTAAAGTCTATGGAGTTCTAACTTTTCTTCAAAATCCTTTATACCCACAAAATAAGATCCTGAACCTGAAAGACAAATATTTTCATAAGTAGTCTACAGAATTGCTTTAATATGGAAAGAAATATAATAAATTTTAATTTATACAAAAATCACAAATGGTTTCTTTTTTGTTTTATTTTTACCATGTTTAAATAAAAGATTTACTTTTTTAGCACTCAATATCAATAGAGTGAATCATCTCTAAAGAGGGAGTTGTAAGACAAAAAAATTGACACCTGGCTGGCATAAATATCAAAGAATCAAATAATTCCTATTCCTTGTTGTGCTAATCGTATCATTTTCTGTTGCAAGTGTTAGAATCTCAACTCCAGTGAGCTTAAGGAACAAAAGAAAGATTCATTGGCTCTCTCTGCCTCTGTCTTTCTTTTTCTTGCACATTTTCCTCATTCTCTCCTGCTGCCATAACTCTTCCTGCTGTAGTCCTAAGAGTAGGCCCATAGCCAGCGGCAACACTGAGCCCATATGCCAATAGCTGTACTACCAGAAAAATAGAATGTTCCTCCTCCAACTCCAGCTATATTTTTCTTATTCTTTGGGCTAATCTTGGGTTAAAGTGTATGTGAGGGTGGGGGATGGGGGGTGGGAGTCCTAATACCAAAACTGTGGAAAGGAAGGAAAACAATTTCAGAAAGACCAAATGAATAGCTTTGATATTTAGTGTAAGAATAAATTATTTTCATTAGTAAAAAAAAAAAAATGTTTTAGAAATTCCATTAACTTCTGTAATATTTTGAATGAGTATTTCTAGCTAAATAATA
The DNA here is from genome assembly GCA_003508835.1 of Eonycteris spelaea. Classification (NCBI taxonomy): domain Eukaryota; kingdom Metazoa; phylum Chordata; class Mammalia; order Chiroptera; family Pteropodidae; genus Eonycteris; species Eonycteris spelaea. The sequence goes on along the minus strand of PUFA01000024.1, from coordinate 2,196,809 downwards.
TAAGAAGAAGAAGTGCTTTGAGCTATTACTGAAACACTTATGGCACCCTTATAGAGGACTACATGGCCATAGATATTACCTTCGGTGAAGGAAAAATGCTAAATATAATTGCTGAATTTGATCAAATTCTGAAAATAACAATGAAATTAATGTGTGAAGTTGAGGAATTCATGGAGCTTTTATATTCCAGAAGACAAAACCTTCCATTACTCATCTGAGAAAGCTAACTCATGAAAGACTTGCGGCATCATACCTCTCAAAAGGAACATTTGACAAAGCAGGGCTGAGAAGACGTCACGACCTCCAAAGATCTCTTTGAAATAATCACTGTTTCTCCGGTTTAAACCACCAAAACAGTAAGAAAATTACTATGTAACAAATCAAGGCATGAAGAGAGCTGAGTCCTAACTGCCTCCTCAATTTTGATAATGGTCAATCAGTGAATATCTTCTATAGGGTAAGCAAATTGAATTAGCCTCATCATTGCAGGACTTTTCAGAGCCTTCGATGGGCTACTATGTAACACTTCCAAACCTTTTGGACCTACAGAGCATTTTTAAAAATTGCCCCCACCCTAGAATACTTATTATCCTCTTCCATAAAAATAATATTATTTTATAACTGTTTTCCATATATTTTTGACCTGAAGCTTGCCAGTCCTTAATAGTATATAGTTCTCTTTTTAGTAGGACTAAATTTTCCATAAAATACTATGATTAGAAAATATCTTGCTAAATCTTCTAAAAAGAAAATTTTCTAAAAACCTCATGTGACATGTAATTTTTAAAATTTTAATTTGTAACTTCAAAGTAGCATAATAGAATATTTAAAATTAAGACCCTAATCTCTATTATTTAAGTGGCTAAAGAATACTTTTATAATGTTTTTCATCATAACACACTTCTCTTTGCCTTCAAGTTTGCAGAATATAAATAAAGCTAAGAATTACTATGTTTTGCGAACTTTGCTATTCAGCCATTCTGCCTTAGATTTCTAGCATTCCCTATGACCAGTGTCCAAGATACAGTTGTCTACAGCATTGCTCAGAAGAACAAGCAGGGACTCAGAAAGGCCAGAATGATTTTAGACAAGTCATTTAAATCTTTGACTATTGGTTTCTTCATTAAAAAAAAAAATCTCATAGTACTTAACATCTTACATCACAAAATATGTTATCATGAAGAATCAATAAGGTAACATATGAGATGATAAACTATGCTACAGAAATAATTTTTAAAAATTATTTTGCTTTCACATTTGAGAAGATATTTCTACCTCTAGCCTTTCCAATCTCCAGTTATCCTACACACGAGGAAGAAATATTTTGTAAATTAGATTACTTCTCTATTGAGAAGGCCCGTTGGATTTCTTCTGTTTTGCCTCCAGATTCCCTATCTACCCTACTCTACCCTGCTCTTTTTAGCAGAGTAGATCATATCATTGATCATATCAACCACCTCTCTTGTCCTATGGCTCCTGGCTGAGTTTGACCAATGAAAAGCATCAATAGAAGATGAACGAGAAGGGATAGACCAAGTTCAGGAAGTTCAAGGTATTAATCTCCTGCTTCTTTATGTAACAGCCTGGCTGCTTGCCTAGGACAGAGCTTCTGCTCCTTTAAGGCAGTCATGTCAATAGCACCCTCTCTGTCTTGAGCTTCCATCATCTGCTCACTCTTTATGACCTGCCAATCCACAAGTGGAAATAGTCAGTGCAAGTGCCATCCTTAGATGGAAGCATAGGGACTTCTGCCTTGAGCCTAATGCTTTCGTTAGCCTCACTCTGTTTAACATCTGGTGAGGCTTTTCCCCACATTAAGGAGAGTCTTCAAGGCCAAAAAGATGTGTCCACCCAGAGCCTGGTCTCTCTCCAGCTAGACCAGTCTCAGGACCTCAGAATTCCATATTAGGCTGGCTTCTCCCAGGCCAGCCTGACTACTCCCAGGGCTATAGCTGTACATATATGTTAATAAGTGGGTGATTTGATTAGTACTGTATTTATCATGATGATGTTTAACAAAATATGTTAATTCCCAAGATGATTCATAAAATATTTGGTAGTAAAATATGTTCATTTTACAGATAGGGATATTAAGTCTCAAAGATTTTCAGAATCTTTCCTGAGGGCATACAATAAGTTATAAATGGTAAAGCCATTTTGAGAACTCAGGTTTTCTGACCATGAATACATTAAATTCAGATCACAGCTTCAATGTCCAAAAGTAAGATAAATATAGTCATTTTTTTATCTTAGAATCAATTATAATATTTTGTAAAAGGCAATTCATATTTTAATATTTGCAGTACCATTTATCTTATTTTATTGTTTTGCTAAAATGCCATAACAAATATGTAATATATTATTTTAAGAAACTTTATAGAGCTATAACACCAATGAATGACTTTACAGAAAAAATTATTGACTAGAATTTCCACAGTGTTGAGAAAATACCTTCGTTCAGCAACATCCAGTAAATGAGCACATAAATAATTGCTTATTAAAGACTTTATATATGGAATATTACAACCTCTACATATTAGCAATTCGATAATGAAAACATTGTGATTTACTTGCCACTACCATTAGTAATTGACACCATGGATTATAATATTACTTCCTGCCTGTAATTTTGATTGAAGCAAGGGAGAAGTGGCCATGAAACATACATTTATAACTCTATGTGAATACAGTACAATTACTAGGAATGGTTGATGAACTCTTTAACTTTCTGATACTCATTGACAAGCTGTATTAAATTTCATTCTATGGCATCTGTCAAGAGAAATACAAAACTCTATTTACTGGGCCAATTAGGAAAAGGAACGTTCAATCAAATTTATGGGAGGTCTGAATAAATTATATCACATTTATCCTGAGATAAGGAAAGAAAATGTTCTTAGACTTGCAATTTTGATACACAAAAGAAACTGAGTAATTGATTGAGAGTTCAAGGCAAAAGGAATTTTTGCAAGGTCATAGCATATTGGATACCCCTCTGATGTAGACAACATGAAGATCTAATGCTCAACGGAAAGAAGAATGGCCAAGATCCCCTACAAGGACCATAGGATCATAAAATGGTATTATGAAACCAAGGTTATAAAGCCTCATTCCCTTTGTGTTCACATTAAGACATAGATGTTTGAGTAAATTCAATCATTAGGAATTCTTGTTCACACGAATCCTGAAAGTGGAAAATCCGTCTCCAGTCTAGAATTTATCTAGGTTAGAGGAAGTCTTTTTTCCCCTAGTTAAGAGAAAAAAAATTATGGCAAGACCAGTAATCCATTTGTGAATGCTAAAACTTCTGATATCTCTTGCAGAATAATGATACTGTCTGGTCCACGTAAGTGCAGTCTCTCATTTTTGTCTCAGTACACAAATTCTTAAACTGGGAGAAAAAGCCATGCACTCTAAGTGTCAACAGAGGTAGAATTTAAGGTCTCTCTGAAGATGACCTAAGAAACAAACATACGAGCCAAAGAATTGAGGAAAATTTGGCCCATGGCCCCTTTAAATTTTTCCCTCAGCTAAACAGACATCTAGTCGTTTAGAAAAGAACCCACCCCCTTGTTAGACTAGCTGAGGGACAATCCCCTGTTGTCATTTTTATTGTCTGCCCTGGAGAAGGAGGCAGCTTGGGATGCCTAATGGAATCTTGATTCTATTTCACAGCTACAGAGCACAGCCAGAGGCCCATGGTGCTTTTGTGAGCCAGAATCCACGGAGGCTAATTTCGGCTGAATAGAGGCTAAAGAGAATTCATTTTTTCTTGTTACATTTATTTCACTAAAATTGTTCAAACTCACAAGATATTGCTGGAAGGACACCAGCAAGCTCTTCCTAATTGGGGCCCCATTCAGTAGCAAAATTGACTTTGCAGGTACCGGCCACAGAGGTGATGAGGATTTCAGGAGTCCTAAATGCATGGAAATTAACCTTAACACAGGAGACATAAACATTATTTCTACTTAGATATGGAATATAATCTCAAGTCTTCTGTTTCACATACTTGCTCGAAACTGTAACCATGGCTCTCATCTTTCAGTTGCTACGTATGAAAGGTTTCATGTCCGGACATCACCAGTAGATTCTACTGAGCATGCTCAGGGAGATAATTGCTATTCCCCGCAAACACTGAGAGTCTCTAGAGATAACTAGCAACAATGAGTATTAACCAGTTTTCAGGAAGCCAAATGGACACTAGAAATACAGGAAGAATTATTTTGCCTCTTCCTCCTACTTCAAATTTTTAAGAGTAAAAAATTTTTATATTTATATTTTTAAATGTGTTTGACATTTCTGGTCCTACAAATTATCTCAATGTTAATAGTACAGAATCCTATTCTAAATTTTAATTTTGCACACATTCTGATCACTGCTTATAGTCCCAACTTTTCATATATTTTAACTCAATAATTAAATTGCTAAAATCTTGGAGAAAAAAAAATCTGTAAGAACTTGCTAAGTGTTAGTATTTTGTCATTTTCTATGGTTTCTTCAATCTTTGTTTAAAGGCGGCGGCATTTTCAGAAGGAACAAATATGATTATCCCCATTTCACAGATGGAAAAATTATAAAGCTCATTAGACACTGGCGTAGGAGTACCTGATGAAAAAAATTTCTTCTATTTCAAAACTCACTCTTGGAATCAGCAACATACAATAAACCGAATTTTTTAAAAAATTTAAAACATAATTCTTATGTGGATAATGGTGTTTTACCAGGGAAACTTGGGGAGAAAATGAATTTCCCGTAACAGGTACTCTACATTGTTTGTTGTCCAGAGGGTTGTGAGGATAGTTAACCTAAGCTCACCTGCATTAAATATTGACCCTGGGGGCAATTTGAGGCCTTGCTAATGGGGCAATTTGGGGCCTTAATGATGCAGACAAAAGGTCCACAATCCTACTTGATGAAGTGAAGAGGCTCATTAGCATGATTTTCAAGGGTGGTGCTCAAAGAATTAGCTTGCCAACCAAAGCCATGTCTAAACTGGTCAAATAAAGAGCACTTCATTTAGTTAAAGTGTTATATTTGACCATTGTCTCCATCTTGGCATGCATTTGATTTATTTTCTTCTAGAGCATTGTTTTTTATCACAACCTAAATGAACAGTTCTCCGGCTTTTTGCAAAACATTGAGAACATAACAAAAATGTTGTCATTTTTAAAAGCAATACAAAATAATAGGAGAGTTTAAGTAAACGTATCCCAAACCACTAATTATCCCTACTAGAGCACAGTTCATGGTGAAAACAATGGCATATTGTTTAATCTCCTGCATTTGTGGAATAGACACTGATTTCTAATATATAGTGACGGCAAATGTAGGAAATAAGGCATGCAAAATCACCTTTAAGTATAAAAAACTGAGCAATAAATGCTATCACATACATAATTTCAGTGACATGCAGGGAGCTTTTGCAAGTGCTCAGTGAATTTAAATCCATAATGCCTTAAGTAGACAAATGCACACTTAAGTACATAACACACACACAGAGTGCAAACCCACATGTCAATGTTAACTCAGTCATGTAGAAAAGGCAGCTGTATGTATACTTAGTACTTCATCATTAGAAATCCACCTTTGCTGAACATATACACAGCAAGAATTATCAACAGTGACTGAGAATATTCCTCATTCATAGAAAATGTGTTTAAAAACATAGAAATATAATATTCCATACAGAATAGAAAATGTCTTATAAATATTTAAACTCATCAGATAAATACGTAAACTGATATTTTCTTTATAATTTTATGCTATATACAGGCACACTGTTTAATTTGATGATCAGCTACACTACAGGCTATTCTCTGACTTTTTCTTAACCACCAGACTAGACAGAATAAAGTGCCCTCAGCTTTGCCCTATGCTCTTAACGCCTCAAGCTACTGCTTTAGTGACCGATTCAAGGAAAAAATAAAGAATGAAAATTCAAAATGTGACACTTTTAACTAATCAACTGCAAGATAATTTCCTTTCAGCACTGGTAACAGATATCCTCTTCTTACATATATGCTCTATAGTTGGCTGCAGTCTTTGGAATGAACTTGTTTTAAAAATGGAATAATGTAATTATTATCAAAACTAATTTGTACCTCAAACAGCCTAAATTAAATTCAATAAGCGCAGTAGAAATTACAGTGATTTAAGTTCTGGTGTTTCACCCTACTAAATTTTTAATCGTGGCAAATATGTTCTGCTTCTGGGACGTAGAATAAGAAGGGGGGCCAGGAAAGATGCCCGACATTCCTCCATATAAAAATGTTTTTGTAATCATTCTATTTAAATAGTAACATTTTATTTTTTTAAGCACTTAGTTTCTTGATCAGGATCCATATTCATGGGGTCTCGCTGTAATCCACTTTACCACTTAATGTTGCAATTCAAATGTTCAGTCAGAAGCAAAGCCCTCCAGAATAAAGCATGAATATTACCGTGTGGGGCTGTAAAGAGAAGACTATTAGAATATATCACCAACACACTAGGGGACCATTTAGTCCACTGCTCTAAATACATCATTTAATTACAATGGAGACATTACTTCATGTTTCTACTGATGTAAGTATTATTAGAATTCATGATATTCGCAGGCTACTGTGGGCCATTACATTGGCCATAAGCTATTCCATAAGATTTACTACTAAAGGCCCGCAAGGGTATTTGAGCATTCATGGATTCTGTGGCAGTAGGCTTTTATCTAAGACACATAAGTGAGGGACAACCGAGTTATTATCTCTAAGAAACATAGCTTAATATTTTGGATTCTAAAGGTTAAGGTACCATAAATCCTGAATTACTCTGAGATATCACATAAAAAGACATTTTTATTTTATTTTACTCTATTCTGGCTCTTAAAATATTTTATGATGGCAGTTTCTAGAGTTGTACCATGTTGTTTACATTCAGTCTCTGGATGCATCAAAACACTGACACAGCATTTCTTTTAAACTGTACTAATAAAAGCATGTGTGTGTGTGTGTGTGTGTGTGTGTGTGTATGTATATTTGTGTGTGTTATAGAAGAAAAGGAGAGGGTGAGGTTGACCGAATGCTTTATATTTTTAAGCATACCCAATTTCTGTTTGAAGAGTTTTGCTCAGTACTTTGTTTGGCCCTTTTCATGATGTGTGTCAGTGTGTTAGTCCGAGCTGAACTGATCTACCCTTGGATGCAAAGCTGGAGTCTCCTTTAGCCAGGAGATTCAAAGGACTGCCCAGGGAAGTGCAGAATCAACAGCAAGGAGCAGCTGCAGATGGCTGCCTGATTTTTAGACAATGAAAATTGCAACCAGAAAACTCAGGAAAGACTGATGAAGGGGCTTAGTAAATTTGTCACAAAAATAGGCAGAAAAGAAAAACTTGTCCCTATTATGAAATGAAAACGTCTAGATAACTGCCCAACAAATGAAAGATTAGGGGTTTAGGAAAGCAACGTTTTGAAAAAGCAGGTAAAACATGAAATTCAGCCAAATGATCCAACTTCCCTGTGTCATGGCAATGCCAGCTTTACATTTCTCTCCAAGTTATTTCTTGGCTTGTATGACACCTGTTAGGCATCTGAGACTTAACACGTGAAGTGCATAACTCTTTTGCATTTTCCAGGAAAACTATTAGGCACATTCATCACCATTCGCTGTCTTGTCAAGAGGTAACTCTACAATGACAAATAGCAGCAAGCAGCTAGAAGGATATATGAGAGTACAGAAGAAGCTGTGTTTACTGAGAGACAGGAAGTGTTATTGGTCTAAACACAGGAAAACAACTGGAAAGATGAGCAGTCTAATTAGATGTTTGGTCTCTGAATTTGTAATATCAATGCCTCAATTCTGTGGCAGATTTTTTCTTTCTTCTCCCTTCTTCCCTACCTTACCCTTTACTGAACACTAGTCAACTCCCTAAATGTGCTATTCTTGGGACCTTAATACCTCTCCTAGTACAAGGATTTTTACTACTGCTACACCAACCATCACAGAAAGGGCTAATCATTATTTCAGAAAAAGTGTCATTTTCACAATGCATTGTTCTTATAGCTTTGTATGAAGTTTAAGAGTACCAAAATTTTATCTTTAAGGCACAGAAATAAATAAAATAAGCAGAACTGCTTTGGACAAAATTAGGTATTCTTCATCAAATTCTAAAATAGTTAATATTTAATTACTTTAAATTAAAAAGCATCGAATTATATGCACTAATAATATTTATCATAAAGTCATATTACTGCCTATCTTTTCCACCCAATTAGGATGTACTAAAACATTGCCTATTTGAATCAGACTTCTAGATTTATTCACTTCATGTTTTGCATAAATCATATAATGCATATATTTTAACCACAAAATACTAAATTTAAATAATATTTTTAAAGCTAAGCATTTTGAATTAACATGTCGGGTCTACAAGAATAAATAAATTTTGCAAAATATTAATGCTATTTTTTAATGAAATTGCCATGTTGTAAAGACCGTGCAAAATTTCTAAATCTCTAAGTATTAGCTTTTTAGTTGATGTATAGCTGTTGATAATAGTATAATATTGTGCCCAATTAATGTAATAGGCTATCAGTATGAATCAGCACTACTCTAAATGCATTATGAATATTGTATCATTTTGTCCTCACAATAACACCATTATGCATGCATTATTATCATCTTGATTTTATGAATGGGAAACTGAGGCCTACATAATTGAAAGTAACATTGCCAATCAGCAGCAGAAGCAGGGATTTTGAACCTGGTCATCTAACATTCCAGCTACACTGTTAACTAAGGCGCTGTGCCCATGCTACTACATAGGAATTCAGTACATATGTGCTGCATGAACATACAAATGAATAGACATTAAAGAAAGAAAAGGCAGAAAACACAACTTTGAGGTGTTTGTAGAAATTTTTCTATGCTTGCTATATATATATATATTTTTTTCCAGTTACATTAAGATATCTGAACCTACTTATGCTCTCCTTTTCTTTTTTGAAAGTATATTTTTTTTCAACTACAGATTTTTCTACTGCATATGCTCACCAACTTTATGTTATTTTTTTGATTACTCATAAACAAATTTGCTCAATCCTTCCCTTTAAAAAGTAGCAAAAATCACCATAATCACTACTTTATCCAGATATTCTTCTTATATATATATTTTAAAAAATGATGCTGCCTTCCTTTCTATTTTCAAAGCAAGTGCCTCTCCCTCTTCACAAATGAGCAGCACCTGTAGAGTGGGAACTTGGATTCAGGGGGAACCAGAATTCCAATAGAGAGAGCCATAGAATTTTGGCAGCCTCTGAGTCAGAAGTACTGGTGATCAAAAGACCAGGGCTAAGAGTCAGGGATCCATGATCTGTGACTGATGAAACTTCATTTATGGAAACCCAATGATGTCTCAAGGGGAGCAGATGAAAGGATCTGTGGGTAGACCTGGTTCCCAAAATGTGGGCTGCACAGATAGACTGATACCTGGAAAGGGTTTGTATTCAATTAATTTGTTCATAATATGTATTGAGCAATTACTATATGTGAAGCCCTGCTTCAAATGCTGGGGATACAAGAATGAAACAAACAAACAAACAAACAAACAAACAAACAAACAAGGCAGAAACACCTAGCCTTTTGGATCTACCATTGTGATGGGAGTAGTTAAAATCAAAGTTCATATCAAGTGCCCAGAGAACATGTCCCACTGTCCTTGAAAGTGTAGCTCACTCCCAGTTCAGTCTCCCTACTAGGTTCTGCTGCCACATGGGACAGCTCTAAGTATAACTTCACACTCCAAGGGATTCAGACATTAAGTCCAGGGTCTCCATATTCAGGTCACCGAGTTGTCTCTCTGAAGTCACTCTCACTTTGCTTCAAGTGAGGAAAAAGCTCCTTCCATTCCTCACCATGGGGACAGGAATGGTAACTCAGCATGCAGACAACTATCTCCAGAGAAACTTCTTTCTCCACTCTAGACTGCACATTCTTTCTTGGCTGAGGTAGACAATCCTTGATACTGATGTACAACCTCTTAGCATAGCAAGACTTACTGTAGTGGTCTAAAACGACATCTTTCATTTTCTTTCATGTAATCCTAAATTTTTAAAGTAGGTACATTAGATACCCTCATGCATATTTTTATATTAATAATTACAATTTTTATCTTACATTTAAATAATTTCAAAGGCTATAACTACTGACATTAAAACAAAACCTGTTTTATTATTTTTTAACATATTCAATGAAATCTATCACAGCAATTTGATACTGACCACTATCCTTTTAAAATAATATATGAACAAGATCATCTCTAACAGTTGGAAATTTTACATCACACTTTTTACTACTTGGATTTAAAGTCCTATTTCAATTGCCCCCATAAGAGGTTTGCCTAAAGTAGTACATTGTCATGTTGAAATTATTTTCCTGATCACCCTGTCATATTTCTCTGGGACTAAACTATGTATATAAATCAAAATATAACTGAAAAAATTTTATGACTCTAAGTTTCTAAGTATTTTAAAAAATTATTCTGGATTGAGCTCTCATTACAATTATGATTATTATGTAATTGATCAAAAGGAACAAACTCTCATTTTTCCAAGGTTTCTGAGAATCATACTCTTCAGAGAGATGCTATCTTCAGATAGTCAAAGTCGATCTACTCTCTTGAGAGATAACTTCTCAGTGATTCCAATATGCTCAAATCTGTACTACTACAGGGCAACCTTCGGTGGTCCTATGAGGCTTTCTTACATTAACGTATACTGTAAAACATTAGTTTATTCTTCACTAAGCATAAGAATCTACTGGCACTTTATCATCTATCTGATATTTACATGTGTATTATGTTCAAATTGTTTCTTTTTTCTCTCGCCTTTCTTAAGGGCATAAATTGTATCACGGCATTTCTCTATGTACCTCTAATGCTTAAGCTTAGAAGCTTAATTGTTAACACAACAGAATTTGGTTACAAGTCATAATTTCCTAGCTAATTATACCTTACTTCTTACACCTTACAAATACATGTTTCTGTGTGCCATCCTAAGGAAGAAAAAATAATATTAGTCTCTAAGACTCTTTGGCAGCGTTTCTCCATTTATATCATGTTCCTCCTTGCACCTACTAGTATAAACTCTTAAGCACAGCAGGACAGGTACCTCATTGTTAGAGCTCTTGTGAATTATGTGCTTTTCAAGTAGATATAGAATTAACAGGTATCCCCACTTCATCATTTTGGTGGCCCCAAAAGAATTACTGTGTCTTTCACCTTGTGGTTCGAATGAGTTCAAAAGAGGAAGGCAGCATTACGTGATGGAAAGGGCCTCATGATCTCAATTAGATTAATAGACACTCACCTTAATCTAGTTCCACAGTATCTAAATAAGTCCTGTTGTATAAATAATAAACTAGTAAACATAGACCACTCCATAGCCTGAACACACTTTTGTCTAATGTGTAAATTCTCAACTAAATCTGAGGAAAGAGAATAATAATCACTAATATTTATAGAATATTTAATAGGTACTAATTCTATAAATGGATTATCTCATAAGGTAGGTACTGCTGTTAGCTTCATATTACAAAATAGGGAATTGAAATTTAGAGAAAATAAGTTGTATTGACTAAACTTGTACAGGTAGATAACAAGGGTAACAGGATTTGTGCCCCCCAAAACTTCCATACTCATAACTATTACAATTGCAGACAGGTTTGAGAAGTCTTCCCAGTACTATTTACTCAAGGCTGCTTTCTATGATAGATGATAAAGTGACAGATGGAAGGTAAACAATCTGGTAATTCCTATTGGTCATTATCTGCCTGTATAAGACATGATATAACCACTTCTATGGAGTTCTTATCAACAGATTCCATAAACTTAATTGAGAATTAATGGTGAAACTTGCATCAGAAAAATTATTGTTTAAATAATTCTTGAGTAGGAATTATGTGCCACCCCTGCCTGTACTTTTTACTGTAGATGGAGTAGAGTGCTTTAAGGAAGAGCTCCCATTGAAATGCAGACATTTCTGTTCTTTTTATGGTCTTGCAAAAATCAATATCCATGACATATGCAAGCTTTTAGTAAACTTATGGTCTTTTCAATAACCAAATCAACTCAGCTTTACTAAATACAACTCTTAGTAACCATCTCCATGAAAACAATTGCAAAAACCCATTGAGCAAAGTTTAGCCAAGATAACAGGATGGCTGTCTGTCTTTTTAAAAAGCAATATAGTTTCCATGGGGAAAAAATATCATTTGTGGCAGATAACTTATGTTCCTGTTTTGTGAAATGCCTGAATTTCTCAGGAAATTCCTTTTTCTGTTTATACTTTAAAACAAGGTAGACTGAACTAGCCTAAGAAATAAACCAACATGTTTTTCCAACATGAACACTTGTCATGGCGGTGGCTCATTTATTCTGAGATCTGCAAGAGACTATCATTCAGGACATCATATCATATTTAAGCCAAATTGAAGATAAAGAGATAGTCATAAACACTTAACAGAAGTGTCTAGATGACATACAGGTTGCATTACTAACGTAAATGGAGTGGAAGTCAAATTATCTAAATACAGTAGAAGAAGTTTCTGTTTTATCTTGATGAAAATGTGTAATGTGTATACTATGGCAGAAGAAGCAGAATTATAAGTTAGTTATATTTCAAAATTTATGGTTTTTGAATACTTGATCATATTTCTGATACTTACAAATATTAGACTATGCTTATAAGATGTATTAGTTTCCTATTGCTGTTGTAACAAATTACCATAAACTTAATGGCTTAAAACAACATAAATTCATTATCTTAGGGTCCTGGAGGTCTGAAATCCAAGATAGGTTATAAATATGGCTAAAATCAAGATGTCCACAGTGCTGAGTTACTTCTAGAAGCTCTAGGGGAGGATCAGTTTCTGGCAGAAATTTCTACAGCTTCTAGAGTATGACTGCATTCCTTGGTAATCATGGCTGCATCATTTTGCTTCCTTCATCACATCTTCTCTTATTCTGTCTCTGTTGCCTCCTTCTTAAAAGGACCTGGCTGGGCCCACCTGGATAATCCAGGATTATCGCCCCACATCAAGATATTTAACAGTCACACTTGCAAATAAGATAACAAACATGTGCCTTAAGCCATATTAGGAAACACATTCACAGGTTCTGGTGATTGGGATGTAAACCTCTTAGGTGGAGGGAGAGCATTATTCTGTCACATGTGGTGACTTAAATAAAGATGCAATTGAGTGTTATAATGAAACGAGCCTGGGTTTTGTAGCAGTTGGAGAGCTCTGGGATCGGATCCCAACTCCTCACAACCAGGCTGTGCTATTTGTAAAGCAATTGCTTCTTAGAGCCCTCATGGAAGATTTAAGTGGAACTTTTTAAAAAGTCCTCAGAAAACTTTTCATTCTCATTGGCTGGAATTGAGGTCATGTCAAAACCTGAAGCAATCAGAAACCTGAACAAGGGGATAGAAATTACTCTGCGCAAAATGAATCAGGGCTCATTTCTGAAGATGCAGTTGGATTGATCCACAGGCTATAAGGAGAGAGATGGAAAACTACAACTAAACTAAAATAACTAAACTAGGGAAAAAAAATCAGATTCTCTTAAGAAGAAGGAAAGGAGAATGCATGTTATATAGGCAATCAATAATATCTATTGCTGAGTTTTCAAAGCTTAGACTAAGTAATAATTACAACAAAGAATAACTCTAAGCACATAATTATCTTTATTCTGTAACATAGGTTAATGTTTAAAATACTTAGAATATTGTCTGGTACATAATAAATCTCAAAATATCAACAATTTTTTATGTTTATTACTTGCTGGCTTTAGTAGACAGGGTTTTTATTAATGCCGTGGACAAGTATAAAATAGTAAACGTTAAGAAGCAGGAATTTAAATATAAATCCCAAAATATAAAACTGACCTTTAAATTTTGAAAAAGATGGAAACTCAGCAGACAGAATTGGCTAGTGGTCATATTGATGCCACATGTTTCTTCTCACTCCACAACTCCACACTCAATGTTAGATTTTAGTCCTCATTTGAGTCCTTGTCCATCACATTGTTCACATTAGCTTCCAAACCCTTTCAGGCATTTCTTTCATATGACTACAGGCACTTATTCACAATTCCTTCTCTATTCGGGATTGCTGAGTGCTCTCTTCTCTGCTTGACGCATCTAATTCTCCCAGTTTTCTAATGTTATTTTGCACTTCTTGGGTGATAACCACCTCAGACGGATAGCTTTGGGACCCACCTGCTGCTCGGAAGCTGGTCTTTGCTGCCCTCGTTGGCCACTACCCATCACTGAGGTTAACCTGCTGGATCCTTATGAGTTCATGCAGTGAACAGCATACCCCAGAGGATCCAAGCTTTTACGTGCTGTCTATTTCATTTGTGAAGCAGATTCCCAAACATTAGCTCGTAGCTCAGGAAGGAAATGTCTTCTTAATGTGATAATGCCACCAAACAGCCTGGTCTTAGTAAGGCAAGGGTGGTGAGAGACCTTAATATTGTATGTTTTGGACTAGAAGTCAGGAACAAAGCACTCTCTTGTTCAGGGATATCTGTTTTGTTTGCTTTCAGTCAGGGTTAAAGTCTCTCATAATAGAAGTCCAAAAATCAAGATGTACAACATCCAGCTCCTCTATGTGAGAATATGTTGGCCATTTTTAGAAGAGTAGAATATTCTAAAAGTTTGAGGACTCTATTTGGTTTCACTGAAACCTTTGTGAATGCTCTTCACTATAGTCAAACTGCTTTTCCTTTTTTAAAACTGAATTGCCAAATGTGCTAATTTAAGGTGGAAACAACTTGGCAGTTTGAGCCCTAACTTTACTATATCTACAAATTTCATAAAAACTCCTTTCCATTTCCTGTAACATATAAAGAGCCAGGTCCGTACAGAGAACTGGAATAGGTTTTCCAGTTCATTGAATGTCACCAGCCAGCGCTGTGGACAAATGAGCACTTAATAAATACTTTTGGGGGATAATAATTTACTAGTTTGTGCTATGCAACTTGAAAGGCTAGCAACTTGAAAATGAAGTCAACGTGTCCTCTAATTATGTTTAACTTGTAAGGAACTCCCAGTGTTATAGTGCATCCATTGTGTTGTTTTAGCCTATAATATCCCTGTGTGTTTCCCACCTAGAATTTTTAAAACTATTCTTTCATGTAGATGAAGACCCTTCTTGTCATTCTCCCATCTTGTTCTCTTTGGCTATCCTATTCCTTTATTCAAAACTCCTCCAGGTTCATGTGATGCACTCAGATTTTCCACCATCTAGTCTAAGCTTATTTTTTTGCCTTAGTAGGTCCTTTTACTTCTCTACTTTTTACACATCACCCCCACCTCAATCAAAAAGCCTGTTCCATTAAGGCATTAGTTCCTGACGTTCAAAAATAAATATAATATCCTATGTAACATTTCTGTCTAAAAAGCATTTATACAATTTCTTATTTGATTTTCATAATAATCCCTTAATATTGGTAGGCTGGGCATTACTATCCTCTTTCATAGATGAGAAAATTGAGGTATATAGGAATTAAATGAATTACTCTAGACCACATAATAAGCAAAGGAAGAGGGATGCTCTGAGACACATGTAAATTTTACACTTCTTACTCTACTACTCTTTCACTTATCCTTTTTAAATCTTACTAAATACTTAATTTGCCTAGGCATTAATCAAAACAACAGTGACTTTGATCGTTAGTAAAATAAATGGACTTCCACCCCCCCCCCAAAAAAAACAATACAAATTTCTTTTCCTTAGATGGATCAGTACAGCATTCAGTACTTTCATTGGTGTGATTACAATTCTGGGGATGTGTTGCGGAAACAGAGGTTTTTGAACCAGAAAAATCAGATACTCCTCCATATCTGTACATGCCTCTCCCTCTTCCTCTTACCTATATAGGTAAAAATGGCCAGAAATATAAAATACAGTATGTGTTTCCAACCAAAGGGCCAAAATTTGAGATGCGGTAATTTTTGGAAATCTCCTCTCAAGTCTCAAGGGTCTCGGAGAACTGAGAGTGTTTAGTGACCTTCAGGGGCAGTGTATCATCCTCAGAGGATTGAAATTGATTTTCTTCACGTTACCGTGTGAGAATCCCAGCCTGAGCCCCCTGCCTGCCGGTTGCCTAGGAGTGCGCCGGCGCGCTAACAGACGCGGATGTGAGCACCGGGCTTTGAGAGAATCATAAATGCGAGCAGCAGGGCTCTCATCCTGCTGCATTGTTTTGAAGTTATTCTTATAGATTGTGCTTTCATTTCAGTTCATTCTTCTTCTCCATGTGCTGCTGCCGCATGGGCCAGCTCAATTCTAAACTTCCTTTTTTTAGCTTCTGAAAAACAAAAATTGGTTATCTACTAACTGACTTTATTTGTACTATAAAAGCCCTCAGACAGAATTTTGCAAACAAAGCTGAAACCTATATGAGCTACAGTGTATTCACCATCTTATATAAAGCGACCAAAATTATCAAAAGTTGAAGAAAGCCCCCAGTTGTTGGTCAGCCAAGCTTTCAGAGCAATCAATGGCGGCAGCAAAGCAACTTCATGCAAGAAGCAGAGCGACACCGCTGTGAAGCTAATGAAGGTTAAGCTGCAGGGCCCTCCGTTTGAACGGATGCCTTTCAGGACCCTGAGAGAGGGTTTGTATGGTCACATGTTTCTGTAAAATTTGCGAAACAGAGGCATTTAACTTCAATTGTATAAAAAGTCCGGTTTCTCTCCACTCCACACTTTTCCTGGGTGTCTGGCGGCATTGGAAAAGCCACATGCATTTGAGGGGCCTGGGTTAAAAGGAATTGACTTGGAGAACACTGAGTTCGGGCTACGGAATATATGTTCTGGGGCATGTCTGTTGCTAGCCATTCCAGGGTAGAAATGGCTCCCAGGGGTGCGTCTAGGGCCCACTGAGCCAGCACACCAAGTGGTGTCACAGCAAATGCAACGCCGGAGGCTGCATCATGATAGAAGAGTGTCCTGGTGGAAAATTGTTATAATCTTAAGACTTTTAAATTTGTCATCAAAGGATCAGGATCTCATCAACACCCAGTAAATATAAAAGTTATCTCCTGTGAGGAATATACTTAATACTGTTAGCATACTGGGCTCTAAACACACCACCTACATAGCTCTTCCAATTTCTTTTTGCTGGAAATCACACAAAATAGAATTTATCAGAATTCTTATGTTTATAGGTCACAAACTATAGCAGGGATAACAGAAAGATTATTTGTAAAAATTCATATATGAAAGAAACTTGATAAAGTCTCTTTCCCAAATTTGATAACAATATTAATGTTTCTAGGACATTACTAGTAAAGATTTGTTTCTAGGACATTACTAGTAAAGATTTGTGAAGATGAAAAAACATTTCTAAACTATAAATATAGTAAGCAATTTTGGAATATTAGGCTATTAGAAGCATTGAATTATGTTAATAGTCTCTATAAACATATATAAAAATTTTTATCATATAAAAAGGCAATGGAAGAGTTTTCATTCAAGACCTAAATCAAAAATTATTTCGGTGAGTCAAGAAATTAATCAATAACATTTTTAAAAATTGTGAATTTTTTACAAAATTGTATATATGGTATATTTGACCACTTTTTTGAATTTGATTTTGTTCTGATTTTTTTTCTCTCATATTAAGTAAACTTTCACATTTGAACAGGTCCATCACCCCTAACATTTTTGGGACTAAGAAAGAGTACAATGGAAGTGTACCTATACCACATGTCTAAATATAAAAGTTTAAATATGCTATTTGTAAATAAAATATGTTCTGTAATTTTAACAATTGTACCTCTAAATGATAAATTAGGAGAAAATGTTTAAAAATTCTTTTTAGGGGACTGGAAGTTGTGCAATGTGAAAGATGACTGAAATTATTGTACACAGCTAGGAATTCCATTTGTTGAAATTCTGATTTGGGGTGAAAATTACATAAAAGCATGTAATTCATGGCTTAAAGATATTTAGTCACACTTTTTTATTTTTATTAAAAGCACTATGTATATTGTAAAAATCAAAACTTTTAGATAATTTTATTGGTAATGATACCACATTATCAATTTTTTGAGCATTTTATAATTTTTTATTAAATTCAATTTGGAGAAACTGCTCTTTGGGAGCAGTAGAACTGAAATTGTCAGCAAATTTAAAAAATACTTAGATTCAGAAACTAAGCTTGAATTTTGAATATTATGTTCAAATATTAAAAGAAGTTATATATAATATATATTATTGTTATTGTAGAAAATATTACAAACCTTTTAACTTTAAATAGCTGCTATTTAATTGCAATTTTATCATCTCAGTAAGGCAATATATTGGCCTATACAGTGAGCAAAGAATCTATATTTGCTTCAAGCACTTATATCTATATCTATCTATGTGTGTAATTTGTATGTGCATATACAAATTTAAGAATAATATGCATTATTGAAAAATGTTCCTCATCTGCCATTTTGTGCAAGTATTGTGAACATCATGCTGATTTTTGGGGTACCTCTGCAATCATACATTGAACATGAATAGAAGCATAAGTGAATGAATGAATGAACCTTTGCCACTACTTGAAAATGAGACTTTAATAAGCAGACTCTCTTGCAGTCAAGCTTACTTAGAGAAAGGAATTGATAAGATCATTGGTCTTTTCTCTTACCCAAGCACTTTGCTGCTCAATTCCTCTTCAAACTCCAAAGCGATGTCTATCCTAAATGTTGACATCAGCAAAAACTCAAAAATCTTCACAGTGTTTAGACACGGTAAACTTTTATTTTTTCTTTTTTGAGGATATAGGACATGAGGTGTGGAAAAGACTTTCCTTATGTTCTGAAAGATGTTAGTCATAAGGGTACATATGTTTGGGTTCACGGGCTGTTTTGTGTCAGATTGCAAGTGACAGAGGATCTGAGTTCTTCAACTGTGTGTATATGCCCTCACATGGTGTCCAGAATATTAGCTGTATTAAGGAAAATACAGCAATCGTATCTAACTTTATATTTATAATTCTTTTTTCTTAAAGTGGGACCAAAAATTATTTAAGTTTTAGCTTCACAAACCTAGCTTTGTCCCTGGAGAGAACTTCTGGATAAACATTGCAGATTATACAACTATATGTTTGCTACAACCCTTTCCATACCTCACTAAATTGCCTAGTTAGTGACTTTTACTTAAAATTATAAATCCTAGAAAGAAAATAGTGAAAAGGATCCAGCAACAACAGAATTTAGAAAGCTAAAGAACAGAATTGTTAGTGGTAACTGAATTAACAGACAAGGCAAGATGAAAATTTAAGGTGTTAGTCAACTATTTTCTTTTGCATTCAACATCCATCCCCTCAGATAATTCTGCTGGCTTTATCTTCAAAATACACCCAGAATCTCATCACTTCTCACCATTATTACTAGTACTAGCTATTACTGTGGGTTAAATTGTGGTCCCCAAAAGATATGTCGAAGTCTTAACTTCTGGTACCTGTGAATGTGACCTTACTTTGAAATAGTGTTTTTGTATATGTACTCAAGTTGAGAGGCCGTTTCACTGAAGTAGAGTGATCCCTAAATCCAATGACTGGCATCCTGTTAAGAAGAAAGAGATTTGGAGATACGGACAGAGAGAGAGAGGGAAAACAGCCAGGCAAAGACAAAGGCAGAGACTGAAGTTATGCTGCCATAAGCCAAGAAACACCAAGGATTTCTAGCAAAGAGCAGAAGCTAGATGAGATGAGAACGAATTCTTCCCAAGAGCTTTTAGAGGGAGCATGGCCCTGCTGACACTTTGATTTCAGACTTCTGGCCTTCAGAAAGTGAGAGATTATATTTTCATTGTTTAAGACTGCCAGTTTGTAGTAATTTGTTATGGCAGTTCCAGGAAACAAATATATCTACCATTATTTCTTGTCTGGATTAATAAAGTAACTCCTAACTGATTATTCTGCTTCTACCATGCCCCTCGTTCAGTCTGTTTTCAACATGGCAACAGTGATCTTCCTGTAGTATAAATCAACTGTACCCTTTCTGTGCTTAACACCCTGTATTAGCATTGTTTCCTATAGAGAAAAAGCCATTGTCTGCACTATGGCATACAAAATCCTACATAATCAGAACACATTGCTGCCACCATACTCTGTCATCTCTCTGCCTCCTTCATTACCTCCCACAATATTCTTTCCTTCACTCATTCCAGTCAAACCACACTGGACTCCTTGCTGTTTACCAAGCACTTACTCAGAACTCTGCTGCACTGTTACCTCTGCTTACCACACCCTTGCCTCAGATATTCCCTTGGATAACATTGTCGCTTCCATTAAGTTTTTATCAAAGTTCACACTCTCACTAAGACCTATCATGACTTTTTTAAAAATTGCCACCTGTCTTTCATCTACTGGCACTCCTAGTGCCCTTACGCTATTTAACATTTTTTTTTCCATGGCGCTTATAAATTTCTAAAATATTAAATAATTGATTTAGTTATCCTGTGTCTTATTCATTGACTGTTTCTTACACTCTATAAACCCCTTGAGGAGAGGAAGTTTTGTTTTGTTTACTGTTACATCCCAAGTGCATAATCCTTGTCTGGCACTTGATAGTAAGTATTTGTTGAATGAATTTGTCAGTATTGATTGAAGAATCTCAAAAGCATGTTAGTGTCTATTAGGGAACGCCCAAAATATTAAAGAACTTCTGAATAACAGAACTCCTGGAAATAAGAAGCATGTGGGACTGAGATGAGAAAGTACTTTGAAAAATCGTGTAACTAGCTACTGGAGCCCTAGCTCTTCTCCATACCACAGTAAAACAAAACAAACCAACAAACAAAAAACAAAAAAAACAAAAAAAAAACAAACAAAAAAAAAACAGGTTTACTCTCTGGAAAGAATCTCCAAGAGAGTCTTAAGGGGCAGAGAATGATTTCAGGGATATCACATAAAATT
This sequence comes from Eonycteris spelaea, assembly GCA_003508835.1. Taxonomy (NCBI): domain Eukaryota; kingdom Metazoa; phylum Chordata; class Mammalia; order Chiroptera; family Pteropodidae; genus Eonycteris; species Eonycteris spelaea. The sequence continues at coordinate 2,175,854 of PUFA01000024.1, read as the reverse complement.
TGCCCACTGAAAAGGGAGATTCTGAATTCTCTTCTGTTATTTAACTCCAAGAACATTGACATTCAAGCTCATGAATTATGGGTAGAAGCTTGCAAGATTTCTCTCTGGAGGAACTGACAAGCCCAAAGGAAAATATTTACTGATATAAGGATTTGAGGGTGTACCCAAAGAAATAATCTAGCCACATCTCTCATACCAAATGGTGTGAAGCTGCCTATTCACATGAGACATCTAATAAGTTTTAGAGCCTCATCCTAAAACATGGAGGACTCATCTTCATGAAAACCTGTAATTTGAGATTCTCCTCACTAATAATGGAGTTAAGCAAGTTTATTAAATTTATATATATATATATATATATATATGATTTTATATATATAACTTTTGTAGGACGTTGTAACAAATAAAATCTTATATTACAAGAAATATTTTTAACCAAATATATGTATTTTAACCTTAAAATATCAGTAACTCATGACAATTATATACTGATATTTTCCCAGAAGTTAGACCAATGAATTGTTACCTAGGCTTCTGGAACCATAATTAAACAAGTAAAACATCTTTTCCACATAGATTTGCCAATCAGTGATCTAGTTGTCTCATTTTGTTTAGACTCTTTAAATTTAAACTACTTTCTACCACTTTACAAATAGATATTGGGTACTTCCTCTGTGTAAGGAATTTTTGAGATCTGGGAAAAGAGAATGTTGTTATTATTGTACAGTATCACTGTATGAGATGTACAGAACCAGAATAAAGACTTTTTTTTGGTGTCTAGAGAGAACTAAGATAAAGAGATTATGTGATTTAGGCAATAAATTGCATAGCTAGAAAATTAGCTAGAAATTCTCACTGTGGCGGGTCCAAATTCCACCAGGAATTTGGTTTTGATGAAGTTTCTGATATTATTTCATTTAATCAAGCGCCCACCTATGAATTCTCTTGGTTTATTACATCAAAAGAGGCAGTACATTTGAGGTTTTCTCAAAACATTTTGAGTCCCCCTCTCCCTACCTCTATCCATACATTTTATTTTCATCTAGTGAAGAAGGACAATCAGTTCAAGATGACTCTAAAAAGTCTATTGGCTCAGGCAATTACTTGATTTCCTTTCCTCGAAAATGTCATGTACATTTTAAGCATGTTGACAAGCAAGTTCAAAATGCTTGTCACATTTGGAGAAGCTACAAAATGCGATCTGCAAGGAAAAATGGACCATTGGATTAAAAGCTATCAATAGGCCCAGTCTTTGTGATATTTACATTTTTTTCAATGTAAAAACAACAGTTTGCTCTCATTCTCATCTCTCAAAGTTTTCTGAGACCCTTTGTAATAGTTCAAGTTATAGAAACTCCAATTAAGATTGAGTTAGTATGGAAATAAATATTTTCACACTGGAAACCCAGTGGATTCCAAAAAGTTAAGTTATATCTTTGAAGATATTATTGTTTTTCTGCTTTTCCATTTTTGAAGGTAGTGCCTTCCTCTTATGAGTAGTAAAATGGCTGCAGCAATTCTAGAAAGAATGACAATCAGAAAAAGATAGGATAGCACCTAGATAGGATGACAACCAGAAAAAGAAAGATTATTTCTTCTTATAGATTTCTTGAAACACAACAAAATTTCCCAGAAGGCTCTCCAGCCAACTTCTCTTTACATTGGATCATTGAATCACATGCTCATTTCTGAATTAATATAAAATAATTATAATTACATGATATTAAAAATCTGGGATGGAATAAACAAAATGAATGTTGAGGAGTCAGCTACATTATTCCATGCATTTCACTTATTTTTGACTGGTTACCTAATCTTACTCTTTTATTATTTTATTTTATTTTATTTTATTTTTTGAGTTTGGCTCTCCTGTATTATCACTAAAATCAGTTTAATGAATTAGAATGTACCTGTTCCAGGCCACAGTTAACACACTGCAATAACTTATTAAGTTTCATCTTCATTAATTTAAATGCAATGATAATCACAAATTTGGAATTACTTATTATCATTTCTTACTGCCTACCACAATGCCTTTCCATTAATAGATAATTCAGGACAAGTAGAGTCAGAAAATTTGAGTTTCAGTCTTATTTCTTTCATTTACAAAATGTGTAACACTAGACAAATTACTAAGTCTGCCAATCTCAATTTCTGCATTAATAAATTGGAAACTTTTGAGTCCCTATATATTGTTGGTTTTATTAAATAGGATAATCTAAAACCATGTGAAAACTTTAAAGGCTATGCAAAGCTCTAATTATTGAAAGTTTAGACAAGCTTCTGGCTAATGACTTTTACAAACATTTTGTTTAATCATTGAAATAATTTATGAGAATAGTATTATTATTTCTATTTTATAGATGAATAAATTGAGACTCAGAGTTTAAGTAACTTGTCCCCATAAGTGGCAGAACTAAGATTTTAACTAAACCCATGTGTGACCCCAAAGCTCAGGTGCTCAACTGCCAAGCTCTACAGGTATATGGAATTGTTATCACTATTTCTGAAAATTCACTCATATATTGCTCCCTTACTATTCCTCTATTATGGCCTCCAATATATTAATCAATGAACATTTGTTGAGAACATACCAGTGTTGGATATTAGGCCAGGTGCTGAGAAGGGTCCAGATAATTATATAATGTGCTTCCTGTTCTCAAGGAGATTATCATCTAGCCAGAGAAACTAAAATAATTGATCATTCAAGGCAATAAGCAATAAATATTAACAGACTGGTAGAGCAATAGCTGCTATAGAATGTGTGTCCTATGAGAGAAGGGTGTCGGGAATGTGGGTGGCATTGAGGCTTCAAGAAGTGGCCTTTAGCTGGTCATGTAGATTAACATAGAAACTGTGAATCAGGAATGATGTTCAGGACACTTAGTATGGATTATCACAGCATAATAAGAATTTATGGAGAAAAATAAATTACACTATCTGCCCAGGACTAGTCTGTGTAAAGAAACCTAAAGGTTCATGTTGACGAAGAACTATAAATCTGCACCTGGAAGAAGCTATTTTCTCAAGCTGAGAAGTTGGGGCTGGGGAGACGGGGCCAGCTGATGAGTAAAAACTCTCCTGGCAGGAAAATGGCAAGGTCAGATTTTATCATTTTCAGATTTGATGAGAATGCTTCTTATTCTCTGTCCATGGTCTCTTTATGCCCACATACTTTAATATTTGCCAAAGGACTCTTCATGGAAAACATTTAAGACTTCTAGGAAAGCTAAGATTTAGAAATTAAAAAAAAAAAAAAACTAAACAAACAAACAAGAAATCTTCCCTCCTAAGATTGTGTATCTTTAAGAAGGATCCTTAGAAACCATTCCTTTCTCCAACACTTTTGTTCACCCTTTTGTGTGCAGGAATTTATCTCAGTGTCCCTGAACTTTCTTGTATTAAATAGAAAATCTTTTACAGCTAGAAGCTTAGTTTATATACTTCAGGATACTCAAAATTCTTCCCTTCTACTGATGCTGCTCCAAGCCCAAGCCCACATGCAAAAAACACCAGAGTTCAAGTATAAGAAACATCTAATTCCATCTCATGTTTTGCCTCAGAAGTCTCATTTTAGACCTGTTCTATTTTAATATTAGTTCCAAGTAAGTCATTAAAGGAATGAAAATATATAAATAAATATTAAACCTTTTAGAATTCCCTTTTTAATTTTAGCCACTTTATTGAACTGTAATTTATATACAATAAACAGCACATAATAAGTGTTCTACTGTATAATTTGACTCATGCAATCAAGATACTGAATGTTTCTGTAATATCACAAAGTGTCCTTGTGCTTCCTTTGCAGTCTATCCCTTCCCTATACTTCTGTCCATAAGCAACCACTCATCTGCTCTCTATCAATCTGGATTAGTTTGCATTTTCTAGAATTTTTTATAAATGGAGTCAAACAGTATGTATCATGTGTGTCTCATTTCTTTTGTTCAGCATGATTTCTGAGGTTTGTCAATTGTACTGCAGGCCAGGAATTTGTTTCTTTCAATTGTTGAATATTATTCCATGGTACTGTTATTCCATTTGCCTATCCACTTACTTATTGCTATTGGTTGTTTCCATTTTGGGGCTATTACATATAAGTCTGCTATGAACATTTGTCTACAAGGTTTTCCAGGAGGATATGTTTTCAATCTTTTTCATAAATACATAGGAGTGAAATTATATAGTCAGTATATAGCTAATATTTTAAGAAAACTGCCCAACTATTCTCCAATTAGTTTTTACCTTTTTAAATTTCTACCAGCAGCATATGAGGATTTCAGTTCCCCTATATCCTTGCCATATTTGGCATGTCCAGTCTTTATTTACTAACATCCTTGAAAGTGTAAATTGGTTGGAGTTTTAATTTTCATTACCTGATCAAATACTGTTGAGTATTTTCTCTGTGTTTATTTCCCATTCATATTTCTTTTTCAGTACAATTTATAGTTAAATTTCTTACCCATTGGTTTTATTGGATTGTTTGTCTTGGTGAGTTGTGGGAGTATTTTGTATATCTTGGATATGAATCCTATCTCTGATCTTTTTTTGTTGCAAATATTTTCTCCCAGTTTTGGCTTGCTTTTCTGTTTTCTTTGTGGAGAAATAAAAGTTTTTAACATTAATAAAATCTAATTTCTTGATTTTTCTTTTTGTATTCTAAACAGGAAACTCTTGCTTAAGCCAAGATCATAAAGTCCTCTCATTTTCTTCTAGATTTTATGGTTTGGGGTTTATTTTAGGTCTATGATCCATATCAAATGTGTGTGTGTGTGTGTGTGTGTGTGTGTGTGTGTGTGTGTGTAAGGTGTGAGGTAAGTGTTGATTCTTTTTCCTCACAAATATACATTTTTTCCAAAACCATTAATAAAAAGGACTTTTATTTCCCTATGGAATAGCCTGGATAACTTTGTCGATAATCAGTTGACCATATAGATTTGGGATTATTTTTAGATTTCTTACTGAGTTCCATTGATCTATATGTGAACCTTTAGCAAATAAGAAAATACCTCGATTACTATGGTTTTATAAGTAAACTTCAGAGGCCATCTCAACCAATTTTATACAATGCCTCTTAAAAGTTTGCTAAGACCTCTACTCTTGAATTGAAACTAGCAAATTCATTTGTGCACTTTTGTGAAATTTTCTATAGTAAAACATAAACCCCCTTTTATGAGAACAGTATTTCAAGAGTTCATTCTTAGAGCATACTAAGAGGAAAGCATACATCCTAGGAACCAAAGTGTTGGAAAAAATTCAGGGCTAAGAATTGATGGCGGTGAGATTTAAGTTAAGTTTTGAGGCAAAAAGAGGGAAGGTCCTAGAAAAAAAAGACCTCAGTGTTATTAGAGATGAAATAGAAAAGACAGAAACCTAGGGTTTTATTCTCACTGCTACCTCCTTACCACTTCTGGGGGAAGCATTATTAGTTCCATTTTACTGTCACAAAACTGAGACACTCAAAGAATAAATAATATATCCAAAGTCTCCTAACTAAATGGTGTTTAGGAGTAAGAATTCAATCCCAGATCATTTTGATTCTGAAGCTCAGACTCTTTCCACAACACATCCCTTCTATCACCACTCTCACCAATGATTTTCTTTGAATAGAGTGGAAGAAGGGCAGTTAGAAAAAGGAAGATCCACCATAGAAAGAGAAACTTGATTGAACAATGGAGTATGGAACACAGTCCTGTAAGGTTGTCCTAAATTCAGGAGAAAAAATATTATTTCCAGAATTAAGAAGAGAGCCAATATTACTACCGTTTCCATCGATGTTTAGAGATGGTTGGGACTTTCTGTGAAAGGAATGGAGAAAATATCAGGCTAGGTCTCAGCAATAGCAGTGTTTCAGAACTTGAAAGAAGAAAAGAAAAGCCTCATAAAGTGCTAAAGAGAGACTCTAGTTCTTTTATAAATTCATTACTCTAAATTTTCTATCTAATTCACCAAATTAAATAAGAAAATGGAAATTTATGGCTCCCCCTACAAATCTGATCCTATTAATTTACAATAAAAGGTTAGCTTTCCTGAAACTGCAACATTTTAAACCTATTTGTATTTTTAAAAAGTATATGATATGCCTATTAAATTTCAAACATTCTGAAAGAGTTACAACAGGAATTTTGGGGTCTTTTTCTTCCCTAGAATAATGAATGTGAAGGTCAAATTTCTTTGACTAAAGCTGCTCCAAATTTATTCACTCCTTGGCAGGTGAAAGAAACATTTAATAGAGTTCTTTCCATCTAGTTAGAGAGCACAGTGTAGTTCTAAGTTTTCTATTAAAGGGTTGTTTGCATTTCCACTTCCTGGTCCTGTTAGCTTTACCCTATTAGGAATAATTTCTATTAATGAACTAATAAACAGATGGACCTTAGCAGCAGAGCTAAGTGTCGTTTTCAAAATGTTAGAAAAAATGAACTAAAAATATCATTCAAAATTTGAACTGAGCAAGTACTAGTTTTTTTTGGGGGATGTTTAAAATTTTATATATATATATATTTATATATGTTATATAATATATATATAATATTATATATATTATATATATATATAATCTTACACAGATTTTGGTAATACTGTTAAGAACTCACTTATAAAAGGAAAGAAAATGAGATTATGTTTTTATATATTTTTTGCAATAAGAATGTTATGGTGGCTAGTTTTCCATCTACTTTGCTTCTGTGCCCACATGACACAATTAAGGAAATTAGAATACTACAGAATTTTCTTGTAAACTCTTGTAGTTCAGACTCATGCAGCAGTAAGTACACACTATGGAACAGAAAGAGGAAAACAAATTTTAAAAACGTAGGGTGTCCCACCTGCTATTTTACTCTAGGATTAATGTAGTTAGTCCCTGCTATTCCCTCAGTCTTGAGAGCATTTAAATAATGCTTAAATATACATATATTTCACAGAAATTTACCCCACATAACTATTTCATTAACGCACAAAGCCATGGGCACTCTATTTTACAGATAATTAAAGAGATTTGCAAAGGAACTTTAACTGATTTTTGCTTAGCTGCTAACTCTTTAGAGCCCTGAACCAAAACCTTTAAGACATATTATTCCAGTCAGAAATATTTTTTTAAAAAGCTGCCAATTAAAATAAAAGAAAAGTCCACTGTGTTGGACTTCTGACTGTATTATCTGTTGGTAATTTATATTAAAATAAAGGAATTATAGGCCTAAATAATTAAAAGTACTTTGTAGCTAACTTTTAAGACATGTATGTAAATATTGAAAGGCTTGCAAATTTTCAGTGAATGTACAATAGAGATTCAATATAGTATGTTAGTATAATGTGTTCTCCAGTGGTAGGGAAGTATGCATATAATACTGGTTAGTGCTAGTAGAAAAAACAGAGCGTCAGATTCAGTTTTCTTTGTTGCAGTAGCAAAAGTTAGAGTCAAATAGAAAAACAGAGAGAAGAGGGAAATCAAACTGTAAGAAAGTAAGAAAGTAGAAGAGCAAGTTGGCTTAAGAATTCATGCTTTGTGTCAGCTGATAAATTTTTCCTCGACTTTATTGTAAGCTCATTAAGTTTATGACTTCCTATATTTCCACTTTATCAAGGAGCACTGCGTTGTTGACATACATGCCTAAGTGTAAAGTAAGATTTTTTCTTGTCAAAATTTATTCCTTAAATAAGCAAGTCACCTTAGATTTGAAAACTCATCAAGTCCTTCATATTACACATATTTTCTCAATTTTCTTTTAAAAGCAGAATATTATTTACTTTGATTCTCAACCTTACTAAAACTAGAATCACCCAAGAAACTCTAAACATGCATATGCGTGGGGCTGTTCCTGAGAGATTCTTAATTAATTTGGTACGAGATGAAACCTGAGCATTAAAAAAATAGTTAAGCATCCCAGGTGTTTCTCATGTACAGCCAGGTAGAAAACTATTGCAGAATCTCAATATTAGTTTTGGACACTTACAGAGGTTACCATATAAAATCAAGTGTAAGGAGGCAGAGAAACATAACATAGATTTAATAATTATTACTGTGGGTATAACTTTATAAGTGTTACCTGTCATGATAAACAGACTTTTAAAGATGGTTTTTAAAAAGACACATTTAATGGTTAAATAGTAGAGTGCATGACCATAACGATATAAAAATAATCGCAATAGTAACAATATTCATTGAGTTCCCAAGAAGGACAAAGAACACAAAAGCAGATTTATGCTAAAGTTATACAAGTGTAAAGTTAGATGGTACAACATAAAGATACTAAAAATGATTAACAGCAACAATAGGAAACGTGACTTATCCCTTTTTTATAACCTCTTCATGGATTTACAACTATATCTATGTGAGATGCGTCACTTAACAATCATAACATTGGCTTAATCTTAGGTGTTACAAAATATGTTTCAAATATGAATTGATCATGTTGCAAAATGATCAATTCCAAATCAATATCAATTAATTTATCAATATTTTCTTTTCACTTTTGAAAGAAATATTTAGCTACTAAATATTTTTTGTTTGTTATGACTTTTAGTTTATCATTAACAAAGAGTTCTAGGATGCCGAAAATGAGAGGTATTTAACTTGCCAATTGTATGTTGAATGAGTGAATGGAGAACATAAAAGCTCTATTTCTTTTTATTTTTAATATATATGAATATTGAGGGTTTTTTTCAACATTGCATTATCTCAGTGACATTCAGAGCAGCTATTGGAATATCTGAAAATAAATTTATTAATGTGACAGTATCTTAGAGCAAACCTACCTCAGTCTGTTTATAACTTGTTCTATTTTACTTGCCCTATGAGGGATGAAAATCACCTAATAATACTAGCAAACACTTATGTATCATAACTATGTGCTAGGTACTATTCTAAGCATGTTACATATATTAGCTTATTTAAGAACCCCAATTAGTAATGAGGCTTCAGCTTATATTATATGGATCATCATTATTTATGAATTCTAAAGAAAATGTCTTTAGGCAGAGCTGATTAGACCCAATTGGCTTCCAGGAAATGTATATCAGAAAACTAAATCACTAATTGCGTTTTAAATATTCAGAAGTGGTTTGTTGAACAAAAGTAGTTCTAAAGACGTTACTCATAATGAGCTAACCCTTTTGATGAATTCAAGAATGACTCTGCATCCTAATATTTGATCACTCACTTTTTCTCTTTCTCATGTTTTTTACCACCTCTTCCAATGAATAATCTTCAATAATGAGGCCAAAGTTGACTTCCTGTACCTGTTGCCTTGGCTATACCACCCACTTTCTGTAATCTTGAAGGCATTTTGGATCAAACCAACCACCAACTTGATTCAAAGCCTTTCAAAAGACTGCTCTGACTACCACAATATACTTTTGCTATCTCTTATCCCTTTCCCACACTCCAACCTTCTCAAGCTCACTTATGGACTATTTCTTCTTCCAATCATTCCATTCTATTTTACTAACTTTTTTTCCAAACTGCCCATTGAGGCTAGTTTTCTAACTACCACCCTCTAACTTAAATAAAAAGGGCCAGTGAAAGTCTTTATCACTGGAAAAGTTAATCCAGTTTCCTTTAGCCTCTTTCTTATTAGAGAAACTATTATGGATTAAATTATGTGGCCCACAAAAAAAAATTCATATGTTGAAACTTAACCACACAGTACCTCAGAATACAACCTATTTGGAAATAGGTTGTCGCAATCGTAGTTAATTAAGTTAAGACCATATTCAAATAAAGTAGATCCCTATTCCCATGTGACTGATGTGCTTATAAAAGGAGACATTTGGACACATATATGCACACAAGGAAAATATCATGTGAACATGAAGACAGAGATCAGGTCAATGTACCTATCTGCAAGCCAAGGAATGACAAACATTGCCAAAAAAAACACCAGAAGCTAGGAAAGAAAAGAAACAGATTTTCCTTCACAACTCTCAGAAGAAACAAACCCTTCTGACACCTTAAACTCAGACCGCCAGCCTCCAGAAACAATAAATTTCTACTGTTTAAGACATCTACTTTGTGGGACTTTGACAGCAACACTAGCAAACTAATATAGAAACTAAATACATAGCTACTTTACTATTGTACCTGTATTTTTCTACCTCTCTACATAATGAATCAGTTGTCTTTCAAAATAAGTATAGTGAAAACACTCCATTACCTTCTGCAAGGGAGCTGAATAGTAGGGTGGACAAATCACATAGAGAATGGAGAGACCTAATCGAGTTTCTTTTCCCCCTCTCCTTGCATGTAAATTTGGTAATGATTTGACTTTACCGGGTTGGTTTTCTCATCCGTGAAATGAGATGGCAACACAAAATAATATTATGAGATAGTATAGGTAAGGTAAGAGTCTGGTCTCTGGAATCAGACAGAGCTAAGCTCCTTGTCAGCTCCCTTACTTACTGCAGGTATAATCTAAGAAAGTCTGAGGTGGCTACTTCTTCTTGTAACAATTAAATCTCCTGATTACAGGTATGAGCACTAGACTTCTGCTGAACCAATAGAGTAACATTTTAGCCAAGGCAATTAGTTCACTGGTGGGCCTGAGACCCAAGCCAGACTAAGGGTAACAATGTAGATAAAGCAGTTGTTAGAAGAATGGGATCTTTTTTCACACTACTTTAATTGGGAAATTGAGCACAACCACCTCCTGACTATTAGACCTTAGGCAAGGCCTGACATCTCTGTCTGTTTTCCTTGTTTGTTAAAAATAATAATAGGGAAATAACTAGTTCTAAGGAATTTTGTGGGATAAAATGTTGTTAGCACAGTGCCTGAAATGAACTATTATTAGTTATATTATAATTATGTATCTTTCCCAGGTTGGTCATATTGGAGGTGGCAGGGAAAAGTCTCTTTATTCTTTCAGATTACAGAACTATTAGGACATGACTCTACAAATGCCAACACTCACTACACCAGCACCCAGAAGGAAGGGGGAACAGATGAGACCCAAGGAGAGGTTTCTGGCAGTGCCCAATCCTCCATTACAGCCCCTAAAATGGACCCCAGGCATTAAAAAACAATGGCATTGGATCCTGTTGCTTCAAATTTGTGAGCTATTCTGGTGTCTGCAAATAAACTCTCCTTTTTCCATTCAAGTTAATAGCAGTTGAATTTCTGCGATTTATAAATAACGTAATCTCTCTCACTCTTTTTATTCATTAATAAAACATGGTCAGTAATAGTGGCTACCTTATTGGATTATTGTGGAGAAAAGATATAAAGTTCTTAACACATTGTCTGCTAAATAATAAGTTACTGATAATAATAATGATTAATTTCAATAATACTTAGATTTATTAAGAAAATGTGAATACATGTAAATATTTCAGGAAAATAAAGCCTGAAGTATATAAGGGTAAGATTATCTGACAATGATAAAAGTTGTTTTTTATGTTCTTTGGGCAAAGCTTTGCGAGTTCTGTCCTATACTGATTTGGTTAAAATTGTGCTAATGAAAATTTTCTTTAGCTATGTTAAAAGGGGGGAAATGGCATTGGTACCCATGTACCCAAGGCATACAGGAGTAGAAATTCTGAATACACTACTTTCTGAGCAGGTGAGTTTTGACAGATTACTTTGTGACTCTGAACCTCAACTTTCCATCTAGGTCAGCATATTGATTCTCAGTTTTCCTGTGGCCATGGGTAAGATATACAAACCTGGATAATTTTACTGATAGGCAACATCCCTCAACCATTCTCAGAATGTATCCAAGAAAAATAAGCTTAGGAGCACTGAGCAAAGTGTTTCAAGTGGGAAAAAAAAAATCAGTGAATAGAGAAACAACTTTACTGAATGGAAAAAACAAAACAAAAAAAACAATCAATTCCATGTTTGAGGTCAAAATAGAATAAAAAGTGGCAATAATGGATTTTTCTCAACATTTTCTTGATGGCATATAAATGGTTACTTTCTAAATGTACAACTCAGTGATTCTAAAAGGAAAAAGTTATTTTAAGAATGGAATGTTACTAACATTTTCTGAAGAAAACACTGTCTGGCAAAGAGCTAATGCCATCACTTTTATCCTGAATTTCAAAAGGTTAGTGTGAACATGAATTCCAATTTTTTTTTCCTCTCAGGTAATTTAATACATTCAATTGCCCTTTGCCATTTTTTTTTATTTAAAAATATTTTAGTTTTGATTTAAGTATAATGCCAACAAGTTAAGTTGAAGTCAGATCATTCTTGTTATTTTTAGAAGTTAGATTTAAAAAAACTATTTGACTTTATAAACTTAAAAAGTAGTGTTGATAACTAGAAAAGCTGAAAATAAGTTTATATTGATCTTTATGCTCAAAAAAGTATTCAGAAAAGCAGTCTAATGACTGACATTATTTGCAATACCTCAGGATTTTTAACTTTGTCTTATTGTTAAATAAGATATTAAAATATTAAAAACTTGAAAGTTTATAGCATCTTTCTAGGTGATATGCTTAGTTTTCATAAATTATTTTATTCTTATGTCACCTGTTAATATTAATGTTTCTATTAGTAAATAATACATTTGCTTTATTGCCCCTTCTGTTTGCCTGTGTGCAATTGTTTTAAAATATTTTTTTGTCTTCTTCTTTCTATTAATACCACAGTTTAAAAACCTTACAACAGAGAAATATTGCCTTCAAAACATTTATTTAATTTAAGGTGGAATTGTGTAAATCTTGAGCAGAAAGAGTTAAGCTCTCTTCCTGTAATTTTTAATTTGCAATCACAGTATTGAATGAGAAAATAACAAATTTTAACATGAATACCAACAGATGTATTAAAAGACAGGACTTGATAAAAATCACTACTTCAGCTACAAAGAATGAGAGTTAGAAGAAATAACACAATAAAGGCCGAGAATATCTATAAATATATTATTAAATGAGTCCCAGAATATGACAAAATGTCAGGACATCCTCTTCAATTCTTGTTCACCCTTCTTGTCTTCTAAATGATGTGTCCGAAATAAACTCATTTGTTCACATTCTAAGGTTTTGGAGACTTGAAACTGACATAATATTTTGTGAAAATAAAATCTTGAGAACATTATCTCTGCAGCCCCCCAACATTATAAGTAGGCAGGGAATAGGCAACTTAATTAAAACTCTTTGTAATGGTTGAAAACTGAATTAGCTCACACCCAACTTCTCTACTTGAGAACCACAAAAATCCCAAAGGTAAAAACTAATAAGGACTGAAAAACTTTAAATGAATTTGAACATGATGAAAAGAAGAACAATTACTATTTAAAAAAACAGTGGTTTCCCAGGTAGTAGAGTTCTATTAAATGGAAAGTCTTTTGATCCTGAAGAACATGTTAATGGTTTGGGTAATTCAATGGTCAGACTGGGACTGACCACTGGAGATTGTTTAGTTGCCGTTCAGAGTGAGATAAATTTGGTGCTCAGAGGGAAGCAAATAAGGACGAAAAATGAGAAGAAGAAGGGAGACAGGCCAATCAGACAGTTCTTATAGTGCCTGTCAATGTGAAATATCATGGGACAAATTTTAGTCATAGAATGGCCTGAAGAACATAAAAGTCTAATTGTCAATTAAAATTTCTTTGCTTTCTGTGATGTAAACACTTTTTCACCTCCCCAAGGAAAATCTAATGGTACATGGATATACTGTGGGTGTGACTTTGTGGAAATAAATAAAAGCTCTAGTTTAACAAAGTTAGGAACAATATTTTGGGAAGGGTAAAATGACCTATAAAGTGAATGTGGTCGTTAGAAAGCCTGAGTGCTTACCACATGGTCTATCCTCAGGATTGCCCTGAGAAATCCTAGCTGGCCATGTAAGCTAGGAAAGTCGCTCCATGGTCATGGCTTCACATGAAACCACAGGCCCAGCTAACAGACTAAGTATTAATCAGATGTTTTAAGAGCAATTTATTGCATCATAAACATAGGTAACTCAAACTTTAACAGAGAGTAAAAGAGATATTTGGCATGGCAGGCACTACGCAGAAGCCTTCCAATCACATACATTCTGAAAGTGCTAAATCCTATATAAAACAATGCCATATCACTGGTCTTTTTTTTTTTTTTTTTTTTGATTAAGTTTGTTGGGGTAACATTGGTTAATATAATTATATAATTTTCAGGTGTACATTATCATTTGACATCTGTATATTCTATTGTGTGTTTACCACCCAAAGTCTAATTTCCTTCAGCTACCATATATTTTATCTCCTTTAGGCACTTCACCCTACCCCTACCCCTCTATATTTGACCCCTTTTACCCTGTCTACCTCCCCTCTCCTCCCCCACCCCTACACTTTGGAAACCACTAGTCTATTGTCCATGTCCGTAAATCTCTGTTTGGTTGTCCTATTCATTTGTTGCATTTTAGGTTTATATCCCACATATAAGTGATATCATGTGATTTTCAACTTTTTCTGTCCAGCTTATTTCACTTAGCATGATTATCTCAAAGTCCATCCATGTTGTTGCAAATGGCAGCATTTCATCTCTTCTTATGGTTGAGTGATATTCCATTGCATATATGTACTACAGCTTGTTTATCTAATCATCTATTTTAGGGTACTTTATCACTGGTCTTGAACCTATCTCCCTCAAGTTTCCAGGGTGACCCTACTCACTCAACTGATTAATTTCTTCAAAAACTTGAACTCAACACCTCCCAAAATTATTTGAAGCAGTTAGAAATGTGAGGCCAAGACAAAGAAGGAAGATCAAGAATAGTAAGCAAAATAGTGATGGTATAATTTTTGTGGGATTAAACATATTAATATATAAAGCACTTAGAACAATGAGTGCTTTATATATTAACGCACTTAATCCCATAACAACCATAGAGCAGGTGCTATTATAACTCTCACTTTATAGACGATAAAACCGAGGCACAAGGAAATCAAGTAATTTGCCTAGGTTATGCAATTAGGAAGTGGCAGAATTAAGACCAGAGATCAGGCTGGCTAATTTAAAACATGCTTCACCACTATAATATACAATTTTCTTTTTAGCAAGTATTTGCATCTCTTTCCAACATGACAGTAAAATGGGGAGAGAACTTTTTTTCAGTAAAGGTAATACTTAGAAGGAGGAGGGGTGTGGTTATTAACTCCCTGCACTTCTGCTTTTATGTCATCTTATAAAAAGAGAAGGAGGTGAACAGACAGTTCCATTCACCTCAGTAACAGAGTGGTCCCCTAAAAGGATAGGTGTCCTACTGAGGCATCATTGAGGGTTTCTCATTCAATGCCCACATGAGGAGTTATGTTTTCTTCAAGAAGATAAAATGAATGAGATGCTCCTGTTTAATCTTTTTTTTTCCATGGTTATACTTAGGAAAATGTTATTTTGTGCTACTACTTACCTACTTACTAAAAACAGACCTTTAATTAAATTCTTTCTTATGGGATGGTGGTTTGGTGTGAATGATCACCTATTCTATTCATCTGCCAAATGAATAAGAAATTATTTTCTATTATTGTTTAAAAGGAGAATAGTGCACATTAGAGATGGGAGGAGTGGAGAGATGATATTTTTCAGTCATGATAATTAGTACAGACAAGTATATGGATACTAAAAAAAAAAAAAAAAACACCAAAGTAACAGTATTTCTCACTCTATCCAAAGAACATAATACTTCAAGGGCTCACAGTTAGTAAGAAACCTGACTTGTTGACAGCTGGAAATATTTGTGAATGTCATTCCTATATTCTTTCCACTGCTTAGTGTTTTTTTTAACACTTAAATGTCAACAAGTTTGATTCAGTGTAAATAGGTTACCTCCATATCAGTGACGGCAAAATCTCAAGACTTTAGAAGAAAGAGACAAAAGTTGGAAAGTTTTTTGTCTTTTTGTCAAAAGCTCATTTATTTATTGTTCAATGCTAATAACTTATAACCAATATCTCATAAACGTTGAAGGATTAGTAAGATGGCTCATAATTACTTTTACCTCAGCAATAAATGATTAACATAGGACCTCCCATATAACACACTTCTTGGACTACATGATGTGAGACTGTCTTATAATAAGGTCCTTCTGTTTGTCTGTAACAAAATTCTATTGGAAAAATCAAAGTCATAAATGCATCTCAGGCTGACCTATGACTTTTAAAAAAATTATAAATGAGATATTTATTTTTTAAATTTTAGTTTCAAGTATACAGTACATTGGTTAGACACCTATATAGTTAGTAAAATGATCCCCTCCAGTTGCTCCCTCCCTCACCTGACCCTCCACCTAGCCAATGTATTAATGCTAATTGCATTGCTTATGCCATGCTTCCCATCCCCGTGACCATCCATCAGCTACTAATTTGTACTTCTTTAACACCTTCACCCCATTCTCCCAGCCCCCAAACCTCCTTCCCCCTCTGTCCATTAACCAAATTGTTCACTGTATTTGTGAGTCTTTTTTTGTTTAGTTTGTTCTTTTTATTCCTTAAATTTCTCATATAATTGAAATCATACAGTGTTTATCATCTCTGTCTGACTTAAATGCTTTCTAGGTTCATCACAGCAATATCTTTTTCCATTCCTTTTCTTTTCATATGTAGGGGCATTGATTTTTATCCTTTCAGCCACTCCATCCCTTGATTGGAGCACTTAATTCTTTTCCATTTAAGGTACTTATTGATAGGAATACAGTTGTTACCATTCTTTATTCCTGTTTTTGATACATGTTTTTCTTCTTAAAGAAGTCCCTCCAAATTTCATGCAATTCTGTCTTGGCGGTGATAAATTCCTTTAGTTTATTTTTGTCTGGGAAGCTCTTTATCTGTCCTTCAACTCTAAATGATAGCTTTGCTGGATAAATTATTCTTGGTTGTATATCTTGGGTCTTCACTTGTCGAAAATTTTTTGCCAAGCTCTTGTCCTTCATAGTCTCTCTTGAGAAATCAGCTGCCATTCACATGGGTATTCCCTTATATGTAATTATTTGCTTTTCTCTGCTTTTAGTATTCTTTCTTTGTATTTAACCTTGGGCATTTTAATTATGATGTGTCTTACTGTGGGCCTCTTTGGATCCCTAATTTTTGGAATTCTCTGAGCTTCCTGGGTTTTTACATCCATTTCTTCATCAGGTTACGGAAGTTTTCGATCATTATTTTCAAACAGCTGTTCAACATCTTTGATTTTCTCCAGTTACACTGATCAGACGAATATTTGGACTCTTAATAGTGTCTATATGCTCCTTAAATTATTTTGTAGTCTTAGTATCTTATCTTTGCCATTCTGATTGTGTGTCCTTGGCTTTCCTATCTTCTAGATAGAGCATTTGGATCCTTTATTCACTTGTTTATTCCTTTGTTTATTCCATTTAATATACTTCTCATCTCAGATAATGTGTCCTTCATTTCAGACTGGTTCCCATTTATAATTTCCATTTTTATGTTCTTTATTTCTTTGTTGAAGTTCTCACTGAATTTATCTACACTTCCCAAAAGTTCATTGAGCATTTTAATAACCAGTGTTTTGAACTCTGCATCTGTTAGATGACTTGACTCCCTTATATCTGGATCTCTGTTCTCTTCTCTATTCACTTTGTTTATTCCTTTGTTTATTTCATTTAATATACTTCTCATCTCAGACAATGTGTTCTCCATTTCAGACTTGTTCCCTCTTATAGTCTCCAACTCCATTTTTATCTTTGTTGGAATTCTCTACATTTCCCAAAAGTTTATTGAGTATCTTTATAGCTAGTGTTTTGAACTCTGCATCTGTTAGATTACTTGTCTCCATTATATCTGGATCTGTTCTGTTCTGTCATATGGTTTCTGCATCTTTGTCTTCCCATTTTGGCTGCCTTTCCATGTCTGTTTCTATGTGCTAAGCAAAGCTCCTGAGTCTCCTAGTCTTATAAGTGTGGATTTGTGAAGTAGGTGTCCAGTGGCACAGTCCTGAGAGGGGTTCATCTGCAGGCCAAATTTAGCCCAAGCTTCTACCCCTCCAGAGCCACCTGTCAAGATCCAGCAAACAATCCACAGATGTTATGCTTATAATTGCCTCAAAAATCCACACCAGAAACCGAGGCCAGCTGCCTCCAGTGTGAGTCTAGCAAGAAGCACCTAACTTGCCGAGGATAAACCTGGATGTGGTTTGGATGGGGCCCAAGTTGGGGGAGGTGGGGTTTCAGGGAATCCTCTAGGTGGAGCGACTTCTGTTATCCAGTTTGATGACATCACAGCTATGGCGGCGCTGTGTCCAGCTCACTGGTAGAGGGGCAGGCTCCACAGGGAACAGTGGATACTGCCGGCACTTCTGTACCAAGAAAATCTTGCTTCGGCCCTCACTCTGACGATATCTCCCTGTAAGTCCCTTGTGCCCCCTGCACACAGCCAAATTGGCACTGGTACCCAGAGCGAGCAGGTTCGTCACTGTGAAAATCCAGTCGCAGACGTGGCCCCTTTAAGAGGCTTTTGCTGCTGCCGCAGCCTCCATCTCACTCAGTTGCTCAGAACTGGGCAGCCTCGCATCCTCACCCTATCCTACCTTCTGCTGTTGCAGGATGATTTCTTGGATTTCTCCATAGTTGTATGGGTTATTTATCTAGATCCCAGGCCATTTTTCCTTGCTGCTACTTCTTGTTTCCGTCACAACTTTGATTTGGTTGCCAGAGGGATGAACAGAGCCTCTATCATCTATGCCATTCTTTTTTTCTCTCCCTATGACTTTTTACACATCACATTATAAAGAGATGCCACTATACAGTAGCATTTCCTGTACAGTTATTAGCATTGTTACCGAAAACAGCAATAGCACTGTGATGTTTGAATTTACATAGAAGAGTAGTTGTGAAAACATTTTAGTTTCATTGTATTTTTAAGCAAAAGTTGAATCAGAATTAGAATAATATATCCCTTATGAACAGATTACCTGGAAGCAGAATCAAGGTGTACTGTGGAGCAGTTCACAGACCTTGGAGAAGATTTCTTTCCATGCCGCAGCACTAGAAATGTAAATAAAAGAAAAATTATGGGTGGATTGTGCATAGATATGAGAAGGGATAGAGGAAAGAGGAGCCAAGGTATTGATGTAGGTCAAGGCCACTAAACTTTCACAGAAGTCTTAAAAGATGAGCATACTCAAAATTATCTATGTTAAACCTTTCTTTCCTTACCTTGTCATATTTATTTTTCTCCACCTGTTGACTTCATATATGTTCCAATGAATTGTTAATGGAGTCAGTATATTAAATTGTCTTAAAGGTTTATTAACATTTTCCAATTAATTTTTTAAATCTTCCTAACAAGTCTGAAAAAAAAAAGCATTTTAGCAGATTATAAAATGTCTTAACATAGAATATCTATTCATGCATAAGTTTTCTTTTGCAGCTGGATGGAGAAATGGATATCCACAGGCAGATAAGCTATATAAGTAAACTGATACACGAAAGAGTGGATTATCAAAAACAGAAATAAACATTTTTATTATTTTATCAATAAGGAAAACAACTAGTTGGATATCTGCATTCTTTAGAGAGCTTGTCAAATTAGTTCATTGGACATTCCAGGTTTGGTTTACTATCGAGTATTTATGTTTCAACTTTATTGAGCTAAAATTGAAAATATATTTAAAGTATACAATGTGATGATTTGATATGTGTATACATTATGAAAGATTTCCCATATCAAGTTTATTAACACATTCATCATTCACATATTTATCTTTTTATATATTATTTTTTGGTGAGAACACTTAGAATCTTCTATCGGCAAATTTTAATTATATAATACAGTGTTATCAACAAGAGCTACAATGCTAAACATTAGATCCTCAGATCTTTTTCATCTTACAACTAAAAGTTGGTACACCTTTACCAACTGCTCATCATCTCCCCCACCCCCGAGTAGAACCATCATTCTACTCCTTTACTGTAGTTTGCTTCTTCTCTTCTTCCTTCTTTCCTTTCTTCCTTCTTTCCTTCCTTCTTCTCTCCCTCCCTTCCTGCCTTCTTCCTTTTCTTCCTTCATTTCCTTCTTTTTCTTCTCTCTCTCTCTCTCTTCTCCATTTAAGTGATACAATAAAGCATTCCTTTTTCTCTGTTTAGCTTAACATAATGCCCTCCTGGTTCATTCATGGTGTCACTCAACAGGATTTCCTTCTTTCTTAAGGCGAAATAATACACATTTTCTTTATCCATTCATCCATCAATGGACACTTAGGTTGTTTTCATACTTAGCTATTATGAATAATGCTACAATGAACATGGGAATAAAGATAGCTCTTCCAGATGATTTCATTTCCTTTGGAAATATATGCAGAAGTGAAAGAGTTCTGGATCAGATGACAGTTTTATTTTTAATTTCTTGGGGAACCTCCATACTGTTTTCCATAGTGGCTGCACCAATTTACATCCCCACCAACAGCACACAAGTATTTCCTTTCTCTATATTCTTGCCAGTATTTGTTATATCTTGCCTTTTTGATAGTTGTCATCTAAACAGATGTGAGGAGATATCTCACCATGGTTTTGATTTTCATTTCTGTAATGATTAGTGATGTTGAGTACCTTCTCATGTACCTGTTGGCCCTTTGGTATAGATAGACAGATAGATAGATGATAGATAGATGAGAGAGAGAGAGAGAGAGAAGAGAGAGAGAGAGAGAGAGAGAGAGAGAGAATAGATAGATGATAGATAATCCAACCATTTTATTGAAAAGTGTCAAGGGGTCAAAGGATAACGATATTTAACATCTTTGGCCTGACCCTGATCTCCCCAAATTCATAGTCAGCAAAAAACTCTTTGATAATTTGTATGTCTTCTTTGGAAAAATGCTTATTCAAGTTCTTTGTCCATTTTTAAATTGAATTATTAGGGAGGGTTTTATTTTGCTGTTTGTTTGTTTGTTTTGGTTTGTTTTCTATTGAGTTGTATGAGAGTTCCTTTTATGTTTTAGATAAGAACTACTTATCAGATATGTGATTTGCAAATATTTCCTCCCAATCCATAAGTCGCCTTTCCATTTTATTGATGATTTTCTTTATTGTGCAGAAGCTTTTTAATTTGATGTAGTACCACTTGTTTTTCTGTCGTGGCCTTTGTTTTAGTGTCAGATCTAAAAAAAGTCATTGCCAACACCAGTGTTAAGGAGATTTTCTCCTATGTTGTCTTCAAGGAATTTTACAGTTTCAGGTCTTACATTTATGTATTTAGTTCACTTTTACTTGATTTTTGTGTATGGTGTAAGTTAGGGATCCAGTCTCATTCTTTTTTATGTGGATATCCAGTTTTCCCATTAGTATTTTTATCGAAGATACTACCTTTTTCCCATTGTATATTCTCTGTGATTTTGTTGAAAATGAATTGACCATATATATGTGGGTTTATTTCTGAGTTCTCTATGCTCTTCTATTGATCTATGTGTCTGTTTTTATGCTAATACCATACTGTTTTGATTGCTACAGTTTTTGTAATATAGTTTATAATCAGAAAGTGTGATGGCTCCAGCTGTTTTTCTTTTTCAAGATTTGACTGTTTGGGGTCTTTTGTGACTCCACAGAAATTTTATATTCTGGAGTATTTAATTACGCCCCATGATCCAGGAAAGTTGGTTGCTCCTGTGAGGAATCCAACACATACGACACGACATTATCAATGCACTTTTCTAACCAAGATTGCCAAATACTTATGTGTGCCTGATTTTGCTAAGAAATAAGAACCCCATATCATGACCACATTCTCACCATTTCTTGGCTTTCTCTTTCTGGTTAGAATTCACCACAGAGCTATACCCCCAAAATACTCTTTACTGGATGTATTTTGTAGGGAGAAATTTTAGATATCCTCTAGTTTTTGATGCTGCCTCCCACTCCACAATTCCCCAACCTTATCTATCCTGTGCCAACAGAGCAAGAATAGGTAGACTTCCTATTTATCATTGTAGAATCACACACTAACATGTATTAAAGCTGCTGCTTCCAATCTTCTATCTTGGAATATTTCCAGACAGGGGGAAGCATTTAGATCACAGAAAAGTAAAAATGAATTCCATCCTTAGATATTTCATTCAAATATAATTTCTTCAATTGTATACCAAGATATAAAATATGTAAATTAGTATATTTTATCATTTGATTTTAGCATTAAGATTGTTTTGGTAAATAGCACAAGACAGACAGATTCTTGGTTGCTAGTGTTGAAATGACTAATGAACCCTGGAGCTGACCTACCTTTGGACATTTATTACATGAAATAATAAATATCTTTATTGATGAGGTCACTTTCAGTTGTATTTTCTGTTAAAGATGAAAATGTCCCATAAAATGCAGAGAGATTATCTCATTAATGCCTTTATTATAATACATGAGTAAATTGAATAAACGATGAAGACAAAGATGGGGAACTAGAGAAAACATTAAGAATCTTTCTGAAAAAGACTGCTTATGGGAATTTGGAGGACTGCTGATTGTAATAATCCCCAGATTCACAATTTGGCCTATACTTAGTCTTATTATAAATTTCAGACCCTGCATTGAATTAATAGGTGTTAATGGATTGCAAACATCTGTTCCTCCAACACAGTGATATTTTACCTTTCTTTTAATGCTTAAAGATAAGATTGCTGTCACTGTCACTGTCCTCGAAGTCACATCATAGAAAATTGATAAATAGCTAATATTTTGTTGCTATTAAAAAGCTGAAAATTGAAGGTATTCATTGATTTTCCTCAAGATGTTCCAAGTTAATAGATAAATCCAGAAACAAAATAAATCTTCAAAGACTCTAGATCCTCAATTCTACCTAATATTAAAAATATGATTTCACTGGACAGGTATAACCTTCTAAAAGATTTTAAAAAAAAAAAAAGCTTTTCTTTTATTCTAAACAAGTTATTATGGTTTCTTAGAATTACAATGGAATTAACAATTTAAAAAATTATAAGAAGTATACATGTATCTGTATAGCTCTATACATGCATGTATATGTGTATATACATATATAATATAAATTTATCTGAAGAAGCATTTAAATACATCTTATATTACATTTCTTTAAAAATAAAACTGTTAAAGATTTTCTAAATGTATATCTAAAATTACATTTCTTTAAAAATCTAAATAGAACTGATTTGATCTCCAGTTAATACAAATCAGCAAGTTTACTTACATGACATATAGATGGGCAAACAAAACAACTTTAGGTTAAAAATAACCAGCTCAAAAATAGGAAGAACCCATTTTGACATTCAGTGATCTGACCTATACACCTACAAAGTGTTTTCCTTTGATTTGATTGTGCTTCTCTTTGTATATCATGGGCAGACACATATATTTTTTTTCCTATAGAAGTGATTTCTTGGACCATTGTCTTGTCTCCTTTTTTCTTAACCTCCCTTTCCTCTCTAGAATTCTGTTGCTACCTACTTTAGATCTTATAACAATAACAACAACAATAACAACAAAAACAACAAATTGAAGCTAAAGTATTCTTTAAGCAAATGAGACCATTCAAGAGTTGATAATATGAATGGCATGTTCATCCCTCCATCATTTGTTAATATGTGTTGTGCTCCAATGTTCAAATTTGCCAGGTCAGTATTCCAAATGCTGGTTGGAAATATCATCTAATGTGCATTGTATGCAGTAAAGTCACACTTCAATTTCAGCACAGATTTTACATTGTAGTTTCTGCTCATAATCTAAATAAACATAGCATTTTTCAGCTTAAATTTATTTCAGGCATGCTCTCTCTTAAGGATTTAAAAATTAAAATGCCTCCATGGTCGAATGGGTATGTTTATCTATTTAAGATGCTTAGAAATATAAGGAGTAATCGTATTTCTTTTCTGTGCGATACAGTTTTTGAATAAAGAGAAGATCATTTTGAACTATATTTAACAAGTAGCTTGTTTCAGCTTCGATATTAGCTTGATTTACCATCTGCAGAATTACCAATAACATGATGCATTTATTACCCGTAAAAGCTATTAGCAGGTCATTTTGTTCAGTTCATCATATGTGTCTTGAGACACAATCTGGCGTCTAACAGATTTTCATACATTGATGTCGCAGAGAATCAGACTGTTCTTTAATTGATTGTTTCTTGCTAGACTCCTTTTGATTAAAACAGGTTATGCTATTTGCTTTTAGTTCCACATTTCTCCACTTCAAAGCCTGACCACAGAAAGCAGAAATTATTCTCATTTCTCTGTATTCTTTTAATTCAAAGTGAATGTATATATTTGAAAGTCAGCCATAATCAAGGGCTTTAAAAATGGCTTCAGTTTTTCCAATCTATGACTTCCTCCACAAGAATACAATTCTCACCATGCTTTTAAAAACGGATTTATCTTTTCCTGCCCAGTCATCGAATTTTGAACCTCAGACCCTCAAGTGAGTACAGATCACAGGGACCAAAGGAACAGGAAGGGCTCCCTCAAAGCACTCTTTCCCTCACAATTTGCACAGACCTAGACAAGCAAAGCTGAATCGTGGTGATAGTGTTGTATCCTTCTCCAGAGGGAAAAGAAGAAAGGGTCTTTTGCTAAACTTGTTTCAGAAGGCCTAACTCATATTGTTAGTTTAAGCAAAGAGATTGGTAGGCTCCTGTGACAACTCCTACTTTCCTCCCCACGGGGGCGGGGCGGGGGGTGGGGAGAAGGAAGAAAGAAAGAAAAAAAGAAAGAAAAGAAAACTCCAAAAGCTATGCAAACTCAGGGGGATAAGGTCGGTGGTCTTGTCTCCAGGCTTCTATCCACATTTCCCACACAGTTAACACCATAAAAATAAGATAGCTGCAATCAGATCAGTACTCATCAATAGGAATGAGGAGCAACTTGCAGTCTCAAAACAAGAGCCTAATTCACTATTCAAAAGGTTTTTGTTTGCCTAATGTCAGAAACAAACATAAAACTTTCTATCATGTGACATCCATGACACTAAGAGAGAGCAGTCACCCTTCCCTAAGGCTTCTGTCTTCCACAGACAAAAGCCATCAATAGCTCCTTTGTATTCAACTTCAGCTTTCTGTCTTCATTGATGAGTCAGCCAATCATCCCCAATTGTCATCTGCTCTTTCCAGGTGAAATTCCCAAGTTCCCGGTCACAAACCCCTATGTCCCAGGATGCACTAGTTCACGTAATAATACTCTGGCTAAAAGCATTCTTAGCAAATCAAAAAATTTATCAGAAAACAGAAATAATTTTAATTCTTATATATAAAATATCTACCACTTTACACAATATTTTGTGAAATACTTGCTATTTTAAGTTATTTTGGGAAACTAGAAATATAAAACTGTACCAAAACTATGTCATTTTAGCCACAATTAATTCCTTAAAATTTACATTAGATTTTTACAAAGTATAGCTGCCTAGAGGTTCTAAAAGATTTTTAATGATTTAAACTCGAAAGCCTCTATTCGGAACCAGTGATGCAGTAAGGAAAACTATGTAAGTTATATCTTTGGAAATGACTTTTACTCTAGAATTTATTTAAAATCAAATTGTGCCGATCATTTAAAATATTGCAGTAAATTTAATAGAAAATCTCTTGGTGGATGTTTAGTTGAAATTGAAAAGCTTAAGTGGCTTAAAAATAGCTTTGAAACATTATGTAGACACATGAAGCAGTTATCATGTTTAAAATGATGGGAGTTTAATGGTATTCTCATACATTAACCCTATACTCTGATGGTGAGAAATGCCTGCATCTTTCTCTAGAAATGGATAAAAATAAACATTTAGATTTAGTAAATCTGATGATTTATTTAGCATCTCCATACCTATTTGTAATATTTTTGAAGTTCAGCAAGGTGAATTTTTATGGTTCAGAGTTCATTAGCTACAATGAAACCCTCAAATACATAATAAATAGTACACACTTGGAACAACTAACTGAGGTATAGCTTTGTCTCTTTTCTTGATATTCCCATCTGTATGACTATGAAATTTAAAAACAGCAGCAACAATATTATTTTGTTTGATGGAATACTTTTAGAAATTAATAATAACAAATATCATTTGTTAGTCAACTCGAGGAATAAGTGTATCCTACTCATGTAAATATACCTACGTCAAAAGTAATGTAAATGGCTAAAAATCTACTATTATTTGATAGAATGTGAAATGTCACATTTTTCAATAAATCCATTATGAGAGTTATAATAGAGGCACATTTGCTTCTAAAAAGTGTTGTGCGAAACAGTTTGTATTTAATATAAAGTGGGCAGCTATCTGAATGGGTTTAAAGAGAAATATTTTTTTTAAATGGTAAGCTTTGCTAGATAAAAATATGAACTTTTGCCAGAATCCCTTTGAGAGAGAGAGGGGAAAAAAATGAAAGCAACATTCTTTGAAGTACTCTTTAAAGTTATCTGGTGTAATCCAAACTACAAAGTTTTAAAATCAGTAGATTTCATTCACCAGGTCTGTACCAGTCACTCATATTGATCAAAAGGATCAGCTAAATATATTAAAATAGCAGTTGTATATATTGAATTGTTCTCTCTGACATGTGAGGTAATAGACTTTTTCATTATTATTAGTAACATCTCTAGCAGAATTTCTATGCATGTCCATGTAGATATAATATATCAGATATTACATTATAATTTTACTTCACTCTATGGCTTCCTTAGTATTGAAAAATGAGATCAAATAAGTTGTCTTAAATCCTAACTAATTTTACTTTGGACAGGTCTCCATCTCCATCTTTGGTGGAATGTTCTATTGTAAATCGATTCAAGGGATTTTAACATATATGAAAAAAAATGAGGCTGGAGGATGTAGTTATTTCTCTTTTTTTCTTTAAAAAAGTAAAAAATAAATACCTCTTTTCACACTAGTTTGCTTTATTCTCTTAGTGGGAATCAAAGTCTATTCCATTTCATAAATATAGGTGATGGATAAGACAGTATAATTTCTTGTTTCTGTTCTTTGGAAATGATGTTCTTTTAGAAGACTGAAGGAGATGTCCTTCTTTTTCTTAACTACCTGCTTACATTACTTTTCCTTTGACTATTCCATGCTATGAAAATGTACCTTGGGAATATTAACCTCTCCATACCAACCACCATATCATGTAGAGGTAAGTCAGCCCAACTGATGTCTCGGTGGAAAAAATGTAATGGAAAAAAATACTGAGCAGGTATAAAAGGACATGGGGACTGGTTTCTGTCAGGAAGTTTTTAATTAAATGTAAGTCTAGGAGTTCACTCAATCGTAATCACATTATTAACTGAATGCTTGAATACATGACACACACACTCTATAATCTTTGATTTCTTATCTTATTTAATTCTTACTACACTCCTTTGAGACATAACATTAACACCATCTTACAGATGGTGAAATGAGGCCCACAAAAGTTAAGAGGGTGAACACTGAGATTTAAACTGGGCTCCAGAGTCTTACCTTTAACCACTATACCCATTCCTACATTTCTCAACTGCACAATGACGAAGTTAGATGGCATATGTTGAAGTTCCCCCTTTTTCTTAGATTTTGTGATTAATTTAGACTTTTGTCACTCTGAATTAACATTCACCTCTTCATCTAATCATTTTAATTCTTATTTGTTTACTTTAGTACTGCCTTCAGATAAGCTTTCAGATCAACCTACCCTTGATCAAATCATGAGATAGCTCTCTCATTCTCTTTTCCTCTTAGTCTCTCTGTCCCTATCAACTGTGACACAGTTGATCCTTATTGTTCACAGTATTTATGTTTATAAAGCCACTGAAAAACTGAATTAGCAAATACTGAATCTTTGCTCCTAAGGGAAATACAGGGCTAGGTTCCTGCAAGCCTCTCTTTGTCAACAGATGATTATATACCTCTGTTTTATGTGTGTTTCTCATTAAAGACACTTTATTTAATATAGATTATTAATTCATTTACATTGAAATCATGTCCAACAGCATTAAAACTCATGCCTGAATGATGTTTATCTAATACACCTATTTTGTCTGTGAGGCACATCACAGCCTTCTGGTTCTTATAAATGCTAGACAGAACCACAGCACTATGCTTGCGGACTGTTATAAATAGTTAATCACCAATAAAAAGCACAAAATGCAAAAACAAAACACTAAATATACCACGAACAGGACACTCGTTTACAGCTGAACAAGAAAGCAGAGCCTTGCCTTGTTTAACCACATCTTGGAGTGTGAGTGCACGTCCATGAAGTGTCTAGAGTATAGATGTTGGGGATACAAATACATTTCAGTGAGAAGCAAATTCGCGAGTTCAGAATCCATGAATAATGTGTCTGCGTGTGTGTGTGTGTACTCTCACTTCTGATCTCTGTTTTTTCTGCCTCCCTCTTTTCCCACTTCCTCATTGTCCCTTCTTTTATATTCTCTAGATAAAAAATAATTTTTTTTCTTTTTTCTCTTGTTTCTATAATCTTTATTTTCTTTAGATTTTTTAGAAAATTTAGGGCTAGCTACATACACATACACATACACATACACTTTGATTTCAAATAGATTCAGCATACATCTATGTTGTCAACAATGTTGTGGCTGATTATAAAGTATAATTATTTTATATAACATGGTGTCTGCTTGACAAATAGTCTTTAAAATGTACATAATATCTCAACAGAGAATCAAAAGCAGGTCTAAGAATTCTTATTTATTCTTTTCTTTTCCTGACCTCTACATCACCTCATACTGTACAGTGGCAAGAATGCCTATATTTTTTTATTTCTTTTAAAGCTTCAAATTACTTGTATTTAATTTAGCAATCTGTTCTTCATTGAAGACTAGTTGAATTTACAAAAGCAATTACACCAGTTTCCTGTGACTTTGAAGGATATATATAGTTGTGTTAATTAAGTAGAAGAAGGGAATGTGGATTGCTGGTGATTTTCTAGCGGAAAAAAACAATTGTCATCTGTGCCGCATTAATTGCTACATAGGGTAGGAGATTAATATTTTTAACATTTTAAGTGGTTTTGCATAAATGTTAGCAATAAGCAAGCCATTTCATGTCTTATTGGTTTGCATTTTTAATATTATTGGAATGTTAGCCTTCCCATAAAGGGAAGATTGCAACAAAACTGAAATAGTGTTTCAACCTTGCTAGTTATGGGCAAACTGACCTCATGTACCCCCTTTGGGGAACACTCAAAGGCAGTAGCACTGT
Organism: Eonycteris spelaea; assembly: GCA_003508835.1. Taxonomy (NCBI): domain Eukaryota; kingdom Metazoa; phylum Chordata; class Mammalia; order Chiroptera; family Pteropodidae; genus Eonycteris; species Eonycteris spelaea. Next base: position 2,146,801 of record PUFA01000024.1, on the reverse strand, counting down.
TGAAAACATAAAAAGAGGAGGAGGTAATTTATTTTTAATTTTTCTTACATTTGTGAATTTAGTGTCATGAGAGGCTAACAGCACTGGCCAGGGACTCTGAGGAATAAATGCCATGAACACTATATTTTTTCCTTTATTATGTTATATCTGGCCTTCCTTTGAGAACTGATCATTAACTTGGTAAGATTGCACCAAAATATAAATCGGTATATTTTGTTGTACGAAGAAAAAACTCAACCAGATTCTTTACTATTCAAAATGGAGAAAAAAATCTGAAAATGTAGTGATCACAATTCATTTGTTCAATGATAATTACTGGGCTTCTGGGATGTACCAGGGCCTGTTCTAGAACCGGAAATACATAGCAACCATGGAAAATGAGGCTCTTTCTCTCTTGGACATAGGGCTGGTTATGGCAGGACCAAACTTGAAAAACAGCACACTATTTTCAGATAATACTAGGCAACAAAATAGAACAAGGTGATATTTTAGAAAGTGTTTAAACAATGAGTCCAGAAAGACCTCTCTGAGAAGGCAGCATTTCTGCTGCTAGCATTTCTGCTGAATTAGGAGAAGACACAAGCTATTAACAGATATGGTAGAAGAGTGTCCGTGTAATGGGAACAGCAGATACCAGGGCCTGCTGTGGTTTGAGCTTTGACTTTGAGGAAAAGAAAGTCAGGACCGGCTGGAGTGAAGTGAGATGACACTAGAAAAGCCAAAGCCAAATCTTGGCGAGCCTTTCATGACATAGAAAAGACACTAGATCTTATTGTAAGTGCAATGGGAAACCATCAGAAAATGTAACCAGAAGGAGGGAATAATCTTATATTCACTTATAAAATAAAACCTGGCTGTGAGAAGAGAGGACAGGAAGGTAGCATGGTGGGAGAAGAGTGGGCAAAGGAGTTGGCAAAATCTTATTCATTATTTTAACCTCAGGTCAAAAAGAAGCAGAGACTTAACTTCTATGTCTCAGAGTCTTTCTTGTAGCTGCACTTCCATTATGGGTGAACACAGACTATCTCTCCTATGCCAAGTGGAGGAAAGACTAGATAATGGCTCAGTGCCCTTCATTCTGGCACAGATTTCAGAGCATAGCTGATACTCAGGTAGTACTTGCTGAATTGGAGTGACCCAAAAGAAGAGAATGACATACTCGTCTGAATTTATTGACTACAGCAGCTTCTTAATACTGATGGTTGAAAATAAAGAGTAATATTTCCAGATGTAGATAGAATTTCCTAATAGTATTGAAATCCATCTAGTTGTTATCTTAAATGCCAAATGAAATCCTGGACATATTGAGGGAAAGTCCCCAATTCTTGAATTTGTGTTCCTATTAAATATTATTTTGAAATAAACTCTTTTTTGGTCTATATTTAGATAACACAAATATATATTTCTTGAACCACATATCAATAAATGTTAAGGCTCATTCATCATTGGTTTTCATTTTTAAAAATTAGTTTAAGTTTTTTCATCATAAGATTTTGTTCATCAAATCTAGAGGGTCAAATTGTACAAAGCTTGGTTTGAGTACTGTAATATTTTAAGAATCTTCATCAATAAATTAATTCTGTATTTAAAGAATATAAAGTATTCTCAAGTTTATGATACTGTTATACACTAATTAACACAGTCCTTGTGACCAGTGACAACTCCAGAATGTTTGTGCAGAGACTTTTGAAGCTGCATTTAAATAGCAAGCACCGTGTCTTTTAGTAGGTGAATTTATAGTTGGCTGGTAAGTGGAGGTGGGTGGTTTTTTAAATCAGTGTCCTCCAAAGAAACAAATTCAAAAGGAGTTATGTGTGCATGCATGTGTGTGTGTGTGTGTGTGTGTGTGTGTGTGTGTGTGTGTAGAGATTTATTACAAGGAATTGACTTGCATGATTATAAAAGGTGAGAAGTCCCAAGATCTCTACAGAGCCAAGAGAGCAAATGTATAGCTTGAGTCTGCGTCCAGTGGCCTGAGAAACAGGAGAATGGTCAGTCCAAGTCTGACTCTGAATCTAGTCTGGAGACAGGAGACCAATGTCCGAACTTGACAGTCAGACAGAGAGGGTGCATTCTCCCTTCATCAGGCTTTTTGTTCTATTCAGAACTTCAATGGATTGAGTGAAGCCCACCCACATTGGGGAGCAATGATTCAAAAATTTATCTCAGATAGAAATACCCTCACAGACACACCAGGATAATGTTTAACCAAATATCTGGGCACCTCATAGCCCAGTCAAGTTGACACTTCAAATTAACCATCACAGTGGGATCTTATGAAAATAATGTCCCCTTGGTGTGATCAAGACTGTGACAAGTGAAATTAATCTCTCAAAATCTCAGTCTTCTCATCTGTAAAATGGAGATAATCCAGCAAACCCTGTCATAACTCTATAAGTAAGATCCAAAAAAATCAATCATGTAAACTTTAAGGCTATCTTATGAAGTGACTACTGAACAAAAGCAGCTAACTGACCTGGAAATCCTGGGTCTGGGGAAGACCTGCCAATCATATTATACATTAATTTGTGTTATCATGAAATTTTATTGCCACAGTACTTATTTCATAAAGTTGTTTGGAAGACTAGATGGGATGATGCATGTAAAGCACTCAGAACCACCTGGCACAGAAAAAAACTGATTAACACAAATTATTTCCCTTCTTTATCTCCTTTCCTTCTCTTCCATCACTTCTTCTTTTTTCCCAGACTTCTCCTCTTCTAATTCGTATTCTTCTACAACATCAATGAACATCTAACACTCTTGGTCTTTTGATCATTCTAGAAACACCTCATCACTTTGTTTTAATCCCACATTCTGATCAATCTTTTAAATGTCCAAAATTTCCTTCTCTGTCTCTTTAGAGGACTTCTACTCAATGCTGTTCTTTAATTGATAAAATTCCTCAGGATCCCATTCTTGGCATACTCACCACAGAAAAGCTCTTGATATTTGTAGTTTCAACAACTACCTGAGCATTGAAATTCCCAGCCAATGTGTCCAGCCAAGACTCATTCCTTCAACAAATCTAAAAGTGAACTAATTATTTACTGCTCAAAACTTAATTCTTATATAGACCCCTGTGTCTCTTTGCTAATCATCCACCCAATTCTGTGCCTATCTCTCTAACATTGCTTGGCTGCCAAAGTCAGGACCTTTTCTGCTTGTTATTGGGCATGAGAGCAACCTAGCTAAAATGGAAACTTAAACATGGTTCTCTTCTGCTTGACACACTTCAATGACAACAGCAAAGCTCTTACACATGACCTGCAGGTCCCTCTTTAATATGGCTACTGCCCACCTCTCCAGCTTCTTCCTCAAGCACTTCCTTCTGGGCGTTTTGTGATTCATAAGCTTAGGCTCTTATTATTCTACTTGTACACCAAGCATTTACTCCTCTTATTCCTTTTGTCCAAAACATCTACCGTCTCTGACATAACTTTGTCCTGACTAACTCTTATCAAGTCTTAGGATAGCTTAGAAGTCATGCTGCAGAAAGACTTTCCTAACACCTTCAGTGTGGTGAAGGTGTTTTTCCTTTTTGCTAATAAATACTTTACCCCATTGTTATGGCATTTACATTTCCCAGTGCCCTAGTCAGCTTGCCCTGCTATGACAAAATACCATGAATTGGTTGTTAAAAAACAAGAATTTATTTCTCAAATTTCTGGAAGCTTGAAATCTAATATCAAAGTGCAAATCAATTTGGTGCCTGGTGAAGGCTCTCTTCTTTATTGCAGATTGTCAACTTTTTGTATCCTTACATGCAGGACAGAGAACAGAGAGAGCCAGAGCAAGCTTCGTGTCTCTTCACATGGGAGCACAAATCCCATTCATAAGAACGCCACCATCATCATCTAATCATCTCCCTAAGGTTCCACATCCTAATATCATTACATTGGGGGTTAAGATTTAGAAATATGAATTTAGGCAGGGGGTGGGGAGCAAACATTGCCCATAATATTCACTAAACTAGGAGCAGCTTGACTGGGGAAAAAAACTTATCCTCATTCTCTATAAATTCCCATTTCTGATACAGTGCATGGTGGATATGAGTTGCTCAATAAATGTTTTGGCTGTGTCAATGAAATTAATGCAAATGAATCCTAAAGTTTCCAGCAGTCCTTTTTAATTTGTAAAGTATAACTAGATTAGAGAAAAGATTGTCCCAAGCTTTCAGAAATTTACTTATTATATTATTTACCAATATTCTCAGAAACTTAAAAGACAGATTAGAAAACAAAACAAAACAAAATTAGCAAAAAAGAAATAAAGATTCAAATTATGTATGTTTAATAAATGTGTTTATGCAAATAAATTTGATGAATATATACTGTAATCATTTCCAAATAATGTCATAATTATTAAGAAATTGTTATTTTGTGCATGTCCAGAAGTAAAGAAATTAATTTCTGCTTAACCCCCTAAGGACGCATCTCACAATTCAGTCCAGCACTCAGACTTAAAGCTTAAAGGTTGTAAAATGTAGTGCTCAAGTCATTTTGATTCAATTCACTTCAAGAAATATTTATGAACTGCCTGTAAGAACTGAGTTAGATCTTTTCATGAACAACATGATGATTAAAATATAGTCTCTGCCCTTGAGATGTGTCCATCATGGTAGGGATGCTTGAACAAGTATACACATATCTGCAGAATAAAGCACAGTAAGCTAAGCCACTATACTGCTTTAAATAACATGTCATAGAAAATCAGAGGGAGCAGATTGAATTAATAGGGTTAGAAAGGACTTTAAGGAAAAGCTAGAATAAATTCCTAAGAACAAGATCTATCAAAGAACATGTAGCTTATTGTTCGAATTTTATTTTGGGTTGTTATACATGGAAGTCATAGACAAAATAAATCTTAACGGTGTGTGGTAATAGCAAACAGACCCAGATTTTAACCTTGTTTTTACACGTAATAGGTTGTGTGATTTAAGAAAGTAACTGTCTCTAAGTTTTTTTCCTAATTTTTAAAGTGATGAAAACATTACCTGCCTGCGATGTTATTGTGATGACTACAAATGAATATGTTTAGCACTCAGAAGACAGGATTTGAAGGTAGGTGTTTTAGTAATTGGTGGAACAACTGTACCTCAGAGTATTTATTAATGGATGGGCTTCATTCTAAAACAAACAAACAAACAAACAAAAAACAGTATCTAAAAACTTGTCACATTGAGTTTATTTTGTTCTACATTTTTATTGTAGCTTGGTTACGAAGTTTGCAGACAACCAAGGTGATTACTAGCAAATTGATTCCAAGAATTTTAGAAGTGGAAAGGATCTTATAAACCATTTTATTCAATGTCCTTATTGTAGAATTAAGAAAGCTGAATCTGAGATGGTAGGCAGGGCTATCCAGCCTGTTGTATCTGAGATACTGGTGCTGGGTCTCAAAATTTGGAGGCATGTTACAGCGACTCAAGGAGGAATATTAGTTTCGGTATGTAGAAAACAAGAATGTGAACAATGATTGGTTCTGGCTGGAGTCTGACAACGAAAGGATTCGGTGCTTTGGAAAATGCTGGTACACCATGACCTCCTCGAATACGAGTTTTACATGCAGTATGAATTCCTATCACATGTCCCACTACTGCTCCAGAAATGGCAGTCCCTGAACCATGTGGAAAAACAGCAAAGATGTAGAAGGGCTGCAAAATATGCCCATCCACTCACTGTAAGCCTTTGAGGGTCAGGAATGTGCCAAAGTTAGGACTAACTCATCTCATGGCTATGTGAGGCTGAGTCCATGGCTGGCAGTGGAAGTCCCCCGTCTGATTCAGAAGGGTGTAATAAGTAAAGAGAAATGCAACCAGTGAAGGAGCAGGTCACTGAAGCATTACAGAGGGACCTTGATAGGCAATGTTTCCGTTTTCCTGTGTATCACTCTTTTTACTCATCTAACTGTTCTCTCACACCCCTTCAACCATTATTGTACCTGAGTAGCTGCAGCAGGCATTGCTGAAAACAAACAAACAAAACAGTATTTCTATTGAATTTCTAAATTAGGCTGCATAGGGAGGGGAAAGACTTAGGTTTTGGAAAAACAAAAGACATTTTATATCCCTGCCCCAGGTGGAGCAGTGTGAGATCCTGGATTGATAAGGGGTGACTGAAAGTGGGTACATAGTCTTTTTTGTTGCTGGTGATAACTTGTCAATAAAAGCTGTTTTCTCTGGTTAAAAAAAAAAAAAAAAGGAAAGGACACTGAGTTTATTTTAAAATGTTCATTTACCATCCATTTTTAATGAGATAACAAACTTTCATTGCATTTGAGGTAATATTTTGTATTAATTATAAAATACAATCATCTCTATTCGGCAATATCTCCACCATCACAAGAGAAATGGGTACCACATTTTTAGAAAAAGTGACAAGCTCAAGACACCCATCTGAGGCCATCATGATGAAAGATGGCCTGAAAAAATGGTCACAGACCTTGTTGAAGGAACTAAAGTGTAAAGAAAAAAAAGATCATATAGTTATAGCACATATTCATATATACTTTAATGGCAATTGTGTGGCAAATCTTCCACACTGCTTCAGAAGAAAGTACACAAGCTCATGTTAAGACATTACAAAAAAAGAAGTTTTTAGTTTAAAATAAGAATGACTCTTCTAAACATTAGCACAGTTCGAAAGTATCTGTGTACCACAATTATTGAAGTAGACTGTCTGCTAGACCACCTTCTAATTTCTTAACATCCTCAGATTCTCTGAATTTGCAGAAATGATAATTATGGGATTAATTATTCCCAATACAAAAGGATTTATTTGTTGTTCTCTGTTCTTACATTTCCAATATGAATTCACCAAAATAAGTATGATTTACAAGTTATTCTTAATTTTTTATCTCATAAATTTCTTTTAAGGCTCCAATTATAGTTACATTTGAATGAAATTAAGTTCTCAATGACCACCAGCTCACACTTCACTTTTATATTTTTAGGTTTGAAATATGGCTTTCTTTTATTCTCTGGACTGTAATGCCATACTGTGAAAGGAGAAAACATAAGTATCAACAATCATTACCAAATGAGTATGAGAATTTTAGAAATTGCATGCCATTTTTGTTCTGAATGGAGAGATTATTTTATTTTGGTTACCAATAAGATGAAATGGACAGGAGGTATCAGGAAATAAATTAGGTAGGAATCATTTTAGGTACAAAATATAGCATGAAAAATGAAGACTAGTGAAAAATATCAGATGGAGAATGTAAAAAGAAAGTTATGTATAAAAGTTATGTATAAATAATGTCAATATAAATACTAACATTATTTATAAAAGAAAATTGAAGAGTATTGACATTATTTTCCAATATTTGATGGTCTCAGATAGTCAGAAACTTTGACTTCTGACATAAGTATTACAAATTATAGAGTGACCATTGGATTAAACCAATAAATATTTCTGAACATTTTTTTTTTTATGCTTAAGGTGAGAAAAATGAAGTAACTCAGGGCTATCTGGGGGGCTCACCAATAATTATTGTGAGGCAGTAAATCAAAGAAAATATAAGTGTCTTACCTTATAATAATAATTTTGTGCAAAAAAGGAGGTTTCATTTTTTAAAAAAGAAAGAAAAATCTAGGCTTTTCTCCAAGTGCTTCATTTTACACTGTCAGATTGGTTTGGCTATTTGTCAGAGAATCTTTTGAGACATTATATCTCATATCAGAACTGTCTTGGAGAATAATTGTTTGCTTTGGGGTCTTATGGCAATAATTCTAAAATCTCTGGAGGCAAGGTTATTTACAGAATAAAGAGAAAATTTGGGACATTGCTTAAAACAAAGACAGCATCTTCAAGTAACTTTTACAAGCACATCTAATATTTGCTATAAAATGTATAGTCAATATCAGAAGCTGCCATTAAATTTCATATTTATATTATCAAAAGTTAATTTCAATAAGAGAGAACAGAAGGAACATCTATAACAAGAATGCTCTAAAGATACTGCACTTTTAACTTGATGTATACCTTAAAATTAAAATAGAAGTAAAATTAAAATGGAAGTGAAAATGGCATCTCTAATACAGCACCTAGTGCAATACCAAGTACTCCTCTGGAACTCAATAAGTGTTTGTTAAATGAAGGTCCCAATTGATCAATCATACGAAGAGTCAATAAATAGAACGATATCAGACTAACAATACAAAATGTTCTAATTACTTGAGAATGGTAAACAGATGGTATGAAAATTTTCATTTGGTGATGTATATTTCTATCATCAGTTTTTAAAAATGTACATTTTATCATTAGTAATAAACTGTAAGACAAGAGGCTTATTACCATGCATAGAAACCAGTATTACCATTAGAGTCTTACTGTGCCATGTTGATTTCAGTTGAGACCATCCGAAAATCTAAAAATAAAAGGAAATTGAAGATATGTTCAACTTGGCTCACTGATAATGAGACAATTGCAAATCATCACAAATATGATTTATGATCAGATTACAAAACAAAAAAATTCTGTCCAAGTTTGCCATGTTTTAGTTACTTTTATGCCCCATGTAAGATAGGATACATCTCAGATATGAGCAGATTCTCTACTTAGTGAAAATCAATAAAATGTAAAGCATTCTGTATATCACAGAGAAACTGATTCTTTAGATACTGCAATTAGCCTTATAAGGAGAGTATATATTTTATCAATTAAATTCAAAGATGACTAAATAAAAAACATTTTAAATATCCTTTAAATTTAGGGTTTTGTTTCACCCCACCCTTCCCCCATAAAAGTCATGGACTTTTATTGCAGATGAACTAAACATAACTCTTAAAGACAAAATATGTACAAAAGCACAATCTTTTAATATAAGCTTCTTACTAATGCAGGTGCAGCCACCAATTTTACAAGATTCTTATTAATGAATGTAGAGGAGCAGGATAAATGATGAGAGTTTAATTTATTTTGGAAGTAATGGTTTGTACAGTAATTATCAAGAAGCAGCCACTTGTCAAATGGAATCAGTAACAAGTGCAGTTGGGAGAGGTTTTCTGCTACACGGGCATTGTGAAATGTTTTACTTTGCAATGAGAATGGACTCTCTGACAATAGTTTATGTTGCTTAAAAAAAAATAAGTCAATTATATGTGAGAAACTGTATGTGCTAGCATGTTTGTGAAGATTAATTTTATTCTAAACTGTTTCTCTCTTTGTAATAAAAAATAAAGAAGTTCTCCATGATAGATAGATAGTATTTAATATATTTATAACTTTATTCAATTCTTCAATTCAACCTTTTCCTTTCAGGATTTGAACGTGGCCTACAAATACTGACTCAGGTGAGTGGGCAGGAAAAATGGATAGTTATAGAGTCCAGGAGCATATTCAGAGAGGCAGCTCCTTGGGGATAGGCCTAACAAAAACTCAAGCAGATTATCAAGAAATGTATAACATCTCAGTGGCAGAGAGTGAGAGGCATTTCAGAGAGATCTCTGGGATAAGAGATGAGGAAGTTTGGAAGCCAGAAAGGAAGGTCCTCAGAATAGTTGTTGGCTAATTAGGGTGCTGGGGGCATTTTATATAGGTATTTATGGCCTCTGGTTTGATAGTGAAAAAGCTGGTGAACACGTTAATGTAAAATATACTATGAAAAAATTTTTAGCTGTTAAGAAAAGACTAAACAACATATGAAACTTCATGCTCTTCTCAGAAAATAAAAGAAGAAAATAATTTGGGCTCCGAATTGTTGGATCTCTATTCATATGCTACTTTCAATAGTCACTCAGGCTTTACCAGGCTCTGTATTTTAAATTACATAAACTAGACTGAATGACCAACCAGCAGTTAAAGAATTATCCAGTGTCTTAGTCAAACTGTTCCATTTTTCCATTTTAAAAATTAATGTAAATTATTTCCTTGTCATTTGCCTATATCACATTTGCATTCAAGTTAACATAGTTTAAGGAATTCATTGGAATAGATCATCGTAACAGAAGCTCTGATTTAACCACATCTTGTTCTGGCTATTGAGACATCTAAATTAATTTATTAAGAATCAAGTTATAGTTGTTATAGACATAGTGCTCAGGGGAGGAGGATGATTGGAACTCTCCTCTCACTCTCTTCCTTGGAAAACAGCATTTTAAAATAATTTTTAAAATAACAATTGTAACTTCCATTTATGACAAAAAAGTAACAGGAATGAAATTCACCCTCTTGTCTGAAAAAAAATAAAAAAATAATGGGTCAAAATGCATAAAACAATAGTTTTCACCAAGGACAGTGATCACCGACAGGAAACAAACAAGGGTAAGCCATAAAATTACCTTAGTCCGCTGCCTTGAAATAATTTGCAGGCCATGGCATAGGGAGGGAGACAAAGGAGGAGTCTAGCAGACTCCTTAAGTTGAATGAAGCTGAGAGACCAGGAAGACTAAGACAGCTATCATTTGTAGGACAGAATAATGGGGAGGAGACAACTACACCAGGAAAAATTCCTGGAGATCTGCATACAGTCATCCTTGAGTTTTCAGCAGAATACTGATCAGTACTTGCATATAAGGAAACTATCTAAGGCTTAGGGAAAACATATCTAAAAATTTTAGATAAAACAGTACCTATAGGTCTAGGATTAGTACTTCTTTCCTCTAGCAGGCCAGAACATTTCATAATTTAGGGAGAATTAATTTTAAAATTCAGAAACTCTTGCCTCAGAAGTGAGGAATACTTAGCTCTAAACACTTTCTTTAAAAATGCAAAAAAAAAAAAAAAAAAAAATTTAAAAGGAAATTGTCAACCCAGTATCCCATACCCAGAAAATTACCTCTCAAAAAATAAGATGAAAAAAATTTTTTTTCCAGACATATAAAAGGTGTAGGCACATATTTCAAGAAAAAGAAATGTTAAGGGAAGATCTTCTGGTAGAAAGAAAATTACTCCATATGGAAACGTGAATCTACACAAAGGAACAAATAGCACTGGTAAATCTATAAGATTATTTTCTTATTATTTTTTTTAAAAATCTCTTTACATAACAATTGCCTTTTGAACAAAAATATCAACAATATAAACAACAATTTAAAACATATGTAAAAATAAAGCATATGACAAGAAAAAGCCTTAATCCCAGAAGGAAGAAATTGACTTATACTATCATAAAGTTCTTATCCTATATGTGAAGTGGTGCATTATCATTTGAATGTAAACTGTGGTTAAGCTGAAAATGTGCTACAAAATGTAAAATGATCACTAAGAAAACTAAAGAATTATAGCTAATAAACCAATAAAAATGATAGAGTGAAAAAGTATTCACCTAAGAAAGTCAGAAAAAGAAAAAGAAGAACAAATGGGACAAGTAGAAAACAAATAAAATAATAAATATAACTTTACCAATTAATAATAATATTAAATATAAATGATATACAACCCAACTAAAAGACAGAGATTGTCAGATTAGATTACAAAACAAGACCAGTAAGTTGCTTAAAGAATTACATTAAATTCAAATAAATATAATACCATTTAAATATATACATTAAGTATAAGATAATGGAAAATATACACATACAAAAACTTGAATTGCCTTTGTTAATGTAATGTCAAAGTAAATTTCAGAATATAAACATCATTAGAGATAAAAAATTTAATTGCATAATGATAAAAGAGTTGAGCATACATAACAATAGTAAAATGTTATGTACTTAATAACAGAGCTTCAAAATATATAAAGCAAAAACAAAACTGGCAGAATATCAAGGAGATACAGACAAATTCATAATCATCATTGAAGATTTAATATCTCTCTCTCACTAATTGAAAGGACAAGAGGGCACAAGTGAGGATGCAGAAAACCTCAACAGCACTATAAAACAATTTGATCTAAATTGCATTTATAATATATCCCATTGAATATCAAATGTATTTTTTTAAGTGCACACAGAACATTTACCCAAATAAATCATATTCTGGGTCACAGAATAATTTTCAATACATTAAAATGGATTCAAGTTATAATAAATTTGTTTCTTGAATAAAATGAAATTACATTAGATGTCAATAACATAAAAATCTCTGGAAAATATCCTAAATATTTGAAGACAAAAAACATACTTCTAAATAACCCCCCAAATCATGGTGTACAACAAGAGCAAAATCAAAAATTAATTTGAATGGAATGAAAATGAAAACATAAAATTCTATAATATGCTACTAATTTTTATGGGGAGAAATCAAAACACATATTTAAAAAGAAAAACAAGATCTCAAATCAATAGCTTCTGCTTAAGGTTAAATCTTTAAAAAAGAAAATGAAGAGGAAATTAAGTACAAGAAATGAAATAATAAAACTCAAATTGAAAAGCGATAAAAGAGAAAACAGAGGACTAAAGTAATTTAAAATAACAATAAAATCAAAAGCTATTTCTTTGAGAAAGTTTACAAAATTGATAAACCTCTGACTCATCAAGAAATAGAAAAAGTCACAGACTATTAACATTAGGATTGAAAAATATGACATCACTATATATATATAATATAATAAAAGAATAATAACAGAATACTAATAAAATATATAGTATATCAATAAATTTCTGGTGGTTCTTTTCTGGTATATAAAAATGTAATTTTGTTTCTTGGTCTTTATACTGGAATCTTGCCAAGCTCACCCAACAGTTGACCATTTAGATAAAATGGACAAATTGAAGAAATAAATTACAAAACTCATACAAGAAGAAGCAAATAACATAAATTGCCCTATGTCTATTTTAAAAAATGAATTTGGAATTCCTATAAAACATACTCCAGACCCATATGGCAGGTGAATTCTACAAATAGTTAAAGAATAAAAGTTTTATACAAACTTTTCCAGAAAATAAAAAATAAGAAATTGCACAATTCGTTCTATGAGGTTGTCATTACTTTAGTACAAAACCAACCAAACACGGTAAAAAGGAAAGAAAATTTCATATCAATATCTCTTGTAAACATGATGCACAATTTGTGTAAGGCATAAACATAAACAAAACAAACAAGTTCTTTAAAAATTTTAACAAATGGAATTTAGCAATGCATAAAAGAATGCATATCAGTTCAACATTTTAAAAAATCTTAAATGTATTCTTCATATTAAAAAAATAAAAATAAAAAATCATATGTCCACCTCATAGAAATAGAAAAAGCATCTGAAAAATCCAATATTTTTTTTCAGCTAACATCTCTCAACAATCTGGGAATGAAAGGGAACTTTCTCTACTTGATAAAGGTTATCTATGAAAAATCTATAGATAGTATACTTAAGAGAGAAAAACTAAATGTTTTTTCCTTAAGAGCAAGGATGGGCCAGAATGTTCTTCAACATTTTACTAGAGTTTCTAGCCAGTGAAATCAATATAGATTGGGGGAAAAAAAATAAGTAAAACTGCCTTTATTTAGACAACATAATCATCTGTGTAGATAATCCACTGAAATCAAAACCATAAAAAATTATTAGAACTCTTAAGTGAGGTTAGCAAGATTCTAGTATATAAAGACTAATAAACAAAATTACATTTTTATATCCCAGAAAAGAACCATCAGAAATTCAAATTTTAAAAGAAGCAAAGCCATTAATTGAAGCATCAAAAATATAAAATAATAAGTGATAAATCTGATGAAAGGTATAAAAAGGTGTTAAAGAAGATCTAAGGAGAATTTTAAAAACTCTAAATAAATGAAAAGATATACTGTGTTCCTAAATTATTAGACTCAATATTCTTAATATGTAATTTCTCCTCAAATTGATCTATAGGTTAAATGAAATCTCACTTAAAATCTCAGTGACTTTTTTTACAAATTGATAAGCTGATTCTAAAATTCTTATGAAAATGCAAAGGACCTAGTATATCCAAACAACTTTGAGAAAAAAAAAAGTTTTTGGACTATACTATCTAATTTCAAGACCAATTTCATTAACCAAGATTTTTAAAAAGGAACTTCAATCTACACCTCCCAAAATATACAAAAATTAATTCTAAATAAAGCATATAACTAAATGTAAAACCTAAAATGACAAAAAATTTTTAATACAACATAGGAAAAAATTTCATGGACTTAAAAGTTATAGGTAAAGTTTCATTAGATACAACAACAAAACAAATCTATGTCAGATAATATTGATAAACTATACTTCATTATAATTTTTTAAATAATTTAAAAATTTTATGCATTGTAATTTTAAAATTTATTATTATATTTAAAATCTGCTTTTTGAAGACACTGTTAAAAAAATGAAATCAAAGATTGGGAAAATATTTGTTAACCGTATACCTGATAAAGGAATTATATCTACCATATATAAAGAACTTTCAAAATTCAATTATATAAAGGCAAATTATCTAATTTTAAAAATAGTCCAAGATTTGAAAAAAATATTTTACCCAATATTATGTATTAATGGCAAATAAACGTGAAAATATTCTCAAATCAAATGTCATTAAGGTAATGCAAATTAAAACTACAATGATATGCTACTACATACCTTTTAGAATGACTAAAATTTAAAAGCCTAATCATGTCAAGTGTAGTCCAGATATGGAGCAACTGGAACTCACACTTCTGGTGCAACCATTCTGAAAAACATTTTGACATTTTTTTTTTTTAAAGATATACCTATTACCCTATAAAAATTTGGATATTTCATCCCTAGAGACAGGAAAGCATATATTCTTATAAAGACACGCTCTTAATATTGTAAGCAGTTTTATTTGCAGTGACACAAACTGGGGGAAAAAAACCCAAAATGTCCATCAACAAGTGAATGGAAAAAAAGTTAATTGTATAAAACAACAGAACACCACTCAGCAATAAAAAGAAGAAACTACTGATACAATATGTTTGACAATCAAAAAAATTGCACTGAGTGTAAAAAGCCAGACTACTAAGAATTCGGATTGTATGATTCTATTTATATAAAACTTTAGAAAAAAAAACTAGTCTGCAATTACAAAAAATCAGATCATTTATATATATTAGTGTCTTGTTGAAGACAGGTTTGTGGGCAGTAGAGGGGAGAAGGAGAAAGTCAGTATTGGCAAGAGTCAGGGGAAACCTTCATGGGTGGTAGATATGTTCCCTATCTTGATTGTGGAGATGGTTTCATAGGTATATACATATGTCAAAACTTATCAAATTTTACACTTTAAATGTGTGCATCTTATTGTATGCCAATTATACCTCAATAAAGCTTTAAAAAAAAAGAATTAGCTGTTTTCAAATCACTACTATACCTCTATAATTTGAAAAATCTTTTATTTTATTATCTATTGCTAGTCATAGTCTACTGACCATTGTCTGATTTTGTCCTTCACACTTGTCAAAATTTAATATGAAATTGCATTTGGCACCTGTCCTCATCATGCTGTTCTTTTTTAATCTTTGTCCAGAAAATTGCCCATGCTAGAAACATTGTCGCAGTCTGGTCCTCTAGCCTTAAGTCCTCTTCAGGCAATTTAGCTGTTAATATCTTTCCCTGTTTTTTTGCATTAGATGAAGGCAGGTTATATCACCCTCTCTCATTCACCTTACAAGTCTCTTAGGTTACATATATCAGATTCAACCCATGTTAAATAAACCATACATATATCCAGGTTCAATGGAGAAAACACATAAAAAATGAAAGTTTAATAATGCTCACTAAACATTAGGGACCTAGAAAGGTTTGCCACTGGTTTATCCTAACTTGTTATAAGATATAGATTATTACTTGTTTCACAAAGCAGTTAAAACCAATCTCTTTGGACTGTTTATCTAACTCTTCGAGCAGCCTTGTCTCTGAAGCATTCCCAGTAGAGAGAGAGTGATTGTCTCCTGGTCTTATGTATAGAGATTTCTGAGATTTCCATTACACCCTATCAAGAGTCAAAGGAAAAGTAGCAACTCCCTTACACTCATCAAAAGTATTGATGCTTAAGAATTATTTCCTTCAACCTTAAAAAAAAAATAATTTCTCCTCATTCCCTTAGGAAACTTAGGCCTTAAATAGATCAATCATCTGATGAGTTGCCTAGTTTTAAATTCTTTACTTCTTGTTTCATTTCTTTAAACATATTTTAAAATCTAAATTAGTTAATTTAAATATGTACCATTAAATTAAGCTGATAATGTATGGTTAGACAATAAATAGAATTTACCCAACATCTTTCTAATTTCTTTATATCATGTTTTGTAAAATTGTAAGATTGGGAAGAGTTAGTTTTAATCCCCAAATTCATAGGATCTTGACGTTAGATTAAAGATTACCTAGTTCTAAACTGAATATTTCCTCATCACTTAATCCATCTCAGTTTCAGTTTCTATCAATCATAATAATAATCCTCATTTGCTAAAATTTAAGGTGTGGCCAGTGATGTACCAATGCCCTTCCAATATAATTATTTTAATCCTACAAAGAATACAGTGAGATGGGTCTTACTATCTATTTTGCACACTAAGAAACTGACACCTAGGAGTTAAAGACATTTCTCTCAGTTTTGTAACTAGTAAGGGGCAGACTTGTGGTTTATGCCCAGGTCCATGTGATGACATAATCTGCGTTCTTATCCACTATAAACCATATTGCCTGCCTACAAAATAAGGAGAGTATGAAAATTGCATGAGATAAAAGGTGAAAGTGGATAGTACAGTGCCTACAAAATGGACTTTTAGGAAACGTTAGTGTTCTAATGCTGCTTGAGCATCCCTCAACAGGTGGTCAATTTATCCTCCGTTGGAATTCTTATGGTGACAGAAGGTTAACTATTTCACATTCTGTTCCATTTCTGGATAATTCCAACTCATAGAAGATGCTTTCTTATACTGAGCTAAAAACTACTCCCCTATAGCTATCACCTCTTTGACCTATTTCTGCCCTCCAGTTGGAATATTGATTGCAATTTCATTAAATTTAGAGCTTAATTTAGGGAGAATTGGCATCCTTACAATATTGAGTCTTCCTATGCAAGAATAATTTGAAGCTCTGATTAATTCAAGTTTTCTTCAAAGATATCCTGCACAGGTGATTTCGAATAGTGTATGCCTTTTAGTGGTACTGTGGAATAATAGAAAAAGGGTGACTTTCATTTCAAAACAATTCAGGTTTAAATTCTGGATCTATCTTTTACTAAATGAGAATTTGACTTCTCTGAATCTGTTTCTTAACTGATAAAATGGAAATAAAATCAACTCCTTCATATGATTGTTGTATGTAAAAATGCTTTGCGCAGTATCTGGAACAAAATTGATATTCACTAACATTAGCTACTATAATTAATATTGATTATCCAGCCTATTTTCTAGCATTTTGAGAAAAGACTCTACACACTGTTTTAGAAATCTATAATAACATGTCATAGCCTTCATTATCCAAACATTCTTCTCAAAATAATAATGACATAAGTATTTTGCATTGTCATAGTTTTCTTTCCGAAGATAAAAATATATACAGCATCTTGAAATAGACACAACTGAGCTTCAATACAAACTTGTACATTATTAACTGTGTAACTTTGGGGCAGTATTATCACTCGTTTAGGCTTAGTTTCCTGTCTGTTAAGATGAGGGTGGGGAGGAGATACAGTCTACCCATAGAGCTGCTTTGAGTATTAAATGAGACCGACACATACTGATTCTTGCTTCTGTGAGTATTAAATGAAACATACTAATTCTGCTTCTGTGAGTATCAAATGAAATAATGCATATTAAAAATATGTAGTAATGGATATGTTATTCCAATCTTATTGTAATTGTTATTCCTCAGACCAAGCCAGATTTGTAATAAGATCTATAAAACGGATTATGGAACCTGCAGAACAGTAGCTCACTCCCTTGACGTAGGCTGCTTATTGTGAAAATCTAATCCCCATAATTAGGTTCTTTAACTAAACTGTCACTTGCTTTGTTCATCCATTCCAAGAAAATATATTTTTTCTATAAGTCAGAACAGGAAAAAGGCAGAGCCCTATAGAAACTGTTCAAAGATCTCATTTTTTTCCCTAGCAACACAGGATGTTATTTTCTGGGATGAATCAAGGCAAAAATTATAAAATAGGTGACTCTCAATCCCATTTTTTATGTTCATTCATGCTTTATTCTCTTTTCTGTGCCATTTTATTATCTCCTTAAGGCCCTGTACCCATATCTCTTATGAGCACTAAGTACTTAGTGTTGAACTGAGTACTGAATACTGTATTATTGACACCATTCTTTTTTGAAACCAATGATTAGATAAACTAATACTCATCAACATTTCTGTAAATAACTAGCACTATTTTATGTAGAAGATAAGGAGATATTCTAGTATTTCTTAGTCATAAAATTGGCTCTATAATATGAACATTTTCGATGTTGCAATAAGAAAGATAATTTAGGGTCAAGAGTGTTTTAATCTTATTTCTGAGGAGAGTTCTGGACATGGTTTTAACTAAACTACTTTTATTTTTCAGCAATTTCTCATAAACTATCCATGCAGGATTTAAAAATGCAGATTTTTCATACATGTTAGAGAAATAACTTATAGTTTAGCAAATCTGGGCCCAGATAAAGTTTCTTTTCCTTTCTGCTCAGTGAACACCCTCCTATACACTATAAAAAGGAAAATTTCAACTGATTATATTAGCTCTTAAGTAGAAACCTTAGTAAGGTAGGAACAAATGAAGATTGTTTTATTTTTTTATATATGAGATAAACCATTTTAAAAATGCTTGTACCTAAATTAATTGGTTAAATGCAGTTATTTAGTTTATCTGAATATTAACATGAGCTTAAAGTCTTATTTCTCCTTGTGATAAAGGAACTATTCCAGGATTCAGAACACAATGAAATATGCATAGTCAAATAACCAGATTATAATTAGCATATTTTGTGTCTTTATTTTAATAATGGTTAAAAGTCTAAATGGTTACTTTTTAAAAAATGGTTGTGTAACTCCCCTCAGATTCAGTATTTACTGGAACAACTTACTGTAAACCAGGAAAACTTAATTATTTTCTGACTGAGGAATAATACTCAGAAAATTTTTTTTTGTTTGTTAGTTTTAAACACTATTCTCAAGAAAACAAACAGGTAGAGTAACTGGGTTATTGAAAGGAAATCAGTAGTCCTAATAGTAAGTTATTCTGTGGCTGTTCCTGTCTTATTACATAAATAATTAATTTAACTCAAGTGAAACAAAGTCAAAAGTTTCCACTTTCTCTCAGAACCAAATAGAGGCTCTCATTATTTATTATTACGGGGACTCGCCCCCACAGCTGGATCCCAACCCTAAATCTCAACTTATTCTCAATTGAATGAATAAAAGATCTTAGTCTACTCCTGTCCTTATACACAAGTAGTGAATTGTATATGAATTAGCAGGACGAATACAAATTTTTAATCAAAATATATTGTGAAACACCTCATTTTTATATTTCATATACTCTGCTATAGCCAAATTTTAAACTCCCTAAAAATTTAAAGTAGTTATTTTATATTCTAGTTTCTGCTTTGAGTAACAATAAAAACAAACCATTGTACTCTAGAAAATACTTGATGGTAACTTTTTTCTTTTAAAATAGGAATCAAATTGTTAAAACCTCACATCTTAACTGGCACAAAATAATTTCTTAATAGGTAACATTTATTACTGAACAATTTTGTCACATGTAAATGTAGCAGATATTTTTCTAAATAGAAGTCACAGTTTACATATAGACAAAGATCTTTAAAGTTCTGCAAAAAAAAGTTGCATTTGCAAATAGCTGAATTAGAAGCAGGCTTTGAATTAATTACCGAGTGGACACTCAAGCAAGTTCTCTTGTTCATATGCATTGGGAAGCTGTGTCACAGGTCCAAAAATGTGTGTGTGTTGGGCCTGCAGGTGGTGCGGGTTAATAACGTTTATTAACCTACCAGGTTCCAGGCACTATGATAGGTAACTTATGAATATCATTTCATTTATTTTCAAATAATATCTCACTAATTTATTATTAATATTATTTTCAGATGATGAAATTAAGGCTCAGAAATAAGGAAGTAATATGCCCAAATTTATAATGTTAGTAGATGACTTTGAAGAAGTGGAAACAGCATATGGTCTAGTCTGATCTGATTCTGATGTTCTTGCTCATTCCAAAATGTGTTTATTCAGTAAGTATATAAGCAGATCTTACTATGGCTCTGGCTCTGCTGCTAAGTTATGAAGATTTTTAAAAAGATAATCAAGAGAATCCTAATTAAACAAGAAAAATTAGACACAACATTATTTCACACTCATAGGAAAGCCTCCTACAACAAGAGCACAAGAAATGATGAAAGACGTGAGGTTAACAACAAAATTTTGTAAGGTGGAAAATAGACTCGTGATAACTGACTTAGGTTTCAGCAATTTACATTCAACTGTATTCCTAAATGTCAGGGCCATTCTGAGCACTCAAGTTCTTCGTTTCTGGAAATTTCTCAGCATTTCTTTGACAACATCTTCGCTTCTCTTTCTGGAACTCTTTATCTGTTACAGGTTGGAACTCATAAAAAATTACTCTCTAATTATTTTGTTTTTTACTATTTTCTATTTTACTATTTTCTACTGTTTTTTACTACTTTCTAAGATATTTCCTCAACTTTACCTTCAGACATCAATTGTCATGTTTTTGGTGGTGTGTTTTGTTTTTGTTTTTGTATGTTAATACTATGTTATTGTCTCTTTAAAATTTCTTTACTATCAACAATTTCTAAATGTTTTCGTTGATTTTTCTGAATATTTTTGTAAAAAATAACATGGTCTTTTATGATAAGTTTGATATTTTCTCTTTTCTTTCTGAAGCTATTACTATAGATTGTTAATTAATTGAATATAGTTGTTTAATATATGGATTGATTAACTGATGAAGTTGATTCTGTCCCCACTACTAAATTGCTATTCCTCACTGCTTCTCCCAAAAACAAAAGCAGAGGTAAATCTTTATATATTTAGGAGAAATTATTTTTTCTTTTTCATTTGTAGAGAGGACTCTTGCTTTAGATAGCTGAGGGAGCCATTCATTCCCCTTACCATAACTACCGTGTACTGAGCAGTTGCTATGAACCAGGCAGTGTTCTGAGTGCTTTGCATTTACTATCTGACTTAATCCTGATTATAAAGCAACAGTTAGGTATTCTCAGCATTTAGAGATGAGGAAACTGAGGCATGGATGGGCTTAATAAAATATGCAATACTATTTAGGCAATAAATGGCATAGCATAAATTTAATTTTATCTTTAAATCAGTTGAAAGGCAAAATTCTGATTAACCTAAAATATAATACTGCCTCTTCCTCTCATCAGAGAGTAAAAGGAAGCAAGATTGAAGCTGTGCTAGTCTCATCTCACTACTGCCCTTAAAAGTGTTCATACCCTGAAAGATAGGATTGGGAAAGAAAATAAAAAAGATGAAATGTTTTCTTTTTCAAATGAAACAGAGGTAATAATCAGAGGGACAATATAAGAGCTCATTAGCACTTAATGAGAAACTCTGATTTATTGGTAATGAAGAGTGGCCTCAGTATGTCCAATGTCTTCTAATGTGCAAATGATTCTGAAATGGCAATGAAACTTGGTCAAAAATTAAGTTAAAACAGACACAAATAGAGGTGTGCATACAAAAAAAAATGAATATATTACAGAGCATAGGATATGCTTTCAGATTCCACACTGCAACTAACCTTTAAGAAACTATCCTTTGTCGGTTTTAGCAAGGTATCAAAAAAGAACATTCAGAATTATCTGAAAGAGCTATTAAAATGTTCCTCTATTTTCTAACAATATATCTATGTGTAGACAGATTTTTATTCACATACTTGAAGAAAAATGACATTTTCGATTGATTAGATGAAGATACAGATTTGAGATTCCTACTATTTTTCATTAAATAGTAGGAAGAAATTTCCTACTATTTTCTTTTAGTAAAGAGATTTTCCAAAATATAAATATCATTACTCTTTTTTTTTTTTTTTTTTTTTTAAGGCAAGGCAACCCTTGGTTGACCTCACGGATTGCAAGGACCTTGTCAGTTTACAATCTCTCTTTTTTTCTCTTCTTTTTTTTTTTAATTTTTATTTATTTATTTTTTTTATGCCTACAGCATCTGGGCTTTGTAGGTGGTCTCTCATCCAAGTACTACCCGGCCTGATCCTGCTTAGCTTCTGAGGTCAGACAGGATCAGGCTTGTTCAGGGTGCATGGCTATAGACATTTATTCTTTTTTTTTTTGGAAATATATTTGTTTTTATCTGTTTTAATTTCTAATATAGTAAATCCCAATAGATATAATCCACATAAAAAAAAAAAAAACCTCTTTGGGACCCTCAATAATTCTTAAGAACCTAAAAGGATCCTAATAACAAAAAGTTTGAGGACCAATACTATGGATGAGGTTTCTAGGGTTTGAAAAGAAGAAAACTTTAAAATAAGTGAATACGTTAAACATGAAAAAATAATTTATGTATTAGAGTAAAAAAATGTATACTTCACAGCGCTTACGATATACTACGCATTATCTTAAAAGCTTTACTAATATTAACTCATTGAACCATGTACATCATCCTATGAAGTAAATACTATTATTATTCTCCTTTTACAGATGAGGATACTAAAGCAGGAGAAGTTACATAAGCAGCTTAAAGTCACACAGTAAGTATCTGAGGCATATTTGAAACTAAGCAGTTTGGTTCAAAATTTGAGCAGTTTTACTCTAGGTGGCAAGATGTGGCTATGAAAACACTGACCATTCTGTTGAGAGCAGATTTCTTGTCTCATTTCTGATTTTAAGGAGAAAGATTTCAGTCTCTCAATATTAAGTATGACATTAGCTCTACTCGGAACTGTTTTTGCACAATCGATGCAAATGTTAACGGAAGAAAAAGGCAAAACCGTCTTACAATTATTATGAAATTAGTTTTCACCCATAGAATGTCTGACAAGTGTCTTAAGAATCCACATGGGTCCACAGACCTCATTTGGAGAACTCTTGAATTAGGACATTGGAATGTAGCTTGAAATCTTTCCCTATATCCTACATCCAGCTATGATCCTAGAAGATTTCAACTTACATGTAGATGATCCACCTTAAAGTACATTTCATCCAGTCGTACAACTATGTTTTACCTACACTTGATCTATGCCTTTCATTCTGACAGACACTTTCTGGATTTTGTCATTGGCTTAAACTGCAATATCCCTAAAATTTTAATTTCTTGCCTATTTTTGAAACACAACTTTGTTTCTCCAGCCTTACTGTCTCACTCCCACAACCCTTGACTTTCAACCTCACAGCAGCCTCCCATCTCTCAGATGTTCCATTTATCCCAGACTGCTAACATCCTTCTGCCCATCCTTCTCAACAGAGTAATCCATCATTGATAGCTTCAACAACTCTTTACAGCAACTTAGTAGTCTTGCTGTTTCTGCACTATGCCTACTGTACTTGAGCTCAGGGTGTTTCAATAATCCATCAGCTCTGTTGCCAAATTTAGGTTTCTTGGGGTGGGATTGGGGTCAGGATTGAGATCGGGGTTGAGGAGGAGGGAGGAATAAAGATAAATAACTGTTGAGAAGGATGTGTCTTTGGATCTGCCATTTCTGATTCCGTTTTTTAAATGACGCAGCAGCCTCTCACTTCCCTGCACCACACTCATTAATTTGCCAATCTAACTTCTACTTTCTTTCACCAACTGATTTTAATTCTCATTTCATTAAATATTTTCAGTGAGGGTACTTTATAATTTCCTGCCATACCATCTTCCCATTTCTTTCCTCCTTCTTCAGAAAGTGAACTCTCTCTCTTCCAGGACATCATGTAAGTATACTCTTAATATCAGCTTCCTCTATTTTCTCTCAGAATGTGGTTATTTTTGCATCATTTATTAAATATTTATTTTTTAAAAAGTAGAAAAATGTGGAAAACTAGCCCTACCAAATAGTACTATTTTTGTCAGGCTTATTCCTAATTATTGAATATTTAAAAATTTAAAATGCATTATTTTTTAATTTCAATTCCTGTCTATTGCTAGCAGTTAGCAAAAAGTGATTTTTGTGTGTTGACTTTGTATCACAAAAATTTTCTAAAATCACATTAATTCTTTTAACTTTTCTGTAGATTCCACTGGATTTTCTGCAGAGATCGTTATGTTGTTTACAAACAAATTTCAATTCTTTCTAACTTTACACTTTTTATTCCTTCTTCTTGCCTTATTGCACTGTCTAGAATCCCTACTGGAATGTCAAATGGATGTGTTGAGAGAAGACATCTTTACCTTGTACCTGATCTTTGGGGGAAAACAGTCATTTACCATTCAGTATGATTGTCAGCTGCATGTTTTTCAAAAATCCTTTAAAGATTGAGAGTATTATTTTTTTATACCAAGTTTGCTGAAGTTTTATCATAAATTAATGTTGAATTTTTTGGTCAGATGCTTTTATTTTATCTATTGAGATAATTGTATATATTTTTGATAGTCTGTTAATATAGTGTATTACATCAAATGGATTTTGCATATTAAACCGACCCAAATCTGCCTTGGTGCAGTCTCTTTTTCATGTTCTATTGATTCAATTTGCTAAAATTTTGTTGAAAATTTTTGTACTTACGTTCCTAAGGCATGATGTCTGTAGTTTTATTTTTTAGTAATGTATTTGTCCGATCTTGATACCTGGGTAATGCTGATTTGTTAAAAGGAGTTGAAAAGTATTCCAACCTTTTTAATTTTTCTGAAGGAGTTTGTGCAGAATTGCTATTACTTCTTTCTCAATGTTCCCTAGAATTCACTAGTGAAGTCATTTGAATATTTCTTTATAAGAAAGTGTTTTTCTTTTTTTACTATAAATTCAAGTTCTCCATTATATATAGGCTATTTTATTTCTTCTTGAACAAGGTTTGATGTGTCAGGTCTTTTAGGGAATTTGTTGACCTCCTCATTGATTGAATTTATTGGCATAATGCTGTCATACTTCTTGGCTACTAACTTTAATATCTCTAGTAATGCCATATCCCTAGTTCCTGATAGTGGAAATTTATGTAAAAAATTAAAGGAAAAAACTAGGTGAAAGAAATATGTATCTATCATATTTCTTAGGGCTTAAATGTAATAGAGGAAGGACTGGGAGTAAGAGTGACAGATTTGAAAACAAAAAATTTTAACTTCAGTATTTAAAAAATAACAGATACAATTAATTCAAAGAGAAAAAGCAATGAAACATTCCAATAATTTTCAGTCTCTCAAGATGAGGTCATTAATAATTTTGATATGGTGAGAACAAACATGAAAATCTATATGTCTAGCACCATCAATAAGAGCAGTCCTGAGGGTGAAGTCACAAGAAAACAACATGTAAAACAACATAACATAAAAAAAAATTGTTCAAAATAGATTTTAGGCAAAATGAGGAAGAGGGTTGAGAGTATGGGCCTGAAGATATTCCATAGAAGGACAATGCATAGAAAGCAGGAAGTCTTCAAAGGAGCACTACAACCTAAGAAGGACACCATTGCAGAAATAAGTCATTATGGTGAGGACTCAATCATCTCCTAGAGAGTGTCATGTTAGCAGAAGTAAAGAGAAGATGGGATAAAGAAAATTATGCCTAAAGGGTATTTGAACATTTGCAAGTAGTGCAATTATTCTTTGGGTTAGCTGGAATGGTTTTGACTGAAGAGCAGACTCTGTTGGTTCTGCTATGGACTTCTACAAAAGCCTCATGAACTGTGTTCAATATCTCTAAACATCTTCTAAGTTAAATTAAGGAAATCTTTGTTTCACAGACATGACTTCAAGGACCAGTTCTTTTTGGTTGAGAAGTAGTTACTCACCATTCTATATTTGGCCTTCTTGGTATCTGGACACCTCAGTTTCCTTACTAAGGAGCCTTAGAATTCTCAGAAATCCATATGTATGTAGAAATTGGGACTGCTTTAGTCATTTGTGCTTGACTGTTGAATGACTAAACTACATCTAGGAGAGCATTTCATAGCAAAGGTTAAGGAAATTCTTATGATAAAATTGCTCTTTGAAATAGATGAGTAGTATCTATTAAATTAAATAGAGATAAATGCATCCATTTTGGATAATATATTATTCCATAAATGTAGTGTTGGAATATAAAATTTTGAAAGATACCTAACCCTTATCTTTTTAGGAATTCTTACTCCTCTTTTTATGCTTCCTTACCCCTAAGCTGGTATTCTATTCCAATTCTTATTGAAATATAAAATGATAGGGTATTTGTTGACAGGGCTCAAAGGATAATGTCATCAAATATTATTTAAATTTATTAAGGGCTCTGGCATTGGGGATTAAGAGAAGACAGAGCCCATGTATATCTATCTATATATTATCTGTGATTGTATACTTCTGGTCTGCTGGAAACCAGAGATAGAAACATCTTTCCCTAAACATCCAAAACCACCATTGCTATTGGTTTAATACTTTCATCAAGGGATCTTGTAAATGTAGTATGTGGAAGGGTGTGTGTGTGTGTGTGTGTGTGTGTGTGTGTGTGTGCATGAGAGAGAGAGAAAAAGAGAGAGAGAAATTGGAACCCCATGTTAGTAAGATTGCTGAATCTTGCTCTATATTCAATTGCCACATACTGCATATAAATTAGAGGGAGATAAAACGCATGTAAGCGATACTAGAAAGAGGCTCACAGCAAAATTTTGCATTGCTCAAAATATATAACCCTCAAGCACAAATTGCCAAGGGGCTAGAGGAGTCAATAATTATCAGTATGACTCCTTCTACAAGAATTCAGTGTTCTAGGGAAGCTCTACACTAGTGAGGTACATATCTGCTACAAAGGGAAGAATGATGATCAGTTAAACAAGACTGATTCCTTGGGGAAAGCTATGTGATTTCTGTTAAGTCAGACCCATAAAATCTGTGAGTTTTGTTTTTTTTGAATTGAGGTTGGAGATGGATAAATAATTATGCATAAATGAGAATAGCTGCCTTTGTTAATTTAGACGTTCAAAAATTTTCATCATTTAGGAAAATATATATTTAAAATTCAGTGAGAAGTACATGCCTACAAATTGTAGACTATACAAATAAAAGAGTTAAGGAGAGAGAAATAAGAAAAAGAGAAGAAAAGAAGGATGGAAGGAAAGAAGAAAGAAAGCAGCAAGAAAAATTTCTGCTCAATGCTCTTCTTATTCTAAGTGATGGAATCATTTGTCATGAATAAATTATTAGTTTAGAAATTAGGCACAAAGATTATGTGTAAATGGCAATTTTTATACATAAAGTACTTTCAACTAGAAATATATGCTGAGACTGGATCTATTTGACATTTTAAATAAATGATCTAACTGACATAGTACATAATTATATCTCTAATCTGTGTTTAACTCTAACTTTTCTGAGTAATAAGATATCAAGTCAGGAGAGAAGAGCAAAAAAAGAGCTTCAAAATTTGAATAAACTCTTTTCATTAGATTATAAACTCCTTGAGGACAAGAATGCCATCTTTTTTAGTTGAGTAACTAGCACCAACAGACAGTTCCTGAGGCACTCAATAAATGAAAGACAAGAAAATGCATGAGTAGAAGGATAAGTATATCAAGGAGCTGAAACAAAAAGGCAGATGACTGGAAATGTAGCCCAGAGTACCTAAAAAAAAAAAAAAACATTAATTCAAAAATACTTTCAGAAAAATTGGTTCTGAACTCTCAGCTAGCCCCAGGAAAAAGGCTCTGAAGTCATCCAAAGTATTTCTCTAAAAATAGCCCAGATTTGTTATGAAAAAATGTTAGACACTATAAAAGAAAATGGAAACTAAATACAAAATGTTTAGCTAATCTTCAAAAGAATTAGATTAGATGCAAAAAGGGGTTCACATCTTAAACAATATTAAAACATGAAGATAACATGGTATACCCATCTCAGGAATATTGCATGCAGTAATAATTGGAAAAGGAAAATGTGCTATAATATATGCTTCTTTTTAAAGTTAAGGAATTTAAAAACAGAAAGTGAGGAAGAGGGTCAGCATTACACAATGTATTTTATTGAAGAAGATAGATATATTAGAATTAGTTACTAGAAATGGAATTCATTAGATCAGTGAATCTAGGAATGGTATAAAGATTTTTAAGACTATGTGGAGAACAGGCATGATAAGGAGGAAACTGAATAATGTGTACATTCTTGGAACTACAAGTGAGGCAAAATAAAAAAATGAAATTTATTAAAGTGAATTAGTAGAGTACATGCAATTGAGAGACCGATTGTGAGGGGCCACTCTAAATGAATTAGTTCTGTACCTCTGTTCACACGCAAATCAAGAGAACAGTCAAAGGTAAGATGTGTTCAAGAAAACTAGTTTCTCCTTGAAAGAAGATCTAGGAAGAAGTTAGGGAAGAGTTTTCATAGTGAGTGAAGGATGAAATCACATAGTGATGCTCTTGGATTATAGATAAAAGAACTGCACTGAGTAGGTATGATCTTGTACTTCTTGGGTACAGCAGGCCTGTGATTTATCCACCAACTGAGAGGTTTCAGTACATGAAATGAATTAAATGCTTGTGCCATGACATTGCTTCACCTGTCTTGTTTGATGTAATTACCAAATAGAAGCAAACTCAAGAGGAAACAAGCTATCTGAGTCAACAGTTACCACACTGCAGAAGCTTAAAGAAATGAGACAAAATAACCAAGAGAATGAGGTGCAAAAGAATCAACTGAAAAAACAGCCTCTGACATCTAAAAAAGTAAATGTCAAAAATATTTGGGATAAATATTTGAAAAGAGAGAACAGACTTGTTTATCAATTACTGAAATCTTAGAACCAGAACTTATATTTTAAAACAATAAGTTCAGGACAAATAAAAGTAAAGCTTCTGTAAATTAGGTACTAAATAAAAGGAACATATTATAGTAAATAATAGTACACACTAAAAATACAGATAGTTGCAACGAGTTTTAGTTAACCATAGCTAACAACTCAATAACTGGTTGTGATAGAAAACCAGGCTATATTAAAAAGCATATTCTAGCGTTTGAAGCTAACTTCAAAGAAGGCAGTTGTTCAGTAGTCAGAGTCTGAATATTGAACCAAAGAACTAACAAAATATGGCTTACAATTAGAAAGAGGAGGAAAAAGGCCACTGACTATTTTCAGTTAAAAGGCCAGCCATTTCGAAAACTGATTAATAATCACTTGTAGTAATGGTAGTGATTACTACCATTGGGGGTAGTACCGTTGTTTTTGAATCAGTTCTACCTGTGGATAAGTTCGTATAGAAAGACTTAGGTGTTAATAGCACAATTGGTTCATTTTCTATGATGCAGTTTACAAAAAAATTAATTAATACAGTAGTGCACAGATATTAGATGGCAAAACCTCTCTCTTTGGGCTATATGATTTTAATCTTTGCTGATTGAATCTATTTTCAGCCGTTAGATAATGTCAGTCATTACTATTGCATATGATTTAATATTTAATAAGCACATATTTTGCAGTGGCAGTACTGTATTACTAACTCTTATTCACCTTCTAAGAACTCCAGGCCTAGTTCTGGCTACTCATTCTGGCCATCCCCATCTTTAATCAGATTAGTGATAGTCTGAGCCTAGTACGTGTTTTGTACTTGCCCTTTTCTGAACTTAGGTTGACAGGCCATTTCTCATTTATCAAAATTCCTTTAAACTAATTTCATCTTTTTTTTTTTCCTAACTGGTTATTGGAAAATCTAACAAGGAGGCTTTCTCTTCCATCATTCAGAGCATTGATAATTATCACTGGAATCAACCTGATCACAAAGGCACATCCTTTTCTGCTTCTCATGTGAGTTCAACATTTTGTCCTTTGTGTAATTATCAATATAGGCAGTTCAGTCTGACAATGATTTCAAGTATAAATTCAGTCATTTTAATTCCCCATCTCTATTATTGATGTTCGCCAGTCCTTAATTGTGTTGAAGCCATCAAGTTTATGAATTCTGTCCATTAACATTGTCTATTCTTCATGTAAACATAGAGGTCTAGAACTTCTTAAGGAACCAAGGTCATCCATCAGGAAATACATTCATGTGTATGTCAACTATAATTAGAAAATAAATTAATTTTTTTAAAAGACATGCAATATAGTATAGAACTGACCAGATAGTTGTCCCTATTTAATAACTATGCAGCCAGAGAAATTAGGTTGTATCATGTTTATTTTATAAATAAGAGCTTAGAAATTAGTCAAGTCATTCTTTGTTAGATATGGTACACCTGGGGTCTTTAAAAAGTATCTCATTTAAGTTTGTGGTTTTGCCTCTGGATTACATGAAATTTCCTAATAAATTAATGAAGCACTTGTACTTTTGAGATTCACTATGGTTATATGAAACAATTTGAAGGAAGAGTTATGTGAGTGATCTTTTTAATGCTAGGTGTGATTTAATAGGACAGAAATTTAAATGTTAGTAAATGTAATATTTAAGATACATGTATCCAAAATTTCTATACAATTGAGAAATCATTGAATGTATGCCTTTGTTTGCATTGTAGCTGACATTCAAAATGGAGAGATACTGAATAACTGATTAACAAAGTTCATTAACATAGCTGAAAAGCTGGTATTTAAACAAGAAACTATGAATATTTTTGAGTTATGAAGCAAGGAAAATATCTTCAGAGTTTATTCTTTTGTGATACTACTGCATTAGAACCATTGGGAAAATATACCACATTAATTTTAATAACAGCGTTATCAATTCAACTGCCATATATTCCATACATTACGATTTTTTAATGTTCCAATCATTAAGTCTCCCAATAAACAATTGAAGAACTGATCAGCATCTCATACAAAGTCAGCATGCTGTGCCAGTTATGTGTCATATTAAATATGGCAGTGGAGTAGCCCCTCCAAAGGGGCACATTCATCTATTTCTAAGCATGGTGGTAAAAAAGCTTCTAAAGGACAGTTCTCAATTTAGGGGTCCACTTTAAAAATGATAACAAAATGGCTAACTGCTAATTTTTTAAATATAAAATTATTTAAGTTAAATATTAGTTTCCAAACATTTGTTATATTCAGTATTATGTTGAAGGCTAAGTGTTAACAGAGTTGGCATTCTGTAAATTAATAGAAAAAATAATAAATACAATATGGACTAATGAATATCTTTAGATTTATTTATTTAACAAACACGTAAGTGTTTTCAATGTGCCAGGCACTGTTCTAAGTGTCTTGAAGGCTTACAGCAGTTGGTAAATCTCTCATTTAGGAGATTACAGTTGCTAAAAGTGTATATATGCAAAAAAAAGATTCTGACACCATAAACAGTGGTATACCCACAACTTTATGTTCTTATTTTTTGTGCAGCAAAGAATAACATTTTCATAAAATTTTATAATGATGAAAAACTTTACATTTGGAAGAAAAAATCTAAATTAGAATAATAGAACTTTTTCTATCAAGAAAATCATTTAGAATGTAAGAGACAAAAAGGTGAAACAAAACAATCACCTTTCATAAAGTAATATTATCAAAATAAATAATCTTAGAAAAAGTAACAAATTTTAAGTCTCTTTGATTCTGGAACACTAAGTACTATGTTATGTGCACAGCAGGGTCAGTAAATATTTGTAGTAAATTAAGATTTCTGCTATCAAATCTTCCTTACTTAGGAGACACGTTTTCATGCCTAGAGGTAAATGCTCAGCTAAATTGTCTTCCTTACAGTCTGCCCAATCAGAAAAGCTCACCTACTTGGGTACCCAGAGTCCATCATAAATTTTTTCTTGGAAAAATGACTGCAACCTAAGCTGGCCAAAGGCAAAATAGTCTTGTCCTTGACCTCACCTTTCTACTTCTTATTGAAGTCCTCTGTCAAAAATCATCTCAAGAAGTGAATAAATCCATTCATGTTGGCATGTAAATAACTCAGAGAACTCTGGGTATTACTCTACCCCATTTGTATTTAGATCATAATAGCAAACGTAGGCATTAGCCAGTTGGGTTAGAGAGTTATCTGAGAGTAAATGTTTTCAGCTCCCCAAAAACCATTTCATCTCTGCAGTCTTTTAATAAGGAAAACTTTGCTCCTCTGCATCTTATTTATGAATATTGTAAAAAGAGAGTATAGTGCAGACCTTAGCTGGTATAGAGTGCAGCAAAACCTCTCCTAACGGGGTATAGACAAAAGGGCTACATCATTCGTAACACTCCATTCCTTTTGAAACTGAATGATAGTTGACAATGAAATTCAAGCTTCTGATTCTTATTAAGGTTGACTATTGAAACTTGATTAGGCCTATAATTACACACTGCTCGAATCAAGAATGTCAAATAATGGGGCAGGACCTCTATAACTGAGGAATCAACTTACAACCTACATTGGTTCATGAACAACCTGCTCAGACAATACTCAGTCATAAAATATCCTGAGTTTAATCTCATAAGAATTGTTGGGAGGATATTTTTGTCAAGTATCCACAACTGAATTCTTTATTTCTGAAACTCTAGTTGATCCTGGGTACTCAGGAGAGAGAGAAAAAAAAAAAAAAAGAGCAAGAAAAAAGAGATATAGCCAAATGGCCTCTAATTCTGTGACTAACAAGTAAAACCAAACAAAATTACTAGCTTTATCAAAATTTATTATGTGTAAGTACAGAAACTAACCAATTTAATTAAAATTGTTAAATTTGTATTGACTTATATAGAAATACCTAATCAAGATATACTTTTTATCCTTTTTGAAAAAGAAATAAAATTTTGATGTACTACATGTATTGTACAGAAATTATTTACATGTCTAGATAAAAAATATATATATTATTCTCTATTTCATAGAGGTTGAAGAGAATATAATTGGTGAAAATATGAAACAGGATGTGCTTACAATATGATATGCAATGTGTGTAAGGAAACGTGTACTTGTACCATGAGAAGTTTCCTCAATTCTTTGTCTTAGAAATTTCACAGTAGTAATCCGTTATGTACACTATATGGCTGTATCAGTACAGCTACCTGTTATAAACTAATAACAGGTATGATTGAGGGGTTCATAGTATATGCCAGACAACAGCTTAATATTGGCAAATGCACACATTCAAGAGATTTAAAGCATTCACATTAAAACCAGCAAATCTAGGCAAAATCATCACAATCCTGATTCTTTTTTTTTAAAGCTGCCCTATGAATTCTATGACACATGCTTACCTCACTCATTGATTTCACAGCAGCCCAGTTAGCTTTGACTTAACTCTACTCCTTCCTGACTGATTCAATTAACTTGGGGTTCCTGGTAGTGGCTCTACTCAATTCAATCTTGATCCTAACTTGGCTTATCCTCCAGCTTTATCCTAGAGTGTAAACCAATCTACCACTGCAACTTTAGACATCCTGGTTCACTTTTTGAAATAATTGACTTTCAAAAGCTGTAGAAGTATATTTTAAAAATAGCCTGTCTTAGAGGTTAGGAATTCTGTTTTTGATTCTGCCAAATACTTGTGGTGTGATTTTGGTAAATTCTCTGACTTATCTTTTTCTTGGATTATTTTAAAATGTGATGGCTGGATTATATGACTATTAAGATCTCCAATAGAAATTATAATATCAGTTTGATATCACTTGGGTTAATGCAATCATTTTATCAGTTCTGAGGGTAATAAACTATTTGAAATTGGGTAAAGACTAAGGATACCAGAAGATCTAGTGCCAATGACAGTCAATTTTTTCAGAAAATTTAAGCACTTGATGGTTTAGATTCTAAATAAAAGCCAACACACACACACACACACACAAATATAAATATAAATATAAATATGTGTGTTTGTGTATATATATTTAATGCATGATTCTCTCTATTCTCTTATAGCATTATTTTATCATATAGTTGCAACCCTTCTAGTTTCTAGGTTCTACTAGATCACCTTGAATCAATGAAATGTTAACATCATGCTATCTGCTTTTTTTCAGCTTTTAATTCTCAAAACATCTACAAGTAAAATGATTGTTTTTGACATTATTTGACTTTCTTGATTCAAGTAGGGTGTAATTATACCCCTGATCAAGTTACTGCAGACTGCTTAAATCCAAAGAGAGATACCACATGTGGAAGTGTTATGGTTAATCACAAACAGATACAACTGGATTTTTCTTACCACACGTTGTATGCTTAAGGTGACATCTACTTTTTACAATAAGTATAATGAAAAAGGCTGCACATAAACATGTGCTAATATATGTGGTATTTCAATTAAATTTGAAATTAAGAAGGTGGCATAAATTTAAAAATATTACTCCCAGATTTGCAGTGTAGTTTTATAAAACTTTTTAATTGAAATATTTTATTGAAATAATAGTACATGTATTTTTTTTGCTACCAAAACTCAAGTTAATCATTCTGACCAGGACCACCAGGACCTACAATATACAATCAACTCAGTTTAAAAATAACCTCAGAAAACAACAAATTCAACCTGTTGGCTCATGTAGACACAACTTGTATACTAACTCTTTAAATTCTTGAACACTGGAAATACTATAATTACTACAGATCATGTATCTCACAAAGTCAAGTTTCAAGAAAAGAAAAGAAAAGCTATAAATTCTCAAACATGTTATTTACTGCTAACTGTCTTCTGGCATTATTTTTACTCTGTGTTCAATCACTAAAGTGGAGGTTTATTTCTAAAAACAAAATAAAATAGTATAAAAAAAGACTGGAAGAGACCAAATAGAATATCACTATGCTAAACATTTGTTAATATATGTAAGCAAAAACTGTATTCTGTCAAAGATCTAAAACTCTAAAAATTTATAAATCATTTAAGTGTTTCATCAAGAGGCGGTCAAAATTTTAATATTTCTGAGATTATTAATATATAAGGTACTATGGTTACCTCTAAAATGTAGTTAATAAGTAGCTACAAATATAAATGCTGTAAAAAATATAGGTGGTTTAATGAGATGTTATAGAAAAATAAATATGTTGTACAGAGAGACCTATTAACGGGATGGTATAGAAGCGAATGGCTTTCAAGATGGGAAGCTTGGAACCCCCAAATCTGTTTTCCAAAGAATTATTCTAATAAATGAAAAACAAAAGATAATAAGAAGTAGAAAAGCCCATTATATTTCTGGCTAGAATTTTCTGATTGCCAAGCAATAATTATTTTATTTTATTATTATTTTTTTTTACTTAAAGACACTTTTTAAATAAAAATTTGCATACTTAGTTCTTACAGTTTAATCCTTAATCACCTACATCTCTGTTATGGGCTGAATTGTGTCTTAACCCTGGATACCTATGAACATGACCCTATTTGGAAATAGGGTCTTTGCAGATGTAATCAATTTAAAATGTGATTATCAGGGTGAGCCCTAATACAATATGATGGATATCTTTATAAGAAGAGGAAAATGCCATGTGACAGAGACAAACAAGGAGAGAGACTTGTGACAACAGAAGCAGAGATTGGAGTGATATAGAGGCAACAAAAGGAATATCAAGGATTGGTAGTCAATATTAGAAGCTACAAAAGAGCAAAGGATTCTACCCAGAGTCTCAAATGATGGCCCTGCTGGCACCTTGTTTTCAGACTTCCAGACTCCAGACTGTGAGAGAATACATTTTGGTTGTTTTAAGCCACCCAGCTTGCGAAACTTTGGTACGGCTGCCCTTGGAAACTAATATAGTTCCTAACCAGCATTCTTCATATTACCTTGGTTGTAAAGGAAAACGTGAACAGTATTAAATAAAGCTTGATATGACAGTATCTTATCAGCTGCTCTGCACTCATGGCGACAGCTTTCAATTCCAGTGTATGCTGGAAGACAGCCTGAGGTTTAGATGTTGTAAGGCATGGCATTTTAAAGATATAAAACCAGAATTAGGTTGGAGTGTGACATCCTATTTTAATTCATAGAAATGTTTTTTTCTCCCTAAAAGGCTCATTAAGAATTCACACCAAGAACGTTTATTTCGCAAATTTAGAAATGGTTTGTCTTTGGTGGAAGAAAACAATTGATATTGGTTGGTTAGGGTATCTGCTTTTCCCTTTTCTGACTCTTGACAAGTTCTCATTTAAAATGAGAATGAAAAAGAACCTCTTTGATCTTGTGAGCATATTTTTTTTTTTTTAATAGAGTTCTGAAAAGAATTGTTTTTCAACTTGAATTAAATGCTTTACTTATTACATATGTATGTACCTTGAAAAGTGAAGGAGGCCTAATCAAGAGTGAAAGTGAATTTTTTGTGATTTTAGCTGTGCCTTGATTTGGCTAAGAGGTGATCAAATTCAACTGAGCAAAATACAGAAGCTGTTTAGGTGTTTGAGCACTGTCTTTTAAGAACATCAAAACTCCCAGCTTTTAAGTATTTTTAAAATAAATTACAGTCTTTGTTTTTTATCTACATAATGGGAAAGCCATATCAACAGTTGTTTACAAATAGCATTACTGTCTCCATTCCAGTTTGGAGTGCTATGGATATTATAAAAAAAAATGAAAAATTTATTTCCCATCTCTAAGAAGAAATTTACAATCTATTTGAGAATAGAGGATGTATGATAGATTCATTAAGCAATTAAAAAATAATACAGTAAAACTTAGGTTGATCTTCAAACTGTGAAATGACAGCTTTCCATAATCACAATGCCAATAAAGTACTGAAGTTAGCCTAAAATGTACATAGATATGATAAAGCCTGGAGTTTTACACATGTCAAACCAACTTCAGCTTGGGGCTTGAATTTTGCACTATAGATTTTTTTTTTTTTTCATAGAAGATATCTTTTTAGATAGATTCACCTGGGGTCCTGAGTTGTTGAGTTGAGGCACGCGTGGTACACAGATACTTCTCTATGGCACTGAGGAAAGGGCAGATGATCGGTCACAAGGAGTTGATAAATAGGCTCCATTCTAGGGTGGTGGTGGGGGTTGAGACTAAAAAAGGTGCAAACCACAACATGAGAGTTGTAGAGTGTCAATACTATAAAAGAGTTAACATTGTAAAGACATTGGTATTATCTGAAATCAGGTGATACTGGAAATAGTGAAAAGAAGTAGACTCAGACATTCATGAAATAAAGGAAAAGAAGGTTATGTCTCCAACCAAATAGGCAGCCTGTCTGCACTGCTCTCATCCCCCCAAGAAAAGAAAGAAAAAGACTTGTCTTATCAGCACACTTTTTGTCTGCTATTTTTTTCAATGATTTGTCTTTAACTGCAACTTTTAGATGTACCAGATATCACAGTGGGTATTACAAAATACAGATGGATACTACCTAAATTGTGAACTAAACTAAAATTGAAACTACCAAAATTGTCAACTAAATGGGAATTAAACACCTATCATTTCAGTTTCAATTACATTATCAATAAAAAAATAAATATTTTCTGTTTATGTCTTTTTCCCCTGAATATGTTGTCCTGTTTCCTTTGTAGAAATGCAGTGCTTTCCCCCAAGTGTTAGTTTATATATTAATTTAATTGTAATCCTCTCAAAGGTAATTGTATGATTGGAAAGCAGAGTGGACACAAGAATGTTTAAGAGCGAAACTGCTCAGATTTATTGTATATTTGATTGACTGGGGAAATGACTTTCAGTTGACATCTGAGCCAACAAGTTAGCTGAAATAAAATTTTGCTTAATACCTTTGCATCAATAATCTAGGCACAGCCTCATTGATTGAGAAAGTCTGATCAATAGAGTATTACTGGCTGCCTAACTGTAACTTTGCTAGACTTTTTTGCTAATTCTGCTGATGACCTTCTTACCACTGCTTCTCAGGTTCACCTTTTTTCCCACTTTGAAATTCAATTTGCTCCATTTGCTGTTATTTAAAGAATTTACACATCCAATTGATTTTATCCACCTGCTATAGTTAGTATTTGGATACGAAAGATTGTACCTGATTGTGGTGAAGCTTTGGAACCGCCAAATAACTCAAATATTTAGCAAGAATTTTTACTCAAATATATTTGGTAAAAAATAACCCAGAACAACATGGAGCCAGAATATTTTTAATGGATTATTCAATTTTTTAACAATGACTTGTATAACAAAGATCTACAAGAATTAATGAGGATATTGTCAAAGAGAGAAAAAAATAGATATAAGAAAATGTGGCTCTGGTTTTCAGAAAAGCAGGATAATAAAGAAAAGAAGGGGGGGGGGAAACACCCTAATGGAAAATAAGGCTCATGGAATGTATTATAAAGCTCAATAAAATTTAAAAACAATTGTTAGGAATTGTGAAGATGTGAGATTTGAATCTACATACAATTAAGAAGTTTACTTGGCACAGTTTCATGGATGCTGGCAGAAGACACCAACCCTTGCGCCAGAGACAAAGAACTTTATAGAGCACAGCATTAACAATAGCCAATTTATCAGCATTTTCTGTTCCCCAAGCCCTAATTTCTGCAGAGAAACGTGAAGAGGACAAGGTAATACCTGGGCATGGTGTCTGTTGTGTTGTAAAGAAGGAACCTTGAATTTGGGTACCTTAACCTTTTGTAATGAACAGTAAGCATACCTGTCCTTTACTCCAGGTGGAGTCACTATCTCTCTCTTGCAAGACTTTACAAACATCCTTGAAATGATAATTCAGAACCAAAGTCATTAGTTGCTTTACTGCAAAAATCTGCAGAAACAAGAGAGACTCGTGAAGAACTGTTTCCTAATTATCTGATGTGACTTTCCCATTTAATAGTTATTGAAACTAAAATGAGCTGAGATCTGAAGAACCACATTTCCCCAGTAAATCCCTAACTTCTCTGTTTCTTGATCACTTCATCTCCAATGACTTTATCTTCCATTCTAATTGAGCCACTTATTCTCATAGCTACTGTGAAATTTGTCATCACTCAGAATTGCTCTACTCCAGAAAACTAAATTAAACATCATCCAATTATTGACCACAATGTCCTCCCCTTTCAGCCCTTTCACTCAGCGACTGCACCTATTCTTCAGGACCTTCATTCCCTCCACCCCTGTACTTCAGCCTGATGTATCAGAAGCCAATAGTCTTCACATACTATCTTTTCCAACTTAGACTTCATTGCCTATCCCATCAATTCTGAGGTACACTTGGAATGCTGGATGCTACTAGTAAAAATTGCAGAACTATGCAGATTGGTTTCAATCTAAATTCATGATCTCCAATCTCAATCTGATTCCCAAAACAGCATTTTTTTGTTTCATCACTCTTCTTAAAAGCTGGCTCTATTTAACCCAATTTATAATAAATGACATTATTTCCTCTTCACAGAAGAAAAGTAGAAGCCACTAGATAAAAATTATCTTCTTAACACCAAACATGCAAAAGTATCTGTAATACCATTTATCTTATTCTGTTCAAATGGAGGCAATGTCTCTCCTGTCACCTGAGACTAAAATACATTCTGTTATCCATGCTTTGGAGTTGTTTCAGAGTTTGCTAATCATCCTCCAATATCCATTTTCCCCTTCTTC
This sequence comes from Eonycteris spelaea, assembly GCA_003508835.1. NCBI lineage: Eukaryota > Metazoa > Chordata > Mammalia > Chiroptera > Pteropodidae > Eonycteris > Eonycteris spelaea. Next base: position 2,107,413 of record PUFA01000024.1, on the reverse strand, counting down.
TGAGCTAACACAATAACAAAATTGTAGTTGGACATGAGACTATCTAGAATCAAGACTACGATTCCTAGCTGCACTTCCAGTTAAATGTGGCCATAGAATGAAAGCAAAAATGTATGTAACTTTTGGGAAACATCTTCAAAAGGAGAGAATGGAACCATCTCCCTTTCCCTTCATACTGCTGTAGAGAACATAGACCTAAAGTCTAGAGCAGCAATGTCTAATAGAAATATGGTTGTGTCCCCTCACCTGTGGCTTTGTTTTCTGCAGTTTCAGTGACCCACAGTCAACCAGTCTGAAAATATTAAATGGAAAATTCCAGAAATAAACAATTCATAAGTTTTACATTGTGTGTCATTCTGAGTAGCATAGTGCAATATTACATTGTCCCCCTCCATTCTGCCTATAATGTGAATCGCCCTTTTGTGAATCATCTGTTTTTCCAGCTTATCCATGCTGTATGCACTCCTAGCCCTTTAGTCCCTTATTAGCCATTTTGATTATTGGATCAACTGTAGCAGTATCTCAGCTACTGTAACAAGTAACCCTTGTTTTATTTTTTAATTGTTTTATTACTAGTTATTGTTAATCTTGTACTGTGCTTGTTATAAACTAAGCTTTACCATAGGTATGTATATAGGGTCCAGGACTATCTGCAGTTTCAGGCATCCACTGTGGGTCTTAGAATGTATGTCCTGTGGATGAGAGGGGACCTCTGTAAAATGTAAGCCACAAGCACAAGCCAGGTAAGTTATTTTAAATTTTCCACTATCCATATTAAAAAAGTAAAAAAAAAAAAAAATGAAGTTACTTTTAATACTACATCTCATTTAATCAAAGATGTCTAAACTATCATAACTTCAACATGTAATTAATATAGAAATTGTTAAAAAAATATTTTATATTTTTTGTACTATGTCTTTAAATCCAGGTGTGTATTTTATAGTTGTAGCATATCCCACAAAGCAACACCATACCATACTACTTACCTGGACTTTTGGATGACAGAAAAATAAACTTTTACTTTAATTAAGCCAAATTTTCCCATGTTTTCTGTCAATTGCAGGTGAATATTATTCTTTCTACTTCATCATGAATGTATTTCCTTCCACTGCTATATGTTTTACTACTACTATTCATTAGATGCTGTAGAATGAGATAAAGGCAACCTAGCCCAGAGACAGCAATATTGTATAACAGTTAAGAGTACAACCTCCCCACTAGGCTGCCATTAGTTTTGTTCCAGACCTATAACTTACTTGCTGGTAACCTTAGGTAAGATACCTGACCTTTGTGTCTCAGTTTTCTTATCTGCAAAATGTGAACAATAATAACATTTGCTTCAATCCACTGTAATCTGGCTTCCATTTCCACCAATCCTCTGAACTGCTCTCATCTCTGATGTATTAGATAATTAACCATTCTCCATTTTGAAATATTTTCTTTTATGTTTCATGTTTTTAGTGGTTCATTGGGTTTTTCCTTTTCTCTCACTGGCCATATTTTCTCTGTCACCTTCACAGCTCCTTTTTCAGCCTTAGATAACACAATTTCCATCTTGAACTTTCTATTCTTCTCTCTGTGCTCTCTGGATTACTTCATCATTCTCAGCGCTCACAGTATCTTGAGCTTGGAGAACATTCCCATGCTCTACATCTGTATAATTTTCCACTTAGATGGAAAATTATGTTCCACAGGGACAATATTATCTGTACTTGCAAGCTTATTCTTCCTACAGAAATTCCTGTCTCAATGAATGGTATGAACACCTGTCCAATTTCTCATGTCTAGAATGTGGATATCTTTTACTCCTTTCTCTTCCAGTCCCACCAAACCAATCAATTACTAAGCTCTCCTAATTCTACTCCTGAGATAAATCTGCATGCTAACTTTTCTACATCCCCCCACTATCACTTATTCAATTCATCATTATTTTATCTGCTATATTGTCCCCAATCTCCAGTCTGAATTTTCTTAGATCCCTTCTTCACACTATGTTTAACAAGCATGATTATTTACTTCACTGCTTGAAAACTTCTTTCTTCACTCTATCAGGAAGAAGTCTAAATTCCTTAAAATTTTTTAAATGCCCTGCAACATTTGGTATTTACTTACTCTTCTAATTCCAAACTTGCCATTCCCCATTCCCAGCCTCCTCATAAACTGGGCTTAGACTCATTGAATTTATTCCAGCTTCTTGAACATACCAAGCTCCCTCTCATCCACTAGCCTCTAGTGGGCAATATTTATTTCCTCCTCTGGGATCTGTTCTTCTGCTCTTCTATTGAGTAGCAGCTTGATTTCTGGGTGCTGCTGACTATAGCTCCAGAAGCATTCTGAATGGTCAAAGCATTCAGTATGACCCCATGACCCATGTCCCAGTTATTGGTTCAGGGATAATACATGACTTAAGTTGTGTCAATTATAATTAATCTCAGGTTTTTTTTGTTTGGTGGTCAGAGGAAAAAAAGAAAATAAAAAAATGCTTTATTTTCTATCTTGGGGTTTGAGGGCTAAACTGACATAGTCATTTGACTACCATGAGGAAATCAAGCCTTAGAACAAAATCAAAGAAAGCAGAGCCAACAAATTAGAAGGAAATAGAATTAGAACTTGGGTAATGCTACTTCTAAAATCTTCCCTATCTTTGGACTTTTTAGTTATATGAGCTAATAAACTTTTATTATTGTTAGTCCTTCTGAATTGGGTTATCTGCAGAAGAAATTTTTACTCAAATAGGAACTTCTGCTTGCTGGTTCCTCTACCTAAAATATGTTTCTCATATTTCTTCACCTAGTTAACTCCTATTCCTTCTACTCTGATCTCAATGTAGATATCACTGACTCCATAAATTTTTCCTGGACTGCTGTAGGTGCTCCTTCTACACACCTTCACAGCATCCTGGTTGACCTGGATCTCAATGATTCATAATTGTTCGTTTATTTTTGTGCTTAATGTGATTAAAAATTCTGGGCGTCTAGATACAATGCTTTTAATGATCATAATTATATTTCTGGTACTATACTTCCCAGTACATAGTCGATGCTTTATAAGTGTTTGGTGAAACAATTACAGCTAACATTCAAAGAGTACTTTCTTTATGTCAGGCATTTTGCTGAGATTTTCACATATTTTATCTTATTTGATGAATACATGCACATGTATAGTTATTATTAACTATTTTATAGATGAAGAAATCGAAGATCAAAGAGGTTAAACAACTTCATGTTTACACACCTAGCCAATGTTAGTTAGACTAGGAAGCCAGATAGTCTATGTCTATGGTGTATGCTCATAACCATTACGTTATACTGTTTCTATAAGAATGAAAGAATAAATAAGTCACATTTAGAACTCTGATTATTTACTCTCTTCAGTGTTTTTCCAGCATGCCACTGTTCAAAAATATTTTTTAATCCTTTCTCCAAAGCTCTCTTTGCCAGATCAAAAACATGGAGCAAAGTGATCAAAGTTTCAGCTTAATGAGAAATAAATCAAAAAACATCAAAATCATAATTAGATTCTTCACTTTCAGTGAAACACTCCATCTAATACATCATGAGGAACCTTATTTTAATAAGGTTCCTTCATATTTCTTTACCCAAACAAAATTTAGACCTACTTTTAGTAAGTTGTTTTGAGAAGGAGATTTTTTACAACTGTGAAATTTCAGAACATTGAACTGGTGCTTCCAGCCACAAAGCAAGGAATACAGGATGGACAGCATTATGGCTACATAACATTCCTGACATAACTCAATGTTTATTTGTAGAAACTAATGCCCCCAGACTATTATCATGGGACCAGAAATCTCCCTTTTGCTCTATCCCCTTAGTTGGCAATTCTTAATGTCCATTATCCAACTATGATGATGTAAATAAAGTAAGATGTATTTTGCTTGTGGAAAAAAAAATGGCTCACAGCTTCTCTAGTTAACATATTAGTATTGGTTTTAGGATAATGTGTTTGAGTATTTAGAGCCTGATTGATTTTGAAAAAATAATACTAAAAATAGGTCCCTTCCTACTTAATATGTATAGTCTCTAACTCGAATATCTGAAATTTAGACCATCATTTGAAAGATTAGTCTAAATTTCAACATGTATTTTTAGATGACTTAGTCTTTAAAATATTTAAAATTAGCTTTTATTATTATTATTATTACATAAGTAATACATTTTCACTGTAGGAAAATTTTAAAAGCCTATAAATAAAAAGAAAAAAATAAAAATAACTAATTATCCCAACAGTCAGAGAAAATCATTTAAATCATTTCATGAATGCTTTCTTTCAGACCTTTCTTGTGCATAAATACACACACTTAAAAAAAATAAATATGGAATTTTTGTCTACATCCTGTTTGGTAAATTTCCTGCACTATTTAGCAATATTTGGTATAGCACTAATGTGGAATATAATGGTAAATTTAGTAGACAAAGCATGGTAAACAGACAGAGAACTGACTTCATCTGACCTTAGCAAGGGATCCACAGCAGCATGATACATATCATATTTGCTTCCTTCTGATTTAGAGAGAATCTTGACTCTAATAAATCTGACAAACCTACTCAAATTCCCTAGGCAAAGCTGCGAGAATATTTTGGATAATTATCAAGAAAGTTTATAGTTTTTTAAAGCTAGAAGTATAATTAAAGAAAGGATTGAAGCCTGAGGCCCTATGTTATCTTAATTACTTAATTACACTGATCAAGTACACCAAATTCTTTTAATAAGCCACCTAACCCTAACTCCACATATAATCCAACTACAAATCATCAAAGTATCATAGAAAAACTGGAAACAGGGACATCAATTTTGACATATGCAGATAACTGACCCTTTCATTCTTTCTTTCTTTCATTCATATGGCTTGCATGGTAAAGACACAGACCTACTATGGCCTGTAAAAAAACCCAAAAAAACAAAAACAGATAAACCTGCCATATTATATAGGCAGTGTTTCACATCATATTTCAAAGGATTTTAAAAATAGTCAGTCTGTGAAGGGCATTTGGAGATTTAAGCTTTCCCCACTGCATGGTTCACTGCTAATATATCTGGGATATATCTACATTGGCACAAACATAACCAGTGAAATAATGTTTCAAAGATGACACTTTTAATGTAGGAGAGAAAAGTGTGACCTAATGTTAATTACAGATGTCAATTATATTTGTGTTGTTTAGGGAACATTATGTCATTGGCAGTGTATTAAAAGATAGGCAGCCATAATTTGAAATTATTTTGGCAAGTTACTCTCTGTAAAGGAAAGGAATAGTGGCTGCCGTCTACTAATCTCTTGGGGATATCAGAAAGCTTAGGGGCCCTGAGAATAAATTATATCATTAAAAAAACGGGAATCTATGAAAAAATATATGAATAAGTTGTGATGACTTCAGCTAAAAAAAAAAAATTGAATAATGTTATTGTTATCTTCAAGCTTAAGGAGGATGATCATAAAGAAGAAGGTGCCCAGCTGTTCTTCAGGGCTACAGCAGGAAATGGCTTAACTTGCAAGACAAATGTAAGTTGACATAATATAAGAACTTCTTGACAGCACTGAATTTTAATCACTTAAAATAGGCTCCTAAGGACAGCTGAAAGAAAGGTCTGCCTTGAAAATCTTTAACGTTATGATTATGATAAGTATTACAATTGGCTGCCCGGGTTTGAGTAAGGTCTGGGCTAGCAGGAGAGAGCAGGCTTTAGGTAGGATTACTAAATGTGTCCAAAATTTCTCCTGCCCCGCCTTATTGTATTGTCTCCCACAGCCACACCAAAAGAATTCCACTCAAATGACCAATTCATTTCTTAATTTATTTTATAGTATTGAGTGCTTTCTCTTTGCTCCAGTATGTGTAGAGACTGCATCGATTTATTTGCCCCAAATGTATAGATATAGCATTTTCAATGGATATTGTGTTTATTGCGACCTTTTTTGTTTAAAGTTATGTCTTAGTCTGTGCTTTCAAATAATGAATATTATGTATATGTCACAGGCATGACAACAATATAAGTTATCAATGGCTGAGGAGATGTTAAGAGTACAGAATGTATTTCTTCTGACATGTTCAGACCATGTCAGATTTCAAGCAATATTCAGGGGGAAAAAATATATAATATCCTGATAGATTTTTATCTTATAATTTAAAAGTTCATATGTGTTCCTAGGTTTGTTTGTTTCTTTCTTTCTTTCTGTGTGTGTGTGTGTGTGTGTGTGTGTGTGTGTGTGTGTGTGTGTGTGTGTGTGTGGTGTTTTAAAAGCTGTCATAATATAGTCAGGTTTAAGAGAAACCTCACATAACATAAAAGCTATTCTAATCGTAATGTCTAATTACTAAGATGAGAAAAATCAACAGAAACTGCTAAAAGAACCTTTGAATTCAGTGGGAGATGTATGTAAGCATCTTAAATATTTGTGAGCACTTAGGCATTGGGCTTATAACTATAATAGAATAATTAAGAGACTGGTAGTTATTGACAGTATGACAAGGTGAAGTAATTAAAGAAATGAATTCTAGCATTAAGAAATGACAGATACTGGGTGATGGTTTTAATTTTTAAAAAGTGAAAGCTCTTCAAAATGAAAAAAGAAATTACACAAATTCAATTAATTCAATTTGAAAGGGAGTCTATACCACTCAGTATTTCAAGATTCCTTCTGGAAGCAGTGAGACTCTCTGATTCCCCATTTCTTTATATCTTGAAGTCAGTGCTTTCAGGCCTATTCAGCCTCATCAAACTGGGTCTCCCACTGAGAAGCATCATTAAGATGGCAGCTTCCCCAATCTTCCACCTGAGAAATGGCCACTGAATTCACAGATTTTCATCCCCCACTGCACTCCCTCATATCCCACCGATTTCAAAGGAAGCTGTATATATCGAAGACGAATGCAGGGAAGCAGAGAAGAATGTTTGGGTTCTTATATCTAAATGCAAACAGAATTCTACAAGGAGGATTAATATTTTTACATAATTTAATCAGGTGAATTGTACATAGCACAGGTATTATATTTATCAAGAAAGAATGCTTTAATGATTCATTTTATTATTTTTTATTTTATAAATTTATACACAGATAGAGATACATGTATCTTTTCTTAAAATTATATTGCCTATACTATTCTATTATAGTATGGGATTTTTTCCCTTGAATGTTAATTTTTGGTTCCCATAGCCAAATCCCATAAGTTACACTTAAACAATCACAATTAAATTTCAAAAGGAAACTACTATACACACAACATATCTATTCTTATTTAATATTGCTTCACTTTATTCAACAGGTGTAATTCGGAAAACATTGGTAATGATTGAAGTTTTTAACTCATCTGTTCTAAACGACTCAACATAAAAGAGCTGGTATGTCAAGGAAATCTAGGTTGAACCTTTCTTAAAAATAAAGAATCTTCAGCAAAAGTGAAAAATATCTGTACAATAGTTTATATTCTATATACATGCTTATCATATTTTCTTAAAGTGGAATAAACATGAATGGTTTTTATGTACATATTTATATGGCTATAGTCAGACTTCGATTTGATTAGTATCTATTTGACCTTACTAATTTATCAACTTTCTTAATATTGTTATGTTGCATTTAGGTCAAATTGCTGAAGATATGCATCTGTCAACTGGTTATAACAGGTGTTTTTACTTTCACTTGCTTGCGTATTTCTCTTAATGGACGATACATATAATACATTTCATTGCTCTTAAAATTCAGATACTACATATAATATATTGTTAAAACTAAGTTCTACTTGGCTAACTAAGAATTAAAATTGTTAAGATTAAACTCTCTCATCAGCATTAATTGAAAAAGAAAAGACAAATTTTGTTTTTCTAAAGCATTTCTAATACTCCCATATTGAACACCTAGAAACTTTTACTTTTTATCTAGTTTTAGTATCCTTCCATATCAAATGTCTAGACAGTATAATATGTAGCTTTGCAAGAAGATGCATCTATTTTTCAGCATTTGGTCACACAAGTAATGATTAATGTATTCTTATAAACTATTCAAACAATGCAGACCTCTGAGTCTTTGCATTTGTTACCCCCTCTATCTGCAACACTCTTCTATGTCATTCACGTCTGTTTGAATGTTTTCTCCCCTCTCCTATGCCTTTACTGACCACTTTATAATATTATGTTATGTATTTATTTATTGTTGTCTGTCCCCAATGAAATATAAACTGACAGAATATGGTGGGGAAAGAATGGGCCACAGATGGCTTTAGTTTTATTCAATCTATACCCCCCAATTCCAAGAACAGTGCCTAACACGTTTTAGACACATGTTAGTTTTAGTTCAATTGGTGAATTATTGTCAGACAATTAAAATAAATGCATTTCAAGGAAGTTTTAGAAAATGTTACTAAAATAGAAATACACTCATGTATTTAAAATTAAGCAACCAATCTCAGGTAACTTTTTCAATGTCACATCATAGGTCTACCATGCATAAAAGTACAGATTAAGTGCAGCAACATTCAGGTAGATGTTACACCACTTGGTGCAGTCACGTGGTTCCAAGTTCACAATTATCAAAAAGTCACTTGAGATTAGTATCTCCAAAGCAACTGATGCCAGGTCTGGAAACTCAAGTGCAAAACGTGTATTCCAGGCAAGAGTAAATTTTATGTGATACTGGTTTAGGTAATCGTTTTTAATTGTTCTTATGTTTACAGTTGTCAGTGAGTCCTTTCCATAATTAAAATGGTTGCATACCTTTCACCCAAGGATTGCTATGAATTTTCATGACAAAAATGATTTTTAGGTGAAAATATACTATAGCTGGCTAACTTTTTGTAATATTTCTTTGAAACAAATATTATTATAAAAATCTTTCTAATCTTTAAATTGTCCAAATATGAAATAGCTTTTGCAGAGTGATAGTTTCTCATTTCTAAATTATATAATCATAATTCAAATTATTATCTTTTGAGACATCTTAGGAGCAATCATCTAATCTAATTGTCAGATTAGATCAAAGGATGCTATTTTATCCTAAAATTTTGTCCTATAGTAGACTAATTCTTTAGGATATTAATATTACAAAAGACATAAAATTTTTGTTATTAAATAATGGGGAAACTTACTTTTGAAAATCCAGTCAAATGGTTGTTTTGTCTTGTTTTTATTATGTTTTTTATTATGTGATGCCTCAGAGCCACTAATATGTTAATATGCATTAGGTAGCTCCTAAACGAGAATATACTATGCATAAAGAGTTTCTCAGATATATCAATTGTGAAATCCAGTTTTTAGAGAATATCTAATGAGAGTAATGTGCCAAAGAATATCTTTTGGTTAATACAGAAGTCGATTAACTCTAAGCCACTTTCCAAAATTCTGCTATTCTCTGGTTTTAAAGTCTGTTCCTTAGATCCCAGAGAGTAAGGTGGTTTGAAGCAGCTCTATCTCTGAACCACCATCTCATTTCAAATCAAGCCATTTAAAAGTTTATCTCATTTAAGTATTGGAGATCTGTCCAAGATTTTATTCAAAAACAAAAATAATTTGACAGTTTAAAACAAACACCCAATATCTATAACTATTGTTTTTATAAAATTATTCAACAAAATTGTTTTTACTTATCATGATAGGGTCAGTTTATTTTTATGCTATTTTAACTGCAAAAGACATATATTGGGGCTATTGTGCCACTGTGCTGAATAACATATTAAAATATCTATTTTATAGCCTAAATCCAGAATATATCTATTTATGTATCTTCTATTAAACTAATCATGATTATTTGACCCATATGTAACCTTAAATTTAATGACAAGGATATCTTAATTTTAATTATAAAAAGTATGCTGCCAATAAAGGTTATATGTATACAATATATTTCAATAATATATATATATATATAATTGAAAGACTTCTTTATATGTTACAAGTTTAAGAAATCAAGACAAATAAATCTCACTGCAAAGTTTCTCTGCATAGGTTACAAATGAAATATGTAAGCTTATTAAAATAAGTAAAATAAATATTACTTCAAATGTCAAACTGCTAATTAGAATAGAGAAACCAAACAATAATGCTCTAAATAATGAGTGGGAACATGAAAAATAAAGCAACAGTAGTAGATAGCATACATTCTAATGTGTTTCTGTGTCGCAAGACCTTATCACAATCCAATCCTGAGAAAATGCTAAGATGAAAATTAATTCATTTAATAAAAGATATAATTTTTAAATGGATGGTGAATAACAAATATGTATTTTGAGGTAACTGGGAGTAAATACAGAAAGTGCAATCATGTCATCATTACTTTGTAAATACACACATGCATGCACGCGCTCCTGCACACACACACAGAGCAAATAATAAATACCATGATAATTAATGATAATGACAATGAGAAAATTAAATGCAGATCCTATATAAGCAGAATATAAAGGTTTTTAAAAACCAAAATGTAAAAAGAATAGGTAAACATTCATTATAAATAAGCTTCCTTTTCCCTAATACCTGTCCCCTGGTTTGTAAGGTGGTATTTACACTTGGTGGTCAGGCCACACCAAAGCTCTGACGATATAATGTAACACTTAGCAATTATACGAATTTCAATATACTCAGAATTCAATGTAAGTGATGAAGGGCAACTCCCAAATCACCAACACCGTTTAATGTTTTCAAATAGGCACTAAGTGGTTTGGTAATGTGAGAGTTTTCCTTTGCTTTTGCTTTAATAAAGTCATCAACAGAATGGTAGTAGTGTGATTTACAGTCTCCAAGTCAGTGTGAAAGATCAGAAATTAGGTTAAAGGTATTTTTAAATATAGTTTCTTCTTAAATCCAACCAAACAAGGAATTTAGAGTCTTAATTGAAATGGTTATTTATATACAATATGAATGTATTAATGGTTAGGCTTTTATCAACATTTTACCCAAATAACCTTGTTTTAAAGAATAAAGAATTATGCTTCCAAAAAGTAATGACAAATGCAAACTTGAGATAATCAAAGTTTTTTAAAAACTTATAGATTTTCATCAATTTATGAACATTTAAGCAAGATATTTCAATTAAAGATTTATTTATAAGTGGAACAATACAAAGATTTGCTGATCTTACTGATATTTTAGAAAATTATCCAATGTAGAGTAGCTGTACATTGCAAACTCTATGTTTATTTGTTCATATTTGCTCCATAACTTCTTATGCCATAACATATCAATGCAGTGCACATATCTATAGAGAAATAGATAGAGGGAGAGAAAAATGTGTTATAGTTTTAGCCCTAAACTCTGTGGAGCATCCACTGTCTCAATCTGCCTGGCTTTGGTTTAGTAGTTCTCTGCTTTAACCTTATATTGAGTCTGATCCAGTTATGATGTAGGGTTGGTGGAAAGGGTTAAGAGGAAACTGGAAGGTAAAAAAAAAAAATGAAAAAGAGAATGCTGGCTAATTCTCTTCCTCTGACAATAGCATCAGCAAAGCTAACTAAGCCTGAGTTAGCTTGAGACACTTGGGAAAGTAAAAAACTTCCTAATTTCGCCTAAAAAGTTTAAGCTATTCAAAAGTGGACTAGATTTAATATCTGGCCAAACAATGCCAGGAAACCCTTGACTCGATTCATTCTTTTTTCCCCAATTTTCTTTAGATTTATCACAGGGTCAAAATCTCAGGCTCTATTACCCATCCAATACTCAAGAAAGAATGATAACCTACTCTCAGAAATAGAAATGTATGAAGACACACACAGGTATCACTGCTACAATTCAGTCTTGGTGTTTTGGATCCTATCATTCATTTGAGTGGAGATGAAATTGATTCCCAGTTCTCCCACTGACAATAGAAGGAAACATTAATGCAAGTCTGTTTATTGTTAGCTTGCTTATTTCTACACCAAAACAATTCTTTCAAGTTAAAGGTAATAACAAAAGAGTTCCAACTTGAATCAGACTGATTTTATAGCTATAACTATCAGTTTACAGTAAATCAAAATATAGAAAGGCATGTTAAATTACATCATAGGTATAGAGTCCACCAAATACAGAATGTAAATTCTCTAACACACAAAAATTTTAAAAACAAATAAAGAGGGAAAGGAAACAGTGCTAGATTAGAACAAACTTAAAATGTGTATATAAATCAAGTATAATTTGTTGTTTTGATATTGACTTAACTAACAAATTATAAACATACTTATGGGGTAATAAATGAAAACTGAATACTGAATGTGTATTAAATAATAATAATATTTTTAAAAATTTAAGGTATGATGATGCTATTTTTTAAATCCTAATTTCTTAGAGACCTATGCTGAAGTTTATGGATTTAAAAATATGATCTAAAATTTGCTTTAAAATAACTCATCGGTATATATAACTGAAATCAGATTGACAAAATATTGATATTAGATCATAAGCATTATTATACTCTTATTTCTCTATTTTGAGTATGCTTACAATTTTTTATAACAAAAACTTTTAGTAAGTAAATAATGGTGATGGAAAACGAGTGTGTTTGTGTATGTGATTATGTCTTTGAGTGTTCATATTACTTTGCAGTGAGTAATCGAATATTAAACTGAGAATTTTTCTACTGTAAGTGAATTAATTTTCACAACAGGTTGCTTTGTAATATTTTGCTTGGTCAAATTATATCTATTTTAGAGAAACAAACAAAAAGGCCCTGATGCTGAGTATTGGCTCATAAAGATTAAGCAAAGAGGAAGGCGGATGACCAAAATATAAGACCTAAATATACTTTATACAAAGTAAAAATTATGTTAAAAACGCAAATGATTAATCAACCTGTAGCAAACATCACAGTGAAATATGAAAGACTAAAAAGGTCCCCTCCCCCACAACATGAAAAAAAACAAGGTGCTTGCTATCACCACTTTCACTCAGCATTGTGCTGGAATTCTAACTGGTGCAATAAAGCAAGAAAAACAATTTAAAAATATGAGGAATAAAAAGAAAAAATAAAATTTTATTAATTACAAATGACACACTTGTTTATGGCGAAAATCCAAAAGAAACTATTAGTAGTAAAAATCAAATGTATCAAGGTCACTATATACAAAGTCAATACACAAAATCAATTGTATTTACATGTACTAGCAACAATTAGAAAATAAAATTTAGAAAATGTTAACTTTTATAATAATATCAAAAAATGCAAAAACCCTACAACTAAACTTAAGAAAAAGCATAGACTAATGCTACACTAAAATATAGGAAAAAAATGTTGAATACAGAAGATTTTAAAATGATAAAAGGAAATACCATGTTTATGAATTAGAGTACTGATTCATATTATAAAAATGTCAGTTTCCCCCAAATAGATTTATCTATTCAAAACAAATACCAGTTAAAATCTCAGAATGGTTTTATTTTAATTAAAGAGTCAGTTCCAGTATATCTTAATCAGATTAATTAACTAGTTTTGTTTCTTTATTATGAAATGTACTAGTTTATCAAAAAAAGTGTTTATCTAAGGCAAAAACTAGGCAATAAAAACAAATCAATAAAAAAAGGTTTTTTTCCAAAATCCACATGAAAATGCAAAAATACAAAACACCAAGACAATCTTGAAAAAGTACGATGTTGGAGGATATTCATAACCAAAAATAAAATATATTCATAAGCTATAGTGATTTAGAGAGGTGGTATTAGTTAAAAGACAAAAAGAAAAAAAGAAAGAAAAAAAAACAATGAAATTAAATGGAAAGTCCAGAAACCAACCTACGTATATGAATTGGTTTATGACAAAGTGGCATTGCAATGCAGTGAATAAAAGATAAATTTTTTTTTAACAAATGGTGCTGGATCTATTAGATATGCTGATTAAAAAGAATGAGTCGTGACCCCCCCTACCTCATATTCAAAAATTAATTCCAAGTGTTTTATAGATCTAATGTGAATGTTAAGAAAATAAACTCATTAAAGAAAAGATGGAGACTGTCTTCATGAGCTCTGGTAAACAGAAAAGAAAAGCATGAACTGTAAAGACAAAAATTGATAAACAATATAATTAATAATTTTTTATCAATAGAATCAATTTAAAGAGTAAAAAGGACAACCTAAAAAATGAGAAATTATATTAGAGAGAAAGAGAGAGAGACAGATATCTGACAGTACATTTTTATCACAATAACATATAAAAAAACTTCTACAAATCAATTTAAAAAAATTTTTTCTCATGGATTTTTTATTTTATTATGGTGACATTGGTTAACAAATTTAGTAAGTTTCAAGTGTACAATTTAAAAGTAAGGCATGTGTGTGTGTGTGTGCGCGCGTATATGGCAGTGTGTTCACCAGCCATAGTAAATACCTGTCACCACATATTTGATCCCTTTTACCCCATCTACCTCCTCCCTTTCCTCTAGACCCTTATCTTCTGGTAACCACTAATCCATTGTCCATGTCCATGAGTCTCTGTTTGTCTTATTCATTTGTTGCTTTTAGGTTTATATCCCACATATAAGTGATATCATGTGATTTTCAAATTTTTCTGTCTGGTTTATTTCACTTAGCATAATTATCTTAAAGTCCATCCACATTGTCATAAGTGGCAGTGTTTCATCTCTTCTTATGGCTGAGGAATATTCTATTGTATGTGTGTGTGTGTGTGTGTGTGTGTGTGTGTGTGTGTACACACACAGCTTCTTTATCCAATCATCTGTTGTAAGACATTTGATTGCCTCCACAAATTCGTCCTGGCCACAAATCAATTTTTTAAAGTAGATACCCAGTTAAAATATGAAGAACCATGGTGCTTATCACTGCTCAAAAGAGAATAATCAAAAAGTTACAAAATATTTTAAAAGGTGATCAACCACATTAGTTTAACAAGGAAATGAAATTATAATTAAAATGAGTTACCACAACACACCCACCACTATAACCATAACATCAGGGGGCGATGAGGATATAGAGCAAGTAGAATTCTAATACACTGCTACTGGGCATGTAAATTGATATAGCCCTCTTGGAAAGCAGTTTGGAAGTATCTACTAATGCCAAACACATATATCACCTCTGACTTAGCACTTCCTGTCCATAAATATGTACACAAAAGTATGCCAAGAATGTTCAGAGTAGCACTATTCATAATAGGACCAAAGGAGCAACAAACAAAAGGTTGCAAAAGTAGTATGAATAAATAAATGATGGTATGTCAAACAATGCAATACCATATCACAATGAAAATAAATGAATCTCACAAAATAAATGAAGCACACAAAAAAGTACAGTGTGATTTTATCTATGTAGACTTCAAAATCAGGCATAACTAATAATGTGACATTAGAAGCCAGAATAGTATTTATATTGAAGGGTGGTAGTGACTGTTGCTTTTGGGTGCAGGTAATGATATTTTCTTGATTTAAATTTTGATTGAGTGTTTACTTTAAAGAAAAAAAAATCCATCCAGTAATACACTTACTGTTTGAATGCATTTCTGTTATGTATATTACACTTGAATAAAAAGTTTAATTTTTAAAAAAATGGGAATAATAGTTTTGCAAAGGGTCACTACATCCTACCTTATAAGTATCAGTCATTATTAAATCTTCAAATGGAGCATCATAATAGAACAATGAAGTTGGAGGAATCCTATATCTAGTTACAAAGTCCTAAAGTTAGTTCCATGAAGTACTTGGACATTAACCTCCATAATTTTATTAGAAGCATATATACAGATACTGTTAGAAGTGATTAACAAGTATTATATAAGATACCAGGAGTTACCTTTGATTTTTTTCTAATTTAGGTATGCACATATCTATTTATTTTTCAGATTAGAGATATTAAGAATAAAATCTTTTCACCTCATTTTCCTTTATTTACTTGACCAAATTTGTACTTGTATACTTCATTTTTTTTTTCCTGTGATTTTGTTAAGCCTCTAAAACACTGAATATGCTCATTGATCCAAACAGACAGAAACTTTTGGGAATGCATCCATATGGGGCAAAAAGATTTTTTAAAAGCAAGAATACATTTTTGCAGCTAAGCATATCCTTGTACAGACAACATGGCACTCATTGGTAGTTGATCATCTGGTGGTGCTTAAGGTTAAGTTCTGCACTTACATAGCTGTGAATTCCCTTTACAAATAGCTGCCCTGTGGGGTTTGTCCTCTCTTTAATGAGTTTCATTTCTGATCAGAGAGCAAGCATGGGGATTTACATGAGGGTGGAGTACTTTTCCAAACTTCTTAAACAGTACTGATCATTCCTAGTCTGGATGTCATATGAACAATTATTTCACCATTTCCTCCCTTCAAACTTTTTGAGGTTTAAATTTAAATATATCTTACTTCTTGTGTAAATTTTCTTTACATAGCAATAAGTGTGAATCCTGCAGATATAAGACAAAATGAAAGTACTCCACAAATGCAAGGCATAATTATAGCATTATCACTTAGAAAGTATCTATTCAACATTCTCTTTTCCCCTGAGCCCTGAAGGCAAAACCTATACCTCCATTTAGCATTTATTAATGGTTTTTAGTTAATATGTTTTTGTTAACTATATGAGAAGCTGTGTTTTTTTCTTAAGAGTGTTGAATAAAATATAATATCCTAAGCCATACATGAAAATCAGCTTTATAACTGTGTCATTATGCTTTATTTTTTTTTTCTTGCCTATTGGAAAATAAATATTAGTTATATGTTCTAATTTATCTGATTTAAATATTATTGGTAGAGTTACTATTTTTAAGAAAAAAATCTTAACCTCTTTAAGTTTTCCTACAATTTGGGAAACCTCAAATTATATAGAAACAAATAAGTAGTACTTGTTTCTTCCAGTAAGTAGGTGGTTTGATTTCCCAAAGGGCAGGTGATGAGTGCAGAAAGGAAGTGAGTCAAGACTATGGGAATTATCTGACCCTTAAAGAAATTTAGAAGGTTTGGAAGTTAAATGAGGTTCAAGTTAGTTTTTATTATGAATGTCTAAACTGTTTGCACTTCTTTGATGAAGTGCCATAAAGTCAGGCATGAATAGACTGTGAAATGGGCTTTTATTGTGCAGCAAACTTCAGCCAAATAGTGATCCCATATGAACACATAGGGCAAAAGTCAATTTGGTGCAAATTTTTGTTTATAAACCTGGGGAGCCAATCAAATGGAAATAATTCTTTAATTGTATTTGAAACATGGGATAATTATTCATTTCTTCAGTTATATTAAGGTGTTTTTTCATAGTTTAATTAGTAAAGATTTGAGATTTTATATATACACACATATTATTTACATACATACATACATACATACATACATACATACATACATACACTTAAAAGAATTTATTTCAATTTGATATAGATTATAATCTTTTAAATAAAAGTAGACATTTACAGAATAAAAATGTAAAATCTAATTAGAAAAGCATTGAATAAAGAAGATATAAAGAAAAGAGTATGTATTTGTCATAATTGATTACTCATTGAAGAAATGATTACGTAACTAAGGCTGATGTTTTCAATTAAGAACACAAGAAGCACAAACAAATGTTCATATGAAGTTTTTAAGTGAATAATTCTTATTGGGATTTTTTTAATAAAATAAGTCATGTTTATTATAAAAATGTAAATAAAAGCTACAGAAATAATAATATATATTAAATGATACATACCTAGGGTGATTTCTATCATTGAATTAATTCACCCAACAACTTTATGAAGTAGCTGTTATAATTATTTAACATTTTAAAAATGAGGACACTGATTCTCATGATTGACTATTATCCAAGTTACATAGCTATTAAGTGGCAGAGTAGGGATTCAATTTCAGGTCTCTATGACTCAAAAATCTGAACCCTACTAAACCATAGGGAAAATAAAAAATAAAGATCACCTGCAATACTACCATTTTGACATAGGTACATATATAGGTACATATATAGTCAGACTCATAGATAAAATCTCTATAATTCAGTAGGAGTAAATGGTATTTATTATTGTTTTTACTTGAGAGTAAATTTTTTTACGAGTTCTTCCTATTCTCACCTATCAAGTCTCTATTGAAAAGTATTATTTAGAATGATTTTATCAAACCAAGATATTCCAATTCCTGACTGAAAACCCTATACTCTTCAGGACATATAAACATCTGTTGGAGGAAATGAAATTGTTACCTTTTTTCTTACTTTTTCATGGATGCAATAATGAACACAAGAACTGTGGTATTAAAATATACTGGTTTCCTTTTTGGCCTTTTTATGGATCTGCATCCATTAATGTTCTTACCAGTTTGATTATAGACAATACAGAAATAATATCTAACTATGAAACATTACGTTTCATTTCCTTGGCCTTTATTTAGCATGTTCTTCCTCTCTCAGACCCTTACCACAATAGGCCTCAAGTTCATGCCCTTCACAAAACCAGTGCTGGATTTTTAACATAGATTAGGTGTTGCTTCTTGGGTGTTCAGAATAATACACAACTAATTGCAGGGCAATAAGACTGAACTCCTTATGCTTAAAAAGTCTGACAATTTCTCAAGCCAGCTCCCTGCTGTACATCGTTTGGGAACTTGAACTATTTAAGTTCAGTGTGACCATTAAGATGGTGCACTGATTGTTGGCTATGGTTCACTGAATCATAAGGACGGGTTAAATTGGTAGTCTACTTTATTTCCCTGAATTAGTAGTTATGGTTTGCTAATTTCTACCAATATTATAGGGATATGAGTAGCAAATCTGTCATTTTTTGTGTGTTCAAGAAGAAAGGTGGTTAGCACTCTTTTCATTGGGCCCAAATGTTTGAGAGAATAAAGTAGGCAAAAAATTATAATAACTCTCTCCATCGGTTTGCAAAAACCATCCTATCATGAATAACCATAAAACTATGAAAGTGATTGTATAAGGAGCTGATCTCTTCTTCCCTTCATCTGGCCTAACCAGCAGTTGAGTACTCATCTTGTTCTGAAATGGGAAACTGAAAAATCACCCATGTATTTGGTTATAAATGTATCAAATGTTTAGATAAATGAAAAATTTGGTTCTCCTTCTTAATTTTTCAGGTTTTATTGGGATATTCTATTTCACTTTAGCTACCAACTTAGAGCAGAAGCAAATGTGGCAAGACAGAGGTCTGGAAGCTACCACCCTGAAAAGCTATAATTTCACTAATCGACCTGGTAAGCTCCACTTAAATCATTCTCCCAGATGGGACTTCGGTTGAGTGAAACTTGTATATTCAGTGCCCCTTGTTCTGGGAGAACCAGTGTCTCCCCAATGAATGGGAAAAAAAGGGGGCAGAAGCCACCTTCTGTGAGTTTATGTGATTGTGTTTTCTGCCCACCTTAAAACACAACTGATTTCTTCCCATGTTCTACTATAAGTCATACCACATTTTCTCTTTAGAATTCCTTAAATCAAGGTTTGACTTTTTTCACCTACTTTAAAAGTGTCTCTTTCATTTTTATGAGAAATTAAGTAAATATCATCATGCTTAATATTAATCATGTATTCTTCTGCAATAGAACATGTCCAACCGAAATATCTGTATGAGAAATTTCACAGCATGAGAAATAGATATACAAATTCCATTTGAAGACAAATGTTCTAACTCTAATAATACCTGACATAAAAAAAGAAGTCTGTATTAACCTGCATATCAACACAGATATCCAGATAAACACAGTTTGTCTTTTTCTGAATTATTGCCACCATTACAGCCATTTTCTCTTCTGCATTTTCTTCATTTCTTCGGTATTAATAGATATAACAACCTTTCACTTACACTAAAAACAGAAAAAAAAATTAGATAAGGGGAGACTGTCAGTTTAACTAAGTCTTATCATATATGTTACTAAGTTATCATTAATTTTTTTTTTTAGTAATCTTTAAAAGTTACCACAATAACTGTGATACACATAAAGAATACATAGTTTACAGAATGTCACTAACTGGATTTAGGCTTGTGTTCTTTCTATCTTTTCCTGGACCTCTTGACTTATAAAGAGGAGAAAACAAAGGAAGTAAGTATAGTGAGGATGTTTTTACTCAACACATAATTTCAGATACTTAGAATAGTTTTTTAAATAGGAAATAGGGAGAAGGGATAGTCTTTACATATCTCTCTGTTGACAATTTTATCAGGTACCAGAGTCCTAGTACAAATTCAAGGCATCCTTTTTGTGGCAGAAGAGCTTCCCATTTTTTCAATGTGGATTTCATTCTCCTTCTCCTACAGGTGGTAAAATTTACAGTGAGCAATTGCCCGCCTTATACCAAGATGTGCATAAGTCAAGAGCAGATTCAAAAAGAAGACATGAATTTCCTGACCCTTAACCTCTTTCTCTATCCATAGCACTGATTTTCTCCCTGCTCCATTGTGGCAATAGTGGGCATAGCCAGATGCCAAGAATTTGTTCCTTCTCTCATCAAGAAATAAATTTCACGGGTAAGGGAGCTCAGCTAGTCACTGATTGCAAAGCACTTTGAAAATGGAAAACCAAATACAGTGTAAGTCCTAGATGCTGCTATTATTCAGAGGTAAGAGACCTAGTGCAGAGCTGTCATATGATTATTTGTAACTGGGATGCAGAGGAATTTGGGGAAGGGAGTAGGAAGGACCATAGGTAACATTATTGAGCAACACTAAGATTCACTTAGAAACCTGAACTTATTTTGTGAGGCATGTGACCCTGAAGTAATAACTGAAGCTTTGATTATAGTTACAGATTAGCAGCATTCTGATTCTTAAATATTTACCAGAGTAATAATAAACAAATAGACAAATACGAAACAGACTTTGAAGTAGAGAAATGCAACAATCCTTAAAATAGAAACTTTGATGAAGGAACTGAAAAATAGTATAACAATTCATAGTACTTAGAATAAGACACTTAAACAAATTCCTCCTGAATTCTTTCAGTGAACATGGAAACTCTTATTAGAGGCAATTGATAAACTACAACATAATTATAAATAACTTTTTAGAAACCCAGAGTCATCGGCCTTCAGAAAGACCTCCCAGGAATAACTGTAAAATGAAGCAAGTTGAAAGTGACATGTCTTTTTCACTGTAATGTCTTGACTTGTTTTTATATAACTTCACTTTCAGGCATGATCTCCTTCTTTTAGTCCATCCAGTTAACTTTGCCCCAGTTTTGAAAGCCACCAAATTCCCAAAATCTTCAATGAAGTCTTCACCAATTAATTTAGCTCATATTGATGGTTGGTTCCCTTTGATTAACTAGGAGTAGTCAGTGCCCAATATTAACATATTTTTCAGTTTTTTATTATAATAAACATACAGAGAAAAAGAAAAGAATCATTTAATAACTACCTACATATTCACTACCTAAATTCAACAAATGACCTATAACTTCTTTTAAATCACAACATTTTGGGGGTTATAAAGTTTTAAAAAATTTTTTAAATAGTTAAAACCAGAGAAAATATTTTTTTTACTCTAAGAAAATTAAACTAAGAACCAATAATCACAAGATGGATGGAAAATATCTGAATATTTTGAAAATAAACAACAATTTTAAATAACCTATGGGTTAAAGAGAAACTCAAAGAGGAAATTGGAAAATAATTTGAATTACATGAATAAAACACAATAAATTAAGATTGCAGAATGCAGCTAAAAGAGAGATTAGAAGGAATTTTATATCAATAAATGCATATATTAGAAAAGAAAAAACATTTCAAATCAATTATCTAAGTTTTCACCTTAAGACACTAGAAAAAGAGAAGCAAATTAAACCCAAAGCAAAAAGAGAAAAATATGTAATAAAGGTACAAATAAAGATCAAATAAAATGACAACATAAAAAATAAAATATTAAGAAAATTATTTTTTAATTGCTAAACCGCTTATAAAAAATGTCCAAAAAAGTACACACATCTACCTATACAAGCAATGAAAAAAAGCAGCATTAAAAATCCTTTAGACATTAGCAAGATAATAGAAGAATATCATAAAAACAAATGTATGACCAAAATTCAACAATATAAATAAAATAAACCAATTTTTTGAAAGATACACACTACCAAAGTTCACACAAAAAGAAAAAGAGATAATCTGAACATAGATATTGATTAATAAAATTGATGGTAGTAATCTTTAAATCCTTCTAAGAAAGGAAATTGAAATTTCAAGCCCTAATAATATCACAAGAAAATTCTACCAAACATTTTAGAAAGAAATTATATTAATGCTACATGAACTCTTCTAGACTGTAGAAGAAAGTACTTCCCAATGCACCTTATGAGGTCAGCATAACCCTGAAAAGGCATTATAAGAAAAGAAAATTACAAACTAATATCATTCAAAATAATAGACACAAACATCCTCACAAAATTAGCAAATTGAATCCAGCATTATATCAAAAATATATTAGTACCTACATTAAATGTAAAACATTGCATTGCAAAATCCAATTTAAGGATTTAGATTGTCAGACTTGTTTAAACAAAAATTATATAATATATGTGTGTGTGTGTGTGTGTGTCTGTGTGTGTGTATACACATATACACACACACACACATACTTCTGGCAAGAAACACATCTTAAATAATACATGACAGAAATTTTGAAAGAAAAAGAATGAAAAAAGAACATCATGCAAACACTATCACATATAAAGCTGATGTTGCTATATTAATAGCAGCAAAATAAGCAAGAAGCATTATATAAACAAGAACAATATTACATAATAAAAGAATCAATCCACTAGAAGATATAAAAATTCTAAATTTAATTGCAACAATATTATGGATTCAAAGTATGTAACTAAAACTAAAAAGAGACGCATTTCTAATTACAATAGGGTACTTTAACTCTCTGCTTTTAACAAATAGCTAAAGTAAAAGAAAAATAGGAATAGATCTGAATGATCTAAATAAAACAATATAAAAAGTTGCCCTAATTTTCATATATGGAGCCATGTATAAAACAATAAAGAATATACATTCTCATAAAATGGCAATATTAGCTAAGATATTAGATCACAAAGTAAGCTTCAAATATTTTTTAAAACAATGAATTCATGGCATGTTTTCATAACAGTAAAATTAAGTTAGTCCTCTAAACGAAGAAGAAAAATAATAAGAAACACACAAACATGCACAATACATTCATACATACATACATACATACATACACACACACATACATATTTTTGGAAATAACCTATGGGCCAAAAAAGATTAAAAATCAAAAAGAGAATTAGGAAATATTTAGACTTAAATGATAATGAAGATAGTATCTATCAAAATTTGTGAGATGTAACTAAAGCAGCGCTTAGAGAAAAATACATAGTCTTAAACATTTATACAACAAAAGTCTAAAACTACCATCAAAATATCCATCTTAGAAAGTATAAATTAAAACAAAACAGAAAATTAAACCCAAAACAAGTAAAATAAAGGAAATAATGAAAATGAAGACAGGCATTAATGAAATAAAAAAAAGTACTTAAAATACAAAATTAACAGAATTCAAAGTGTGTTCCTTATTTTACAAAAAAAAAAATCTAATAAAAATTAAGCACTCCAACAAGACTGATCAAAAAATTATTAACAGTAGGAATTAAAATATATCACTATAGATCCCAGAAGTAGTAAGATAAAAATTAGGTTTTACGAACAACTGTATACCATTAATAAAATATATAAAAAGGATAATACAACACAATGAGGCATGTCTATTTTAGAAATGTGAGGTTGGTCTAATAATTAAATTCAATTTGTAGTTAACTACAATAGCAGAATAAAGATGAAAAATTATACTCCATCTCAAGAGAAGTAGAACACACTTTTCATAAAAGTCAGCACTCTTTTATAATAAAACTTTTGGCATACAAACAAATAAAAGCTTCCTTGTTCTGATAAAATGTCTTTTAACAAACATATTTGAAATATACAAAGCTTTCATCCTGAGATTCAAATTAAGGCCAGAATGCCACTATCATCCCTTCTATACAACATTCTAATGGTGGTCCTAACCATTGAAATTAAGAATCACAAATAAATAAAATATATAAACTTTGGAAAAGAAGAGACAATTTTTTCATTATTTTCAGGTAACATAATTTTATAGTCTAGAAAATCCAAATGACTCTAGAGAAAAAATCATTAGAATTAATAAGAAATTTAAGTCTCTATATACAGTCAATATAAAAAATCATTTCTATATGCCACAACAAAAATTAGAGCACAACTGTTTATAAGATACAATTTAAAATATCTAATATATTAAATATCAAAAACGGAATCTCTCAAAAACCACTTAATATCACTATACAATAATCTATGATACATTACTGAAATAATAAACAATGGAAAGCTATGCCATATTCATGGATTAGAAAGCTCCATACTATAAATACGTTGACTCTTCTCAGATTGATTCATAGTAAACAAAAACATAGTAAAAATGAGGGTAGGGTTTTTTCTTGGGTTGGCATTTGACAAACTATTTCTAACTATGTATAGAAATGCAAAGGGCCAAGAATAGGCAAGTTAATCTTGAAGAAGAAAAGCAAAACTGGAGGACTTTCAAGGCTTATTAAAGATGCAATAATCAGGATGATATTCAGATAGACCAAAATAAAAGAGAAACATAATATAAACCAGAAATAGACCCACCCTTACATAGTCACTTTAATTATGGTGAAGATTCACTGTAACACAGTGGGAGAAACGGCAGTTTTTTTCAATTAATGGTGTTGGAGCAAAAAAAACCATATATATCAATTCCTACTTCACACTGCAATCCAAAATACATTCAAGGTGAATTATAGATCTGAACATGAAGATGAAACAATAAAGCTTCTGGAACAAAAGAGGAAAATATATTTATAGACGTAGAACAAGCAAGAATTTCTTAACAAAACCCCAAAGCCCTAATAATAATAATAATAATAAATCAATAATTGGGCTACATTAAGATTTTGTGTTCACTAAAAGACACCATTAAGAGAAGGGAAGACGGTGTGGACTGAGGAAAGATATTTATAGGAAAACATACTTTACAAAGACCCATGTCTAAAAGATATCGAGAACACTTAAAAATCAATAAAAAGATAGAAAAGTCATGGAAAAATTAGCAACAGCTTGAACAGGGACAACATAATAGATGATATGGTCAATATGAGAAATGCAATCACAGCGAGGAACCGCTACACACCTACCAGAATATCTAAAATTCATGTTGCTGAGGATGGAAAGCAATGGGAATTCTCATACACTACTCCTCTCATGGTCTTCAGAAAACTGACAGTATCCACTAACACTGAACATATGTATATTTTATAACTCAAGTTGTGGACATATATGTCCCCCCCAAAATGTATGCATATGCAGCCCAATGATCATAGGAGCACTATTTATGAAAGCTAATAAATACAGACTAGGGCATCAGTTATATTAATACAATTCATAGCAATAAGCAAGTGTGGACTATTGCTACATGCCATGACAAAAACGAATTCCACAACTTAATATTAGAATATTAACTCTCTCTCTCACACACACACTAATCTTTTAAGGTGGTAAATGTCAGAATAATGACTTCTTTTGGAGAGGATAGTACTCTTGGGGTACATGGGAGAATTGTGCTTCTGTTATGTAGGTAATTTTCTATTTCCTTATCTCGGTGATAAACAGTTGTGTTCACCTTATAAAAATTCATTGGGCTGTACCATTACTATTTGTGCCCATTTCTGTATGTCTATCCTTTTACAAAGTTGGTCTATAAAGTACATAACTCTTTCCAACACCCTTAACTTCCTGACCTGCTTGTGCTTTGGTCCACTGCCATACCTTTTTTGCAGATGACCACTAATAAATAAAGTCATGCATGTCCTTGTTCTCAGTGATCTGAGTACTTCTGAAGATAAACATTACAATTCTCGTTCTCCAAGCCATTTTGGGCCTCAGCTCAGGTCTCAGGGATGCTCACAAAATCCTGTCTTCTCTCCAAACTGGCTCTCTTTATTTTATTTCAAATTATCACTATTTAACAAACCTAGCTCAGTATCCCTGTCTTCTTCCCTCAACAACTGACATTGCTTCTTCTGTTTTCCTAGAACAGAAGCACCATAGAGACCATCCCATCCAAACCCAGGAAATTAAGCAAAGAAATTTCACCCATTAGCAGGAGACACCAGGCTGTTGAGGGCAAACCACCAGTGTACAGCTCAAATTTCTTAACACATCAGATAGCATATGAGTCTTTCTTTAATAGTAAGTTAACAGCAAGATTCCACAAGGATTGCACTGTAATTTAAAGGGCTTCAACAAATAATCAGGAATAAACAACCTCTCCCTTTCCCCTTCTGCTCTTCCAGACCAGAAAAAAAAATTACTTTTAAGTTAATCTTCTTCCTTTCCAAAAATGTTTTATCTCCTTTGTGAGACAAACTCTGTTTTAGATTCACTATTTCTTTCATGATCCAGGATTATCCTCCACTTATGAATCACTCTTTGTCTTTTATCTTCAGTCTATCACTTGTACTCCTCAAACTACATACACTTTCACTTCAATCTCAATTAAAAGGAAAAACTCTGCCTTTGTCAATAAATTCCTAGCTTTTATCACATGCCCGAGATCCAAATCTTTTCATCCAGTACCTATTAGATAGGTTCAACCTGCAAAATGTATACTTATGTATATAGGCACCTCAAATAGATTCACTAAGAATCCTTACCAAAAAACTCTATTTACCTACTCCATAAAATAATGTTCTCATTTTTTTCTGTGCACACTGGAAGATTGAGAGTCTTCCATGACTTCTACTTACTGCATCCAAAGTCTTTGGGTCATGTCAATTCTACCTTCTAAAATTTCTCTCAAATACATCTGGTCAAGTTCATCTGTTACTTTTATCTGGGTCTCATTACTTTTAAAATCATTAGATTGAATTAGAAAAACAAATCTATACTCTCTGTTTACAGTGTACAAGAGATAAATTTTGAAAGTAAAAAAGAGAGCAAATATATAACAGATGCAAATTGAAATCAGAGATATTGTACTATATTTTTACTATAATATACCTAATTGATATTGATCAAATTAAAAATATTACCTTTTATTCAAGGGCTCATAGACTATTTAGAAAAAGTACATAGATACAAAGTCCTCTATTATTTTCAAAAATGTAAATTATATATGTCCTTTTTTACACATACAATAAAAAAACAAAATAAATTTAAAATGTCGACAAAAAATTATCATGAAAATAATCTTCAGTCTACGTCAATTAAAATTTTTATTACAGAACAGTTAAAAATAATTACAATAACACACAGATCAAAACACAAAACAATGCAAAACTATCATAAGCAAATATAACACCAATTATTTTCAATGACAACTAATAAAAAAAAGAAAATTAATGAATTGGGCATTCAACTCAAGA
Organism: Eonycteris spelaea; assembly: GCA_003508835.1. Classification (NCBI taxonomy): domain Eukaryota; kingdom Metazoa; phylum Chordata; class Mammalia; order Chiroptera; family Pteropodidae; genus Eonycteris; species Eonycteris spelaea. The sequence continues at coordinate 2,080,055 of PUFA01000024.1, read as the reverse complement.
ATATATACAACATAAACCTAAAATAAGCCTGAGGAAAGCAGGACTTAATATAAATAAAAGCAGAAATTTTTTAAAAGCCAGAAAATCAGAAAATTGGGGAAAAGTAGACTAACAAAATTAGCAGTGCCTTTTCTTTGTACTATAAATAACTAATATATAATGATACCATATTAATCATAGTATCCATAGAATTGAAATTATTAGGAATTAACTTCATAAGAAATGTAGAACATTCATGCTAAAAACAAAACTTTGACTTGAGAGACATAAAAGAAAATGTGAATCAAATTTGTGGCATATGATGTTCTTGAAAGAAAAGTTCAGTATTGTAATAATGTCAGTTTTTTCTGTATTAGTTTTCTATTGCCACAAATTTTGAGGCTGAAAACAACATAAATGTATTATTATGTTACAGTTCTAGAGGTTGGAAGTCCAAAATGAGTCTTATTAGGATTAAATCAAAAGTGTCAGTTGTGTCTTTCCCTCTGGAGGCTCAAGAGGAGAATTCATTTTATTGCTTTTCCTAGCTTTAGGAGGCCACCTGCTTTTCCTTGGCTCATGTCCGCTTCCTCATTATTAAAACCAGCAGTTCAGTGTCATCAGATTCCTCTATTCTGTCCTCTGCTTCCATCATCTTCTCTGTTTCTAACTCTCCTGCTTTGCTGTTTCCCTGACGAGGACTCTGTACTATTACACTGGGCCCACCCAGACAATCCAGGAAAATATCCCAAGATATTTAATTCAATCATGTCTGAAAAATTCCTTTTACCATGTAAAGTAACAAATTCACAGGTTCTAGAGATTAAGACATGGGCATCTTTAGGTGGTCATTATTCTGTGTCACAATTTCCAAATTGATTTACATATTCAGTACACTTCAACACTTTTTTAACTTAACAGAGTGATTCTAATATATAACTAGAAACTCATACAGATAAAACTAACTCAGAATTTATTTTAAGAATAATAAAAGGAAAGGACTTTCATTGCCAGATATGATAATATATGGCACCATAAAAATTAAGGTAGTATGTAGTAGTAGCATAAGAATAGATATATATTGGAAGATAATTCTTAAAATACATATATATAATATATATATTTATATGTAATTAGTATTATAGTACATGATAAGAAGTGACATTTAAGAACTGAAGGAAAAGGTTGATTATTCAGTAAATTATGCTGGGCAAATAGGTTAATTATTTGGAAAAAATTGTTGGGATTAAAGTTAGATATGTACTTCCCATCACACATCAAAATCAATTCTTGATGTGTAATAAGATTAAACACAGAAAAATGAAACCATTAAATTTAAAAGTAAAATGTAATGAATAGTTATTTATCTTTTGATGAATTGAGTACAAAAGAACTAAGTATATAAAAGAGGAAAAAAAAAGAGAAAAAATAGTAGCTTTGGTGACATAAATACAGACATACAAACTTGCAAACATCAAAAACACCATAAACAGAAGTAAAATAACAACAACAACAAAACAGAAAAATATATTTTCAATCATATAATAAATAACGAGTAAAAAGCAAAAATCCTCAGGAAAATAGGTAAAGATATTGTTTTGACTTTGTTAAGTTAACATTTGTTAAGAGGACCACAGGTATTGAATGGTGAGTCAAAGTTTAACAGACCACAAGAGAAATTGAAATAGAGAAGTTTATTACTCGCAGGTCCTGGAGAAAATGTCTTGAGGGGCCACATGCCACATGAGAAGGTCAAGGCAGGGTGCAGACAGAGAGAGACAGGATCCAGGCCACATGCTTTTGCTAGGATCCTTGGATAAAGTGCTTTGGGGGTTCCCAGATGAATTGATCAATTCAGAACAAAAGAGCAGGGTTGGTAAGTCCCTCAGGGTCTTGTCAAAGGGTGCACAACGGGAATGTCCTGAGAGGCAAGACTGCTGATCACAAGTGCCACTGGGGAAGTTATATCAGGAACTTATATTTGCTTGAGACACTGAGGGTTGCTATCTAGGGCACTGCGCTTACATGAAGGGCTAGTGTCAGTTTAAGTTCCCCACAGGCAACACGGCCAAACAAAATGAATGCCAGAGCAATACCACGGAGTAGTTTAGCTAAACTCTCTTCAGAAATATTAACTGGCAAGGGAAAAATACAAATGATCAATAAATAAATTTTTAAAATATTCAAACTGTTCTGTCCATTAAAGAGATGCAAATTAAAATACTTATACAATGCCATATTTCCCTAGCAAATAAGCAAAGTTTTTTTTTTTTTTCTCTTTTTTTAATGGTATATCCATTATTTTTTTGAGAGTAGATACTTAATACCATTCTAATATAGTTATAAGTGGATACACAGTTTCTGGGAGATATTTGGTTATTTTTTAAAAGCCTTAACAATTATATACACTATAACTACACACACAGAAATGCTTTAAAGAAGAGTGTTATGCATAATCGCAAACAAGAAATAATGGAGCAACCAAAACTTTCATCAATAATGGATTCACTAAATAAATGTTATGTTCACAAGAGTAAATATATGTAGCAAATTTTTAAAAATCACATTTTAGAAGCAAATTTAAAGATATCGTTGCAGGAAGCAACACCCGTCGGAGGAATTTGAACTCTCAGACAACTTTGTTAGAAGAAAGAGAGTTTATTAGGCCTGCGGAGCACATGAAGCTAAAGGCACAAGCTCGTTCAGGTTAGATTTCTTACAGTAGTGTTCCATGCAAGGGGCGAGTGATTTTTTTGTCTGAGGGTCTATGTGCACTTTCAGACACAGGATGGGAGGGGGAATGTCAGGTGGGGACTGCAAGAGGGAAGGAAGTCCCGGACCAACAGTCCTATCTATTTATCTGTTAGGTGTAGCAAGAGTTTCCAGAAGACCATTTAAAGATCTTTAGGGTGTGGTTAATCTACAACCCACTGAGTAGGTCATTTCTGCAAGCCCTTTCCTTTGCATTTTCCAGATGCCTTCTCTCTTAATATGGGGAAATATTCATATTACGTGAAAAAGCATGTTATGAAACTTCTCTGATAATTTTTGAAGTATAGAAGGGTATTATATTTAAGAAAAGTCTAAATAGAAAAATACTGTTTCTTTCTAGATATTGCACATTACATTTTAATTGTTGTTTTTTCTTCATGATTTTTGATCATTCTGGACTGATAATATCTTGCTCAGACCAACCTGCTCTAACCAACAGATGCAGTTTTACACTTCCTACCAGTGACATGATCTTTCAGTACATCTCGGTCAGGATTTGAAGTGAACCTCCCCAGCTAGAATGATAACTTCAAGAGTTTGAGACATGTTCTTAATTCATACCCCTTACAGTTTATTGCTGGACCCTGAAATCGTGCCACGGCCACGTTTATTGTTGATGACATTACAGGTTCAGCTCAGTTCTGCTTAGCTCCAAAAAGAAATTCTTTAAAATAGACAATAAATGAGAAGGAAAAGTCAGAAAGAGAATAGAATCCCGGCTGAGTAAACGGTGTTTAATTTTGTACCTTAGCCTTAGTCTAGCTTTTGATACCAATACTTTATCAGACAATTTTTCTTACGCTCACGTGGCTTTTCATCGTTTTAGTTTTTCACAATACTTTCTTCACATTTGCAAATTCGCATCAATTTACTTTTTGACAATATTCCCCTTTAAAATCCTTCCTATGTCCACTTACATATAGTTATCTAAAGATAACTGGCTTAATATTTTTCTGCTGTAAAGTTGAAATTAAGAATCTACTTCATTTGCTTTTTCTTTATATTGCTTAGTCTACAAATATGTAATATTGAAAATTTACAGAATATGTCCGCCTGCCCATGTGTGGCTCATCTATAACAGGAAAGTGATCAACAGTCACAATTTGTCTTCTATAAAAATTATATCCTCACAATTATCAGAGGCAGTTAGTACTGTGATGGTAGCACACCCAGCAGTGAATGCTGTGATACACATGAGCTGGAATAAAACATAAATATATATAAGACTTTTACTTTGGATAATAAAATGGTGAGTCATCTAAGGAACAAAATGGCTCTCAGGAAAATAGATATTCTGCCATAGGGTACTCAGGTGAAATAATTTATAATTTTTATTCTTAATATCAGTTTCCACAATTTTCTGACTCATATCATCTCCTGAAATAGCAATAGAAAATATTTTTCTTTTACTTTCAATTTCAGAGCTAAATTCTCAGACCTCTAGTTAAAAAAGGACTTTGCTTAAGAAATTTGACATGGAGAACAGTCTCAAACATGGTACCATGTACTACAATGTGAGGTATTAAATTATTAAATAAGTCAGTAATATTTTTAAGCTATATTTTTCCCTTTCTACCTTTCCTTTCATTATCACTCCATCATCTATTTCTAAACAGAATTTTAGGCGAGGTCTTATATGCTTACGATCTTATAAGAAAGCTATAATTTGTACATGTAACAAAGAACTTTGAGGTCATGGATAAATTAGAATATGAGCTAGTTATTTAGAAAGCTTCCAGTTTTTTCTCCTCATATGTTTCTTTATTTGTTCTTTAAATTCTCCTAATATATATCTAAAGTCTAGTCAGTTCATTCAGTTTTATTGACCAATTAATTCATAGCCAGTCAATTTAATCTGAACAGTAGGTTTGTGTGAATAGACAGGACATAGTCAACTGCAAATTTAGATGTCATCCAGCTAATTTGATCTGGAAACAGAATAAATAATAACCAGTATTGTGGAGTTTGGGATCTGATTCACGTACCCAGGCCTTCTATACTGGTCAGAGTCAGATAATTGCCAAGTCCTAAATGTTGATCTGTTGTATAGACACAAGGGATTTCACTTGACTTATTCATTCTCTCTCTCTCCACTTCTAGAACATTATACTTTAAATTGCATCCAACCTTTTGCACATTTGTTCTGAGTTCTTTACGTTGTAACTACAATATGCACATCTGATGTCAAATCTGTACATTCTAATTATGAAGAACCAAAAGCAGACAAGCCCTTGTGTGTTTGTGAACCAAATACAACCAAATGTTTCCATTTCTGAGCCTAAGATTATCAGGGAATTTCAAATATTTCTCATTTCCGAATGACAAAAGGGGCATGCTTTCAGAGCTAAGGCAAAGATAGTCCTTTTTGAAAGTTTATAAAACTTGTGATAAAAAAAAAAATGTTTCTTTGTATGTGTTTGTTTTGAGTCTGGTTTTAAGAATTTCTTACAATGTTTTCACTAGAAATGTTGTAGTTTAGTTTTGTTCCCTGGAATCTAAGAGGTGAAACAGACTAGCAATAAAAATTAAACTGACTAGTCCAATTTCATTGCCCAAACTAAAATTTAGAAGGTAGAGAAAAGCAGAAAGAATGCTAAAAAAATACATTTGTATTTTAAAAGTCCACTTTAATCTTCTAAATCCTTATTGAAAACAAAGCAATAAAATTTAGGACATAACTATATATATGTGGTCAGGTATTTAGGAATAAAAACAAGTCTGGCACTGATTTATGGAATTCTTTGTGCTTTGACGTGACTAAGGGTGAAAGGTTTCTTTTGCTAAAAATAATGACACCCATACCTAAGAAAGCATCTGGATGCCATTCTTGAAACTATAAGACTTTTCTAAAACTCAGGCCTGTGACCCTGGTAACCAATCATTCAGTCCGTAATAGAGTTTCTTTTTTTTTTCTTTTTCCACAGATTTTTTTTTTTTTTTTGGAGAACCTTCTTATTTACAGTTTTGCTTTTGAATACTGAGTATTGATATATGAAGGGCCATATGTGATGTTGTCTATTACAGAATTTTAAAAATATGCTTTTACATAATTTTAGATAAATTTTTTTGTTATGAGTGAGCGTGCCTGCTGGTGGTATAGAAAAAAGAAATATAAGATATGTAATAGATTTTTCATGTATCTATTTTATGATATTCATAATGTATATAAGGTTAAAAAGTAATATTTAATTTCATATTCAGGCATAAAATAAATTAAAGAACAGATAGAGAACATCAGATAGTAGACTTCAAATGTTGTAAAGACTTGCTTAACATTTTATCTAGTGATATTTTATTCAGGAGAGTATGAGATATTAAATTTTATTCTGGAACTATATGAGTGAATTGTTGTCCTATTTCAGACTCTATATTTATTGTCTAATAAAGTGAGTAATTAGTAAATGAGTATAATACAACAAAAAAAGAAGTTCTATCTGTTTTATACAATATTCACAGTGAAAAACCTGGCTAGTTTTCCTAATTTATAGAGATCACAGAAGAAGTAGGCAATTTGGGGATTACTTTTGTTTAAGTAAATTTTTAAAAGATAAATTAGGGTTTTTGGCATTTTTAGCAAACTTACATGAGGAAAAAGTATAAATTATTGGTGATAGGCTCTGGACTGCCTTTTTTTTCTGATTTTTGATTTTACAAACTGAAATCATTATGTTTTTAAGATACATGTAGTAAGAAACATGAATATAATTTGCCGTTTAAGTAACCATAATATCTTATTATTATCTTAATGACCAAGTTTATCACTAAACTTTGATATTAGAATTTTTATATATAAGATTTTATTTACATATTTCTCTCATACGTTCATATACTCTTGAATAGTTTCTTGTACAAAAGGATACCATCATTTTGGGGGCAAGAAAGCTTCTTCCAGAAGGATATATCATGAAGTGGGGGAGGAAACATGATACTTGCATGGCAATCTAAAACAAATGAACAATGATCCCAAATGACTCTCATCCATTTGTATGTCTATTATTCATGCATCACCAGCTACATACACAATACTCTTTTTAGAAGTCCAGTGTCTGGCATGTTGTAGGTCCTCAATGCATTTATTCAATAAATATTTATTGAGCACTAAATACATTCTAAGTGATGGTCCAGGTGCTCAGGATACAGCAGTGAACACAACAGGAAAATTTTACCTGTTGTAGTAGGTTGAATTGTGGTCCCCAAAGATAAGTTCATTGTGAATGTAAGAATGTAAACTTACTTGGAATAAGGGTCTTTGTAAATGTAATTAAGGTAAAGATCTCAAGATGAGATTAGGGGAGCTCTAAATTCACTACTTTCTGAGACAGAAAAGAAGAAGACACAGTGACCCAAATAGAAGAAGGCTATGTGAAGACAAAGGCTAAGATTGAGTTATGAAGCCCCAAACTAAGAAATGTCAAAGGTTGCCAGTAGCCACCAGAAATAAGCTATAAGGGAGGTATGGAACTCATTATCTCTCAGAACCTCCAGTGGGAACTACCCCTGCCAACTCTTTGATTTTGGTTTTCTAGACTCTATAACTGCAAGAGCATAAATTCTGTTGTTAAAGCCACCAGTTTGTGAGGATTTGTTACAGGGTAGCCCCAGAAAACTAATCCGCCTGCTTTGGTAGAGTTTAAAGTCTAATATGGGGAGATAAATTTTTAAAAAGAAGTAAAATATGATGTATGTTCAATGGTGATAATGCTATGAAGACTGCAGACAGAATAATACAAAATGGAAGTTTTGAATGGCACGATAAGAGTCGCAGATGAAGAGAGTTCAGGATTGGCTTTAACAGTAAAGGAATGCTTCATAGAGGAAAGGTACTAAGAGTTAGGATTTGAAAGATGGGCAAGATACAGTTGGGGGGGGAGTCACGTAAGAAATTTCAAAAAGAAGAGCATTTAGCTTTGAGTGGTAAACAGTGCAATATACATATGACATATTATTGTACACTTGACATCTATATAATTTTATTAACCAATATCCCCCAATAAACTTAATTTTAAAAAAGGAATCTAATTTTTTAAAAAAAGACATTTCAAAAAACTAACAGTACTGATGACTTTAAGCATGAGCAGTGTGTCAAGGCTACTGTGAGGAGGAGAGTCAGCTGGAAAAAACTTTTTGTATCAGGTCGAGTTAAATAATATCTGATAAAACTTAAAATTATTGAACTATCTTCAGTGACAGAGACACTTCAGAAGCTCAGTATTCCACTATACTCAGGGGGTTGCAAAGATAAAGAATGAACAAAGATTTACTCTTATTGAGCATCTCACTTTCTAGATTTGTTCCTAAGAGCTCCCAAGAGTTGTATATCTAACTTCTCTCTGACATTACTAGTTCTGTTCTTTTGACCTACACAAAGTACCAATCTTTCACGTGATAGTCCTTTGAGATTTGAAGATATATGGGTCTTTTCTTCATCATGTGTACAATGATCTGTTTCTTTTTTTTCCTACCTGTCACTTATATGATTTTTACGCCATCTACCTTCTTGCCTACTCCATCCCATCCATGATATAGTTTCTAAAGTCTTCAAGTGTCTACCATATTCCAAGACTTTTCATACCTTTATAAAATAGAGCAAGATTATCATCTCACATTCTCTTAGAAACTGTATGTTGTTAGTGCCATACATCTATCAATGTGGACAATGAATATAATAAAAAATTGACCCTCAATACACTATTGTTTAATATTAAATGAATAGTTACCTAAAATTCAAAAGTCAAAAGATTTTGACTAGATGTGTTGCTATGTAGAAATATCTGCCACTGCAGTCTATTGTTCCATCTTGCCAAGATCTTATAGATCATGATTCTGATATGAAAAAATATTCACCATTATCTTCAAAACATTTGAATAGAGGTTTGCAAGTAAGCAACTTTTGTTTTTATCTCATCCATTGATAAATCAAAGCCCAGTACAGAGCTATAGAATGCCATTTTCAACTTTCCTTTATGTTGACATTCACTTATTAATTATTAAATTTTGTGTCCAGTCATCTAAATCATTTTGAAGCTTTGCACATTATTTTATAATCCATATTTTTCTTATTTTCCACAGGAATTTATAAGACTTTTCACTTGCTAAGTATATGTAGATATATTATATTTATATTTCCTTGCCTTGCCAGTTTAATACACTTTTTTAAAAAAGAAAATTGATTTGAGATAGCTTAAATTACATTCTTAAAACTATTCACACTTCTAAGGATTACTACTCTGTCCGAAAATTTATAAAACATATATTTGATCAACTATAGTAGAATAATTCTCAGAAATGTCAGTGTGCTTTTTTTCTTTACCTAACATTTTGTAAAGATTTTTCAAATAGCATTTGCTCTTACCTACTTTTCAGCATCTTTCAGTTTCTACCAATATTAAGCATTCTGTGTTTAGCAAGATCATCTGCAAATTATTCCAATATCTTGGAGAATAACTCTGTAATGTTTCTTCAGAAACTGAACAAATATGTCAGATATAACAGCAAAAATTTGAGTTAATTTTTTAGTCTAGAAATAGGTAAAGAAGTTCAAACCATTTGAAAAAATACATAAAATTCGGGCAGAAAAATACTGTTGTGCCAAATTGCAGGAATATACAGAAAGGAGACATAACTTCAGTTCCACAAGGGAGTTATGCACTTTAAATGCTAGTTACTAAAAGAAACTCTGACAAATTCTACATATTACCTCAAATGTGTTTTATTGGCAGGAGGAATAGTGGAGGAGCAGGCTACTCATAGGAGAAACAAGTACTCTGACATTTGCAAAACTTCAATATTTCAAAGGTTTACTAGTAGGCTGGAAGAGATCTTTTTTCTTTAACCAGATGACAGTTCAAGAGAATAATTTTAGAGGTAAGAGTACATGCAGGAAAGAAGGAGACAAACTTTTTGGAAGCTACTTTTGCTGCTGTGGACCTCTAGTTGCATGGCACATGTATGTACCAAGTACGTGTTTGTGTTTAAGATGACTATGTATATGTGTATTAAAAGAAGTAGTGTGGAATAAAATGTATGTCTCATCATTATGTCTCATCAGATGTCCATGAACTTCAATTTCCTTTGCTTTCTCCTCTCCCTAAAATGGTTCTTCTTACCAGTTTACTTCAAATTAAAAGTGTCATCTAGAAATGAAGGGACTTCCTTGCAGTAAGTAGTCAGAGCGTGCCATGAACAAATGAAGGAGAACATTTCACAAGAGAAATTGGGCAGAGCCACATGACACATCCACAATATGATTAGAATACACACACACACACACACAAACTGTCACAAGTTTCTGGCTACTAGAATAGAAGTTATGACATAAACATAGAGAATAAAAACACATACCCATCTCACTATAAATGACTAGAAAACTAATTTTTTAAATGTATATTAACAACTTTCAGACAGAAGATAATAGGCAGCAGAGTATTAAAATTACTGAAAGAAGGGGAAGATAAGGCAAGCTTTTTGATTGCCCTAGCTTACTACCTGGAGCCAGGTTTCAGGCCATAGCACAAGAAACTGAAATAAAGACTGGAGTGGGAGCAATGAGTTGAGAACATAGTTATCAGAGCTCAAGGATGTCAAGAATGAGATTTTACAGAGCAGATTATGGGAAATAAACAGGAAAGAGCTTGGGAGTCTGCAAGAGGATCTCCTTAAGGCTTTGGCTGATTTGTGCATTCACGAGGGAAAAAAAAATATCCCTGAGTCTGGGAAAAGAACCACTGAAAAATAGTGAGAAAGCAGTTGGTTGAACAATTCCCAGAGTTTAAACATAGGTAGAGATAGTTTTATTCCAACCAACCATAGAAGAATAGGTTTTTAGAAAGGTCACATTAAATAGTAGATCTAAGTTAGCTCTGTATATGAAGCTTCTCTGGACCTGTCACAACAAAATTAAGAGCCTTAAAGGGATCATACTTATCTAAGAGTACTTACCTGTGTGTCAGAATAAAATCCAACACTCTTTAAAAGTCTACAATAAAATTCAGTACCCAACGATGTAAAATCCATTATTTCCGGCATAGAAACCAAAATGATTGGATATACAAAAAAGTGGGATAATGTGACTAGGAGAAAAATATAATAAATAGACCCAAAAATAATAGACATGGTAGAATTACTAGATCATAACCTGAAATAAAGCTCTTATGAATCCTATAAACATGCTCAAGGATATGAAGAACAACATAAATATACTGAGACAAGGATGAAAGATATAGGAAACATCTTGGTGTAAAAAAATTCAATATCTGAAGTGAAAAATACACTGGATGGCATAAGAGTAGATTAGACATTGGAGAAGAAAAGTTCAGTGAACTCAGACACATAAAGAAAACTATCAAAAAAAAAAACAAAAAGTAAAATAAAAAATAAACAGAGCATCGGTAAGCTTTCTGACAATATCAGTTTGTATAACATGTGTACAAAAAAAGAGGAAAGAGATGGAGCCCAAAAAATCTGAAGAGTCTATGGCCATGCCACCCCAAACAAGCCTGATCCCATCTGATCTCGGAAGCTGAGCAGGGTCAGGCCTGGTTAGTACTTGGATGGGAGACCGCCTAGGAAGACCAGCTGTTGTAGGCATAAAAAATAAAAAAAATAAGGATTATAAACAGACAAGGTCCTTGCAATCTGTGAGGTTAACCAAAGGTTGCCTTGCAAAAAAAAAAAAAAATCTGAAGATATTAAAAGTAAAACTTTTTTCAAATTTGTTGACTACTCTAATAGACTAGAGATCCTAGATTCTCAATGAATACCAAGCAAAATAAATAAACAAATGGTGGATAGATGATAGGTGATAGACAGATACATAGAGTCATAGATATAGAGATAGATGGATCCACACCAATGCACATTAAAAAAATTTATAAAAAACAATCATAAAGAGAAAATCTTAAAAGCAGCCAGAGGAAAATACACATTACATATAAACAAACAAACAAACAAACAAATAAGAACTACATCATACTTCTTAATAGAAAATGTAGAGGCAAGAAGACAATAAAATGATATAAAATTCTAGATAGAATAAAATGATAGAATGAATTAAAGTGCTGGAAGAAAAAAACCCTGCAAATCTAGAATTGTATGCCCAATAAAAATCTCTCTGTAAAATGAAAGCAGAATAAATTAAAATTTTTATTTCGGACAAACAAAAGCCGAGAGAGATTCATTGCCAGACGAATGGACCTACAAGAAATGTTAGAAGAAATTCTTCATGCAGAAATATAATGATACCAGGCAAAACTTGGAAATAATAAATATGTTGGTAAATATGAATTTTTTTTTTCAATTTTCAATTTCTTCAAAAGATACCTAATGTTTAAAGCAATGATAACAACAGTGTATCTTGGAGTTTAAAGCATATGAAGAAGTAAAATGTAGGACAATAACGCAAAAGATGGCAGGCAGAATTTGAACAATAATATTATAAGCTTCTAACACTACATGCAAAGTAGTATGATATTTGAATGTAGATGGTTATAAGGTAAACTTTAAAGAAACTATTAAAAATAATCCAAGCAGAATAGCTAACAAGCCAGTACTAGAGATAAGAAAGAGAATCATAAAAATTACTCAATCCAAAAGAAGTCAGGAAAGGAAAAACAAAGGAATAAAGAACATATAGGAAATAGAAAACAAATGATTAGAGGGTAAATTTAACCCAAATCATATCAATAATTATATTAATTGTAAATAGTCTGATGCTTCAAATTAAAAGGCAGAAATTGTCAGATTATGCTTTTTTAAGAAATCAAGATCCTAGCATAGATTTTAAAAATGAATAATTAAGCTAAACAAAGTTCACAGACTTCATTACTTCAGCCTTCTTGAAATTTTCTCAGGTTAATGAATGAATAAATAACCCCTCAAGTTAAAATACAAGAATAGTAATGGAAGAGGAGGTTTGAATTGTTGTTAATAAAAACATAGGAGACACAAGATTTACTCTCTAATTGTTTACTAAATAAATTTTCTGTATTATATATGTGCATTCAATGACAAAAATAGAGAAAAATTGAAAGAGAAAACAATTTTAAGCTTATAGAAATGTGTAAGTAAATAGAATAATATAATATTTAAATATAGAGGTTATTTTTAAATTTTCTATTAAAAATTATATGAAAAGTTATATTTGAGGTCATTTTTAATCACTCATCAGGTGAAACTGATCATTTTTATAGGCAGAAGCTACATTCATTCTAAAGGAATTAAAACATATGAACTCTACGAAATAGTAAATGGAATATTAGCTGCGGAGAAAATACATTAAAAGGAAAAGAAAGTTCAGAAACTAATGTCAAAATTTAAGAAAAGTACTCTTTTTTCTGGTTCCACATGTAAGGAACTTAAAAGTTGCACCTCTGTCCTAGCAAGTGAAAAGCTGAGCAGACTGAAAAATGAACAATTCTTAAATTCAGAAGAGAGAGGAGCACACAGAGCAAACCATTTCCCCCAAGATTGGTGAGACAGGCAAATACAGGGGGTCATGGCTGACCTGAGCAGAGACGCAGGAGTGGTAATTGCCATGGGAACTAGTTGGGGAGGTGGGGAGGGTATAGGAAAAACTGAGCTGGAATTAATGAACTCCTGGAGGTTCAGTGTGGGCAAGTCTGAGAGCGAAAAACTCCAGGGGAACCCAGTCAAAGGAGGGCTCCGTGCTACTGCAACTTTTATTTCCAGGGCCTGGACCAGGTATTCACAGTATATATTAGGGGGAAAAAAAACAACAAACAAACAAACAAACAAACAAAAAACATGCTTCAAGCAGGGGGAGAGGAAAAGGAACCATTTTGAAATATGTCACAGCATTCTGTTCTTCTTAACAAGGCCTGCCCTCAGGAGAATCTAGTTAACCAGAGCTTAGCCTGCTAGGGGTATTATCAGAGCCTAGTAAACCTGAACGATATGGGTACATTCCCCCACTGCTTTTTTTTTTTTTTTTTTTTAGAAAATCAAAGACTTCCAGATGACATACTCACTTTTCCCCTTTAATTTTCACTTATCTAATCAATTTTTCATTGTTGGTAAAAAAGTACCATTATGGTCTGAATGTTTGTGTCCACCTGAAATTCACATGTTGGAATCCTAATGCGCAAAGTATGGTGTTAGGGGATGGGGCTTTTAGTAGGTGATTAGGTCATGAGGGTGAACCTCTCATAAATGGGATTAGTGCTTCTGTAAAAGAGGCCCCACAGTGCTCCTTAGCCCCACCCATGTGTGAGGACACAGTGAGGGTTCTAGAATATGGAAGAGGGCCCTCGCCCAACCATGCTGGCACTCTGATCTTAGACTGCTGGTCTCCAGAACTGTGAGAAATAAATTTCTGTTGTTTATAAGACACTAAGTCAATGGTATTTTATTATAGCAGCCATAGTGGACCAAGATAAGTACATTCAATAAAATAGTTGTCCTTATCACTTCCTACAATTCTTGACAAATATAACCAATGCTTAGCATTTGAGCAGATGAATGTTCATATAACTGCAAGTCATCTTCACCTCTGTATTAAAATAGTCATTTCATTTTATGATGTATGCTTCTTAGTCTAAGCAGTCAAAGTAAGAACTATGGTAAAAGTTGCATTGGTCCTAAGGTGCTATTTTTATTATTTAGTAATAAAATATTAAACAGATAAGTCACCATACCCAAAACTTTGAGTTTTATAAAAACTTAGTAAACTTCCAAAAGCTGAAAGACACTTTCATTTAAAAATAACAATACACTTTATTCTTCTGAAACAGTACTTACCACAATCATAATTATAGTAGTTCCCCTTATCAGCAGTTTTGCTTCCCTGGAGTTAGTCCTGCAGTCAATTGCAGGCCAAAAGCATTAAATGGAAAATTCCAGAAATACACAATTCATGAGTTTTAACTTGTGTGCTGTTCACAGTAGCGTGATGAGATTTCCCACCATCCCATTCTGTCCAGACTGGGATGCGAATCATCCCTTTGTCGAATGTACCGCCACTGTATACGCGACCCACTCGTCGGTACTTAGTTGCTATCAGTTATAGGCTCGACTATTGCGGCGTCACAGTTTTTGTGTTCAAATAACCCTTATTTAACTTACTAATAGCCCTATAGAGGGAGTAGTGACACTGGAAATTCGAATATGCCAAAGAGAAGCCATAAAGTGTTCTTCGTATAGGAAAAAAAACAATATATATAGGGTTCAGTACTATTCACAGTTTCAGGCATCCACAGGGGAGTCTTGAAACATATGCCCCATGGATAAGAAGAAATGACTGGACATATTTTATCTATCTATCTATCTATCTACCTATTCATTCATTATTTAAATTAATTATTTTGGAGGAGTGACATTGGTTAACAAAATCCAGTAAGTTTCAGGTGTATAATTTAATAGTAAGGTGTACATATATTGCATTTGGTGTTCCCTTCCCGTAGTTAGGTTTCTTTTTGTCACCATATATTTGACCCCTTTTACTCCATCTACCTCACCCTTCCCCTGCCCATATTTTATTTACATAACTATTTGTTTAATAATTATTTCTCCCTAGACAGTAAGAATTCAGAAAGGGTACCACATAAATTTGCTTTTTTTTTACTCCAGTAATACCCAGAATGTACTTGGAACATAGTATGTGTTCAAAATATTTATTCGCTAACTTACAAATTAATAATGTCTATAATCACTGACTCTGATAGTGTCATGTTCTTATCTCTAAATCTGCCATGGGCAAGAGCAAGGTGAAGATGAAGGATGGAAAGCACTGACAGATTTAGGTAACTGTCACTTGCTTCATACTTGAAACCATAAGGTCAATCAACTTCAATAAAAGCTCATCTCCTGGGAACAGAAAAAGGTTAGTATCTTGTTGGGGATTCCTCTAGAATCCAACCCTCAGGCAAAGATTCAAGTGCAAATAGTTATTTGGAAGGTGATCTCAGGAAACACCAATGGAGAAGTGATGAGATTGTTTAGAAAGGAGAGGCAGCCAATAAGTGGCAACTAATTGAGCAAGTTGCCAGGAAACTCTGGTTACCCCATCTGAGAGAGACAGGAAATGTACACCCTAACTCCCATCAGCCATTGACTGAGGCACATTCTTCAAGAGTTAATTCCTCAGGACTCTGTCCTGCCAGGCACACAGACAAAAAGAACCCTGGAGACCAGAGAAAGCCTCTTAGGCAGAGATGTAGATGTTAGCACGTAGAAGTTGGGCCATTGTACACTGAGGTGGTAAACTATAAGGAGACGTGCTGAGCACCAAAAGCATCTACTACAGGTGGCCCTTTCAAAGCAAAAATAAGGTTTAATTGCTTTAGTAAGGAGAATGAAGCCTGAGCAACAAAATAAGTGAGAAATCACGCTGCCTCTCTGCTAAACACCTGGATTTGACCTTTGGTGTCTGACTATAAAGGAAACACTAACCCCATTGTTCCTTATGAGAAATCATGATATAATCATTGGCTTGAATGCAAATGCTTTTTGGCTAAAGGATGGAATGTTCTCTTTAGTAATGTAAGTTGTATTTGAGCTGACTCTAATAACTATTGCATTTTGTTTGGAAAAATTATGATAAGGACCAGAACTTGTATCTTTTCTCTAAGGAATTGGACTTCTTTGCATTCCCATTATAGTCATGGGGGATTTGGGCCCCCAAAAGAATATGAAGACTTGGAAGTCTGCCTATAAATTAGGCAAGACTCAGAGTCATCTTTCTAAAACTGATGGCAGTAGGTCATGAACACAGGGAATGGCTGACATGTCACATGGCACTCCTAGTAAAATGGAAAAATTTTTTGTGGATCAAGGGCTAAACTTAGAACCAGGTCTGTTATGACAAAAGTAATAGCTAATTGCTTTTATTTTTTTCTACACATGAGATGCAGTAATGCATTATTACATTTAGTATTATCTATATCTTTTTAAGGTAAGCATTATTTTTATTTCTATTTGTATTTGTTTTCTATCACAGCAGTAATGAATTACCAAAAATTTAGCCACCTAAAACAACCAAATTGTATCCTTGTACAGTTCTGCAGGTCAGAGTGTCTAGGGGAAAATCTATTTTCTTGCTCATTCACGTTATTGGTAGAAATCGGTTCCTTGTAGGTGTAGGACTGATACACCAATTCCTCAGCTCTGCACTAAAGGAAGCTCCCCACTGCTAGAGGCTACATATTCTGTGGTACGTGCCCATCTTCTTCCATATGCAAAGCCAGCAGTGTGGATCGAGTTCTGCTCATGCTTTGAATCTCTAGTCTTTTCTTCTGTTGTAACTTTCTCACCGAATTCTGTCTCCCTCTTTCACTTCTAAGGGTCTATGTTACTATATTGGGCTCATCCAGATAATCCAGGATAATTTTCTTATTTTAAGGTCCTTACCCTCAATTCCATCTGGAAAATTCCTTTTGCTGTGTAACAGAAACATAGTCACAGTTTACAGATTAGGGCATAAACATCTACAGAGAAGAGTGGGGCAACATTATTCCGTCTACCACAGTACACGTTCCGGCTCCAAAAGATTCTTGTCTGCCCCATATGCAAAATACTTTATGTGGACTTTGTCATTATTTTCTTTCTATGCCAAGAGACTTGGACATGCTTGACACCAAGAAATTAATAAATAAGTGAATATTTTTGAATTCTTGTTTGAATATTGCACTTCATGAAACAATACTGTCTTAGTAGCGTTGAAAAACTAACACATTAAGTCACTGGTATTTACACACGATTTAATCAGATAGTTTCTTTTCAGATTAGGTGCCCAGACACTAAGGAGAAATATAAAATCAGAAAGAATGGTAGCTAAAATGGAAGTTAACATGAAGAAAAGTTATAGCCTTGCTGAATTTTCCTAGGGTCTCTGGAAATAAAAATAATGTGTTTTTAAATCAACGTAGTTTCAATCTGTGGAAACTTTCTGGTTTTAGTATAAACTTTACACCATCCTCAGAGATTTAGAAGGGGAACATAAAATTATTTTTTCTTCACTAATGACTTTTTCATATTCTCAGTTACCCAATCTGAAACCAAGTCTTATTGATTTTACTGCAAGAAGTCTGCTGCACCTGTCCCCTTTCTATTCTCATTGTCATTCTGCTAGTTGAAATACTCTCACAGAGACTAGTGAAATAACTTCATAATTTGTAGATTTGCCTCAAATTTCATTACTTCTAATTCGATGCCCACAATATGACCCAAATTCTTTTTCTAAATTATTGATCTGATTATGTCATTCTCCTGCTGAAAATCATTCAATACTTCTCCAGTTCCCTAAGCCTGCAATTAAGTATGTTCCAACCTTGTTTTAAACTCCACTTAGAGTTCAGGCTTTAGACACCAAGAGACCTGGTCCAAGATTCTGGCCCCATTATTTATTGTCTAGGTGGTACTGGGCAGGTCACTTAACGTTGCTAAATGTAACTTTTTTATTTATATGAATGATATAGGACAGGGTTGTACCAAGAGTTTGAGATATATGTCAAGCTCCTGGTACCTAGAAAATGTTTAATAAATTGTAGTTATCAGAGAAATCTTTATAGGCTCACTCACCTGAACTGATCATTATGCACCCCAAATTGTAGCTGAATTGGACTGACATTACTGTACTCAGAAAGATGCACATATTTTTATGTCTCCAAGCTTTGTTCATGTAACTTTTTTTTTACTTTATCTAAAACTTTACTACTCATATTTTAAACCTGGAAAAATTCTGTTTATCATGTAAGATACAGATGCTTACCATCTCCCTGAAGACTTCCTGATCTCTCTTGGTCCATGGGACCAATCGTTTTCACCTCCATGCTTCTATTACATGTCTTTTAAACCATTAGCATTTGTCACCTGTGTCACAACTTACTGTGTGAGTTTTTTTTTCTCACCATATCATGAGTTTTCTGAGCCAGGCCTGTTGCCTTACTCATATGGTTTCATCACTCTCTAGTGCAGTGCTGGACTTGGGGTTGGTGCTGAGCAAATATTTGTGGAAATGATTGATATAACATTACCTAAAGTGAGAGTGTTGATGCTGGTCTGTGACACTTCTCCCATGGCCAAAAAAGTTAATCTAGTCATTATTCATAGTATATATTATTACTATTACTATAAATTATTATCTTGGATTCTCTTTCTTAAAGTACAAAAGGGTAAATACTCAACAATTATGGCTTTCCTAGAGCTTTCTGCAAAGTGAATTCAATATTTTATTCATATTTTCTTCCCCTAACCAAATGTCCATATTAAAATGTATACATGTAAGTAAATATGAATAGTAGTATTCTTATGGAAAATTCTATGATAAAAGGAAGTTAGATGGCAGAAGGATTTTGGTGAGAAGATACATTTTATAAGTAATCTTCTAAGGGTTTATTTTAAACAACACTAAGGGGAAAAATTATTTCAAACACATGAAAAATACCTCTTCACTGTCCCTCTAATGGATGTACTCTAAAGAAAGCCAAGGGGAATTTTAAACTCTACATACATTTTATGAACATTCAAATGAGTATCTATGACTAATCTCAAGTGCATTTGAATAAAAAAATAGAACAATTTTGATATTGCAAGTTGAATTATTAAGTAAAAATATTCAGTTATCAGATAGTTAATTAAGTGGAACTGACTGTATTCATTAAAATATTTGTCCCAAACAAATGTATTTAACATTCAGATATTATGCAGAATAGGTGACAATTGCATATCTCCATGGAGATCAATAATGGGATTCAGATCATTGTGTAAAGAGTCTGCAAGTTTAATGCAGAGAGAATGTCATTATTATTTCTCTCTTAATGATGGTCATTATGCGCAAACACTGATTGAATTCCATTTGTTACCTGCATTTGAGCTGAGAGGAATAATTACAATTTAAGTGTCTCCATTAAAATTCATAAAAGAATATGAATGCAAAAATTATACTTGAAACTGACAAAATATACTTTGAGGATATAAATTGTGTTTTCTGATAGGCCTCTTAAAAGTATTAAAAATAGCTTCATTTTAATAAGATGACATGTAAAGATCATGTGCTATCCTCACCTTTATGTTAATTTCAATGCTGCAATCCATGACTAACAATAAAAAGTAAAGAAATTAACTTTTAAAAAGTAAAATCAATTAAACAATGTGCCAGTTATTTCACATTATTGAGGATTAGGTTATAGTCATCCTTCTTAAAAAAAGTGTTTTTAATTGCTTTATATTAAAATTATATTCTCTCATTCCATACATAAGTGATATCTTTCTACCACCTACCACTGTTGGTAGCTGATAGATCCAAGGTTTGGACTGATGGAAATTAAGTGTGCTGTGTTCTCTTTTGTTTGGCATCTATTTCTTTTGACCTGCTGTGCACTGCTCAGCATCTAAAATTTCAGGTGCTAATAGTTATTACTTTATGGGCCACACTAAACCAGATTTATCAGTTGATTAACTTGCATTTTTCCCACAGTGGAGTGAAACATACTAAGATGTCCTGCCTTTTAGTGCCCTAAGTTGTTTAGTCTGATGGGAGAAGGGTTAGTATTTAATGTTGGAGAAACTGCAAGAGAAATAATGGCATGGGGTTGTGAGGCATTCAGGCTTTCATCAAGTTTGGAAAAGCATCTGAAGGGAGAAATGATGTTTTCTTTCTGTACCAGACACTCTTCCCTAACTCTATGTCACAACTTCAAATTGTGGTATCATGAATTTAAAGTGTTTGTATTCTACAATGACATGGTTTTTTCTATTAAGCAAAAATAAGGAAGTCACAGAATTTTTGCCTGTGGAGATCTTTATATTTCATCTCATCCACTTTTATCATTTTACAGATAAGAAAACCAAGGTCTAGAGATGCTCATGATTGAATGTTTTCAAATATCAGTCAGTGACAGACTTAGGACCAGAACTCAGGTTCCTGGCCATTGACTAGGACATTCTTTTTTAGTAGCATTGTTGAGCATTACTGTCAATATACTCACACATATTCATCACATTCATTTGGTTTTATTTTATTTTGTCATCACATATGTGATCTTTTTTAAAGAGAAAAAAAACCTGTTTGCTTAGAGTATTTTTTTTGAAGAAATATAAAGAAAAGTCATATTTGTGACTATGATTATGATTAAAATGGCTGTAAATGTAATAAACATTATCAGTGCTACAATCAAAAATCATAAATTATATTCCTCTCAATGTTTAAGTATTTTCAGACTGCCTAATTAAGAACATCCATGATTTCCTTGAGTATCTATGGCCTCGATCTTGCCAATTGATCACTTTGGGGTAGGATGCAGAGATTAGAAATATACTGGACAGTGTCCACTCACTGGCTATGGCACGTGTTAGTTTTCCATGAGGTTATGATTCTCTTGAACCAGAAGGGAAGACAGGGGAATAATGGGGCTTATAGAGGGAGATTGATAAGATTCCCATCAAACACCTGTCCTTGCCGAGATGCCTACAACCATTTAAAGAGAGGGAGGAGAGAGAGAGGAAGACAGAGGAAAGAGACAAAAGGAAGAGGAAAAAAAAGAAACAAAAAAATGAAAATATTGGATTGGGGATCAGAGACTTCTTGCTGAAACAGCAGATAGGATACAAATGTTCACATCACGTTCATCTTTATTTGTGCATTCTATTTTAGAGACTAGAACCCTGAGCCAAAAACAACCCTCTTTTTACAGACTAAACAAAACATCAAGACAGTATATCACCCAGCAACTAAACATAAAGGCTAGTGGAAAGCATTAGAATTCAGTTTGACATAAATTTGCAATGATTATGGTACTATCATTTTAAATGGGAGAAAAACAGACCTATGATTATTTTAAAGAAATGAGTGTACTTACCTTAAAGAAGTAGAACAATGTTTAACAGGCTAATATGTGAATGTAACCTAAGCTTTTGATTCTATCAGTATCTACTAATAGCAGTTCGAATCAACGGGGATTAAATCATAAGTTTAAAAAAAGCACGAGGAAAATAGCTACCAATTGAATTTCTTAACTAGTTATTCTTGATTGACCTCACACTCTGCTATTTGAACTGCTGTTCCTCAGGTATGCAAATCTCACCGGATGCTTAAGCATCGTGCTTTCTAAATCTGTGGTAAAACTTATACCAATCATTTTTCCAGCATGTTCAAGCTAATCAGATGCTATCCTCTGTCACGCCTTATTTCTCAGTTCTCTGACATGGCAAGAGAAGTTCATGGCAACCATAATTTGCCCTCATAATTATTTTGGAACTATTCAATGCATGCAACAGGAAGTGGACAGTTTCTAGAATGAAGAATCAGGCTTAATTGGTTAAAAAGATTGAAATGGCTAAATTAAAATCAAGTCATATACTGCAGCCAGGAAGGGGAAAAGGGGAAAGTGTTCTTGTCTGATATTATCTACCTACATTTTGCATTGAGGAGTGGGAGCTCTAAACATGAGAAATATGCTTTATGTTGATTATCACCCAGTGAAGTAAGAAACCATAAACAATATAAAGGGCATGAACTTCTGCACAAAGTCAAATCTCCTCTTCATGCAAAGTGAACTGTTAAAGGGAAAAAATACGTTTTCAAGTTGCTGTTCACTTTATGTAAGCATCAATGTGCCCATGTCAAAATGCAAGTTTCCTGTCTTCAGCAAGTCTTGAGATAGATAAAATGACCTATATAGACGGGCAGCCTGCAGCTGGACCTTCTGAAAGTGGAAGCTATATTATTGCGGTAGAGCTAGCTTACTATAGTTATTATTAGACATGACTCATTATTGTTCAAATAATATTATACTAAAGACATTAATTTGCATCTACAAATGGAATTCATTCTGGTTTAAGACATTATGACTCT